>JBBGZY010000089.1:2357500-2957500 GCA_037952925.1 Lithobates clamitans | reverse complement strand
TTCCAATGCTAAACAAGATCAGAACCGACCTACGAAAATGGTCTAACTTGTCACATACCTGGTTAGGGAAGGTTAACATAATTAAAATGAACATATTGCCTCGCATCCTCTTCCTCTTTCAAATGCTACCACTATGTGTCCCAGTGGGATTTTTTACTATTTTACAGTCCATGATCTCCCGCTTTATCTGGAAGGATAGACACCCTAGAATATCCAGGGAGTTATTGTTTCCTTCCAAATGCCCGGGTGGACTGGCACTTCCTAATTTTAAAGCATATTATCAAGCAACTGTATTGACCAGACTAGCTGAATGGAAATATGCCCTTAACTCGAAGCTATGGGTACAAATTGAATACTCCCTAAGTGGTATGGACCTTTCAATGGCTCCCTGGATACCTCGCTCCCACAGGAACCTTGCTCGTATTACCTCGGCCCTTACCATCTCCTCTTTGGATGTATGGGACGCACTACATAAAAAATTTTCCTGGAGATATGACTCCCCTCTATTACCTCTCCTCAATCATACATACTTTCTGCCAGGCCTTCTAGATCCAGGTTTTAAATCATGGAGGTCGGAAGAACCTCTCCTATTGCATCACATTTTCAATGGCAACGTACTCAAACCTTTATCTGCGATCCTCGCTCCTAAATCTGCCACGTTCCTGGATAAATGGAGATACCACCAAATACAACACTTTTTAAGCTCTTTACCTACTCCACTAAGGGGCGTCAGTGATTTAAATGATATAGAAGTAATTATTCATCCAAAAGACCCTCCTCTACATAGCATTTCTTTATTTTATAAAGCCCTTATTACTCTTCAAAACCCAGACCCCCCCCCCCCCCCTTATCTGTCTAAATGGGAAACTGACCTTGATTCTTTCCTGACTGACAACCAAAAGGATAGGATCCTTCAACTAACCCACACCTCGTCCTTAGCCTCAAGAATGTCAGAGGTCAACTATAAATTGCTCACTAGGTGGCATTACACCCCAGTTCGCTTGCACCAAATGTTATGCTGTAATTACCGTATTTATCGGCGTATAACACGCACCGGCGTATAACACGCACCCCAATTTAGGAGGGAATTTTAAGGAAAAAAAAACTTTTAGGAGGGAAGTTGAAGGGAAAAAAACTTACATTTAAATGCCCATCATTGCAGCCTTCTCAGTGCAGCCTTGCCCCAGTGCAGCCATGTCAGTGCAGCCTTCCCCAGTGCAGCCTTGTCAGTGCAGCCAGGTCAGTGCAGCCTTCTCAGTGCAGCCATGTCAGTGCAGCCTTGTCAGTGCAGCCATGTCAGTGCAGCCATGTCAGTGCAGCCTTGTCAGTGCAGCCTTCCCCAGTGCAGCCTTCCCCAGTGCAGCCTTGTCAGTGCAGCCTTCCCCAGTGCAGCCTTCCCCAGTGCAGCCTTGCCCCAGTGCAGCCTTCGATCCCCTGTCCCTGCCATCCTAGGCTTCAAAATCGGCAACCGCGATTTGAAAATGGCGCCGCCGGCGCCGAAATACACAGAGCCGGTCCTCGGCTCTTTTCAGCGGCTCTCGTTCACTTTCGGCTCCACTCGTAGTCCCGAGCGGAGCTATCCGAACCTAGCCGAGTAGGTTCGGATAGCTCCGCTCGGGACTACGAGTGGAGCCGAAAGTGAACAGGAGCCGCCGGAAAGAGCCGAGGACCGGCTCTGTGTATTTCAGCGCCGGCGGCACCATTTTCAAATCGCGGTCGGCGATTTTGAAGTTGTGACAGCTCGGGATCGCAGGGGATCGGCGTATAACACGCACCTGCGACTTTCCCCTGATTTTAAGGGGAAAAAGTGCGTGTTATACGCCGATAAATACGGTATCTATTTACTATATTTTCCTTAAAGTGGAGTTCCACCCAAAAGTGGAACTTCCACTCATCAGATTCCTCCCCCCCTCCGGTGACACAGTTGGCACCTTTCAGGGGGGAGGGGGGTACAGATACCTGTATATTACAGGTATCTGTACCCACTTCCGGCATAGATAGCCGCAGAATCTGCGGGTATTTACGCCACTTCCTGCTCCTTCCCGCTGCCTGCTGGGAAACACACGGGTCCCAGAGGCAGCAGGGACCATCCGTATTGCGCTGCGCGACTCGCGCATGCGCAGTAGGGAACCGGGAAGTGAAGCCGCACGGCTTCACTTCCTGATTCCCTTACCGAAGATGGATGCGGCAGCACCCAAGGACGGAGAGATGTTTCGGCCTCGGGCGCCCTGGACAGGTAAGTGTCCATGTTTTAAAAGTCAGCAGCTGCAGTATTTGTAGCTGCTGACTTTTAAAAAAAAAATTTTCGGCGGCGCTCCGCTTTAATAAACATTTATTAAATAAAAAAACTGGGGTTGTAGCTGTGTTCAGAATTAAGCAATCACATTCAAACTGATGGTAAATATGAGTCAGTATATACCTGCCATAATTTAGAGTGCCTCTGATTAACCCCAAATAAAGTTCAGCTGTTCTAGTAGGTCTTTCCTGATAGTTTCTTAGTCGCATCCTACAGCAAAAGCCAATGGTCCACAGAGAGCTCCCAAAGCTTCCAAAGCATCAGAGGGATCTCATTGTTAAAAGGTATCAGTCAGGAGAAGTGTACAAAATAATTTCCAAGGCATTAGATATACCATGGAACATAGTGAAGACAGTCATCATCAAGTGGAGAAAATATGGCACAACAGTGATATTACAAAGAACTGGACATCCCTTCAAAATTGATGAAAAGACGAGAAGAAAACAGGTCAGGGAGGCTGCCAAGAGGCCTACAGCAACATTAAAGGATCTGTAGGTATATCTAAAAATGATTGGCTGTGTGGTACATGTGACAACAGTCTCCCATATTCTTCATATGTCTGGGCTATGGGGTAGAGTGGCAAGACGGAAGCCTTTTCTTATGAAGAAAAAAATCCAAGCCCTAAATTTTGCAAAAACACATCTGAAGTCTCCCAAAAGCATGTGGGAATATATGATATGGTCTGATGAAACCAAGGTTGAACTTTTCAAAAAGATAGGTTTGGCGCAAAAACAACACTACACATCATCAAAAGAACACCATACCCATAGTGAAGCATGGAGGTGGCAACATCATGCTTTGGGGCTGTTTTTCTTCAGCTGGAACAGGGGCCTTAGACAAGGTAGAGGGAATAATGACCAGTTCCAAATACCAGTCAATATTGTCCTTCAGGCTAGAAAGCAGAACATGAAGGGGAACTTCACCTTTCAGCATTAGAACGACCCAAAACATACATCCAAATCAACAAAGGCATGGCTTTACCAGAAGAAGATTAAAGTTTTGGAATGGCCCAGCCAGAGCCCAGACCTGAATCCGATTGAAAATCTGTGGGGTGCTCTGAAGAGGGCTGTGCACAGGAGATGCCTTTGCAATCTGACAGATTTGGAATGTTTTTGCAAAGAAGAGTGGGCAAAAATTGCCAAGTCTAGATGTGCCATGCTGATAGACTCATACCCAAAAAGACCGAGTGCTGTAATAAAATCAAAAGGTGCTTCAACAAAGTATTAGTGTAAGTATTAGTGCAAGGGTGTGCACACTTATGCAACCATATTATTTTTATTTTTATTTCCCTCCACCTAAAAAGATTTCAGTTTGTTGTTCAATTGAGTTGTACAATTTATAGGTCACATTAACCACTTGCCGACCGGCTCACGCCGATATACGTCAGCAAAATGGCACGGCTGCGCAAAACAACGTATGGGTATGTTGTTCCATTTAAGAGCCGGGGGAACCAATGCGTGTCGCCGGTGGGCGTGATCGATGCCGGTTACGCACGATTGCGGGCACAAGAGTCAGCACAGGGATTTGTGTGTGCAAACACACAAATCCCTGTTCTGTCAGGGGTGAGGAGACATATTGAGTGTTCCTAGTAAGTAGGAACAACAATATGTTTTCTCCCCCAGTCAGTCCTATACCCATACTGTTAGAAACACTAGGGAACACATTTAACCCCTTAATCACCCCCTAGTGTTAACCCCTTTCCTACCCGTGACATTTACACAGTAATCAGTGCGTTTTTATAGCACTGATCGCTGTATAAATGTCAATGGTCCCAGAAATGTGTCAAAAATGTCAGATCTGTCCGCCACAATGCAGCAGTACCGCTAAAAATCGCAGATCACCGCCATTACTAGTAAAAATAATAATAATAATAAAATGCCATAAAAATGCCATAAATCTTCCCCATAGTTTGTAGATGCTATAACTTTTGCGTAAACCTCATCAATGTACGCTTATTGTGATTTTTTTTACCAAAAATATGTAGAAGAATATATATTGGCCTAAACCGTTGAAGAAATTTGTTTTTTAAAAACATTGTTGGGAATATTTATTATAGCAAAAAGTAAAAAATATATATATATTTTTAAATTGTTTCTCTTTTTTTGTTTATTGCACAAAAAATACAAACCGCAGAGGTGATCAAATACCACTAAAAGAAACCTCTATTTGTGGGAAAAAAAGGACGCAAATTTTGTTTGGGTACAGTGTCGCACAACTGTGCAATTGTCAGTTAAAGCAACGCAGTGTCAAATTGTAAAAAGTGCTCTGGTCAAGAAGGGGGTAAAATCTTGCGGGGCTGAAGCTGTTAAAGGTGGAAAAAGTTCTGAAATGATTTATCTCATTTTTTTTACATCACAGAAACCTGACATTTTAACAGGGGATTGTAGACTTTTTATATCCACCGTATATATATATATATATATATATATATATATATATATATATACATACACACACAATGCTGTGAAAAAGTATTTTCCCCCTTTCTGATTTTAAATTTTTTTGCACATTTGTCACACTTAAATGACCCAGATCATCAAACAAATTGTATTACTGCACAAAGATAATCTGAGTAAATACAAAATGCAGTTTTTAAATGATGGTTTCATTTATTAAGGCAAAAATGCTGTCCAAACCTGCCTGGCTTAATGTGAAAAAATAATTGCCCCCTAAACCTAATAACTGGTTGTGCCACCCTTGGCGGCAACAACTGCAATCAAGCACTTGTGATAATTCTTTGCAGAATTGTTTTAATTCAGCCACATTGGAGGGTTTTCTAGCATGAACGGCCTGTGTAAGATCATGATACAGCATCTCAATTGGATTTAAGGCTTTGACAAGGCCACTCCAAAACCTAAATTTAGCTTTGTTTGAACCATTTGGAGGTGGACTTGCTGTTGTGTTTTTGGATCATTGTCTTGCTGCATAACCCAAGTGCACTTGAGCTTGAGGTCACGATGGCCGACATTCTCCTTTAGGATTTTCTGGTAGAGCTCAGAATTCATGGTTCTCTCAATTATGGTAAATCGTCCAGGTTCTGAAGCTGCAAAGCAGCCCTAGACCATCATGCTACCACCACGTCTGACTGTTGGTATGATGTTCTTGTTATGAAATGCTGTATTAGTTTTTTGCTAGATGTGACGGGATGCACACCTTCCAAAAAGTAAAATTTTTGTCTCATCAGTCCACAGAATATTTACCTAAAGGGTGTTTTTTGGTAAATGTGAGATGAGCCTTTGTGTTCTTTTTGGTCAGCAGTGGCTTTGGCCTTGGAACTCTCCCATGGATGCCACTGTTGTCCATTCTGTTATTGTTGAATCTTGAACACTGATCTTACCTGAGGCAAGTGAGGCCTGTAGTTCTTTAGATGTTGTTCTGGGTTCTTTTATGACCTGGATGAGTCGTCTTTATGCTCTTGGAGTAATTTGTTAGGCCGGCCACTTCTGTGAAGGTTCACCACTGTTCCAAGTTATCTACATTTGTGGATAATGGCTCTCCCCATGGTTCACTGGAGTTTCAAAGCCTTAGAAATGGCTTTGAAACCCTTCCTAGACCAATGCATGTACATTAGAAGAAAAATATTACAGCGCACACATGCAAAAAGATTCACCTCCAGCAAGGCTAATTTAAAAACACCTAAACATTCTCAAAAAGACATTTTCAAAAATATGGGGATTTGGTCACTAATGAGGGAATAGGGTGCTCCTATCCCAAAAGGATTTGGTCAGAATCCATTCAATACACAAGGAGCACCCTATTCCCTCATTAGTACCTCTCATTAGTGTCCACTTGTGTCATAGGGGGAGACCTTTAAATTCTCCCATTTAGAAGAGTGTAGCTCTCATGGTTGAGAGAAGCAGGATCTCACAAATCTATGGATAGTGTAGGACCCACTAATCTTGGGGTACTTTGTCACAGTAAGTGGGCTTAGCACCATATAGCAATATGGTGTGACCAAATCCCCATATTTTTGAAAATGTCTTTTTGAGAATGTTTAGGTGTTTTTAAATTAGCCTTGCTGGAGGTGAATCTTTTTGCATGTGTGCGCTGTAATATTTTTCTTCTATTGTATGGTCTTATGGCTGCACCAGCTTTAATGAGAAGGTGTGCCCCCCAAATATCTTGTTTGTGTAATGCATGTACATTACTTTGTTTCTAATATGTTCTTGAATTTTTTAACGCTTGCTTATACCAGTTCATTTTATTGGTATAAGCAACCATTTTTTACTGAATAAAACTGATTCATTCAGGGGCGGGTGGTTAAGCAGCAATTATACAAGTTACATCATTTTTATTCATTAAAGAAAAGTTTTCCTTTAACTTTAAATAACTTGTTCAACAAGCCTGATTTTGTTAAGATTAAGTCATGATAAAGAGTCAGCAAATCCATGTGCTAATACTTTAACCACTTCAGCCCCGGACCATTATGCTGCCTAAGGACCAGAGGACTTGTTCCAATTTGGCACTGCGTCGCTTTAACTGCTAATTGCGCGGTTATGCAATGCTGTACCCAAACAAAATTTGCGTCCTTTTCTTCCCACAAATAGAGCTTTCTTTTGATGGTATTTGATCACCTCTGCCATTTTTATTTTTTGCGCTATAAACGGAAAAAGACCGAAAATTTTGAAAAAAAATGATATTTTCTACTGTTTGTTATTAAAAAAATCCAATAAACTCAATTTTAGTCATACATTTAGGCCAAAATGTATTCGGCCACATGTCTTTTGTAAAAAAAAGTCAATAAGCGTATATTTATTGATGTGCGCAAAAGTTATAGCGTCTACAAACTAGGGTACATTTTCTGGAATTTACACAGCTTTTAGTTTATGACTGCCTATGTCATTTCTTGAGGTGCTAAAATGGCAGGGCAGTACAAAACCTCCCCAAATGACCCCATTTTGGAAAGTAGACACCCCAAGGAAATTGCTGAGAGGCATGTTGAACCCATTGAATATTTATTTTTTTTGTCCCAAGTGATTGAATAATGACAAAAAAAAAATATTTACAAAAAGTTGTCACTAAATGATATATTGCTCACACAGGCCATGGGCATATGTGGAATTGCACCCCAAAATACATTCAGCTGCTTCTCCTGAGTATGGGGATACCACATGTGTGGGACTTTTTGGGAGCCTAGCCGCATACGGGGCCCCGAAAACCAATCACCGCCTTCAGGATTTCTAAGGGCGTAAATGTTTGATTTCACTCCTCACTACCTATCACAGTTTTGAAGGCCATAAAATGCCCAGATGGCACAACCCCCCCATATGACCCCATTTTGGAAAGTAGACACCCCAAGCTATTTGCTGAGAGGCATGGTGAGTATTTTGCAGCTCTCATTTGTTTTTGAAAATGAAGAAAGACAAGAAAAAACTTTTTTTTTTTCAAATTTCAAATTTCAAAACTTTGTGACAAAAAGTGAGGTCTGCAAAATACTCACTATACCTCTCAGCAAATAGCTTGGGGTGTCTACTTTCCAAAATGGGGTCATTTGGGGGGGGGGTTTGTGCCACCTGGGCATTCCATGGCCTCCGAAACTGTGATAGGCAGTGAAGAGTGAAATCAAAAATTTACGCCCTTAGAAAGCCTGAAGGCAGTGCTTGGTTTTCGGGGTCCCGTACGCGGCTAGGCTCCCAAAAAGTCTCACACATGTGGTATCCTCATACTCAGGAG
Source organism: Lithobates clamitans (assembly GCA_037952925.1). Taxonomy (NCBI): domain Eukaryota; kingdom Metazoa; phylum Chordata; class Amphibia; order Anura; family Ranidae; genus Lithobates; species Lithobates clamitans. The sequence goes on along the minus strand of JBBGZY010000089.1, from coordinate 2,949,531 downwards.
AAGCAACAGAATGTATTTTGGGGTGTAATTTCACATATTCCCATGGCATGTTTGAGCAATATATCATTTAGTGAACTTTGAGCAAAAAAAAAAAAAAATTTGTCTCTTTCCCGCAACTTGTGTCACAATATAAAATATTCCATGGACTCGACATGACTCTTAGCAAATAGCTTGGGGTGTCTACTTTCCAAAATGGGGTCATTTGGGGGGGTTTTGAACTGTTCTGGCATTTTATGCACAACATTTAGAAGCTTATGTCACATATCACCCACTCTTCTAACCACTTGAAGACAAAGCCCTTTCTGACACTTTTTGTTTACATGAAAAAATTATTTTTTTTGCAAGAAAATTACTTTGAACCCCCAAACATTATATATTTTTTTAAAGCAAATGCCCTACAGAATAAAATGGTGGGTGTTTCATTTTTTTTTTCACACAGTATTTGCGCAGTGATTTTTCAAACGCATTTTTTGGGGAAAAAACACACTTTTTAAAATTTTAATGCACTAAAACACACTATATTGCCCAAATGTTTGATGAAATAAAAAAGATGATCTTAGGCCGAGTACATGGATACCAAACATGACATGCTTTAAAATTGCGCACAAACGTGCAGTGGCGACAAACTAGATACCATTTAAAAGCCTTTAAAAGCCTTTACAGGTTACCACTTTAGATTTACAGAGGAGCTCTACTGCTAAAATTACTGCCCTCGATCTGACATTCGCGGTGACACCTCGCATGCATGGTGCATTTGCTGTTTACATTTGACGCTAGACCAACGCTTGCGTTTGTCTTTGCGCGAGAGCAGGGGGGGGACAGGGGTGCTTTTTTTTTTCTTTATTATTTTTTTTGCTTTTTTATCTTATTTTTAAACTGTTCCTTTCATTTTTTTTTTTTTATCATTTTTATTGTTATCTCAGGGAATGTAAATATCCCCTATGATCGCAATAGGTAGTGACAGGTACTCTTTTTTGAAAAAATTGGCGTCTAATAGACCCTAGATCTCTCCTCTGCCCTCAAAGCATCTGACCACACCAAGATCGGTGTGATAAAATGCTTTCCCAATTTCCCAATGGCACTGTTTACATCCGGCGAAATCTAAGTCATGAAATGCTTGTAGCTTCCGGTTTCTTAGGCCATAGAGATGTTTGGAGCCACTCTGGTCTCTGATCAGCTCTATGGTCAGCTGGCTGAATCCCCGGCTGCATTCTCAGGTTCCCTGTTGAGACAGGAGAGCCAGAGAAAAACATGGAAGACGGTGGGGGGGGCATTCCCTCCCACTGCTTGTAAAAGCAGTCTAGAGGCTAATTAGCCGCTAGGATTGCTTTTACATGAAAGCCGACCGCTGGCTGAAAAGAATGATACCAAGATGATACCTAAACCTGCAGGCATCATTCTGGTATAACCACTCAAAGTCGTGAATGGCGTACCTGAAGACAAAAAAATGGTTAACAATAAAACACAGTAAACGGTAAAGTATAAAAAATTGCATATACGTTTAGTGTTTTGTAAGTGACAGTGATCGATCGATACTGCACTTGGGTGAGCTGGGCTGGGCTGGGCGGAGGGGTAAAACGCAGGTGCTAGAAGGTATCTGGGCTGATCCCGCTAACACTGTGTTTTTGGGAACCCTAAACTGCTGGGGACGCTAGTATAGATCTGATCGGATCAGATATTGATCCGTTCATATGCTATACCACTAAGGGAGGCGTATGCTGCGTGTGTGGGTGTTAGCGGTACTGGCGCTAACCTGACGCTGCCTGGGGCTGGTGCTTGCCAGTTCACCAAAACGCTACCAAAAAAACTGTTAGCGATCGCAGGGATCAGGCCTGACTCTGCGAACGCTGCAGTTATGTGTTTAGTGTTTTGTAAGTGACAGTGATCGATCGATACAGAACTTGGGTGGGCTGGGCGGAGGGGCAAAATGCAGGTGCTAGCAGGTATCTGGGCTGATACCACTAACACTGCGTTTTTGGGAACCCTAAACTGCTGGGGACGCTAGTATAAATCTGATCGGATCAGATATTGATCCAATCAGATACTATACCACTAAGGGAGGTGTACGGTGCATGCGTAGGTGTTAGCGGTACTGGAGCTAACATGACGCTGCCTGGGGCTGGTGCTTGCCAGTTCACCAAAATACTACAAAAAAACCTGTTAGCGATCGCAGGGATCAGCCCTGACTCTGCGAACGCTGCAGTTATGCGTTTAGTGTTTTGTAAGTGACAGTGATCGATCGATACTGCACTTGGGTGAGCTGGGCTGGGCTGGGCGGAGGGGTAAAACGCAGGTGCTAGAAGGTATCTGGGCTGATCCCGCTAACACTGTGTTTTTGGGAACCCTAAACTGCTGGGGACGCTAGTATAGATCTGATCGGATCAGATATTGATCCGTTCATATGCTATACCACTAAGGGAGGCGTATGCTGCGTGTGTGGGTGTTAGCGGTACTGGCGCTAACCTGACGCTGCCTGGGGCTGGTGCTTGCCAGTTCACCAAAACGCTACCAAAAAAACTGTTAGCGATCGCAGGGATCAGTCCTGACTCTGCGAACGCTGCAGTTATGTGTTTAGTGTTTTGTAAGTGACAGTGATCGATCGATACAGAACTTGGGTGGGCTGGGCGGAGGGGCAAAATGCAGGTGCTAGCAGGTATCTGGGCTAATACCACTAACACTGCGTTTTTGGGAACCCTAAACTGCTGGGGACGCTAGTATAAATCTGATCGGATCAGATATTGATCCAATCAGATACTATACCACTAAGGGAGGTGTACGGTGCATGCGTGGGTGTTAGCGGTACTGGAGCTAACATGACGCTGCCTGGGGCTGGTGCTTGCCAGTTCACCAAAATACTACAAAAAAACCTGTTAGCGATCGCAGGGATCAGCCCTGACTCTGCGAACGCTGCAGTTATGCGTTTAGTGTTTTGTAAGTGACAGTGATCGATCGATACTGCACTTGGGTGGGCTGGACTGGGCCGGGCGGAGGGGCAAAACGCAGGTGCTAGCAGGTATCTGGGCTGATACCACTAACACTGCGTTTTTGGGAACCCTAAACTGCTGGGGACGCTAGTATAAATCTGATTGGATCAGATATTGATCCGATCAGATACTATACCACTAAGGGAGGTGTACGGTGCATGCGTGGGTGTTAGCGGTACTGGAGCTAACATGACGCTGCCTGGGGCTGGTGCTTGCCAGTTCACCAAAATACTACAAAAAAACCTGTTAGCGATCGCAGGGATCAGGCCTGACTCTGCGAACGCTGCAGTTATGCGTTTAGTGTTTTGTAAGTGACAGTGATCGATTGATACTGCACTTGGGTGGGCTGGACTGGGCCGGGTGGAGGGGCAAAACGCAGGTGCTAGCAGGTATCTGGGCTGATCCAGCTAACACTGCGTTTTTGGGAACTGCTGGGGACGCAAGTATAGATCTGATCGGATCAGATATTGATCCATACAGATACTATACCACTAAGGGAGGCGTATGCTGCGTGCATGGGTGTTAGCGGTACTGGTGCTAATCTGACGCTGCCTGGGGCGACGCATATCACCGCCGGGCAATCAGGGGGCTAAACCTTTATTCAGTAATAAACGGTGGGTGCCCTGACACTATAAAAAATAAACAAACTAACCAGCGTCACTCGTAATGGTTATACGGTGATCAGTGGTGAAAGGGTTAACTAGGGGGCAATCAAGGGGTTAAAACATTTATTAGGTAGTATATGGGGGTCCCTGTCGCTATATAACGCTGACGGCGAACCTAAATATTTACCTCCCTGACTATCGTCACCAGTGACACTAATACAGCGATCAGAAAAATGATCGCTTAGCGACACTGGCGATGGGGGGTGATCAAGGGGTTAAAACTTTATTAGGGGGGGTTAGGGGGGTACCCTAGACCTAAAGGGGGCTAACAGTAACTGTCCCACCACACTAACTGTCACAAACTGACACCATGCAGTAATCAGAAAAAAACACTGCTTGGTGTCAGTGTGACAGGGGGGGATTAGGGGGTGATTGGGGGGGATCGGGGGGTAAAGGGGGGTGTTTTGTGTGCCTGGCATGTTCTACTGTGTGTGTGTAGTGTTACACTCACATTGCAGTCTTCTCTCCTCGGCGCCGGAACGGAAAATACCGAGCCGAGGAGAGATGACATCATTTCCTTTGCTGCTGTTTAGCATACAGCAGCAGAGGAATGATTTGATTGGCCGGCGGCGATCGCGAGGGGGGGGACACAAATGGATGGTCTCCCCCTCATCTCCGATCGCCGCTGGTCAAAAACGGACCACCTCAGGCACCGCCCGCGGGAGGCAGATCACGTATATGTACGTGATTCTGCCTGCCCGTGCCACCTTGCCGACGTACATCGGCGTGAGGCAGTACTTAAGTGGTTAATATATGTGTGATGTATGGTATCACTAAAATGAAGGTCAATATATCACTGAATAAAAGCACCTGTAATTAACTTTTAAGATTTTTTCTAAGGCAGTCATGTGATTTCCATTAATTTCTTCAGTAAGTCTATGTGTGTATGTGGGTGGAGCTCTGGCGGTGTGATCAACTGAAAAAACAAAAGTGTTCTAAATGTAAAAATACCATTATGTTAAAAAAACAAACATGAAAGTGACGTTAGCTTTCAGTCCTGGACATTTATTATAAATAAATGAAAAATTATGTAAAACCCAAATGGGTGGTGACCCCAGGGATTTTGTGGGTGGGAGGGAGATGAAAAGTAGAAAAAAGTATGGAGGTGAAGGATAACAGGGTATATAAAAATTGTATTACTTTATTTAAAATTGCACATAAATATAAAGAATTTAAAAACACTCAGATATACACAATCTGCAAATGATCCTAAACATACGGGTTCTACTAGTGAAGAACTCATACGTGAATGATACATAGGGAAAAATCCACTATAAATAAAAACATGATTTGCAGTCTCCTCGGCCACTCCACATGACACAATGCATGTCATGCAGGGCTGCTCAAGGATAGGGATTGACAGGAAAGCTCTTCTTCATTGCTCTGTGTTTATCATTGTTGTCTATGTGAAACCTATAGATGGAGCTCTGGTGGTCACATTATTGTCTGACAAAAAAGAGGATAGAAGAGGAAGAAGGATGTTCATAGCTTTAGCTTTAAGTAATTTAGAGCATGTGCAGACTGAGTGGCAATGCAGAAGACTGTAGATTGCCCTCAATTGCATTGCCACTCTGAAGAGGTAATTGGGAGGATCACCTGGTATTAGAAGCAAATCTTAGACTTTTATTGAAAATCAACAGCACACATGAACACATCTAATTAAAGACATATTCCACATTTTTATAAAAAAAAATAATGCACAGGCTTCTGTAGATTATTTTTCCAGCCCCTGTCTCTGTACCAATCAATCAATGAACTATGAGTGTGGTCAATCCCCACACTTGTATTTCATTGAGAGTCCATCTGCTGAGGTGATTGGATTTGTAGTTTTTATCCTTGAAAGATCCTGTTAATGGACCTGTGAATGAACTTTGTGGCCTTGTGGATGAAGCTACTTACAGCTACATCAAATTCAAAAATAAACAAAACGCTGAAGGGAAAAGTACACCGCAAATCCTGGAAATGGGAGGTGGGCCAATTAAGGTTGGTTAGTGAAATTTTAACCCATGTAAATATCAGCCATCCCATTAAATGGTTTTAATTCTGGAATAAATGAAAAAAAAACTGCCTAAGAATCACTGAGTGAGCTTATACCTGCTTTAAATGAGAACTCTTGAAAGCAACAGTGAAAGACATTTTTAGCGCACAGCTGATCCCACTTAAATATAAATGTGGCAATGTTCTGAAAATATTACTTTGACAGAAAAATGAAATGGTTACACAAGCTTTAATCTAGCTCTGGGCTTTTGCCAAAACATACATTCTAAGTAGGATTTAGAAAGAATTGCTTTTTTGGAGCTTTGTGTTATTTTCTGTGATAAAGATAAGGTGGTTATTTTTCCAAGACTGTGACATGATTTTAAAACAATTTATTGCCCATGGAAGACTACAATACACATCAAGTCAAATTTAGAATAAAAATGGAATTTTCTTTTTTATCTTATCTTAGTGTATCATGTTGATTATTATTCTTAGTGTATCATGTTGATTTTTTTTCCTCTGTGTATTTCCAGAAGCTAAAATGCAACCTGTGAAAAGTGAAATTTCAGTCAAACATCATTCAGTGTAACTAGATGTTCTTCATTTCTGACACAATTTTCAAACATTTAGAAATACTGAGTAAACTACACCGAGGTGAAAAGGTTCCTGCTACAGTCCCCACACAATTGGCTTAAAAATTAGAAGACAGGACTACCTTGGGATTCACTGTATTATTGAAATAAAGAAATATTACCGGATGGAAAACAACTTTTATACAACCAATATTTTAAAGTGGAGCTTTTCCTGCCAACTGTACACATATACAGTATGCAGTCACACATAATTGGGTCTTTATCCGTGGGGCCACATATATGTGTACTTTTTTTTGTGCTGAGACTGGACTCTCACTGAGAGTCCCAGGTCCCATACTAACAATTAGGAATTGAGAATATTAAGACAATATCCAGGTTCAGCATCCTTCTGGAAGGAAAAGCAGATGAAGGCTTTATTAGGGGAGTACTGTGAGTACTCCCCTACTGAGTACCGAGTACTGTACACATATATATGTACTCCCCTACAGTACTGAGTACTGTACACATATATATGTACTTTTTTTTGTGCTGAGACTGGACTCTCACTGAGAGTCCCAGGTCCCATACTAGCAATTAGGAATTGGGAATATTAAGACAATCTCCAGGGTCAGCATCCTTCCGGAAGGAAAAGCAGATGAAGACTTTATTAGGGGAGTACCGTGAGTACTCCCCTACTGAGTACTGAGTACTGTACACATATATATGTACTCCCCTACAGTACTGAGTACTGTACACATATATGTGTACCTTTTTTTGTGCTGAGACTGGACTCTCACTGAGAGTCCCAGGTCCCATACTAACAATTAGGAATTGGGAATATTAAGACATTATCCAGGGTCAGCATCCTTCTGGAAGGAAAAGCAGATGAAGGCTTTATATTAGGGGAGTACTGTGATATTTAATATATTATAATCAAACATTTATCTGAAACTATTGGGCCAAAAATCTCTTTGCAGATGTCTAAAAAAATAACAAATAATGTTTCTAATTGTGTGCAATTGTTTCTTTGTTGCAAATGTTCTTAGCTGCCTAATTCTCATAGTCAAATGTTCTTAAAGTGGAGGTCCACACACCCCACGAAAGTCAGCAGACACAAATACTGCAGCTGCTGACTTTTAATATATGGACACTTACGGCAACACAGCCGACCTTTGGAATGGCTGTCGGGTGCAGCCGCCGCCATTGCCAGTAAGGGAACCCGGCAGTGAAGCCTTTCAAATCCAAAGCCAATTCCCTACTGCGCATGTTGTGCTTTCTAATTGGCCCAGTGGTGGAGGAAGGAGGAGGGGGACCGAGCTTTCTATAGATGGCTCCATGGCCCCGTATCCCGAAAGTGGAAAAGGGGACCTGTCAAAAACAGGTCCCCATTTCCCCCTCCCCCTGAAAGGTGCTAAATGTGGCACTGGAGGGGGGGAGGAGATGAACAAGCGGAAGTTTCACTTTTGAGTGGAACTCCGCTTTAAGCTATTTTTCTCTCAGGATCAAATATGAGAGTATGTTACATTTGCCCAGTGAAAGACAATCAGGAAACTATTACACACAAATTTCATGTTGAGATAGTTGCAAAGCTAATTTCTTTTTTTAAACCAGCCTCTAAAAGTCCTTTTGCTTTTTACAAAACAATCATGATATATTTTTCAAATACCATGATAATAATGAATACTATAAAGCTGTCATTTAAAAGAAGCAAGTCGGTGCAAAAACATACAGGAATTTGGCTATTTTGCTAATAACACTCTGTGGGATTTCAGTGCAACAGAGGCAGAGCCTTCAGCTCAGTAAGGAAGTCCTGGGCAAGATCTATAGACATTTTAATGTATTTTTCTGTTTTATAGAGACAAAACTTTGGGAAATGTACAGAAAAGATATACTGATTTTCTTTTTATTTTATATATCATTAAATGCAGGAAACCATACAATAGCGGAGCGGGCCATCATCCCCAAAATACCTTTTTTCTTTTACAAAGGGTTTTATTGATAATCATAGCAATTTCACAGTTTAACAGTGCAGATAATGCATCATGAATAAACATAACATAAAGTTTAGCATCTTATAAATAAAATAAGTATGCTAGTAAATCAAAGAAAAACAAAACAATAAGAATATAACAAAGGCTGAAAACAGTTTTGAGAGGGAGGTTAAAGTAAAGCTAGGGGCAGAGATTAGTTAAGAAGGAAGGAATAAAGAATAGGGGGAAAGGAGAGAAGAGGAAGAAAGGGGGGAGGGTGGGTCCTCGCGGTGGGGAGCAAGAGAGCATTAAATCCGAAGAAGGGTGGTATCAAATCTGGTGGGTTTAGTATATTCGACCCATGGCCTCCATACCTTCAGGAACTTATCATGAGTGTCCGAAAGGACAGCAGTCAGCTTTTCATTAACCATTATATCGTCCATGCGATTCTTAACCGCCTCAAAACTTAGTGTCTGTGTCTTCCATGCCCTAGCTATCGTTAGTTTGGTTGCAGTAAAGAGATGCAGAGCCAGCTGGCGCTCCGGGCGAAGCAGCTCCGCAATTGGGTTGCAGAGAATTGCCTCGAACGGATCCTTTTTGAGGTCAGCATGGAGTATGTTTCGGAGAAGGGAGTAAACTCTAATCCATAACCTGCGTACCCTCGGACAGGTCCACCAGATGTGAGACATTGTGCCCTCCTGGGAGCACCCTCGGAAGCACAAGGGAGAGTAGGCTGGGATGAACCGGGCCAGTCTAGCAGGTGTGTAGTACCACCTGTAAAGTACCTTAAAGGCATTTTCTAAAAAGATGACATTCCTTGAGCATTTGGATATTGCTAAAGTCATGACCTGCCAGTCCTCTGGATCAAGCTGTTTTCCTAGTTCCTATTGAATGTGACAGAGCCGTGTCGGTGTTTTTTTTAGAGGTAATAATAGAGGAATAGATCAGTGATATTAAACCCAAGGTTTGGGGTCAAAATATAAGGGGTCAGTTGAGATTTTATAAGCCCCTGGAGAAAGTGATGAATCTGTAGGTAGCTGTAGTGTTCGCGTAACGGGATATCGTGAGAGGAGCGTAGAGCCTCAAATGATATTATCCTGGTGGGGGTGAAAAAAGAGTGAATGTCCGTGAATCTGTTTGTCTTCCACCAGGAGAACTGCTGGGGATTTTCGCCGCCTGGTGGGAAGAATGGGCACTGGAGAAGTTGAAGTAGGGGTAGATGAGGAGAAATCAGGCCAGCCGAATACTTTACCAAGTCCCACATGCGAAGGGAATGGGCCAGACATGGCCCCATCACAAGAGGGCGATGTGTGGGAGGGAGCCAGGGCAATGAGGAGATGGGTGTTGGGTGTGAATCCACTAGGTCCATAGTGGCCCATAGAGGCATTTGATGTTGTGCATGGAGTTGGGATAACGGGGCTATGTTTGCAGCTATATAGTAGGTTTGTAGGTTAGGGACTGAAAGTCCACCATTGATTCTGCGGGCATATAGTATTTGCTTATTGATCCTGGGGCGGGTAGAACCCCAGACAAATTTCAGGATTTTGCGCTGATGTATTCATAGGATATGCGGCGGGATCGGGACCGGTAGGACTCTAAAGAAGTAGAGTAATTTCGGGAGGTATGTCATACGAATTGCCACGATCCTGCCGAACCAGGATAATGGGAGATGAGTCCAGGAGGACAACATGTCCGTCAGCTTCTTAAGTATAGGAGGAAAGTTTGCCCTATAGAGTCCCGCGTAGGTTGGGGTGAGCCGGATCCCTAGGTAGGGTAATGAGGACAGCCATTGGAACGTGAAGGTGTTTTTAAGGTTATCAAGTCTGAGGACCGAAGATTGATTGACATGGCTTTTGATTTGGTGGGGTTAACGGACAAGCCAGAAAGTAAGGCAAAAGAGTCTAGTAAAGAGAACAGGTTAGGTAGGGTGATTCTAGGGCTTGTTAGGGTTAGGAGAATATCATCTGCCAACAGTGATATCTTATGTCCCTGCTACCTCAACACCAGTTATGTCCGGGTGGGATCGGATCTTCCCTGCCAACGGTTCCATGGCAAAAATAAATAGGATTGGGGAGAGTGGGCAGCCTTGCCAAGTCCCCCTCCTGATGAAAAATGGAACTGATTCGAAACCATAGTATTTGACCTTAGCCTGGGGGGAATCATATAGTGCCATTACCCATTGCAAGAATGACGATCTGAAGCCATAGTGGCTGAGTACCTTTGTCGGGTAAGGCCAGGACAAAGTGTCAAAGGCCTTGTTCATGTGAAGAGACAGTAACATAGTTGCTATAGACCGGCTATGGGCTGTGTGCTGAAGTTGTATTATACGTCTAATAGCATCTCCTGCTTGTCTCCCCGGAACGAACCCCACCTGGTTCTTTTTGACCAGGCGTGGTAAGAAGGAGTTTAAATGATTGGCCAGGATCTTGGTCAGTATTTTAATGTCTACATTAATAAGTGAGATGGGCCTAAAATTGGTCCAAGACGTGTGGTCAAGGTCGGGTTTTGGAATCATAACAATATTGGCGGTTAAAAGGTTAGGGGTGAGTGCATGACCATCTTTTACTGCATTGAACATAGTCGTTAAATGGGGGGCTAAGATGTCTGCTAACTTCCTATAGTAAAGGGCCGTGAAGCCATCCGAGCCTGGACGTTTGCCTACTTTTAGTTCTTTTATACCCTGTAATACTTCCGTTAACTGAATATCTCGATCCATTAACGATGCGTGTGTGTCGGACAGCTTAGGCAATGTCAGTCCTGTCAGGAAGGATGTCAGGTCTTGAGTAGGAGGCTGAGTGGGGGCCTTGTAGAGGGTTGTGAGGCGGTACCTAAATTCTTCCAGCACTTTCAACGGGTTACCTGTGAGGACATTATGTCTAGTGCAGAGAGTGATAGGGTTGTGTTTTGGGGTAAAGGTGCGCATTGCCAGCATTGAGTTGGGTCTGTTGGCCTTGGTGTACCATTTCTGGCGGGCCCAGAGTAATGTACGTTCTGCCTATTCAGTGAGGCATAGGTCGCGTTCTGTACGCGCCCCATCTAATACTTTACGATTAGCCGGAGTAGGGGACTGTTTAAAAATTGTGGATAGGCATTCTAGTTCCGCATTGCTATGCGTTCTCATTTGCGTTTTGCTGCCAGCTGAATTATATGCCCCCTGAGTACCGCTTTGTATGCTTCCCAGAGAGTCACCTCGGAGGAAACCGACCCAGCATTAAGCCTGAAATATTCCACTGAGGCTTGAGTAAGATCGGTGAGGACTTCCTTAAAAGATAAGAGAGAGTCATTCATAGTCCAAGGGGAATATTGGCTTTTGCTGAGCAGTGAGTGGCATATAACCAAAACAGGGTCGTCGTCTGTCCAAGGAGCTGCTAAAATGGAAGCAGACACAACCAGGGGGAGATGTTTCCTCAGAACAAACATATGGTCAATTCTGGAATGGGAATGATGAGGATAGGAGTAATAGGTGTAGTCCCTGCCAATGGGGTGTAGCTCCCTCCAGATATCTACCAGGTCACGACTTTGTAAAGAATGCGTGAATTGTTTTGCATCGGGTGATGGGGCTTTGTGTTCCGAGGGGTACTTATCCAGAGCAGGGTTCAGCGTAACATTGGAGTCTCCCACTCAGAGGAGAGTGCCTCTCTGGTGGGACTGCAACAGGGAGCAGATATGGGAGAGGAAGGGTCCCGGGTTATTATTTGGAGCATAATATGTTAGGATGGTGACCTCCATGTCCTTAATAGTGCCTTGTAGTAAAAGGTACCTACCATTCGGGTCAGCAATCTCTCTACTGCAACTGAAGGGGACCAACTTGTGTATGGCAATCAAAACACCCTTCTGTTTAGTCGGGCCATTAGCCAGAAAAACTTGAGGGTACATGGCATCGAAGTATTTAGGACAAGAAGAAGATGAGAAATGGGTCTCCTGTAGGCATGCTATGTTCACTTTCTGTTGCTTAAGATATTTAAAAACTTTAACCCTTTTCTGGGGGGAGTTCATTCCCTGCACATTCAGGGATAACCAATTAAGTGTCATGGTACATGGGACGTTAGCCATAAAACTACTTTACTCACCCACCGTGAGGACCTGAAAAGGGGAAAAGAGAGGTAGAGAGGGAGTGAAAACAAAGAAAAGAACAAGGTGGAAAGGCATACTATAGTACATATAATAGCCAGTAAAAAATTGTAGCATATAGTACTGAAAAAGTATGAGTGCAACTGGTTGTGGGTCTAAAGGCCCACAGGGGGGTTGAATGTTGGTCAGGACTAATGTCCGAACCAAGAGCCAACTCATGGGGGGAGCAGCGATCCAACGGAACCGCTCGGCATTGTTATATAGTAAAATTAACTTTAAATCTTTAAGCACAAGACTTGGTGCACCGCTTAAGGCACTAAAGAGGAACACAAACATCCTGAAATATGTGGTTGCCTTTTATTTTAGGTCTCTCTGTCGCCCTGGGCTCTCCTCCACTGTCGAGGGGGCCCATGGCGAGCGAGTGACCAAAATGACATTGAGGTAGTCCCATATGGCTACCAAATATATAGAGAGGGAGAGGCAATCAATCTGAAAAAATAAATAAATAATAAAATAAAATGTAACTCACAACACTAACAGGGTGAGAAAATATAACAACATATTTTGAAACCCACCCGCCTCCCCGCAGGGATGGGAAACTGCTGTCAGCAGTCTTCAGCATATTGATGGCTGCCTGAGAGCTGAGGGAACCAGCATGTTTGCATCAGAAAAAAAAAACAAAACCTCGACAGAGCAGGAAAAAACAAAGTAGAACCTGTCAAAATTCTATTATCCCGCTGTGTAATAGGGTGTGAGTGCACCCCGCTACAGAGGCAGCAGTAAGCAGTCAGCTGAACACTCTGCGGCCGCCACATAAGACCCCTGTAAGGGGGGCCAAAGTGAGTGCTCAATGTCTTGCCTGGGTGAGGCCGACATGTCCCGGAGGCACCATCTCGCAGTTGGGGCGTCTCAGGGGGGGCCCAGTCCCGTGAAGTTCTTGCAAGAAATTGAGTGTCAGATCAGGTTCAATTGAACGGAAAAAACTAGCATCTGTGAGGTCAGTTCTGCCTATTACCAATTCAGTAACAACATGCTGGGTATCAGCCGGAGGCAGGCTTAGGGTTTCATGGAGTCATTTGTAACTTTTCTGTGGAGAACCGTCAACTTGAGAGGTTATATGCCATCAGCCCTTAGGGCCTGCCATGAACCTTTGGGCCTGCAGGTCTCGCAAGGCCTGTGATCCGGGTTGAGACCGTTGGAGGGGCTGAGGGGTCCAGCGAGGAGGCTGGAAGGATCTGGGCCGAGAGGAAGAAGAGGGTTCATCTCCCGGGGAAGGTGGTATATCCAGCTGCAGTTCCTGAAAATGTCGTTTCAGGTCAGAGGGGGAGGATGCGTGGAACTGGCGACCGAGATGCGAAAATGAGAGCTTAAAAGGGAACCCCCATCTATATTTGATCCCTTGGGTCTGCAGGATCTGGAGGTAGGGTTTCAGGCCTCTTCTTCTTGCAATGGTTGCTGGAGAGAGATCCGCAAAAAGCTGAAGGGGGTTACCCTGGAAAGAGAGGTCTTGCTGTTCCCGTGCCGCTTGGAGGAGCCTCTCCTTGGTGCGGTAAAAATGGAACTTGATGATGACATCCCTTGGGGGGCCCTCTGACGGTTTGGGTGCTAGGGATCTGTGTATACGGTCAAATTCTAGTCTCTCCAGGGGTATCTCAGGTGCCAGCTCTTGAAAAAAGTCTGTTGCCATACCCTGCAAATCAGTGATTTGTTCTGGGATTCTGCGGATACGGAGATTATCCCTGCGGGCCCTATTTTAAGCATCATCTAGTTTGTCTCGCAGGGACTCCAGCTCTGCAGACAATTTATCCACCTCTTCTTCATGGCCTTCAAGTACAGTGGTTGCTAAGTACATTCTTTGCTCTAACTGGTTAGTGCGGTTGCCTATCTCTTTAAGTCCTTACACAAGGTCAGAGGAGAGCTTGCGTGAGGCCTGTGTGTTTTCATCTCTAACAATGGAGCGAAATTTGTTCAGCAGGGCATCTGAGTCTGCATGCAGGGGACTTACCAGGTCCGTAGGGAACTGGTGCAGGCTATCGGCTGGGGAGGCAGGGTCCGCTGCCGAGTGTTGTGAGGAGTCGTCCGGCTCCGGTGGATTTGGAGCCATTGCCCTTTTCCCCTTCCCTGTGGCCAGAGCTTATTTGGGCTGTGTGCTATACTTGTGTTATACTTGTGACGGTTCTTCGTTGAGCAGTACATAACTGCCTGATGCCTGATGTGTTCCGGAGCTGCGGGAGGCTTTCAGTGTGTGCCAGGTGCGGATTGTGCTATGCTAGCCGAGGTTTGCCATTCCGTTGGCACGGAGCAGGGGAACCAGGCAGCCATTTTCCCTGTTCACGCGCATGCACCCCCTAGGGCTGCGATTTCAGCTTTTGTTACAGGGTAAAATCAATCTGTCCATCCCTGGGGGTCACAGCCTGGCCAGTCAGAGTGCTCCAGCCTCCAGGGGTGGCTTACCGGTCTCAGGGGAATCAGAATGATGAGTCCTAGGTATAGCAAGATGGCCGCCGGGTGGAGCAAGATGGCCGCTGTTCACAGGGCCGGAGCTGTTTTTTCGCCTGCAGGCTACCCAGGTGGTGGGTGGTCTCCGGTTGCCATGGGGAAGAATAGCCGTGGATAAGGAGGTCTGGGAAGCCAGGATTAGGCTCCAGCAGCGTGGCCGGGTGCAGCAAGATGGCCGCCGTTCACAGGGCCAGAGCCGTTTTTCTGCTTTCAAGCCAACGTGGAGGGGCGTCAGTGGGTGCCACGGGTGGCGGGTGGTCTCCAGTGTCCGTGTGGAGGATGAGCCGCTTAAAGGGAGGTCTGGGGGGGCCAGGATTCGGTGCCGGGACCGTGGCCGGGTGTGGCAAGATGGCCTGTCCTCCAGGCGGCCTCAGAAGAAGAAAGCCGGGATACAGGCTCGAGCGGCTCGCTGGCTGTCTGGTTAGCCCTGGATGCCTTGTGGGGAGCAGGATTGCCTTGCTGGAGGAAGGATGGCAAGGATTCTGCAGGGGGATTACAGGAGCTCTGCAGCAGCACGTCCTACTCGGATCCAGGTCAGGCCACGCCCCCCCAAAATACCTTTTTTCATATAAATTATGTTATCAGTAATGGCTGGGACTTTCTGTAATACCATAAGGATTTTACCATAAATGTAAATCTTAATTTAAAAAAAACTTGTTTTAATGATTAAAATAAAAAAATTCAAAGTGCGCATGCGCGGGCATGGAAGCGGACATGACCTGACCTGCTCCACACGCCGCCTGGCTTTCCAAGCTATTATTAGCCAGTGGGGAGCCGAAAAGCCCGCAGCCTTCACGCGATCTCACTATGCAACGAAGAGGAGGGGAGACAGCTAAAAAGAAACCCCCGACATCCAGCTATTTGTTCCGTTCGGGGGAACACTACAGCAGGGACTCCCCCTTTCAAGATGGCATCAGGCCGAAGGATGGAGACAGATTCAGCAAAGCAGATGAGCAGGAACCAGCGCAACCAGGCCCCCCCTGCACAAAGAGTCTCTCCCTATAATACAGCAACCGCCCGAACAGACAGAGAGCAAGACCCCTTCTCCTCTCAATCGCAGGAAGACATAGCACAATCCCCACGGTTCTTTCTCTCCCCTTCCCATACCTATCAGGGGGAGGGAATGGATGGTGCTGATTCTCCAGCTTCCTCCATGGAGAGGAATATGGCTGAAATAGCTGAACTTGCTTTGAGCCAAAACAGCACAGGGAGTGATCATCCCCCTCCACCTCCAGCACCATATTCAGGGGATTCTGTCTTGTTAGCTCGTTTCTCAGCATTACTGCAGCAAGAACTGACAAAAGCTTGCCAATCAATAACAGCTTTGACGGCCCCAAGACAAGATGGTCTACCTAGAGACGTCATAGTCAACCCGCATTTCTACAGAATTGAGGAGAAAACAATGGCCACAGCCCGTGGTAGGGGCGAAATGACCCTTTTGGGCCATCCAATTCAAATATTTGCGGACATCTCGCAATTGACTATCCAAAAAAGACGGGCCCTGGAACCATTATTGGCGCAGCTTACTAACCGCCAAATCAAGTACCGTTGGTCATTTCCTTTTCACCTGTCATTCACCTTTAAGGGAAAGACATATTCTTTTGCCAACTTTTCGGATGGAGAGGACACCCTCATGAGCTTAGGTTTGATTTCCAGGGAATCACCTTTCCCCAAAGCACAGCAAGAGTCGGACTGTCCAGTCTTGCCTCTGTGGGAACAACGCCAGTGATATTCTTCTAAGAGACAACCCCCTGTTGCTGGACCGGATGGATGACAGAGAAGACTCCTCATATGAGAAGTAATCCCACACAGTGACAGTTGCCATCACTGTAAGCCTGTCCAAGGCTTCCCTTCAGTTGTTTGGAACACGCAATGTTGGCTGCAGTTTAGCCAGTTTAGGTTGTCTCTAAGGCATCAATGCGACCACCTTATTTCTGGAGGGATATGGTCCCCTCTTTTATAGGGGGATTAGAGTTAATCAAACTATATATGATGTGTTGTTATGGAGGTTATACAGTTATAGTAGAGACTGATCCCCCTAGTCTAGTCTAGTCTAGTTTGACTCAAGTAAATATAACGTGTTAAGCTAGATTTGCCAATCTCCCCCTACTATCAGTACTATGTTTTATATGGAAATTGCCGGGGCGGAAATGCATGCCACTTGTCGGTGAGCTTGTCATCACCATTAAGATGGTGACAACCTCGCTCAACCAGATGGAGACTACAGTCTCCCGGACCTTCACGAATACGCTTTTATTATTACATCAGTTTTCATTGTTTCTATTTCCTGGGGTAACAGGTGGACATTGGTCCAGTTTACCTTATCCCAACACTAATTTCTTATTCTTTCTTCCTTTTGTCTTTTCCATTTCCTTGAGTGCACCCCTACATCTGAAATTTGAAGAGGTCAATCGAAGCTCCTTCTTTTTGGTGGAGATGATGGACATCTACAACAGGCGAGTACAGTCTGCCGAACCATAATACTAAGTTCTCTCCGCTCTCTTACTCAAATACTAACACATAATGTTCAAGGCTTAAATTCCCCTACTAAAAGGGCAAAGGCCTTCCAAAATTACCATAAATTAGGTAAAGATTTCCTACTCCTTCAGAAACGCATTTTTCACGCACCTCAGCTCCTTAATACCTAAATGCCAGATATCCCACATTCTACCTATCGAACGGCCCAGATAAGAAAAGAGGGGTTGCGTTTTGCATTGCGAAGAGGGTACTGTTTACTCCCACCACAGTCATCAGGGATGAGGAGAGGAGGTACATCATGGTGGCGGGGAAAGTAAATGAAAATGCTATCACACTAATCTCATACTACACCCCCAACACGGGTCAAGTCGCATTTTTTTGAAGCTATGCTAAAAATACTGATGCCACATATACAGGGTTAAGTTATAATAGGAGGTGATAGCAATGTCTCCCTTGATCAAGCATTAGATAGGACCAATGCGCATAAACCTATAGTGAAACATATTCCCAAAGAGGGTATTAAATTAGCCCGGGTTTTACATTCCTACGACCTCATAGATATCTGGAGGGACATTCATCCTATGACCAGGGATTATACCCACTACTCCCAGGTCCATAAAACATACTCCCTTATAGACCATTTATTTACACAATCATCACTCCTCCCCCCTATTGAGTCGGCTTAAATAGTGCCCTTCTCATGGTCAGATCACTCACCGGTACAAATAACACTAACCGATCTATGGACGAGACCAAAGCCCTCAACGTGGCGACTCAATGCCTCACTACTTAACGATCCAATCATATATATCGAGATAGAGAAAGCTTTATGACAGTATTTTACGGATAATCAGGCTACTGATACGTCCCCTAGTATTAATTGGGCAGCACATAAGGCCACCATCTGCGGCAAACTGATCCAAATAGCCTCTAAAAATAAACGTAATAATACACAGGAGATACAACAACAGTAAGAAGAGTTACAACAGATAGTTCAGGAACAATCTAACCCTCATCTAGATCTGAGACATAAAATAGACATAGCACGAATAGCATTGAACCTTAGTCTCACAACCAAAACAGAGAAATATCTACAACGGTCTAGACATCGCTTCTATACCAGAGGAGATAAACCTTCCACGCTCCTAGCTAGAAAACTCACTCCACGACCGTTCAGCTCTGCTATGCCGAGAAAACGGACGCGGGATGGGAGATTTACCCAAAATCCTCAAGTGATACCAAACTCATTCCCTAAGACGCAGGCAGACAATTTTTTTCCAAGATATTCCCCTATCGCAAGTAGCACAAGAACACATAGAACTAATGGAAGAAGATTTTACAGAGGGGGAAATTTTGGCAGCCATTAAAAACTTGAATCCCACAAAAGCACCTAGCCCGGACGGCTTCTCAGGTCATTACTACAGAAAATTTGCAGCCATATTGACACCACATCTGTGCTCTTTTTTGAATGCGTTATGAAGAGGGGCCCCCTTAGCTACACACGAAATTGATGCTTTTATACAAGTAATTCCTAAACCAGGAAAGGACCATGGGGATCCTGCTAACTATCGCCCAATATCACTCATTAATGTGGATTTGAAATTGATGACCAAAGTGTTACCAATCAGAATGAACACCTTTCTACCCAAATATATTCATCCAGACCAAGTGGGATTTGTGCCCAATAGGCAGGCCCCTGACCAAACCCGACGGGTAATAGACATCATAGCAGCGCTTAATTCAAACTGGGACAATCAAGGCACATGGAAGGGAATGCTATTATCATTAGATCTTTGTAAAGCGTTTATTTCGGTCACGTGGGACTATATACACTACACATTGAGGAGATACGGATTTGGGTCTCATTTTCTGACTATATTACAGGCATTTTACAACGCACCTACGGCTAGACTCCAGATAAAAGGCTACAAATCACACACAATAGATATACATAGGGGGACGCAGCAAGGATGCCCTTTGTCTCCTATTTTATTCATTTTGGCATTAGAACCCCTAGCAATTAAGCTAAGACATCACCAAGACATAAAAGGTATATATTGTGGCGATAGAGAACAGAAATGTTCCCTCTTCGCTGATGATATTTTAATGTTCCTCTCTTCCCCGGTTACGTCTCTTCCCAATCTTTATCAGGTCCTACGTCGCTTCACAGCTTTTTCGGGCCTCACGATTAATCACTCCAAATCTGGGGGCATGACCGGAAGCCGACCTGAATGGACGTGTGAGCCTTTAACTCCCTCTCAGCCCACAGCTATAAGGCCTTAATAGGGGACTTTTTTACACCTGCATATGGGTGGATCAAGGAGAACCCGATCCACTAAAGCTCGGGGATCATCCCAGCCTCTGCCCAGCACCTCGGCGAAACTCAGAGGTTGATTTTCACCTCTTTCCATGCCGGCCAGTGGGATGGACAAAATGGCGCCGGCGGCCTCCTCCGCCTCCTCCATGCAGACTCAGCCTTTAGGACGCCAGGCTCTGACCCACCCACAGAGCTCCCCTGCACTGGACTGGATGTCGCCCGGTCCGCAGACCACAATGAAGAGCACAGTGAGTCTCTCCCCCCACCCTGCTTCCCAGGAGACGTCGCTCCAGGGGACACAGCCTGCTACATTAGGCCTCACTGGAGCCTCCTGCACACAGTGCACGGATGCCTTCCCTCGGCTGCTGCGGATCCGAGCGTGTCGGCAGCAGCGCCTGGCTCCTCCACCTCCTCAGAAGATTCAGAGGATTTTCCCCCCCTGCCAACTCCTCTGCATACGCAGGACACAGAGCTTACTCCTACAGGCCTCCAGAGGCAACATACACCACAGCAAGCCTACTGTCAGGCCCCAGCCCCCCTAAGGAACAAAGACAATCTCGCTTGGGGAGCTCTGGCCTAGTGGGGGGGGATCGGGACTGTGTCACTACCTAGTCTCAGGCTGCTAGCCCCCTGCTTACCACGGTCACGGGGGAATTGCAGAGGCGACCTTCTTTACAGCCCCAGTCCTCAGGGGAGAACTGCACATGGGGCCTTCAGCTGAAGCCTGCAGCCCAGGCCCAAACCAAGACTTTTCTGCAATATCAGCAAACACCTGTCTTTCAATATGCCCCTCGTCAGATGACACCAGACCCCCATATCCAACCTCCTCCCTCATGGCAAGATTATCTTCAGGCCATCCCGACCAAGGAGGATTTTAGGCAACTGATGGAAGACGTTAAATCTACCTGCTGAGCTGAAATACAAGTACTACAAGTTAACTTTAAACACCTAGCTGATAGCGTGGAGATGGCGGAGGAAGAAATTCAGGAAACCAAACTAGCACTGCATCATACCCAATTGCAAGGTGCAGACCATCGCATGCTTTTGAGGGATATGCAGCGCCATGTTGAGGATCTGGACAATAGGGGGCGCAGGGACAACATCTGGGTCAGGGGCCTACCCTAATCGGAGGGCCCAGAAAATTTACATGACATCCTGCAAACCCTGTGTAACGGCCTCTTGGGAGATCCCCCAAATAAACCCATAGAAATGGACACGGCTCATCGTGCTCTACGTCCTAAGGGACCGATCTCTAAACCACACGATATCATATGCAAGGTCAACTCATATCCACTAAAAGAGGATATCATGCGAAAAGCTCGATCCACACGGAAGGTGGTCTTCGCTAATACTCAAATCCAGCTTTACCCAGATCTATCATGGATCACATTGCAGAAACGCAGGCTCCTACAACCTCTTCTCCTCTTGCTGCAGGAAAAAGACATTATTTACCGATGGGACTTCCCCTTCAGTCTGACGGTACGGAGAGATGGACAGTCAGCTGTACTACGTTACCCCGAAGATCTGGAGGCTTTTTGTGATACCTTGGGGCTCCCTGTCCCCCGGCTTCAGGATTGGGACTTGCTGGCTACTCCACCCCCTTCTCCCTCGGTCTGGCAGAGGGTCCCTCCGACTAAATGCTCCCGGGGTCAAGGCTCGCCTCATAAGATTGCCAAACCTAAAGAGGACTGCAGAGAACAAGTTCCTAATACTTGACTCTCTCAGCCACAATAAGTGCGTTCCTTAGGCTGATCTCCTTGGCTCAACCATTACCATACATTCTATACTCCCCTAGGCCCCCCCACTGTTTTTTTTTCTTTCCCCGCAAAATATATTGGGCACTTCTAATTGAAGATTTCAAAGTGGTTGTTCTTCCGCTCACTGGACCCACCTGTGGATTACTCCCTAGAGTTCCTTTATTGTTTATTCCCTTACGTCCCCCCGGCCTGTTGTTTTCACTTCTGGCCGGTAGGACCTATTGGAACTCAGTTATTCCTGTGTTTTGCGGGACATGCAATGTTTATTATGCACATTGTTAACCTGTCTTTCTCTTCTCTTTCAACCTCTACTTTCCCTTTCCTCACCCTTCCTCTGGCTCGACTCAGGACCCTGACAACTTTCCGCACAGCCCCTCGGCTCTCGGCATCCTCCCTACCTTGGCAACCTGGCACTCCAGCAGCTGGATCAGATAAGTATCTTTTTTCTTGCACATACCCATCACTATGGCTAAGGTAATGTCATTGAATGTCCACGGGTTAAACTCCAACAGGAAGAGATATCTGGCGCTAACTGAGTTTAGGCACTCTGGGGGCATTATGATTTAGGAGACTCACTTTAACAAAGGGGACTCCTTTGCGTTCGCCTCCAGACGACGCGGACAATGGCAGTCTCAGGCGGTCACCATATGCAACCTCTATGCCCCAAACACCCATCAGATTAACTTCCTTACTAAAGTATTCGCGCGTTTGTTCCGAATGCCCAATGAATTCCTGATAGTTGGAGGGGACTTTAATCTGTCCCACTCATCGGTACATGACCGCCACATGGTAGACCCCCGGAACTCACAGACCAGGACATCTAGAGAATCAAAACTTTTTAGACAGATCACTAGACGGTATGCCTTGTTTGACTCTTGGCGGGCCCTCCATCCCGGGGAAAGACAGTACACATTCTACTCTGAGCCTCATCGCATTCACTCACTTGACTATCTTTTTGTTAACAATGCTACCCTGCGGGTTGTCAACGATGCGCAGATCCATCCAATCTCCTGGTCGGATCATGCCCCCATTTTCATGATGTTGAACTTGGGCACCCCAAACCGTAGGCCCTGCCACTGGCAACTCAACACTTTTCTCCTACAACACCTTCCTTCCAAGATGGAGCTAGACATGACATTGCAGTATTATTTCATTGAGAATGCAACCCCTGAGGTTTCCCCCCTGTTCTTTGGGAGGCCCATAAGGCAGTCCTCCAAGGCCGGCGTATAGCGCTTGCCTCGGCCATGAAGAAAGATGTGATGGCTGCTAGGGATGAGCTTCGAGTTGGAGTCGAACTCATGTTCGACTCGAACATTGGCTGTTCGCAAGTTCGCCGAACAGCGAACAATTTGGGGTGTTCGCGGCAAATTCGAATGCCGCGGAACACCCTTTAAAAGTCTATGGGAGAAATCAAAAGTGCTAATTTTAAAGGCTTATATGCAAGTTATTGTCATAAAAAGTGTTTGGGGACCCGGGTCCTGCCCCAGGGGACATGTATCAATGCAAAAAAAAGTTTTAAAAACGCACGTTTTTTCAGGAGCAGTGATTTTAATAATGCTTAAAGTCAAACAATAAAAGTGTAATATCCCTTTAAATTTCGTACCTGGGGGGTGTCTATAGTATGCCTGTAAAGGGGCGCATGTTTCCCGTGTTTAGAACAGTCTGACAGCAAAATGACATTTCGAAGGAAAAAACTCATTTAAAACTACCGCGGCTATTAATGAATTGCCGGTCCGACAATACACATAAAAGTTCATTGATAAAAACGGCATGGGAATTCCCCACAGGGAAACCCCGAACCAAAATAAAAAA
The DNA here is from genome assembly GCA_037952925.1 of Lithobates clamitans. Taxonomy (NCBI): domain Eukaryota; kingdom Metazoa; phylum Chordata; class Amphibia; order Anura; family Ranidae; genus Lithobates; species Lithobates clamitans. The sequence continues at coordinate 2,926,426 of JBBGZY010000089.1, read as the reverse complement.
AAAAAAAAATGACGTTTGGGGGTCCCCCTAAATTCCATACCAGGCCCTTCAGGTCTGGTATGGATATTAAGGGGAACCCCGGCCAAAATTTAAAAAAAAAAATGACGTGGGGTTCCCCCTAAATTCCATACCAGACCCTTCAGGTCTGGTATGGATTTTAAGGGGAACCCCGCGCCAAAAAAAAAAAAAAAAACGGCGTGGGGTTCCCCCAAAAATCCATACCAGACCCTTATCCGAGCACGCAACCTGGCAGGCCGCAGGAAAAGAGGGGGGGACGAGAGTGCGGCCCCCCCCCCTCCTGAATCGTACCAGGCCACATGCCCTCAACATTGGGAGGGTGCTTTGGGGTAGCCCCCCAAAACACCTTGTCCCCATGTTGATGAGGACAAGGGCCTCATCCCCACAACCGTGGCCGGTGGTTGTGGGGGTCTGCGGGCGGGGGGATTATCGGAATCTGGAAGCCCCCTTTAACAAGGGGACCCCCAGATCCCGCCCCCCCCTGTGTGAAATGGTAAGGGGGTACTTACCCCTACCATTTCACTAAAAAAGTGTCAAAATAGTTAAAAATGACAAGAGACAGTTTTTGACAATTCCTTTATTTAAATGCTTCTTCTATCTTCCTTCATCTTCTTCATCTTCTGGTTCTTCTGGCTCTTCTGGTTCTTCCTCCGGCGTTCTCGTCCAGCATCTCCTCCGCGGCGTCTTCTATCTTCTTCTCCTCGGCCCGCTCCGCACCCATGGCATGAGGGGAGGCTCCCGCTCTTCTCTTCATCTTCTTCTTCTTCATCCTCTTCTCTTCTTCATCTTCTTCTTCTTCATCTCTTCTTCCTTCTTCATTTCTTCTCCGGGCCGCTCCGCAGCCATGCTGGCATGGAGGGAGGCTCCCGCTGTGTGACGGCGTCTCCTCGTCTGACGGTTCTTAAATAACGGGGGGCGGGGCCACCCGGTGACCCCGCCCCCCTCTGACGCACGGTGACTTGACGGGACTTCCCTGTGACGTCACGGGGAATGCCACAGGGAAGTCCCGTCATGTCCCGTGCGTCAGAGGAGGCGGGGTCACCGGGTGGCCCCGCCCCCCGTTATTTAAGAACCGTCAGACGAGGAGACGCCGTCACACAGCGGGAGCCTCCCTCCATGCATGGATGCGGAGCGGCCCGCAGAAGAAAATTAAGAAGAGAAGATGAAGATGAAGAAGATGAAGAAGATAAAGAAGAGAAGAGGATGAAGAAGAAGATGAAGAGAAGAGCAGGAGCCTCCCCTCATGCCATGGGTGCGGAGCGGCCCGAGGAGAAGAAGATAGAAGACGCCGCTGAGGAGATGCTGGACGAGAACGCCGGAGGAAGAACCAGAAGAGCCAGAAGAACCAGAAGATGAAGAAGATGAAGGAAGATAGAAGAAGCATTTAAATAAAGAAATTGTCAAAAACTGTCTCTTGTCATTTTTAACTATTTTGACACTTTTTTAGTGAAATGGTAGGGGTAAGTACCCCCTTACCATTTCACACAGGGGGGGGGCCGGGATCTGGGGGTCCCCTTGTTAAAGGGGGCTTCCAGATTCCGATAAGCCCCCCGCCCGCAGACCCCCACAACCACCGGCCACGGTTGTGGGAATGAGGCCCTTGTCCTCATCAACATGGGGACAAGGTGTTTTGGGGGGCTACCCCAAAGCACCCTCCCAATGTTGAGGGCATGTGGCCTGGTACGGTTCAGGAGGGGGGGGGCCGCACTCTCGTCCCCCCCTCTTTTCCTGCGGCCTGCCAGGTTGCGTGCTCGGATAAGGGTCTGGTATGGATTTTTGGGGGAACCCCACGCCATTTTTTTTTTTTTTTGGCGCGGGGTTCCCCTTAAAATCCATACCAGACCTGAAGGGCATTTTTTTTTTTTTTTAATTTTGGTTCGGGGTTTCCCTGTGGGGAATTCCCATGCCGTTTTTATCAATGAACTTTTATGTGTATTGTCGGACCGGCAATTCATTAATAGCCGCGGTAGTTTTAAATGAGTTTTTTCCTTCGAAATGTCATTTTGCTGTCAGGCTGTTCTAAACACGGGAAACATGCGCCCCTTTACAGGCATACTATAGACACCCCCCAGGTACGAAATTTAAAGGGATATTACACTTTTATTGTTTGACTTTAAGCATTATTAAAATCACTGCTCCTGAAAAAACGGCCGTTTTTAAAACTTTTTTTTGCATTGATCCATGTCCCCTTTGGCAGGACCCAGGTCCCCAAACACTTTTTATGACAATAACTTGCATATAAGCCTTTAAAATTAGCACTTTTGATTATTCATGTTCGTGTCCCATAGACTTTAACGGTGTTCGCGTGTTCGAGCGAACTTTTTTCCTGTTCGCATGTTCTGGTGCGAACCGAACAGGGGGGTGTTCGGCTCATCCCTAATGGCTGCTAAGTTGTGGACCGAGCGGGAGCTTAGGACATTGGAGCCTATAGATCTACAGATCTCTCAAACAATACCGTTTCTTAAAAAAATTCTCTGCCTACGCACGACTCTTAAAGACTTGGCTATTGGCAGGTTGGAAAAAGCTTTACGGAGATTGAAACAGCTCTATTATGATAAGGGTAATAAGGCCCACTCCCTCTTGGCCCGCAACACTGAACGCTCAAACGCAACTACTCCTCATCAAATAAAAAACAAACAGGGCTGCCTAGTCTCCCATCCCCATGATATAGTTTAAATCTTTGCGGAATTTTATACCATGCTATATAATAACCCTGAGATCCCTCATGACACCCCTTCCCTTGAACTTACTGACCGGCTGACCCAATATTTGGGACGTAGTGGGATCCCCCGACTTCAGGCCTCAGACCTTCTTTCTCTCAATGCAAATATATCCGAGGAGGAAATTGCCTTTACCATTAAGTCCCTGCCCACCCGTAAATCCCCAAGCCCAGACGGACTTCCCTATGAATACTACAAAACTTTTCTCCCTATTCTTCTACCACACATGTGTAAATTATTTAATGCTTTTCTCCAACAAACACCTATACCTTCTGACATGCAGAGGTCCTTCCTCACATATTGCCATCCCTGATACATAAAGATCAGGTAGGCTTTGTCCCCCTCCGCCAAGCGGGGGATAACATGAGACGGGTCATCAATCTGATAGATGTGGCGAACAGGGAGGGCCAAGAGTCCCTGGTCTTGGGACTGGACGCAGAAAAAGCATTTGATCGCCTTGGCTGGCCCTTCCTGTTCGCCACGTTAAGACATATGGGCTTTCGGGGAGCATTTTTGCGGGCCATTCAACACTTGTACACTAATTCCACATCCCAGGTTAAGACCCCCTTTGCTATGTCCCCCACTTTTTCGATAGCAAACGGTATCCGTCAGGGATGCCTGCTCTCTCCCTTACTGTTTGCATTGTGTGTAGAGCCCCTGGCAACGTCCATTCGCGGAAACCCGAATATACGGGGGTTTCAGTCTGAGGGAAGGAGTTTAAATTAGCTTTGTTCGCGGACGATATCATACTTACCCTTACTCAACCTCGGATAGCACTGCCTAATCTACACACCGAACTGGACACCTACAAATCCCTCTCCGGATACAAAATGAATGCAACCAAATCAGAAGCACTCCCAATTAACATCCCGGATGTAGAAGTACAACATCTACAGCAGTGCTTTCCCTACCACTGGAAGACCTCAGCCCTGGAATACTTAGGGGTCCAAATTACGCCGTCCTACACATCCTTATATCAAGCAAACTTCCCTCCCCTCTTCCGCCAAATAAGGGATCTTTTACAAAAATGGAAAACCCACCATATCTCCCTTTTGGGCAGGGTGGCGTCTGTAAAGATGACCATTCTCCCCAAACTTTTGTACTTGTTCCAGACGTTGCCCATTCCAGTCCCTTATGGACAACTGCGGAAGCTTCAGGCAGACCTGGTGCACTTTGTCTGGAACTACAAGAGACACAGAATACCCCGCTCAGTGCTAGTAGCATCTGGAACGGATGGGGGGTTGGCATTCCCCGACTTGGGGAAGTATTACCAAGCATCTCAACTGAGGGCCATTACCTCCTGGTTATCCCTACGGGCATATAATAAATGGGTGGAGATTGAGAAGATATGGCTAGCTCCTATACATCCAAACAGCCTGCTCTGGAGTGCGAACGCGAGGGTGGACCCGGAGAGACTCCTGGGGTCAATGACCCTACTTAGGTCGCTTTGGCGAAGACTGTCTCATGCCCATGGGCTCCGTTCAGAGCAGTCACTTCTCACATCCTTTATTTATAACCCCGACCTGCCTGCCGGCCTAACACGCCAGATGTCTCTGCCTTGGGTGACACGGAATCTTTTTCATATGGGCCACTTGGTGGACCCCAGGTCACTTAAAATGCTATCGTTTACCCAATTACAGACAAAACATGACTTGCCTCACCAGGTGTTCCATGGATATCTGCAGATACGTCCTTATGCCCAGTCTATTGCCCCGAATCTCCAATTTTCAGCGCCATCCCCCTTCGAGAGCATAATCCTAAAAGGTACGGCATGCCGAGGCTTGATATCTGATATCTACTGGTTGCTTAACTCTCACTCCATCAATACCCACGGTAAGCATGCGTACATGCTCCTTTGGGAAAAAGTTCTGGGGGAAGTACTCCCGGAGGAGACGTGGTGAGCGATCTGGTCTCAGGCAGCAAAGAGCTCCTACTGTACCCTTTATAAGGAAAACTCATATAAAATCCTTTATTTTTGGTACCTGACACCGGACGTGCTCCATGTCATATACCCCTCATGCTCAGACAGGTGCTGGCGCTGTGGGAGAGACAAAGGCACCCTCTACCACATATACTGGAGCTGCCCCAAGATTGTCCCTTTTTGGATGGAGACACAGCTCCTGCTATCCCGCTTATTGGGAGTACAAGTCCCCCTGACTCCAAAACTATTTTTACTAGGGGTGTCTCCCTTACGGATTCCTAAACCCTCTAAAAAACTGTTAAGACATATTCTAACAGCTGCTCGATGCCTGCTTGTCCTCCATTGGAAAAGACACCCCCCCCCCAGGAAGACCTTTATGCTAGAATAAAAGATGTAGAACATATGGAAAAGATGACAGCTAGACTACAAGATAGGCTGGAAACACATAATAAGGTCTGGGAGGAGTGGCACCGCCATGAGGATCCGCCTTGAGCTGAGAGTCGAGTCTCCATTCCTATCCTTCATACCTCCCCTTTCTACCCTCCTTTTAGTTCTATCCCTCTTTGTATTCTCTAATCTGTCTTTCTTATCTCTTCTTACTCTTTTTTCCTTGTTTTTCCCTAGCTATGTAATAGCATGTAGCAGATGTTGTTTGAGAATTGACGATTTAGGCAGAAGGCCAGATGTGACGGCATGTCACTCGCAATGCTATGTTTGGATACCATATGTGCATAAGCTGAATTGTGGCTATTATGTTGACTTTTGTACATTGCAATGCACAAGTTATGTCTATCTGCTGCTTGATAAGCTAAATAAAATAAAAATGTTATTTGAAAAAAAAAATCACTCCAAATCTGAAGCCCTAAATTTAACCTTAGAACCGCAGACAGTAAAATTACTTCAAAAGTAATTCCAGTTTAAAGAGAAAGGCTTCCATATTTGGGAATCTTTTTAACTCCCACTCTACAGACCCTGTACCAGGCCAATTATCCCCCTCTTTATAGGAAACTGGCAGCGGATCTCTTGAGATGGGCTGACAGCCCTCCGTCGTGGTTCGGCAGACTGTATTCCATAAAAATGAACCTCTTGCCGAGACTGTAGTATTTGTTTAGAACTCCTCCGATAGCTATCAACAGACCCGATCTTAAGGTTTTTCAGAATAAGATGATGAAGTTTAGTTGGGGGGATACAAGACCTAAGGTGAATAAGCGAACCCTTTATACTCCCAAAACTAGAGGAGGTCTGGGGGTCCCGGACCTGGTCAAATATTTTGAGGCAGCTCAGTTGGCCCAATTAATTCGCTCTCACTCCTTGCAAACTCAACCATCCTGGATGAAAATGGAATCATCCCCCTATCCTACAAAACCGATTAGTCACTTGTGGTTTCGCATGAAAGATAGACCTACTATAATGTGCCCTACACTATCTTTTTCATTGAGTTTATGGGAAAGGTTACAAAGACCTTTTGCTTTCGGTTCCACTCCCGCTCCCTTAGCCCTGTTAATGGGTAACCCAGATTTCACCTCGAGTCTTAATCCTCACAGGTTCTCATGGTGGACAAACAAAGGTCTGATACGTATAGCTGATATGTGTGACCATAGTATCTTATCGAAACAATCTCTCATAGAGAAACATCAATTACCCAATACAGAATTATATCATTACTTCCAGATAGTGCACTATTTGAAGACTCTACAATGAAAGAATGATATCACAACCTCCACCCCAAAGGAATATTTGTGCAGGTCTTTCGATAAACATACAGGCCGCATGTCAGAAAAGAGCCTGTCAACATCGGAAGGTTCCTGTGCGTTTGCGCGGCGGAGCCGCGCTTCGGCGCATGCGCATTAGCAAAGTAGCGGCACACACGGGTTCACTACACGGCGTAACGGCGTAACGGCGTAATGGCGTACGAACGTTCGCTCGTCAGCCTCACGCCCCCTTTCTGGCCTATATAAGGACTGACTTGTGCCCTGTTTAATTGCTGGTTTGTCTTTCAGCTTCCAGTGTTCCGTTCCTGATTCCTGCTTCTTGTGTTTACCTGTTTGACCCGGATTTGCCTGACCTACCTTGTCTCTCTCCAGCATTTTTGACCTCGGCTTGTTTAAAGGACTTTCCCACGATCTGCTTCCAGTGTTTGACCCTCTGCCTGTCTCCGGATTCTCCTGCCTTCTCGTGTATGACCCCGGCTTGTTTAAACGGACTTCTCTGCTGACATCTCCAATCCCCTACCTCTGGCTTGTCTTCGGGATTCCTCTACTTACCATCTGCTGTGTTTGACCCTCGGCCTGTTTCAAGGACTTCCTCATCTACCAGTCTCCAGTATTAAGTTATCGGTCTGCATCATAGACTCTCCACTACTGGGTTCTCAGTGCCTGATCTCCTGCACTTATCCCAGCTCCCATTGTGTTTGCGGGTTAGAACCCCGGCCGGGTCTTCTTCTCCAGCTCTGGGTCAGAGCCACCGTTGCTCTCATCTCTGCGTGACTGAAGTCCTCCTCTCAAGAAGCTTCCTGCCTGCAGGCGACCCGTGCCTCTCTGTGCCCTACACCCTCTGTACCACTACCAGGGGTGTGGTGCGCTTAGCCGCAAGGGAAGCCACTCCCAGCATCTCGGCCTCGGTGAGTACCTGTGATAGTACAAACCAGCCAGATGTCTGAGGCCGACAGAGTGGGTTCCCCTCTCGAAGCTCTGTGCCAGCAGGTAACGACCCTTACGCAAGCAGTCCAGAGGCTACAAGATGGCTATTTCCAACTAGAAGGTCGTCTCCAGCACCTAATCTTATCTCCCGGGGATGCAACTTCCACATCCCCCAGTGGGGCCAGCTCTTCACAAGATCACTCCAGCACAGCTCCTGCAGTTGTTATGACTCTCCCAGAACCTAGGGTGCCCACACCCGAACGATTTTCCGGAAATCGGAAGAGGTTTAGAGCATTTAAAAACGCCTGCTTGTTATACCTGGCTCTCCAACCTAAGACTTTCAGCTCTGAGACAGTAAAAGTAGGGTTCATCATTTCCTTGTTGTCCGAAGAACCCCAAGCTTGGGCTCACAACCTCCTGGAGCAGAAAAGTCCCTTACTAAACTCCGTGGAAACCTTCTTTGAATCTATGGGAAGATTATATGATGATCCCCAACGCATAGCCACGGCCGAGTCCATCCTACATACCTTAGTCCAGGGAAAAAGACCGGTGGAGGACTATACGGTCGAATTTCAGAAATGGTCAGGGGACACTGGATGGAATGAGGCGGCTCTCAAATACCAGTACCGCCAGGGACTCTCAGAGACTCTCAAAGACGAATTGGCACGTGTTGATTCTCCTTCCACCCTGGAGGAGTTGATCCAGCTAGCCATAAAACTAGACCGACGTCTACGGGAACGACGTTCTGAACGTCTTCAATCTCCTCGGCCTACATGGATGCTACCCAGGGTCCCCACAGGTCATCCTCTTCCTGCAGTCCCTTCCTTCTCTACCTTGGAGAGCGAGCCAATGCAACTGGGACTGATCCGGGCTCCACTTACACCTGATGAGAAACAACGCCGGCGGGAGGCCAATCTCTGCCTATACTGTGGAGGGTCAGGCCAATTTTTGCGCAACTGTCCTATAAGACCCAGTAAGTCCAAATTACAAACAGCTATGAACTTTCAAGTCAATGGTTCAAGTACAACTCATCTTGTCCTTCCTGTCTCCCTACAGGTGGCAGGCGAGGAGATCCGGCTACCAGCCATTATTGATTCTGGCGCCTGCAGCTGCTTCCTGGATACATCCCTATCTCGAAGTTTACGCATCCCTCTGCAAAATAAAAGACAAAGGCTCCAAATCCACCTGGCCGATGGATCATCCCCCTGTTCCGGGCCTGTTACCCAAGAAACTGAACCCATTCTCACCATCACAGATTCAGGACATCAAGAATTTCTGTGCTTTGACATCATCTGCTCCCCCATGTTCCCTATCATCCTGGGACTTCCATGGCTGCAAGCTCACGACCCCCATATCAATTGGAGTGAGAAGAAGATCTCCTTCTCTTCGGCTTACTGCTCCCAGCACTGCTTCACCTCTGGTCCTGTCTGCACAGCTTCCTGTCTAACTGTCCAGCCAGTTCCTGATCACCTTCAGCACGTCCCTGCAGCCTACCATGAATTCATGGACATTTTTGACAAAAGGAGAGCTGACAGTTTGCCTCCTCACCGACCATACGACTGTCCCATTGATCTCTTACCTGGCTCCGAGATTCCTTTTGGTCGTATATTCCCTCTATCAGAAAAGGAGTTGGAGGCTCTGCGGTCCTACATCAACGAAAACCTTGAAAAGGGATTCATTCGTCCTTCCTCTTCTCCGGCTGGAGCAGGGATTTTCTTCGTTGAAAAAAAAGATGGTACTTTAAGGCCTTGTGTGGACTACAGGGAGATCAACAAGATCACCATCAAGAACCGTTATCCACTTCCCCTCATCCCAGAACTGTTCCAACGGTTTCGAACCGCACGAGTTTTCTCTAAACTTGACCTAAGGGGCGCCTACAACTTGGTGCGGATACGCCCAGGGGATGAGTGGAAAACGGCTTTTAGGTCTAGGTTCGGACATTTTGAATATCTAGTGATGCCATTCGGTCTGTGCAATGCCCCAGCTACATTCCAACACCTAGTAAATGATATTTTTCGTGAATACTTAGATGACTTTGTGATTGTTCACCTTGACGATATTCTGATTTTCTCTACAACCATTGAGCAACACCAGGTCCATGTGAAGAAGGTACTCACGATCCTCAGGAAGCACGGACTTTACCTAAAGGGAGAGAAATGCGAATTTGAAAAAACAGTAGTCCAATTCCTAGGGTTCATTATCTCCACTGAAGGGGTCTCAATGGATCCTCAGAAAGTGAAGTCTATCCAAGAATGGCCAGCCCCTACAGACAAAAAGGGGGTCCAACGATTTGTGGGCTTTGCCAACTTTTATCGCAGGTTCATAAAAGGATTTTCATCGATCATTTCTCCCATAACCCAACTGACTCGCCAGCAAAGTCGATTCCAGTGGTCCTCAGAAACTCAGGAAGCATTTGATAAACTGAAGAATCTATTTACTTCTGCCCCGGTACTACTGCATCCAGACCCCGCTTTTCCCTATGTGTTGGAAGTAGACGCCTCAGAATCCGCTTTAGGAGCAATTCTATCCCAAAGACGAGGCCAGAAGGCCCTTCTTCATCCTGTGGCATTTGCCTCCCGGAAACTGTCCCCGCCGGAAAGGAACTATGACGTGGGGGAGCGTGAACTACTGGCCATCAAATTTGCTCTGGAGGAGTGGAGATATCTTTTGGAGGGCGCTTCTCACCCCATTATGATCTTCACAGATCACAAGAACCTGGAGTACCTTAGAACAGCAAAACGCCTCAGACCCCGGCAAGCCCGCTGGGCTTTGTTCTTCTCCAGGTTCAACTTTCACATTTCCTATCGGCCTGGTTCCAAGAATGGGAAAGCGGATGCCCTATCTCGAATGTTCCCAGAAACCTCTCAAACAGCAGAACCTGGTACTATTCTATCCTCACAGAATTTTCTTTGTTCAATCCAGCCAGATCTAAGAACTGCCATTGAACAGGCCTCCAGCCAATGCTTAAACCCTGAAGTACCCACACTGATGAAACAGGATGGTTTACTATGGGCCCAAAACAAAATATTTGTTCCAGCGTAAGTAAGACCCTTGGTACTAAAAACATTTCATGATAACAAATTTGCAGGACATTTCGGGGTACAAAAGACCTCGGAACTAATACATCGTTCCTTCTGGTGGCCAGGGTGGAGTCAGGACTGTAAGAACTACGTAAACTCTTGTATTATTTGCCAGCGCAGCAAGGGATCCAATGCAAAAGCCTGGGGTCTATTAAGACCATTACCCATTCCAGAGCAACCCTGGAAGGAAGTGGCTATGGACTTTATCGTTGACCTACCACCTGCTGAAGGATTCTCCACCATCCTGGTAGTGGTCGACCGCCTTTCAAAAATGGCCCACTTCTTACCCATGAAGGGCACACCCTCTGCCTCAGATACCGCGGATATATTCATCAAGGAAGTGGTTAGGCTACATGGAGTACCCGTTAGCATTGTGTCTGACAGAGGAGTCCAGTTCACCTCAAAATTTTGGAGAGACCTTTGTAAATCCCTGGAAATCAAGGTATGCCTATCCTCAGCATATCATCCTCAAAGTAATGGCCAAACAGAGAGGACGAACCAAACGCTGGAACAATATCTGCGCTGTTTCTGCTCATGCTCTCAAGACAACTGGGTTTCACTCCTCCCCTGTGCAGAATTTGCCTATAATAATTCCATACATACAGCAACCAATCAAACTCCTTTCTGGGCTAACTATGGATTTCACCCCTCTTTTTTGCCTAATTCTTTTTCAGAAGTATCAGTTCCTGCGGTGCAAGACCGAATAAATTCCATTCAAGCCAATTTTCAAATAATTCAGGAAACTATGAAGAAGGCTCAGGACAGCTACAAGAAATACTATGACAGGGGGAGGAGGAGCAACCCAATTTTTAAGATTGGGGATGAAGTATGGCTATCTGCAACAAACCTCAAACTTTCTTGTCCTTCACGCAAATTAGGCCCAAGGTTTATTGGTCCCTTCAAGATAAAGAGAGTAGTGAACCCTGTGGCCTTTGAACTCTCTTTACCCAGCTCTTACAGAATTCATCCTGTCTTTCATACTTCCCTTTTGAAACCAGTAACTCCCAGTTCTTTTCCAGGAAGGGAGGAGTTGCCACCTCCTCCAATTAATATTGAAGGCGAAGATGAATTCGAGGTTGAGGCTATAATGGACTGTAGAAGGAGGGGGGGTCATATCCAGTACCTGGTCAAGTGGAAGGGGTACCCCCCAGAAGATAATTCTTGGGAACCCTCCTCCAATATACACGCCCCACGGTTAATACAAACATTCCACAAGAAATATCCGGGAGTACTGGCCAGATTGGGCACCCGGAGGTTGCCCTTTGGGGGGGTCACTGTCAGAAAAGAGCCTGTCAACATCGGAAGGTTCCTGTGCGTTTGCGCGGCGGAGCCGCGCTTCGGCGCATGCGCATTAGCAAAGTGTTTGACCCTCTGCCTGTCTCCGGATTCTCCTGCCTTCTCGTGTATGACCCCGGCTTGTTTAAACGGACTTCTCTGCTGACATCTCCAATCCCCTACCTCTGGCTTGTCTTCGGGATTCCTCTACTTACCATCTGCTGTGTTTGACCCTCGGCCTGTTTCAAGGACTTCCTCATCTACCAGTCTCCAGTATTAAGTTATCGGTCTGCATCATAGACTCTCCACTACTGGGTTCTCAGTGCCTGATCTCCTGCACTTATCCCAGCTCCCATTGTGTTTGCGGGTTAGAACCCCGGCCGGGTCTTCTTCTCCAGCTCTGGGTCAGAGCCACCGTTGCTCTCATCTCTGCGTGACTGAAGTCCTCCTCTCAAGAAGCTTCCTGCCTGCAGGCGACCCGTGCCTCTCTGTGCCCTACACCCTCTGTACCACTACCAGGGGTGTGGTGCGCTTAGCCGCAAGGGAAGCCACTCCCAGCATCTCGGCCTCGGTGAGTACCTGTGATACCGCATATCAAAAATATATAGTATCTTGACCTAGACAGAAAAATATTTTATATGCAAAAGTGGGAACAGGATATAGAGGTAACAATGGAAATGGACGCATGGTTTAAAATGGCACAATCCACCTCAAAAGCCTATATTAACCACTTCCCTACCCGCCTATAGTCAAATGACGTCCACAGATGGGATCTCCCATCCTGGGTGGACGTCATATGATGGCCTCGGGTTCCCGGCCGCCTAGGGGGCGCGCGCGCACCGCCGCGTTGCTCGGGAACCAGTGCGTGTGCCCGGCGGCCGCGACGTCCGTCGGGCACCCGCGATTGCCCGTTAACCGGGCCGGACCGTGGATCTGTGTGTGTAAACACACAGATCCACGTCCTGTCAGTTCAGAGGAGAGCGATCTGTGTTCCCAGAACAATGGAACACTGATCGGTCCCCTCCATTTGTGCGTCCCCTCCCCCTACAGTTAGAAGCATTCCCTAGGAAACACATTTAACTCCTCCCCGCCCCCTAGTGGTTAACCCCTTCACTGCCTGTCACATTTACACAGTAATCAATGCAATTTTATAGCATTGATCGCTGTATAAATGTGAATGGTGCCAAAAATGTGTCAAAAGTGTCCGATGTGTCCGCCATAATGTCGCAGTCACAAAAAAAAAAATCGCTGATCGCCGCTATTACTAGTAAAAAATATAAATAAATAATTTTTTTTTTTAAATGCCATAAATCTATCCCATATTTTATAGACGCTATAACTTTTGCGCAAACCAATCAATATACGCTTATTGCGATTTTTTTTTACCAAAAATATGTAGAAGAATATGTATCGGCCTAAACTGAGGAAAAAATTTGTTTTTGTTTTTTTTTAAAATTGGGATATTTATTATAGCAAAAAGTAAAAAATATTGTGTTTTTTTCAAAATTGTCGCTCTTCTTTTGTTTATAGCGCAAAAAATAAAAACCGCAGAGGTGATCAAATACCACCAAAAGAAAGCTCTATTTGTGGGGAAAAAAGGACGTCAATTTTGTTTGGGTACAACGTCGCACGACCGCGCAATTGTCGTTTAAATTGTGACAGCGCTGAAAACTAAAAATTGGTCTGGGAAGGAAGGGGGTGAAAATGCCCAGTATTGAACCGGTTAATACCTCCCTAATAGAGGCAAATTATAAAGTCCTATTATGGTGGTATATGGTTCCGGCGAGAATTGCGACATACATCCCTGACACTTCCCCACTATGCTTCAGGGGTTGTGGTAAGGAAAGCACAATATATCATACATGGTGGACATGCCCTAAAGTCAGAAGATTTTGGATACGCATTTATAATTTTATCTATTCACTTACTCAAGTCAATCTGACCAAATCTCCACAACAGGCGCTATTGGGGGGCCAAGTGGAAGGAGTGCCTGGGCACACAAAAAAACTCATATCTTTTATTTTCACAGCATCTAGGATCGCGTATGCTAGGTCTTGGAGAAAGTCCTTGATCCCCTTTGAATTGGTGAAAGCGAAGCTGACGTGGATCATGATTAATGAACGCCTCTCAGCGATTCTATTGGATAAACAGCCAGCTTTCGATAAGATTTGGGAACCGTAGTTGTCTTATATGTCTACAGGCTTTTGAATAGTTAACAGATCTTATTAGAGTTCTCCAGGGATGCACTCAACCCCTACCCCGCCCCCACCCTCTATCCTCTCCCTCACTCTCTTCTTCTCTCTTATCCTTTCCTTTTATTTGCAGGTTTTCCTGTTTCCTGTTGCTATCCTAGTACCTTATGTGAAAGATCAAGGTGTGGTAAAAGGTTTATTAGTTATAAGGCAAGGAGGGGTGGGGCTGGGGCCCTCCCATCCACAGTGAGATCACAAATGGGGTGGCTGGTTGGGACCCTGGCCTTTTACCTTCTCTCCAATAAATACATAAGTGATACAGAAATTGTTCTAGGGGCAACAAATATATAAATATAGATAGATATAATTCCAAATTTATGACACTCTGTATTCTGTGTAGATCTATATGGGAGTGAAAGTGGACAGAATTGGATGAGAGCAATCAGACAACCGTGTCCACTTCATGCAGAGATAGTAGAGATGATATATTCTGTTTGTGTACAGTAATTCTTGCAGGCCATGTTGGCCGAGATATATCTCTATTTCTTAGTACTCATGGAATATATACTGTATTTGTTCATTGGAAAAGAAAATAATAAAATTCCAGTGTTGCATGCTCATTGGTTTGTAATAATACCCCAGTCTTTAGATTCGCCAACAATATACAAACTGTTGTATATAAGCCTGTCCAGGGCTGGCCCAAGACATTGTGCTGCCTGGGTCCAATAATGAAATGCTGCCCACCCCCCAAAAAAAATCACGCCCACCAAAAGGCCACTACATTCATTATTTTATATCATGATAATTAAAACTAAAGTTACATTTTCTTAGGAAATCAGATTTACATGCAAAGCACCTTGTCTATATGCAAAATTATATGACATACCATTATGTTCGATTCCAAACCACAAACTCCAGTATTATTTTGTTTTATATAGCTTTATCCATATAAATAGCTTAAATCATTTAAATATATTGCAAAACATTTTGTCATGAACAACAGACAAGAACAACAATATTGCACGCAACTATATATCAATCGTCTGAAATCAGTGCTTTGGCTTCTTGGCTGCAAACATAGACATGGTGCTTAATTTATAAAAATAGTTTAAATACTTCTATTGTATAGCAAAACAGTTTGTCATGGACAGACAACAACAACAACATTGCACTCAACTATATATCAATCAACTCCAATCAGTGCTTTATGTGCCTTCTTGGCTGCAAATATAGACACGGTGCTTTACAGAGCCTTATATAAATAGTTTAAATACTTCTATTGCAGGGGACAGCAACCTATAGCACATGTGCCATGCATGGCATTCAATAGGCCCTTGCACGACAATCAAGCCTGCCACAGCCAAACAGGCTTGGCCTATCAGCGGTTCCCAGTAGAACTTCTGGAACTTCAGATAACTGCTAATGCAAAGTGAGCAGTGATTGCAGGTGGCGAGGGACAATCCTCAATTTACTCTTTGCAGCACTTAGAGGAAGTGATCTGAGATCAATTCCTCCTAATGCTTTTGAAGAGGAACCCGAACTGGAGTAGAGCAGCACACAGCGGCTATCGCAGCTCCTGCCCTTTAACTGTACCTGGTCAGCCTGGGTCCACACTGAACCACAGGGACGCCACCCACACAGCTAGATATTCAGAGAGCTGCAGAAGAATCCTCCCTTTTATACAAATAATACACACACACACACAACACCACAGTCCTACACACACACAACCCCACAAGCAGAGACGGCTCTCTAATTAGGCAAATTAGGCGGTCGCCTAAGGCCTCGGCCGCCTCCTCGGTTCCTCTCTCCTGTTTAATGCAGCACAGCTCAGCTCAGTGTCCTCCCCAGCCAAAGTCCCACCCCCCATTCAGCTGCATACATTCTTTTCTGCAGTGCTTCAGAGGTGCTCTGCACACTTCTCCCTTGCAAAGGAAGTTTAATTACACATGTGCAACAGCCCTATGAGAGCCGGAGGACACTACAGGCTTGTCTGCCAGACCCACCTCCTCCCCCGTCATACACAAATTTCTCTCACCTTGGAGATATGCTAATGCTGATTGCCCTGTCTGTGCTGCTGCTGGAGGGAGCCCAGGCAACCATAGATGAGTGCCCTGCAGCTTGATTATGGTGAGTGAGATGACCTCATATCCCCCACACACCATCCCATACCACACTCCTCCTCCCCTGGGGACAGGACCCCCATCATCTCCCCTGGGGACAGGGCCCCAATCATCTCCCTTGGGGACAGGGGCACCATGATTTCACCTGGGGATAGGAACCCCATCTCCCTTGAGGACAGGGCCCCCATCATACCCCCTGGCAACAGGGACCCCTTCTTCCCAGGGGACAGGGCCCCCACCATCACCCCTGCGGACAGGGACCCCTTCTTACTTGGGGACAAGGCCCCCATCATCTGCTCTGTGGACAGGGCCACCATCATCTCCCCTGGCAACAGGGACCCCTTCTTCTTTGGGGACAGGGCCCCACTATCTTCCCTGGGGATGGGGACCTCATCTTGCCTGGGGAGGGAAACCCCTTCTCCGCTGCAGACAGGGAACCCTTCTCACTTGGGGACAGGGCCCCCACTATCTTTCCTGGGGATGGGAACCCCATCTCCCCTGCGGACAGGGACCCCTTCTCACTTGGGGACAAGGCCCCATCATCAACCCTGGGGACAGGGCCTCCATCATCTCCCCTGAGGACAGGGCCCCATCATCTCCCCTGGGGGCAGTGACCCCATTATCTTACCTGGGGACAAGGCCCCATCATCAACCCTGGGGACAGGGCCTCCATCATCTCCCCTATGGACAGGGCCTTCTTCTTCCCTGGGGATGGGGACCTCATCTTTCCTGGGGATGGGAACTCCATCTCCCTTGCGGACAGGGACCCCTTCTCACTTGACAACACGGACCCTCTTCTCACTTGGGGACAAGGCCCCATCATCTCCCTTGACAACAGGGCCCCCATCATCTCCCCTGGTAACAGTGACTCCTTCTTACCTGGGGACAGGGCCCCACCATCTTCCCTGGGGACTGGGACCTCATCTTTCCTGGGGGTGGGAACTCCATCTCCCCTGCGGATAGGGGCCCCTTCTCACTTGGGGACAAGGTCCCCATCATCTCTCTTGGGGACGGAGCCCCATCATCTCCCCTGGCAACAGGGACCCCTTCTTCTCTGGGGACAGGGCCCCACCATCTTCCCTGGGGATGGGGACCTCATCTTTCCTGGAGGCGGTGACCCCATCTCCCCTGCAGACAGGGACCCATTCTCACTTGGGGACAAGGCCCCCATCATCTCCCCTGGGGATGGGGACCTCATCTTTCCTGGGGACAGAGTCCCCCATCATCTCCCCTGGGGACAGGGCCCCCATCATCTCACCTGGGGACAGGGACCCCCTCTCCCCTGGGGAAAGAGCCCCCACCATCTTCCCTAGGGATTGGAATCTCATCTTTCCTGGGGATGGGAACCCCATCTCCCCTGTGGACAGGGACCCCTTCTCACTTGGGGACAGGGACCCCCTTCTCACTTGGGTATAAGGCCCCCATTATCTCCCCTGGGGACTGGGCCACCATCATCTCACCTGGCAACAGGGACCCTTTCTTCTCTGGGGACAGGGCCCACACCATCTTCCCTGCCATGGGGATGGGAACCCCATCTCCCCTGGAGACAGGGACCCCTTCTCACATGGGGCTAGGGACCCCTTCTCAGTTGGGAACAAGGACCCATTCTTTCCTGGGGACAGAAAAGCAACTGCACTACCTATAAATAACACAAGCAGAAAAGGGCAATATACACACACACATCAATTTAAAAAAAATAGGACCAGTATGCCAAGGCACTTCAACATCTTTTTTTTGGCACGGAGCACTAAAGTTTGCCTACCCCTGTTCTATTATATGGCAAAACTGTTTGTCATGGACAGTCAACAATACCAACAACAACAATGTTGCAATCAACCATATATCAAATCATGGTGCTTTCCATGCCTTCTTGGCTGCAAATAAAGACACTGCTTCCTTCAGGTGTACAGTTTTGGCTAGTTCATGTTCAATTGATTTGGTCGCCAGGCCCACCAACCTTTCTTGTGTCATTGTGGAACACAGGTATGTTTTTATTAGCTTCAGCTTTGAGAAGCTCCGCTCTCCACTAGCAACGCTTACTGGGATTATTAACAGTATATGCAGAGCAATGAAGGCATTTGGAAAGAGGGCAGGCAAATTGTTTGTGCAGATTTACTCCAGCACGCCCTTTGGTGACAGGTCTGCAGGGACAAATTTTGACAGAACTTTCAGTTCATCATTGAGATCATTTGAATCTATATTCTCCATGCTATGATAGGACTTAACGCTTTACAATTTTCGCACTGCTGAAGTAGGTCTTCAGGTATTGCCTCCTTGAGTTTGGGAATGTTATAGAACATCCAAAGACATTGATGTGCTGGACCTGTAAAATATGTTCTTCCAGTGACTGGATAGCAGAGTCTAGAACTTGTAAAAAAAATTGCTTTCATCTGTTGTTTAGAATCACTGATGCTTTCATCCTCTGCCTCATAGTCAAAATGGGTTCTTCTGCAGTGAGCTCGAACTTCTGCAAAGGGAAAAGCCGGCTTAATGTCAAGTTCCTCTGCCATATTTTCTGCACTTTTCAGAACCTTTTCAAATTCCTCATCTGACCAATATGTATGGAGGAATGACTTTGGGGGAGATTTACTAAAACTGGTGCACACAGAATCTGGTACAGCTGTGTATAGTAACCAATCAGCTTCTAGGTTTTATTATCAAAGCTTAATTGAACAATTTGAAGTTAGAAGCTGATTGGTTACTAAGGCACAGCTGCATCAGATTCTGTGTGCGCCAGTTTTAGTAAATCTCCCCATTTGTCATCTGAAGTTGTTGAACTGCTGCAGAAATATCAACATTATCAATCCCTTGCAGTCTTTTGCTTACGGTATTTACATGGAAGAGTACATCATGCCACAACACTAGACCACAAAGAAATTTAAAATTACATATATTCCTTGTGATTCCGCTGCATTCTGTCAGTGTTTTGCTACAAGCTGCTCCTGTTAACCACTTCAACCACTTCAGCCCCAGAAGATTTTCCCCCTTAATGTCCAGGCTATTTTTTTCTGATATGGCACTGCGTTGTTTTAACTGACAATTGCGTGGTTGTGCGATGCTGTACCCAAACAAAATTTATTTTTCCCACAAATATAGCTTTCTTTTGGTGGAACTTGATCACCTCTGCGGTTTTTCGTTTTTGCGCTATAAGCAAAAAAAGTTCAACAATTTTGAAAAAAAAACTATTTTTTTACTTTTTGCTATAATAAATATCCAAAAAAATGTTTTTTAAAAACAAATTCCTTCATCAGTTTAGGCCAATATGTATTCTTCTACATATTTTTGGTAAAAAAAATCACAATAAGCGTATATTGATAGGTTTGCACAAAAATTATAGCGTCTACAAAATAGGAGATAGATTTATGGCATTTTTTATATAATTTTTTTTTTAACTAGAAATGGCGGTGATCAGTGATTTTTATCGGGACTGCAACATTGCGGTGGATAGATCAGACACTTTCAACACTTTTCTGGGACCAGTGACATTTATACAGCGATCAGTGCAATAAAATGCACTGATTACTGTATAAATGACACTGGCAGGGAAGGGTTTAACACTAGTGGTGATTAAGGGGTTAAATGTGTTCCCTGGCAGGTGTTTCTAACTGTTGGGGGAAAGGACTGATTGGGAGTACAGAGGGATCTCTGTTCCTAATCAGTAGGAACAGACGATCACTCAATACCTCCCTGTAGGGATGAGCTTCGAGTTCGACTCGAACATCTGCTGTTCGCCAGTTTGCCGAACAGTGAACAGTTTGGGATGTACGCGGCAAATTCAAAAGCCGCAAAATCCCCATTAAAAGTCTATGGGAGAAATCAAAAGTGCTAATTTTAAAGGCTTATATGCATGGTATAGTCATAAAAAGTGTTTGGGGACCTGGGTCCTGCCCCAGGGGACATGTATCAATGCAAAAAATGGCCGTTTTTTTGGGAGCAGTGATTTTAATAATGCTTAAAGTGAAAAAATAAAAGTGTAATATTCCTTTAAATTTCGTACCTGGGGGGTGTCTACAGTATGCCTGTAAAGGGGCACATATTTCCCGTGTTTAGAACAGTCTGACAGCAAAATGAAATTTCAAAGGAAAAAAAGTAATTTAAAACTACTCGCGACTATAATGAATTGTCAGTCCCCATGTTGATGGGGAGAAGGGCCTCATCCCCACAACCCTTGCACGGTGGTTGTGGGGGTCTGCAGGCAGGGGGCTTATCGGAATCTGGAAGCCACCTTTAACAAGGGGAAACCCCCAGATCCCGGCCCCCCTGTGTGAATTGGTAATGGGGTACAAATGTACCCCTACCATTTCACAAAAAAGTCTTAAAAAACACAAGAGACGGTTTTTGACAAGTCTTTTACAAATTTCCTCTTCTTTTGGCTTCTTCTTCCATCTTCTTTCTTCTGGTGTTCTTTCGGTGTTCTTCTTCTTCCTCCATCTTCTTCTTCATCTTCTTCATCTTCACCCGGTTACATGACCCCGACCCCTCTGACAACACGGTGAAAGCCTCAGAGAAGTCCTGTGAATTCCCCGTGCATCAGAAGAGGGAAGAGTGGCTCCACCCTCCGCTATATAAGAAATGTCAGAAGAAGCGAAGTGTCACACGGCTGAAGACTCCCACTGAAGCGGATCGTGCGGACGGAGCGGAGAAGAGGCTTGGAGGAAGATTGGGACGAGAAGAGCAGAGGAAGAAGAAGATGGAGAAGAAGAAGATGAAGAAGAAGATGGAGGAAGAAGAAGAACACCCAAAGAACACAAGAAGAAAGAAGATGGAAGAAGCCGAAAGAAGAAGAAATTAATAAAGGACTTGTCAAAAACCGTCTCTTGTGCTTTTTAACCTTTTTGACACTTTTTTGTGAAATGGTAGGGGTACATTTGTACCTCATTACCAATTCACAGACCCCCACAACCACCGGGCAAGGGTTGTGGGGATGAGGCCTTTCTCCCCATCAACATAGGGACAAGGAGCTTTGGGGGCTACCTCAAAGCACCCTCCCAATGTTGAGGGCATGTGGCCTGGTACAGTTCAAGGGGGGGCGCTCTCTCATCCCCCCTCTTTTCCTGTGGCCTGCCAGGTTGCGTGCTTGGATAAGGGTCTGGTATGGATTTTGAGGGGACCCCCCATGACATTTTTTTCTTTAATTTTGGCGTGGGGTTCCCCTTAATATCCATGCCAGACCTGAAGGGCCTGGTTTGGAATTTAGCTGGACCCCCGTGCATTTTTTTAATTTTGGTTCGGGGTTCCCCTGTGGGGAAATCCCATGCCATTTTTATCAATGAACTTTTATGTGTATTGTCGGACCAACAATTCATTATAGCCGCGAGTTTTAAATGACTTTTTTTCCTTTGAAATGTCATTTTGCTGTCAGACTGTTCTAAACACGGGAAACATGCGCCCCTTTACAGGCATACTATAGACACCCCCCAGGTATGAAATTTAAAGGAATATTACACTTTTATTGTTTCACTTTAAGCATTGTTAAAATCACTGCTCCCGAAAAAATGGCCGTTTTTAAAACTTCTTTTTGCATTGATACATATCCCCTGGGGCAGGATCCAGGTCTCCAAACACTTTTTATGATAATAACTTGCATATAAGCTTTTAAAATGAGCACTTTTGATTATTCATGTTTGTGTCCCATAGACTTTAACGGTGTTCGCGTGTTCGAACTAAGTTTTTGCCTGTTCGCATGTTCTGATGCGAACCGAACCGGGGAGTGTTCGGCTCATCCCTACTTCCCTGTTAGAATGGGGATCTGTTTGTTTACATTGATAGCAAATACCCATTCCCCCATTCATGTCCATCATTGACAAAACCTTTATTGAACTTAACAATTAACAATCATTTTGTACAATTATATTGTTTTTTTTATATTGAATATTTTTGAGGACAATTGTTAAAACAAGGACTGAGAGCCTTATGACCAAGTATAGGGTACAAGGAATAAAGGAAGCATGGGAATCTGAAATGGTGGCTCTTTTTTCCCAGCTACAAAAGCTGGTTGAAAGAAAAGCCTTTCTTTTTTGGCATATAGAAGGTTTTGAGCATTATATCAATGAAGAGATCAACCCGTTTGGACTAGGTATTCAGATATTTCCCAAGTTTTGAGAATACTGATGACATATTCAAAAATAAGTGGGAGAAAAATCTGCAACAATGTAGTAAGACTATGATGAAACTACTAATCGAAGAATACAAAAAACGCATTACCTTGCATGACAAGGATATTGAAAACATTTATGGGAAACTAGAGCCATTCAAGCATTTTGCTAGTTACAAAATTCAGGAGGATAATAATAAATGACATTTAGATCAAATAGCAAAGGAAATTCTAGTGACTAAAGAGCGTACATTCTGGAGGGACAAAGTGGCCTTCCAGGAGGGGAAGGCATATCAATGGCATCAGAGGAGTTTAAGACACGGTTTATGACTAACAATATGAAAGACACAATTGGAGAAAGGGGTTCTAATCTATCTTTAAATTCTTCTCTCTTCATCTTCACAGAATTTTTTTGGCAAAAAGAAAAATCTCAAAAAAACAAATGGAAATCACCCAATGCTAAATCACAGACTCACAAAAAACAAATGATGGAGTATCTCCCTACTGCACATTTTTCTACTCACTCCCCTAGGAGACTTTTTTTAGTAACCAACACACGTGGTGGCCTCTCTGGGCAAACTTCTCAAAAAAATTATGCTCTCTCACAATACCAAAATTAATTGTATAGACACTGACACTTATCAAGAAATGGGTGATGACTTTGTAGATCCCACTCTCAACAAGAAAGACAACTAGTATAGCCATTCCCCTAATAACAAACGAAGATTCACTCAACATTGTTAATCTTTCTGATTATGTGTTGAGGAACTGAGGAAACAGCAATATTATCAAAAGGTTTAGGTTTTTGGCCAGAATCCAATGTAGGTAAATTTGAAGTTATAAAAGATTTACAACTCTTTGCTAGAAAGCTTACATTGAAAAGCACGTATAGCAAAGATACATTATCTACAAAATAAAAATGGCAAAGCCTTGGATGATCTAATCAGCCTACTCGATGAACAAGACGATATGGATTTGATCGATCGAGTGGATGTTGATTCGCTTCTAAACACACATATGACTACTCATACTGAAAATCAAGCTACAAACTCCAAATTAAAAAATAAATCGGATACATATTTGTTCTCCCAATCTAAACGCCAATCTAGGGGTGTTTTTGGCCATGACAACAAAATAAATTAAGAAACTTAATACTAGTGCTACAAAATATGTCTGCTCAACATATACCGGCTATAAAGACTTTGACAGATCAACACTAGGGATGAGCCGAACACCCCCCGGTTCGGTTTGCAGCAGAACATGCGAACAGACAAAAAATTTGTGCGAACATGCAAACACCGTTAAAACCTATGGGACTCAAACGTGAAAAACCAAAAGTGCTAATTTTAAAGGCTAATATGCAAGTTATTGTCATAAAAAGTGTTTGGGGACCCGGGTCCTGCCCCAGGGGACATGTATCAGTGCAAAAAAAAGTTTTAAAAATGGATGTTTTTTTCGGGAGCAGTGATTTTAAGAATGCTTAAAGTGAAACAATAAAAGTGTAATATTCCTTTAAATATCATGCCTGGGGGGTGTCTATAGTATGCCTGTAAAGTGGCACATTTTTCCTGTCTTTAGAACAGTCCCTGCACAAAATGACATTTCTAAAGGGAAAAAAGTCATTTAAAACTGCTTGCGACTGTAATGTAATGTTGCCCCCCCAGCCCATTACCGGGCCCTTTGGGTCTGGTATGGATATTAAGGGGAACCCCACACCATAAATAATAAAAAGGCATGGGGCCCCCAGGTCCTATATACTTTGAACAGCAGTATACAGGCGGTCCCCGAGTTACAAAAAAGATAGGGACTGTAGGTTTGTTATTAAGTTGAATCTGTTTGTAATTTGGAACTGGTGCATTTTTTAGGTGTAGCTCCAGCCACAAAAATCTATTTTTAAGCTTTTTGGATAATATAGGAAAGGATTATCACCCCTGTAACATTTGTTTTGCTGTCTGTGCCCCTGTTCAGAAGATTTTACCTTACTTTCTGTCCCAATGACAATTGAATTTTGAAAATTTTGGATTATTAGGGAAACAAGGATTGGTGATAAATGAATCAGTGGAGACACCTTTTTCCCATATTAACTCTTACAGAAGAGAATTTCCCTTCCTAGGGGTAGATTTCCTCTCACTTCCTGTTGTCTCCCTCCGTAGTAGGAGTCATTTGTAAGTCGGATGTTTGAAAATAGGGGACCGCCTGTATATACTATACGGCCTGCCCTATACACTCTGTGGAAAATTGGGCCTTAGGTGTTGGTGGTACCAGAACACTGTAAGCCCTCACAGTTACTCTCGTGGACACTGGAACGGGCCCTGCTGCAAAATATTATATCAACAATTGTAATTACATGCCCCATGTTAAACAGGGGCAGAAAAAAGGGGCCTTAGGTGGTGGTGGTGGCACAACACTGTAACCCTTCACAGATACTCTTGGTGGGCGCAGGAACGGGCCCGGCTGTGAAATATTAGATGAAAAATTGTAATTACATGCCCTATGTTAAACAGGGGCAGAAAAAAGGGGCCTTAGGTGGTGGTGGTGGCACAACACTGTAAAGCCTCATAGATACTTTTGTTGAGCGCAGGAACGGGCCCTGCTGTGAAATATCAAAGCACAAATTTTAATTACATGCCCCTGGTAAACAGGGGCAGAAAAATTGGGCCTTAGGCAGTGGTGGTGCCACAACACTGTAACCCCTCACAGATACTCTTGGTGGGTGCAGGAATGGGCCCTGCTGTGAAATATTAGCTCAAAAATTGTAATTACAATACAGTGCAGCTGTAGTGCAGTTGCTACTACTTTTCTGGTGGTGTACACAGTACACAATACAGTGCAGCCATAGTGCAGTTGCTACTACTTTTCTGGTGGTGTACACAGTACACAATACAGTGTAGTGCGGTGTTGCAAAACAAAATATACATCATGTCCAGAAGGCCACCAAGGAGAGGCAGATGCTCACATGACACTAAAAGAGGGCAAGCATGCTCTGTGTCTACAGTCAACAGTGCTGGTCATGGACATGGTGTATCCTCTGCCCGTGGCCATGGGACACACTTGTCCTTTTTTTCTGCTGCTGGGACAGGGGCAGAAAAATTGGGCCTTTGGTGGTAGTGGTGCCACAACACTGTAACCCTCACAGATACTTTTGTTGGGTGCAGGAATGGGCCCTGCTGTGAAATATTAGATTAAAAATTGTAATTACATGCCCCTGTTAAACAGGGACAAAAAAGGTGGGCCTTAGGCAGTGGTGGTGGTGCCCTAAACCAAAAATATTGTTGGAAGCTAGCATCATCAAGATTGAGGAGGAATAGGATAGTCACTCAGCATAGGCAGTCTTCAAGGGATCCCATACCCATAGAAAAATCAATCAGTTACACAGCATCAGGTGCTTGATAGCTGCTGCTGATAAAAGACTGATTGATTTTTATGAATGTGAGCCTATCAACGGAGTCTGTGGACAGGCTCACTCTATGATCATTTACAAACCCTCCAGCAGCACTGAATGTAGAAAGAAAGAAAGAATACTGGAGGCAGGACAGGCCAGTAGCTCAATTGCATATTGAGCTAGTCCTGGCCAGTGGTCCATCCTCAAGACCCAGTAACCCAGTGGATGCTCTGTTGGAAAGGTCTCCAAGTCTGCTCTTGCCCCTAGATATTCCTGCACCATGTAATGCAGACGCTGGTGATGGTTGCTTGAACAGATCAGACCTTGGTGCTGAGGACTGAAAAATTGTCTAAAGGCATCGGTCAGCCGACCACCTTCAGAAAAAACCCTTGCAAACGCTTGGGGACTTTTAGATATGGTGGATGCGGATACTGCCAATACATGTGTATAGGCTCTAACATTAAACTTCCCAATGGTAAGACGTTCAGACCGACTCACTACACCAATTGCAAGACAATAGGGGTAGTATATATATGATGATATGTCAATGTGGATGTTTCTATATAGGTAAAATGGAACAGGAATTTCATAAGAGTATATAGACCTATTTTAAGACTTAAAACAGCTTACCCAGATCTCCATCTGGGTAGATATGTTAAAGATTTGTACATGTGGAAAAATTCCTGCATATTACATTTTTGATCGTAGATAGGATACACCCTAATGATTGAAGTGGTGACTGGAACAGTGTCACAGGAGACAAGTCGCCTCCGTTCGCCAGGCTGCGGGGTGCATGCGCAGTGGACTACTGTTGAGACGTGCACCCGTTCGCGGCCTGATTGTGCGGCGCGCGCGGGTGCACGGCGGTCCACGTGTGCGCGCCGTCACCCGTGCGGGTGCCCTGCACGGACCCACCAGAAGGCTTCTCACAACTCTAGTGTACCTGAGCCACCTTTAAGCTACTATCGGAGACCCGTGCCTCCGCATGCTTCCGATCCCCTGTACCACCTTCGGGGGTTCGGGTGCGCGTGGTCGTAAGGGCGAGCCACTCTCGGCATCTCGGCCTCGGTGAGTATTGACGTGACAGTACAAACCAGTCAGATGTCCGAGGCCGACAGAGCGCGCTCCCCCTTGGAGATCCTATGCCAACAGGTCTCCACCCTGGCAGACTCGGTACAGAGGCTACAAGAGGGATACACACAAATTGACAGCCATCTCCAGCAATTGACGGGACCACTCCCTTCTGCTGCCGCAGCTCCCGCACCTAGCAATGAAGGCCCGCTTCCTCAGGCTGCTGCCAGTCCTACAGTCGTAATGGCACTTCCGGAACCTAGGGTCCCCACTCCGGAACGGTTCTCAGGAGACCGTAAAAAATTTAGAGCCTTCAAGAACGCATGTACCCTTTACTTTGCTCTGCAACCCCGAACCTTCGCATCTGAAGTGGATAAGGTGGGGTTTGCAATTTCTCTGTTGTCAGAAGAACCTCAGGCCTGGGCCCACGGCTTGATGGAATCAGGGGATCAGGTGCTTAATACTATCGACACGTTCTTCGAAAGTATGTCACAGCTTTATGATGACCCACAACGCATGGCTATGGCCGAAGCTATCTTGCACAACCTAGCTCAGGGAAGGAGACCAATTGAGGATTACACGGTGGAATTCCGCAAATGGGCGGCCGACACTAACTGGAATGAGCCAGCTTTACGCTATCAGTACCGCCAGGGCCTGTCAGAGCTCCTCAAGGATGAGTTGGCTAGGATGGAGACCCCTGCATCTTTGGAGGAGTTAATTCAGGCAGCCACAAAATTAGATAGACGTTTGCGGGAACGTCGTTCAGAACGATTCCAAAGCCCTCGCCTTGTGTGGCCGGCTTCAAGACTCCAACCTATCCCAATATCATCTCCTACAACAGCCAGGTCTACTACTCTTCCCGACTCCGAACCCATGCAGCTTGGTTTAGTACGGCCACCACTAACCTCAGAAGAGAGACAACGTAGGCGGCAGTCCAACTTGTGCCTCTATTGCGGGGGAGCCGGGCATTTCCTGCGCAACTGCCCGATAAGGGCTAGTAAGTTTTTTCAGCCAAAATCAATAACTTACCAAGATCATAATACCCCTAAATCTTACGTCATGTTGTTTATCTTGTTACAGCTACCGGAAGGGGAGTCCCGCCTGCCGGCGATCATTGATTCGGGTGCATGTAGTTGCTTTATGGACACTACCTTGGCCCGGAACCTGCATGTGCCCTTACAAACCAAAGCTCAACATCTACAGGTTCACTTAGCCGATGGGTCTCTTCCCAGTTCAGGTCCAATCACCCAGGAGACCCGACCCATTCTAGTGACCACTGACTCTGGGCACCAAGAGCTCCTACGCCTGGACCTTATTCACTCTCCCAAGTTCCCAGTCATTTTAGGCCTACCCTGGCTACAGGCTCATGATCCCTTGATTCAATGGAGTTCTAAAATAGTCTCATTCCCTTCTTCTTACTGTTCTCAATACTGCCGTCCTTTGAAGCCTAAGATCTGCGCTACAATTTCAGCTCCTTCGGTTAACCTCCAGCATGTTCCCCAGGAGTATCTTGAGTTCCAGGAGGTCTTCAGCAAACAAATGGCCAACTGCCTCCCGCCACATCGACCGTATGACTGCCCAATCGATTTACTACCAGGATCAGAGATTCCATTTGGTCGCATATTTCCCCTTTCAGAAACGGAATTGGAGGCCCTCAAACAATATATTAACGAAAATCTGGAGAAAGGGTTCATCCGTCCCTCATCCTCACCTGCTGGAGCAGGTATATTCTTTGTCGGGAAGAAGGACGGTTCCCTTAGACCCTGTGTGGATTACCGGCAGTTAAATAACATCACCATCAAGAATCGGTACCCACTACCGCTCATTCCAGAATTGTTCCAATGTTTCCGGTCAGCCAGAGTCTTTTCCAAGTTGGATCTCCGGGGGGCATACAATCTCATCAGAATCAGGGCCGGAGACGAATGGAAGACGGCCTTCAGGTCCAGGTTTGGGCATTTCGAATATTTGGTGATGCCATTCGGGCTTTGTAATGCTCCAGCCACTTTTCAACACCTAGTGAACGACATTTTCCGCAAATACCTAGACGATTTCCTGGTAGTCTACTTGGATGATATTCTAATTTTCTCTCCCACGATTGAACTTCACAGGGGACATGTCAGGACAGTTCTGGCCATTCTAAAACAACACAAACTCTACCTAAAAATGGAGAAGTGTGAGTTTGAAAAATCAGTCGTGCGGTTCATTATTTCGGCAAATGGGGTGGAGATGGATCCCCAAAAGATACAGGCTATCCAAGAGTGGCCAGCTCCATCTGACAAAAAGGGAGTCCAACGATTTATAGGTTTTGCTAACTTTTACCGGAAATTCATTGTTGGATTCACTATAGTGGCACCCATCACTCAGCTAACCCGCCGGCACGGCTCATTCCAGTGGTCCCAAGCCGCACAGGGAGCTTTCATGAAACTAAAGGATCTGTTCAGTTCCGCTCCCATTCTCCGGCATCCTGATCCTTCCCAACCATTTGTATTAGAAGTGGATGCATCGGAAATAGCCACCGGAGCAATCCTTTCTCAGAGACAAGGACCCAAAGCCATCCTACATCCCGTTGCATTTGCTTCCCGAAAACTCAGTGCAGCAGAATTAAATTATGATGTAGGTGACAGGGAGCTGCTGGCCATAAAATTTGCCCTGGAAGAATGGAGGTATTTACTTGAGGGAGCTCTCCATCCAGTGATGATCTTCACAGATCACAAAAATCTTGAATATCTCCGGACAGCAAAAAGACTCAAACCCAGACAAGCTCGTTGGGCCTTATTCTTTTCACGTTTCAACTTCCACATTTCTTATAGACCTGGTGTAAAGAATGGAAAGGCAGACGCCCTGTCCCGGATGTTTTCAGCAGATCTCCAGACTCCGGAAACCAAGCACGATTCTCGCTCCTCAAAATTTCGTTGGGCTGACACAGGCAGACTTAGTGTCATCCATCAAGATTTCATCCAGTACTTGTACGGACCCAGAGGTCCGGTCTCTGAAGAAAGATGGAGGTCTCTTTTGGATCCGGGGCAAAATTTTTGTACCGTAACGAACTTGGTTAACAACCCTCAAGATGTGCCACGACCACAGGTTGGCCGGCCACTTCGGGGTCAGGAAAACAGCCGACCTAATCTCTTGCTCCTTCTGGTGGCCGGGTTGGAGATGGGATTGCAGGGAATATGTGGCCTCCTGTCCCCCGTGTCAACGGAACAAGGGCCAAAACACCAGATCCTGGGGGTTACTTAAACCACTGCCTATTCCAGAATGACCGTGGTCCAACGTATCTGTAGATTTCATCGTGGATCTGCCGGCCTCAAAAGGCTACACTACAATTTTTGTTGTGGTCGACCGTCTATCTAAGATGGCCCACTTTTTGCCCATGGAGGGTACCCCTTCTGCAGTTGAGACAGCCAATATCTTCCTGAGAGAGGTCATAAGACTTCACGGTGTACCAAGGAGTATAGTGTCCGACAGAGGCGTGCAATTCACGTCCAAATTTTGGAGAGAACTCTGTAAAGCCTTGGATATTAAAGTATGCCTCTCGTCAGCCTACCACCCTCAGAGCAACGGTCAAACGGAGAGGACAAATCAAACCTTAGAGCAATACCTCCGTTGCTTCTGCTCAGGATCCCAGGATGACTGGGCAGAACTTCTTCCATATGCAGAGTTTGCGTATAATAATTCCATTCACGTGGCTACCAACCAGACGCCTTTCTGGGCCAACTGCGGATTTCATCCCACTTTTCTGACTAATGACATTCCCGAAATAGCAGTCCCTGCAGTGCATGACAGAATAACGTCCTTGCAGACTAACTTCCAGAAAATCCAAAACATGTTACAAAAGGCTCAAAAGGTCTATAAGGAGCAGTATGACCGAGGTAGGAAGGAGAATCCCACATTTAATACAGGGGAAGAAGTTTGGTTGTCCACCTCTAATGGAGAAGGGGAATTGGGACTTTAAATGAGGCACATATGCGGTGTGCCTCCATCCCTATACTATGTGCAAAAAAGAAGGGAAAGTGGGACTTTGAATGAGATAGATGACTTTGTGGAGGCAGAGTTGAAATAAATGCAAAATTGTTTTATTAGTAAAGAACGTTGTAAAGAATATGGCAATAAAATAACCACATATACATTCAGTACAGTAATTCATATAGACTCCACCCACACATAACATACAGGTGTGGCATGGGAAAAAAGTTTGCATGAGTATAGTATTGTCAGAGCAGTTCAAAGGTACATAACATAGGGTAAATTTATATTAATACATATGACATAAAAACAGCACCAGCGACAGGAGTATGGGTGTAGGAAGTAAAACCAAAATAGATGAATAAATAAATGTCAGAATTATTAATCTGCTGCAGACTGAAATTCAATGTGTCCATTACAGACACAGGTCAGCATCACTTGTGCCCGACGCGTTTCGTGTAGAGACACTCCTCAGGGGCAGATGCTAAAATATATCTGCAGAGTGTAAAGAAAAAAGTGGTGACATTAGTCTAATTCTAATTAGTAATGTAGAAATAGGGCAGATTAGCCCATCCTATATACTCACATAGGGTCCAGAACGGTAAAATGTTGCGGCCATGTGATCAAAGTCCCAATATAGCCTCCCCCGGGAACTGAGGTAATTGCAGCCGCGCACGGCAGGGCGCATGCAACAAAACCTCCCGATGACCCAAGGCACAAATTGCTGGTGCAAGTGGAAAGTTGCGGTGGCCTGTGAAGGCAACCTGATGTGATCTGAGAAGGTGTAAAAAATTAAAAATGAATAAAAAATGTGAAAAAAAAAAATGTAAAATATGAAGATGAAAAAATAAAAAATAGTAAAATAAATGGAATGTGATGTAGAAGGGGGTGTGTGTTGACTAAATGTGTGAGCTATGTGAGCATTGTTGGTGTTGCATAAAAAAGTGAAAGGTTGGATAGTGAGAGCCAATGTTAAAACAAAAAAAGTGGCAACAGTGATAACAAAAAAGGAAAAAACATCAAACAAAAGTGACAGGCAATTGTGAATGACCTGGGGGGTGACTTACGTGTTGGAGCAAGGCTGGAAATAAAGGGAAGTGTTGAATGCGATGTGGTGGTTAGGAGGTGTATCAGCAAGAGTGTGACAGGGGAGGCAGCTTATATGTACCCCGCACACGTGCACGCCGGCTCTTACCAGCGTCACGCTAGCGTGTGATAGGCAGGAAGGGGCTCCGGAGAGGGCGGTAGGCACCGCCCTCCACAGAAGCCCATATTCACTGCCAGAACAGCTGGGATGGAAATCACGTGCTCTGTGTGTTGGCCTCAATCATGACGCCACACACAGGGCAGGATGCGTGGCGCCGATGCTCTGTAGGCATCCGCCCGCTACCCCGTAACACTCCCGGCCCCCCGGTGGGCGGAGAGGGGAGGGGGAGGGGGAGGCACGTAAAGTTGCTCTTTACGTGCCACCCCCTCCCCTCTCCGCCCACCGGGGGGCCGGGAGTGTTACGGGGTAGCGGGCGGATGCCTACAGAGCATCGGCGCCACGCATCCTGCCCTGTGTGTGGCGTCATGATTGAGGCCAACACACAGAGCACGTGATTTCCATCCCAGCTGTTCTGGCAGTGAATATGGGCTTCTGTGGAGGGCGGTGCCTACCGCCCTCTCCGGAGCCCCTTCCTGCCTATCACATGCTAGCGTGACGCTGGTAAGAGCCGGCGTGCACGTGTGCGGGGTACATATAAGCCGCCTCCCCTGTCACACTCTTGCTGATACACCTCCTAACCACCACATCGCATTCAACACTTCCCTTTATTTCCAGCCTTGCTCCAACACGTAAGTCACCCCCCAGGTCATTCACAATTGCCTGTCACTTTTGTTTGATGTTTTTTCCTTTTTTGTTATCACTGTTGCCACTTTTTTTGTTTTAACATTGGCTCTCACTATCCAACCTTTCACTTTTTTATGCAACACCAACAATGCTCACATAGCTCACACATTTAGTCAACACACACCCCCTTCTACATCACATTCCATTTATTTTACTATTTTTTATTTTTTCATCTTCATATTTTACTTTTTTTTTTTTCACATTTTTTATTCATTTTTAATTTTTTACACCTTCTCAGATCACATCAGGTTGCCTTCACAGGCCACCGCAACTTTCCACTTCTACCAGCAATTTGTGCCTTGGGTCATCGGGAGGTTTTGTTGCATGCGCCCTGCCGTGCGCGGCTGCAATTACCTCAGTTCCCGGGGGAGGCTATATTGGGACTTTGATCACATGGCCGCAACATTTTACCGTTCTGGACCCTATGTGAGTATATAGGATGGGCTAATCTGCCCTATTTCTACATTACTAATTAGAATTAGACTAATGTCACCACTTTCTTTACACTCTGCAGATATATTTTAGCATCTGCCCCTGAGGAGTGTCTCTACACGAAACGCGTCGGACACAAGTGATACTGACCTGTGTCTGTAATGGACACATTGAATTTCAGTCTGCAGCAGATTAATAATTCTGACATTTATTTATTCATCTATTTTGGTTTTACTTCCTTCACCCATACTCCTGTCGCTGGTGCTGTTTTTATGTCATATGTATTAATATAAATTTACCCTATGTTATGTACCTTTGAACTGCTCTGACAATACTATACTCATGCAAACTTTTTTCCCATGCCACACCTGTATGTTATGTGTGGGTGGAGTCTATATGAATTACTGTACTGAATGTATATGTGGTTATTTTATTGCCATATTCTTTACAACGTTCTTTACTAATAAAACAATTTTGCATTTATTTCAACTCTGCCTTCACAAAGTCATCTATCTCATTCAAAGTCCCACTTTCCCTTTTTGGTTGTCCACCTCTAAACTCAAGCTACAGTTGCCATCCCGAAAGTTGGGACCTAAATTCATTGGACCTTTTCCTATCAAAAGGATTATCAATCCTGTGGCCATGGAACTAGCTTTGCCTAAAACATACAGGATCCATCCTGTCTTCCACGTGTCTCTGTTGAAGCCTGTTGCATCCAGTTCTTTTCCAAAAAGAGGAGAGGTTCCTCCTCCACCAATCAGGGTGGACGGGGAGAACGAGTTCGAGGTGGAGGCTATCCTGGGTTGTAGAAAGAAGGGCAGGCAACTACAGTACCTGATCCAATGGAAAGGATACCCACCTGAGGACAACTCTTGGGAGCCCGCAAGGAACCTACATGCTCCTCGCTTAATTCAAACCTTTCATCGAGACCATCCGGAGTTGATGTCTAGCTTGGGCGTCCTGTGTCCGCCCTTAGGAGAGGGGCACTGTCACAGGAGACAAGTCGCCTCCGTTCGCCGGGCTGCGGGGCGCATGCGCAGTGGACTACTGTTGAGACGTGCACCCGTTCGCTGCCTGATTGTGCGGTGCGCGCGGGTGCACGGCGGTCCACGTGTGCGCGCCGTCGCCCGTGCGGGTGCCCGGAAGCGTGTCACGCTGACGCGCTCGCCGGGAGGCTACTTCAGACGACACCAGCACCCAGTCGGGTTGCTGGTTTGTCGTCAGCTGTGCCCCGCTCTGTGTTTGTTCCTGATTCCTGATAATCTGACCCCCTGATCTCTGCCTGTTTAATGACCACTCTCCTGTCTGCCGGATACCCTGACCTCTGCCTGATAAACGACCACTCTCCTGTCTGCCGGATACCCTGACCTCTGCTTGTTACACGACCACTCTCCTGTCTGCCGGATACCCTGATCTCTGCCTGTTTAACGACCACTCTCCAGTCTGCCGGATACCCTGATCTCTGCCTGTTTAACGACCACTCTCCAGTCTGCCGGATACCTTGATCTTTGCTTGTTAAAGGACCTCTCTCTCTCTGTTTGCCTGATACCTCCCCCTGAGCTCTGCTGTTCTAAGGACTTGCCTATTTGCCCGTATTATACCTCTTTAACCTCTGCTTTCAGTATTATTAGGTACGCCAGTCCTGCACGGACCCACCAGAAGGCTTCTCACAACTCTTGTGTACCTGAGCCACCTTTAAGCTACTACCGGAGACCCGTGCCTCTGTGTGCTTCCGATCCCCTGTACCACCTTCGGGGGTTCGGGTGCGCGTGGTCGTAAGGGCGAGCCACTCTCGGCATCTCGGCCTCGGTGAGTATTGACGTGACAAACAGACTGTTACTCCAGCGTGAAACACTGTTTAGAAGCCACCTCCTGGCTTTAATGATATAGCTAGTTATCATCCCTTTTTGGACAGTTTTTCATCAGGGGGATGGGAGGAGTGACTAATTAACGAGCAAACTCCCCCCAAAAATTGTTTGTCCACCATCTATGCTCTCTCTTCTTATGCCGCGTACACAAGATTGGACTTTCCGGCATACTTGGTCCGGCGTACCGGAATCCGTCGGACAATTCTATCGTGTGTGGGCTCCAGCGGACTTTGTTTTCTCAAAAGTTTGACGGACTTAGATTTGAAACATGTTTCAAATCTGTCCGACGAACTCTGCTTTCTAGCGGACAGTACACAATACAGTGTAGTGCGGTGTTGCAAAACAAAATATACATCATGTCCAGAAGGCCACCAAGGAGAGGCAGACGCTCACATGACACTAAAAGAGGGCAAGCAGGCTCTGTGTCTACAGTCAACAGTGCTGGTCATGGACATGGTGTATCCTCTGCCCGTGGCCATGGGACACACTTGTCCTTTTTTTCTGCTGCTGGGACAGGGGCAGAAAAATTGGGCCTTTGGTGGTAGTGGTGTCACAACACTGTAACCCTCACAGATACTTTTGTTGGGCGCAGGAATGGGCCCTGCTGTGAAATATTAGAATAAAAATTGTAATTACATGCCTCTGTTAAACAGGGACAGAAAAAGTGGGCCTTAGGCAGTGGTGGTGGTGCCCTAAACCAAAAATATTGTTGGAAGCTAGCATCATCAAGATTGAGGAGGAATAGGATAGTCACTCAGCATAGGCAGTCTTCAAGGGATCCCACATCCATAGAAAAATCAATCAGTTACACAGCATCAGGTGCTTGATAGCTGCTGCTGATAAAAGACTGATTGATTTTTATGAATGTGAGCCTATCAACGGAGTCTGTGGACAGGCTCACTCTATGATCATTTACAAACCCTCCAGCAGCACTGAATGTAGAAAGAAAGAAAGAATGCTGGAGGCAGGACAGGCCAGTAGCTCAATTGCATATTGAGCTAGTCCTGGCCAGTGGTCCATCCTCAAGACCCAGTAACCCAGTGGATGCTCTGTTGGAAAGGTCTCCAAGTCTGCTCTTGCCCCTAGATATTCCTGCACCATGTAATGCAGACGCTGGTGATGGTTGCTTGAACAGATCAGACCTTGGTGCTGAGGACTGAAAAATTGTCTAAAGGCATCGGTCAGCCGACCACCTTCAGAAAAAACCCTTGCAAACGCTTGGGGACTTTTAGATGTGGTGGATGCGGATACTGCCAATACATGTGTATAGGCTCTAACATTAAACTTCCCAATGGTAAGACGTTCAGACCGACGCACTACGCCAATTGCAGGACAATAGGGGTAGTATATATATGATGATATGTCAATGTGGATGTTTCTATATAGGTAAAATGGAGCAGGAATTTCATAAGAGTCTATAGACCTATTTTAAGACTTAAAACAGCTTACCCAGATCTCCAACTGGGTAGGTATGTTAAAGATTGTACATGTGGAAAAATTCCTGCATATTACATTTTTGATCCTAGATAGGATACACCCTAATGATTGAAGTGGTGACTGGAACAGACTGTTACTCCAGCGTGAAACACTGTTTAGAAGCCACCTCCTGGCTTTAATGATATAGCTAGTTATCATCCCCTTTTGGACGGTTTTTCATCAGGGGTATGGGAGGAGTGACTAATTAACGAACAAACTCCCCCCAAAAATTGTTTGTCCACCATCTATGCTCTCTCTTCTTATGCCGCGTACACACGAATGGACTTTCCGGCATACTTGGTCCGGCATACCGAAATCCGTCGGACAATTCTATCGTGTGTGGGTTCCAGCAGACTTTGTTTTCTCAAAATTTTGACGAACTTAGATTTGAAACATGTTTCAAATCTGTCCGACGGACTCTGCTTTCTAGCTGACAAACCGTTCGTCTGTGTGCTAGTCCGACAGACTCAAACTGACGCATGCTCTGAAGCAAGTACAAGACTGAAGCGCTCGGTCTGGTAAAACTAGCCTTCATATTGAAGCTAGCACATTCCTCTTCTGTGATCTTTTAATACAGCGCATTCTTTTTTTCTTTATAATGCAAGAAGAAGGAAGTTGTTTTGCTGCTTATATTCACACAGAGTTCTCACAAACTACTTTCTTCATGATTTATCCTCATGCCATGACTAATATTATATTTGTGAAAAGCCAGATCTTCAGAAATAAAGTAGCACATTTTTTTTGGACTTATCTTTATTTTTTACAGACTTCAACAATATAGATTTTACAATGTGTGCTAAATTATACAAAATGTTTTTTTTTTGTTTTGTTTTTTTGGATTTTGAGTTTCAAGTTACCACAGTAACCTTAATATTTTTTAGTGTTTTAATGAACCTTAATGAGGTTGGTGTCCCTTGTTAATTAGACATAGGGGGGTTATTTTAAAAAGGCCAAATAATTTTTCAATACACGTGCAAATTGTACTTGGAAAGTGCATTTGGAAGCGCATTCGCTGTGGATCCGAGGGGCACATGCAAGGAACCCCCCCAAAAAAAATTACTCTTGCACATGATTGTATGATAAAATCAGCAGAGCTTCTCCTCATTTCAGATCTTCCCCTCAGATTTACAGCGACTGCACTTCCAACAAGTGCACTTGCAGTGCAATTTATTAAGTGCACTTTGCAAAAGTACTTTGCACTTGAATTGCCTTTTGTAAATAACCCACATATAGTCTTTTTGACCTGTACCTGCCTACTCACAAGCCAAATGTCCTTTTTGAATCGAAACACATAGTCAATAATGTAAGGTAACGAAAATATCCATTTATTTGGGTCAAAACAGAAATGAGGAAGGCAACACTGGAGACACTTTTGGAATGTGTGAAGCCTTTTTTCCCCCAGGACACACATCAAGTTAGAGGACAATAAAGTTGATATCTTGCACCTAGGGAGCACAGGGAGCACAGTCAGAAGTCAGACCAGACAGAAACCAGACAATCACTTTCGAGTCTTCCGTGGAGCCTTCCCTGCACGCTGCCCTGCAGCCTTCCCTCCACGCTTCGCTGCAGCCTTCCTTGGAGCCTGTGCCTCTGGTGGTGTACTTGGGGCAGGAGGAGGAGGAGTAGCAGGAGGAGTGGCTTCATCTGGCTTCATCTGCTATGTAAGTTTTTGCAGTAGGCTCCCCTCTCAAGCCCTTCTGATAGGCTTGAAAAATCAGACCCTCACAGAGGAGGCATTGCCCCTTTTCTAGTTCCAGCAATCGGGTGGCCATGTAGGTTCCATACGCCTCTTCCGCATTGGGTGGTGTGCTGAGGATTTGGCTGGCTTCACGAATGAGGGCTAGTGATTCCTCCTCTGTTCGGGTCATCTTTCTGGGCCTTTTGGTGGTAATGTGGAGGGGAGGCACCTGACACTCCGTGTGGCTTGTACTGGGCCCAGCCACGGCCTCCTCCTCTCTCTCACTGGGCAAGGCCTCCTCCTCTATACCTCTGGGCACAGACTCCTCTTGGCTGAGCTCATCCTGGGTAAAAAAAAAGGGACATACCGGTAGTTGTAATTTTTGCTTACGCAATCACACACAATTTTCAGCTCATGACTTGCAAATATAATTCTAAACAAATAATAAAGGCTATCTTTTTGACCCCACCATTATTCTAGCTGCTTACCTATATTTGAAGTATATTTTCGCCAACTACTGTCTAGTGATATGTCTACATATTAATAATTGTGATGAAGTCATTTTTGGTGAAGCACTTCCAAAATGTTGAGGTTTAAATCATTAATTTTTACAAAATCCCAAATTCACCAAAAAAGTATACCTGGCTGAAGCTGGGCGCATCCACCTCATCAAGGATGAAAGGGCCCAGTTCTTCTTGGGACTCCTCAGCTGAGGTGGAGAGAAGGGTGGAGGTGGAGGGAAGGTTGGAGGGAAGGGTGGAGGAAAGGCTGGAGGGAAGGGTGGAGAGAAAGCTGGAGGGAAGGCTCGAAAGTGATTGCCTTGCTTCTGTCTGGTCATCCAGAAATCACATTTTTTGGTAGTACCACAGCTTGGGGACATAAACCTGGTCTGCTGCTGCTTCGGATCTGCGCGACTCCTGGATCTTCCTGTGTTCCCGCCTGTACATGTTGCTCAAGATACCAATTTTAGTGTCCACAAACTTAAGGTCTGCCTGGGAGACTCGAGTCTTCACAAATTCCAAAAGTGTGCCCAGTGTTGCCTTCCTTGCCTCTCTATTCGAATATAATGGGTGCTTGACCTCCCACAGGTTTCTGTTTTCTTCATACAAATCGATAAAATGTGTCAAAAAATCTTGCTCCTTAAAAGGATTCATTTTTGCTGAAAGACAAGACACAAGATAAAAACTGTAATGTCAGTCCAAACTCCCAGTATTATATTTGGCTCAATCTAGGGTACACACACACACACACCAAACACATTCCCCAAACACACACGTTTAATCTTACCTTTATTTCTGACGCTCGCTACTTCCGCCCGGAGCCACAGCCATCCAGATCCAGGAGGAGATATAAGGCCACCAACATGGCCTTTGAAGAGATGGTGGAGATGGTGTCCATATTGAGAAGGGAGGACTACGATGGCAAAAAAGGACCATACACCCGACCCAATATGCGGAAGGAAAAAATAATGTCCTCAGTTGTCACAGCTCTTCAACATAAATTTGGCACTAAATGGGCTAAAGAACAATTGAGGAGGCGGTGGTCTGACCTCAAAAGTAGGGAGCCTGAACAATATTGGCGAATAAAGAAGCTGCTTAAAAAAAGTAAGTACTTGTTGTGTGTCCTGAATGAGATACTTAACTTGCATGCTGATCCATATGCTTTTCGTTTATACAGCATCGTTCGTAAAGAAAATGACGGGTTTTTTTTTTCGCCAAATACGATGGTACAGGGTTTGGACATACATTTAGGTCTTGATAATTTGTCGTATTACAAAAATGTGGTGATGTTGTGTAGATGTGTTGGAAAATATAATTCTTCTTCAAAAATGATTCAGTGTAATGTAAGGACAGGACACAGCAGCTGTTTCCACATCTGGAC
The DNA here is from genome assembly GCA_037952925.1 of Lithobates clamitans. Classification (NCBI taxonomy): domain Eukaryota; kingdom Metazoa; phylum Chordata; class Amphibia; order Anura; family Ranidae; genus Lithobates; species Lithobates clamitans. The sequence goes on along the minus strand of JBBGZY010000089.1, from coordinate 2,886,719 downwards.
TCACAAGCACTAGTGTACTATGTGACACCAGAGAAAATGTTTGTGGGTAATACACATAGGGACTCCAGGGGATACTTGAGGTCTCTGCATCTGTGAAACTTGCATGAAAATGTGTATTGTTTGGCATTTTTGGGCAGAGTGAATGTAAATATGGATGATAAATAATATAAATAAATGTCCCAATAATAGTGATGTAAAATATATATTGTGCTGGCCTGCGAAACAAATGACCAATGACATGCCAGTAAGTGCAGCAAACTTAAAGTGCCAGTGTAAAAGTCATTGAAGGTGCAAAAGCAAGTTCTGGTGTATTCAACAAAACAACAGTGGGGTGTCTGGGATGCAATTCACTCAGTGTCCTCTTCGTGCATAAAACACTAATGTAAGCAGTGGCCCCTTACCTAGCGGTGCTAGGTCAACCGCATGAATTGTAGCTAAAACGCCAGGTCCTGAGCCTCCATCGCGTCCCTATATCCACGCTTGCCGGTGTTGGGTTATCTTAATGGCAGTGGATTACAAGTGGCTATGGTCCTATCAGGGGTCCTGGACCAGCGCGGATCCTAGCTCAGCCTCCACATCTCAGGTATGTATGTACAGGAATATGCAGGACAAAGGTACTTGATAGTGAAGTATGTCTTAACCAGGTAATGCTTTATTAAAAATCTTTAAGTAGATGTACTCACATAAAAACAATGCAGAGCAAACCTCTCTCCTACGAGCAGCGAACTCGTTCTGTGTCTAGCAATGTGAAACAGCCTATTCCGTCCCTACGCGTGTCATCACCGATCACGTGACTTCTTCAGGGGAACATTACATATTCCTTTTTCAAGACTGAAATATCACTGTGTTTTCCTTGTCAAAAGAAGTTTATTGAGTATACAATATTATAAAGATACATAAAGTAAGTTTACAAGGATCTATAAAGTAAGCTCATTGTTTTACAGTAGGGTTTATATAGGTAAATATCATGAAATTTCAAATATTAAACATTGGGTTCACATAAAACTTAAATTAAAGATATATATCATTTCCTTAGTTACTTTTGTAGGTATTTAAATGATTTATACCTACTATACATATTGTTTACAGGTAGAATGTATATAGGTCAAATAAATTCTGATAATGAGCTTTAATCGTAAGGTGGAGAAAAGGAAAGAAAAAGAAGAAAAAGGGTAGAAAGGCAGAGGTATGGTCCACAAGGTTGTCCCGCTCGTCACTTTATTATTCTTTTTAGTTCTCTTTGAAGCCTTAGAATGGGTGTCTCTGTAAGTCATTTAATCTGTTACCATGGCAAAAGGACAGAGTCATTGAAATTTGACAGGAACTGTTGTTTTATCCAAGGATGCCAAAGTTTTTCAAATTTTGGAATTTGATTTTGATCGATGGCTACCATCTTAGCATCAGACATTGTATTATTCATTCTGTGAATTGTTTCTGCTAGTACCAATGTAGGAGATTTCCATGCCTTGGCCACTGTTTGTTTTGCAGCCGTTATTAGTTGGATCATAAGTTTGAATTGAGAGAGTGTTAACCATTCCGGTTTTAGATTAAGTAAAGTTATATATGGATCTGGTTGTATTATTTTTTTAAATATTTTAGATGCAATCACGAAGACTTCCTTCCAGAAGGTTTGGATTACTGGGCACGTCCACCATATGTGTAAATGTGTGCCTATTTCTGTGCATCCTCGAAAACAAAGAGCTGAGGTATTAGGTGAATATTTTGCCACTCTAGCGGGTACAAGGTACCAGCAAGTTAGGACTTTATAATTTGTCTCCAGTGCTAAGATGTTGGGTGAAGATGACTTAGATGTGAGCCATATGTTAGACCAGTCCGTGTCTTCTAAAGTTCATCCCAGGTCCTCCTCCCACCTCTGAACGTAAGAGGGTCTATTAAGATTTACTACTCCATATAATTGATTATAAAGTGATGAAATTGTACCTTTAGCAAATGGATCTTTTGTACAGATTGATTCAAAAATGGATAATTGGGATAATGGTGTATCCCCCTTTAGGAATGGTGTATAGAAATTTTTGATTTGGAGATATCTAAATATCTCAGAGTTTGGTAGATCATATTTTTCTCTAAGCGATGGGAATGAAAGGAATGATTTAGATGCTATGAAGTCATTTAGTGTCTGAATGCCTGATGTTGTCCAAGCTTTAAAAGAATTTGGGTAGATCCATGCCGGATAAAAGGCCGGATTTCTGATAAAAGAAAGGAGAGGATTGTGTGGAGATTGTAACTGATATTTGGTTTTTAGTTTATCCCAGAGAGATAAGAAGTGTTTAGTTATGGGATTATGAATTTTAAAGCGGTCTTTAGGATCAAGCCATAACAAGTTTGATATTAATAGAGGGTCATTTTCTGAAGCCTCTATAAATACCCATAATGGGATTTCCTGTTTTGCATGGTATTTGGACAGACTGGCCAAATGTGCTGCTCTGTAGTAGTTAGTAAAATTAGGGTATCCCAGGCCTCCTTTATTTTTGGGAAGATGTAGTGTGTGTATAGGTATACGTGGTTTAGAAGAGCCCCATATAAACGAAGTTGCTCTTTTTTGTACCATTCTCAAAAAATAGGAAGGAATTGGAATAGGGAGGACTCTGAATAGATAAAGCAATTTGGGTAGAATAGTCATTTTGATTGCATTAATCTTCCCTATCCAGGATAAAGGAAGTTGCGACCATTGTTTTATTAGATTTGTGATCTGTCTTAATACAGGAGGATAATTGGTTGAGAATAAGTCAGAATGAGATGCTATTAAATGAATTCCAAGATATGGGATTGATTTTTCTGCCCATGTGAATGGGAGTGCAGCCCTAGCCGGGATCAATTCCATGTTTGTGAGCGAAATATTAAGCACTAGGCATTTCTTAGGATTAATCATAAGGCCGGATAGGGCTGCAAATCCATCAAGAGCTGGTATTAATTTAGGACCAGAGACCTGTGGTGATGATAGAAAAAGTAATATATAGTCTGCAAATATACATAATTTGTGTGTAATACCTCCTACTTCAATGCCAGTTATAGTTTGGTTTGTTCTGATGTATTGGGCCATGGGTTTGAGTATAATGGCAAATAATAAGGGAGATAATGGGCAACCCTGTCGGGTACCTCTTTCGATATTAAAGGCATCAGATTTGTATCCAGCATATTTTATATAGGCTTTGGGTTTATTAAATAATGCTTTGATCCATGTTAAAAAGTGGGGTCCAAAACCCCATTTTTGTAATGAATATTGCATATATTGCCAGGATACTGTGTCAAATGCCCTCTTAATATCGAGAGATAGAAAACATAAAGGGATTTTCCGTTTTTTAGCAATATGTGCCAATAACACTGCCCTGCGTATATTATCGCCTGCCTGTCTATTTGGCATGAAGCCTACTTGATCTCTATGTATTAATTTTCCTATAATGCTATTGAGGCGTTTTGCTATTATTTTTGCTAATAATTTAATATCAAGGTTTAACAGAGAGATAGGCCGATAATTCACACAGTAAGTATCATCAGAAAGGGGTTTTGGGATCATACAAACAATTGCCATTAGTGTTTCTTGCCGAAAAGAATGTCCTTCTAGAAGTTTGTTAAAAGTTTCAGTGAGAATGGGAGAGAGTATTTCTGAGAATGTTTTATAGTATAAAGCCGAGTAGCCATCTGGGCCTGGTCTTTTGTTAAGTTTTAGGTCTTTTTAGCAACTTCATTTATAGTTATACTCTCATCCAAACTGCTTTTTTGATTCTGAGACAACTCAGGTAAGGTTATTTTTGAGAAGAAGGATTCAGCCTCTGTAGGATTAAATTCATTGTTTGCCTTGTATAAAGTTGTGAGATGTGAGTGAAATTTATGGACTATTTTAACTGGATTACAAGTATAAACATTTTTTGATAATTTCAAACGTATTGGTTTGAAAGATTTGTTAGTTGAATTTAATGCCCGAGCCAAATATGTACCTGGTTTGTTTGTATTTATGTAGAAATTGTGTTTGGAGCGTTTGAGGGATTTATCAACTGACTCAGTGAGAAATAGATCGTATTCCAATCTAGATTTTTCCAGATGAGATTTTGTACTCTGAGATGGATTATCTTGGAATGATATGTAGGCTGCATTAAAATTGAGTTCTAGTTTTTTTGCTAGATTTTTGCGTTCCCGTTTAAATAGTGCCATTTGTCTTTGTATTGTACCACGCAAGACAGGCTTATGAGCTTCCCACAGTGTTATTGGGGAAATGTCTGTTGTATTATTAATTGATATGTATTCCTTTAAAGCTTGTTCAATGGCCATCTGATGTAGTGGGTGTTTGAGCATTATGTCCGGTAAGTACCACGTTGGGTCATGCGCTTTTGGTATGGCTGAGGCTATAGTAGTGTATACTGCATTATGGTCAGACCACGGAATCGGAATTATATCTAATGCAATAATTTCTGGTAACATTCCTATTGTTAGAAAAATATGATCTATTCTGGTGAAGGTTTGATGAGGGTGCGAGAAATAAGTGAATTTCTTTTTCATTGGGTTACTTTCTCTCCACGAATCTACCAGATTGTATTTAGAAAGAAGTTGAGAAAAAGGTAATGTAGAGGTTATTTTGGATGGTGTTAAAGGTGATTTATCTAGAAATGGGAGGAGGACCTGGTTCGAATCCCCGCACATTATCACTGTTCCTATTTTGTGTGTATTAATCACTTGTAATATATGTGAGAGGAATGGTGTAGGTTGTTTGTTAGGAGCGTAGTAGGAAATCACCGTGATCACCGTATCCATTATATAACCCATAAGTATCAGGTATCTACCTTCTGGGTCTTTAATTTCTGATGATAAGGTGAATGGTGTGGATCGGTGAAATGCAATTAGAGTTCCCCTTTGCTTGGTACAGGCAGAAGCCGTGTAAATTTGTTGATAAAAAGGAGAAATATATTTTGGAATCTTTGGTGAAGTGTGTTTCTTGGAGGCATACTATGTGAGTCTTCTTGTTATGGAAAGTACGGAAGGCTTTGGTCCTTTTTTGAGGGACATTTATTCCCTGAACATTCAGGGAAAGTATATTCAGTGGTGCCATGGCAACAGATCAAATAGTTTTGACTTACTTTTTGTTATGCAGAGCTGACTGCGCAGATCAACCTGTGTGGACTGAAGAGATGAAAAGATAGAAAAGAAACCAGTGAATTCTGGAGTAAAGAGTAAACAAAAAACATATGAGATTAGATGATACATTGTATAAATTATTTTTTGCAAGTAATCACAATTTACCCGTGAAAGAGAATAAATATCTGTCTCAGGGGAATAAGTGCCTTAGTCACACTCCCACATAATATGGTTGGGAAAATGAGGAGGGCTAATGGGGGTACACGGATCTTCCGCTTACAGGAGAGAAGTGCTATGTCAAAAGACATCAAAATGATGATTCATTAATTGGAGTGCAGAATATGGTTTTTGTTGAAATTATTTATTCCAGGGTGGTTGTATATGGTTAGTCTTGCCCTAGGCTAAATAATTCAGTTAGAAAGGTACTGTTAATAACTTTGGTATTGATGAAGATAGTTTGAATTATTTTGGGATTTTAACCCTTTTAGAGTAAACAATTACATATTTTATTCATATGTAACTGTTTAGATATGTTAACTCATAAAATTGAGGTTGTATTGCTTCAGATTAGAATAAACAAAAACATAGTTCTAGGAACTAGTTAGGTAATAATATATTTGTTTTAAGAAAAGAAAGAAAAAGCTTCCATTACTTCTGGATTATTGAACATATTTGCCCTAAAAAGTAATAAATCTATTGTTATTACCTGAAAATATATAACTGAACAAGAATTTCCTTATTTCACTTATATATTCTAATGCCCCGTACACACGGTCGGACTTTGTTCGGACATTCCGACAACAAAATCCTAGGATTTTTTCCGTCGGATGTTGGCTCAAACTTGTCTTGCATACACACGGTCACACAAAGTTGTCGGAAAATCCGATCGTTCTAAACGTGGTGACGTAAAACACGTACGTCGGGACTATAAACGGGGCAGTGGCCAATAGCTTTCATCTCTTTATTTATTCTAAGCATGCGTGGCACTTTGTCCGTCGGATTTGTGTACACACGATCGGAATTTCCGACAACGGATTTTGTTGTCAGAAAATTTTATCTCCTGCTGTCCAACTTTGTGTGTCGGAAAATCCGATGGAAAATGTCCGATGGAGCCCACACACGGTCGGAATTTCCGACAACACGCTCCGATCGGACATTTTCCATCGGAAAATCCGACCGTGTGTACGGGGCATAAGGCTACATGAATCAGAAGTAATAAGAAATATAAGTGGAATGTAACATGATCCCACACAGTGTGTGACTATCAGAATGCAGTTACATTCAGTTATAAATACAGGTTTTTTATAGAGAACCATCTCTTAGTATAATAAATAAAGAGATATCAGGAATTAGGATGTCAGTCCATTGAATCTTCTTGGTCCATGGATGATGTGGCATAACGGCCTCTTTTGTGAGAATGATGATTCCCATTTTGTTCTGATATTTTCTGGGTGCTGCCTGAAGGTGAAGATGATGTCATTCTTCTGCGTGTGGGAGAGTTGCTGCTTGTGGGTTCTGTCAGATTTAATTTTAAAAGTGTTTGTTGTAGTTCATCTGCTGATCTGCTTCTGTAAATTGTACCTTGGTAGTTAAATCTGACTGAAAAGGGGAAGCCCCATTGATACATAATGTTGTGGCATTGCAGTTCCATTAGTTGGGGTTTCATGGATCGTCTTTTAGTAATAGTAAGTTGGGATAGGTCAGCAAAAATTTGATAATTGTGTCCTTGAAAGTTAAGTTCCTTTTTTTCTCTTGCAGCAATTAGTATTTGTTCTTTCGTTCTGTAATAATGAAATTTTGTGATTATATCACGTGGGGGTCCATCTTTCTTTTTGGCTGTGAGGGCTCTGTGTACTCTGTCCAGTTCTAAACGTTCAATAGGGATATCTGGCTTTAGTTCTTGTAATAGAGCAGTAATAGTAGATTGCAGGTCTGTCACAGTTTCAGGTATTCCCCTTATGCGCAAGTTTGAACGTCTGGCTCTATTTTCGTAATCTTCAAGCTTAGTTTGAAGTATTAAATTCTCTTCTTTTAATTGTTCCAATTCTGTTATATTTTCTTGGGTTGTAATTTCAATTTCATCCATTTTTATTTCTAAGGCTGCGGTGCGGTTTCCCAGATCTCTTATTTCTTTGGTTAGGCTTTTTGTTATTTGGTCTGAGGTTTGTTTTAAAACCTTATGAAGCATCTTTTCAAATTGTAATAATATTACTGGGGATGCTGAGGAGGCTTGTGGAGAAGTTTGTGAGAGGATTTGTTCTGTATCTGACTCAAATGGAGAGTCTTGCTGTGACATTTTTTGTCTGTGAGAGCGCCCTGATGCTGTATATTGTGAGGTGACTGGAGCTGCTTTAGTTGCAGTGAGTGCCTGTGAGCTCTTTGTGAGGTGATTTTTATTTCTGCCACGGCTTCCTCCCAGTACCATATTTCCTGCCCAAACTTTCAGAGTTTGTTGAGAAGAGATGTTTGCGCTGCGCTTGATAATCTGTTATAAATGGTGTCAAAGATCACTAATGAATAAAAATAAATGACAAATAAATGAATACAATTTTCCACATAAGAACTTCCTATGTATAGTGTGCGCATTAACTTCTACATTGTGCATACATATCAAACAATCAAAGTGCAATGTGCATATACAATAACGCCAAAGCAAACTTAATCCAATGATGTATTAGACAACATGCAATATCTCGCATGTAGTGCAGCATGCAAAAAAAAAAAATCAAATAGCATAAAAGTGCTCAGTGCGTCTTAAACGCAGTCAATATAATCTGCGCTAAGTGATCTCCAAACTATAGTGTCCATAAAATGTCCAAATCAAATGTGCATCTGTGTCCAGCAAAATCCAAAACATCCAGTGCAATGAATTCGAGTGTTGCAAACAACCTTGGTGTATTCTGGTAACCCCCCAAAGTGATTGCGCTCACCTCAAAGCGTGTGACACAGTAGCTAGCTATGTCAAATCACGCTTGGTAGCCACTCATTGGGCTCTGCAAGGTATGCCAGATGCGATCTCCACTCACTCTGGGTTGAAAGGGCTCCATAGACATCCAATCATGAAATGAAGAGAGACCATGATTGGATGTCTATGGAGCCCTTTCAACCCAGAGTGAGTGGAGATCGCATCTGGCATACCTTGCAGAGCCCAATGAGTGGCTACCAAGCATGATTTGACATAGCTAGCTACTGTGTCACACGCTTTGAGGTGAGCGCAATCACTTTGGGGGGTTACCAGAATACACCAAGGTTGTTTGCAACACTCGAATTCATTGCACTGGATGTTTTGGATTTTGCTGGACACAGATGCACATTTGATTTGGACATTTTATGGACATTTTATAGTTTGGAGATCACTTAGCGCAGATTATATTGACTGCGTTTAAGACGCACTGAGCACTTTTATGCTATTTGATTTTTTTTTTTTTTTGCATGCTGCACTACATGCGAGATATTGCATGTTGTCTAATACATCATTGGATTAAGTTTGCTTTAGCGTTATTGTATATGCACATTGCACTTTGATTGTTTGATATGTATGCACAATGTAGAAGTTAATGCGCACACTATACATAGGAAGTTCTTATGTGGAAAATTGTATTCATTTATTTGTCATTTATTTTTATTTATTAGTGATCTTTGACACCATTTATAACAGATTATCAAGCGCAGCGCAAACATCTCTTCTCTACACTTTTTGCACGATTATGAATGCGTGAACTGCGTTTGCTGCTAGATATATTTACATATATATATGTATATATATTTTTATATATTTTATTTTCTGAGTTTCACGTTTTATGCACATTGAGCATTGGATTATTGTGGCTCGCAAGATTTTTCCTTATTTCACAGTTTGTTCCCTGGGGCAAAAAGGTTCAAATGGATACCTTTTGAGCCTGCAGGCTCCGCTTTGTCCTTCTCTTCTCTCCTCAGCGGTGCGGAGCTCTAACAATGCATGTCTGCTCCGCTAGGCTCCGCCCATGCCAAAATATCACTGTGTTTTAACTATACCTTTTGTTTAATTATCATAGGGGAGAAAAGACTCAGACAACAGTCCAAGGATCCCAGGACCCCCCCAAGTCACCAGCCTGAAGCTGACATTACCCCAACCCCCAGCCCAAGTTCACGCCCACCTGACGAGCTGGAGGAAGGAGAGGTGGAGGAATTGTGCGATATTTCCACCCCACCAAGTGAGTGACTGACACCCCAGCTTAAGTTTATCTATTTAGGCGTTCATATTTTACAATAATTTTTTTTCCACAAATTTTAGGTGATGTTCTGGTTGTGGAAGGCCAAGTGGTGGAGCCATTTAGCACAGACAGTGCACAAAGACTCATTGGCCAGATAATGGTGTGGAATGGCCAAATTGATAGAATGAGTGACCAAATTGACAGCATGAGAAATCGGCTGGACAGCATGCAACAGGAAATGAAGAGCATGATTGATGTTTTGGGCAGAATCTAATAACTTTTTGCCTAAAAACATCAATGATGTTCTTCATTTCATTGTCAAGTTTTATTTTTCTCAAATGTTTTAACTTGCTAAATACTAATGTCTAAATTTTGCAGATGCACACGGTGTGTCATCATGTGCTATCTTTCATTGGGGATATCAATGTACTTGTTTTGTGTTTGCAACCCCTTCATCAGAATAATGTTAGTTTGTGAGAGGAACAAAGGGATTGCACACACAAAACACGTCCATTGCTGCCCCATGACGGGAGATAGCACATGTTGACGTGAACCTTTTTTCACCTGCAATTGTGAGCATCTGCAATTTTTTTCGTTTTACATGGGTGACATCATCAGCACTGTTATTAACATGTTGAACTTTGTAAGTTCCTGTTATTTTTTGTTCTTATGGTTTTTAAAACCCTGTTGTGAAGCCCAATTTTGTAAACAATGTATATTTTCGACAAATATGCCTAAACTAAAAAAAATTATATTTTTACAAAAAAAAACAGGTTTAAACAAAATGCAACTTTCAATGTGCACACAGTAAAATGTTTTTACTACTACAATGTGTGTGGCTTATTTTTTATCAATAACAGTTTGTTATTTTTTTGTGTGGTTACACTGACAAAGGGCCTTATTAACTAAAGGGAAATGCACTTGCCACTACAAGTGTACTAGGAGACAGACAAAACAAAATGCAAACAGGAATCAAAACCAGAGATTGTTGACAACATTTTTTTATTTTTCATTGTAAAAAAATTAAAGATCTTGTTGCATTGCAATGGCCCCCGACCATTAAAATAATTGACATATCTGTCACGCACTTCACGGGCAGTTTGGGGGACCAAGCCAATACGGCCACTTTCCAGGCCTGTGAGTGGTACATCAACACCAAGTCTGGCCTCAGGCCCAACAGAAGATAGATATGTTAAAGAATGTTGTCTCAAAAAATTATGCATAATGCAGCAAGCGAAGATCACATAATTGATTTTGTATTCAGCTAGATTTATTGCGGAGAGGAACAAACGGAACTGGCTGGCCAGAATCCCAAAGGCATTCTCCACAACTCTTCTTGCTCTGGCCAGCCGGTAATTAAATACCCTCCTCTCAGGGGTGAGTGTCCTTTGGGGGAACGGTCTCATCAAGGGCTCGCCGAGAGCAAATGCTTCATCAGCGATAAAAACTGCCGTGATCTGGCAATACATTACAGCCATGAGCAATTTTAAATGACATTGTTTCCTTTTAGTACTTTTCTAAACATGGGGAAAATGCGTTACTTTACAGGCAGACTAATGGGACCCCCCCACCCAGGCATGATATTAAAAGGAATATTTTATTTTTATTGTTTCACTTTAAGCATTCTTAACATCACTGCCCCTGAAAAAACGTCCGTTTTAAAAACTTTTTTTTGCATTGATACATGTCCCCTGGGGCAGCATCTGGGTCCCCAAATACTTTTTATGGCAGTAACTTGCATATAAACCTTTAAAATGAGCACTTTTGATTTTTCACGTTCGTGTCCCATAAGCTTTAATGGTGTCCGCATGTTCACACAAATTTTTTGTCTGTTCGCAAGTTCTGGTGTGAACTGAACCGGGGGGTGTTCGGCTCATCCCTAGTCTGTACCTGAGTGGTTTTAGACCTATGGGCCTCATAGCATCTGTCAACAAAATATATACATACCTTCCATCTCCCTTTATCCCATAGGGGAAATCCCCTTTTTGAAGGGATTTTTCAGAGTCTGCAAGCTACTACACTTTGACTAAAGACATCCCTATTCAAACTGATACTAGCAACATTCCAGGTATGGAGGGCTATGCATTATATCATATATATCAAATAATTGGTGATTGCAATAGATATATACTAGTGCACCAATACTACTTGATACTTTTTTGATCTTTTTAGATTATACAATTTTTGATGTCTTCCAACTGTGGCCCTTTTTCAGGTGGACCTGAAAAACCTCTGTAGGTCTTTTGCTTTTACTTAAATATACGAAATGACAGGATACTAATTGTTATGTGATATTCAACATAGCTGAAAATATCTTGGTCTCTAGTTATGGTCTACTTTGATGTTCTCTATAATATTATATGTTTTTAATTGATAGATTTACTATAAGAGTACAACTCTCTCTGTACAAACCCCTGAAGAAAGGTGTTTAAGCAAGAAACGTTGCGTACAAGCATCTGTACATGTTGTACAGGGTACACCAGAGTTTAAATAAGTATCTTTAGATGTTGTATTGTGATTTTTGTTCACTATGCACTTGTCTTTGTAGAGACAATTTTATTGTACTGTTTTCTATTTTTGTAATAACATTTACCTTTTTATACTAAATGGTGTTCTTGTCACCTTCAAAGTTCCATCCCACCAAGGGGGTCAGTTTCTTAATATGCTAACATTGGGATGTGGTGACAGGACACCTGGTTCTGTTGATGGTGGAGTCTTTTTTCTTTGTCTCTCTGTGGATCGATCATGGGTGCCCGGTGCGCATCAGCTCCCCTGCCGTGCCTCCGGCGCCGCACGCACACCTGCTATAGCTGTTAAAGGGACCGACATACAGATACGCCGATTTTCGGGAACGAGACGAACTGCCGCAGTATAATGACGGCAGCTGGTTGGCAAGTGGTTGAAGCACTATCTTCCATAACTGCAGTTATGGCATCATAAATATTCCCAACCTGATGTAAACTGATCCATTTTTTTCTTTGAAAATTGTGACTGAACTGATGAAACAAACTGAAGGCAAGTGTGAAAGGGGCCTTAAGACCCCAGTTTAAAGCGGAGTTCCACACAAAAATGGAACTTCCGCTTTTCGGAACCCTCCCCCCCTCCGGTGTCACATTTGGCACCTTTCAGGGGGGAGGGGGGTGCAGATACCTGTCTAAGACAGGTATTTGCACCCACTTCCGGTATAGACTCCCATGGGAGTCTATGCCTCTTCCTGTCCTCACCGCACTGTCTGCTGGGAACACACAGCTCCCAGCAAAGAGCGGGGACCACTTGGGACGCGCAGCGCGACTTGCGCATGCGCAGTAGGGAACCGGGAAGTGAAGCCGCAATGCTTCACTTCCTACTGTAATTCCCTCAGCTAGGATGGCGGCGGCAGCTGCCGAGAACCGAGCGGGTTCTCTGCGTCCCCTGCTGACATCGCTGGACCCCGGGACAGGTAAGTGGCCATGTATTAAAAGTCAGCAGCTGCAGTATTTGTAGCTGCTGGCTTTTAATATTTTTTTTTTTTTGGCGGTGTGGGTGAACCCCCGCTTTAAGGAGCCTCTTCTCCTAACCATTCTCCCTTCTACTTTAACCACCATGACCAGGCCATTTTTTACAATACAACACTGTGTTATTTTAACTGACAATTGCGTGGTCGTGCGATGCTGTACCCAAATAAAATTGATGTCGTTTTTTACCACAAATAGAGCTTTCTTTTGGTGGTATTTGATCACCTCTGCGTTTTTTTTGCGCTATAAACTAAAATACGAAATCTCGACTTTCTACTATAAAACACATCCAATAAAAAAATGTAAAAAAACTAATTTTTTCATCAATTTAAGCCAATAAGTATTCTGCTACATATTTTTGGTAAAAAAAAAAAAAGCACAATAAGCGTATGTTGATTGTGCAAAAGTTATAGTGTCTACAAACTACTAGCTAAATACTAAATAAATACTAGCAGAACGGCGATCTGCCTTGTTTACATTGGCAGACCACAGTTCTGCCTCTCTTGTGAATGATCAGTGGGTCCCGGCGGACATCAGGTCTGCCAGACCTGCCGATTGGCTCCCGCTGTGTCCAGTCACAGCAGGAGCAGGTCGCCGGTGGGGTGCGCGCCCCAGAACCGGAAGAGTCAGATCACGTACTAGGTACTTGATCTGGCACAGAGTGGCTGCCCTGCCACAGTATATCTATGTGGGGCAGTCGCCAACTGGTTAAGCAACATCGTAGAAAAAAAGGAATGGAGGACCAGGCTTTCCTTAGTCATATAAGAGATACTACAAGGGACAATAATGTGAATAAGAAGTGTATCTTAACTTAATCCACAATACCACTCTTTTGTGCAAGAGAAAGACCGTAGTAGAAATTTGTATTAAATCATCAAATAACATATTTTAAAAGTGACAGGCCCTCTTTGAATACAGGGTTATTAATGGTAAATAGTCATTACACATGATTTCCTGGTAGGTTTTCACATAATTTGTGTTAATGTGACAATACACTCTTTGTAAACATAATTATTCTAATGCCCCATACACATGGTCGGACATTGATCGGACATTCTGAGAACAAAATCCTAGGATTTTTTCCAACGGATGTTGGCTCAAACTTGTCTTGCTTACACACGGTCACACAAATTTGTCGGAAAATCCGATCATTCTGAACGCGGTGACGTAAAACACGTATGTTGGGACTATAAATGGGGCAGTAGCCAATAGCTTTCATCTCTTTATTTATTCCGAGTAGGGATGAGCTTCGAGTTCGAGTCGAACTCATGTTCTACTCGAACATTGGCTGTTCGCAAGTTCGCCGAACAGCGAACAATTTGGGGTGTTCGCGGCAAATTCGAATGCCGCGGAACACCCTTTAAAAGTCTATGGGAGAAATCAAAAGTGCTAATTTTAAGGGCTTATATGCAAGTTATTGTCATAAAAAGTGTTTGGGGACCCGGGTCCTGCCCCAGGGGACATGGATCAATGCAAAAAAAAGTTTTAAAAACGGACGTTTTTTCAGGAACAGTGATTTTATTAATGCTTAAAGTCAAACAATAAAAGTGTAATATCCCTTTAAATTTCGTACCTGGGGGGTGTCTATAGTATGCCTGTAAAGGGGCGCATGTTTCCTGTGTTTAGAACAGTCTGACAGCAAAATGACATTTGGAAGGAAAAAACTCATTTAAAACTACCCGCGGCTATTGCATTGCCCAAAATACACATAGAAGTTCATTGATAAAAACGGCATGGGAATTCCCCACAGGGCAACCCCGAACCAAAAAAAAAAATGATGTGGGGGTCCCCCTAAATTCTATACAAGGCCCTTCAGGTCTGGTATGGATATTAAGGGGAACCCCAGCCAAAATTTTAAAAAAAAATTGACGTGGGGTTCCCCCTAAATTCCATACCAAACCCTTCAGGTCTGGTATGGATTTTAAGGGGAACCCCGCGCCAAAAAAAAAAAAAAAACGGCGTGGGGTCCCCCTAAAAATCCATACCAGACCCTTATCCGAGCACGCAACCTGGCAGGCCACAGGAAAAGAGGGGGGGACGAGAGTGCGCCCCCCCCCTCCTGAACCGTACCAGGCCACATGCCCTCAACATTGGGAGGGTGCTTTGGGGTAGCCCCCCAAAACACCTTGTCCCCATGTTGATGAAGACAAGGGCCTCATCCCCACAACCCTGGCCGGTGGTTGTGGGGGTCTGCTGGCGGGGGGCTTATCGGAATCTGGAAGCCCCCTTTAACAAGGGGACCCCCAGATCCCGGCCCCCCCCCCTGTGTGAAATGGTAAGGGGGTACTTACCCCTACCATTTCACTAAAAAACTGTCAAAAATGTTAAAAATGACAAGAGACAGTTTTTGACAATTCCTTTATTTAAATACTTCTTCTTTCTTCTATCTTCCTTCATCTTCTGGTTCTTCTGGCCCTTCTGGTTCTTCCTCCGGCGTTCTCGTCCAGCATCTCCTCCGCGGCGTCTTCTATCTTCTTCTCCTCGGGCCGCTCCGCACCCATGGCATGAGGGGGGAGGCTCCCGCTCTTCTCTTCATCTTCTTCATCTTCTTCTTCTTCTTCATCTCTTCTTCCTTCTTCTCTTCTTCATTTCTTCTCCGGGCCGCTCCGCAGCCATGCTGGCATGGTGGGAGGCTCCCGCTGTGTGACGGCGTCTCGTCGTCTGACGGTTCTTAAATAACGGGGGGCGGGGCCATCCGGTGACCCCGCCCCCCTCTGACGCACGGTGACTTGACGGGACTTCCCTGTGACGTCACGGGGAATGCCACAGGGAAGTCCCGTCATGTCCCGTGCGTCAGAGGGGGGCGGGGTCACCGGGAGGCCCTGCCCCCGTTATTTAAGAACCGTCAGACGAAGAGACGCCGTCACACAGCGGGAGCCTCCCACCATGCCAGCATGGCTGCGGAGCGGCCCGGAGAAGAAATGAAGAAGAGAAGAAGGAAGAAGAGAAGAAGAAGAAGAAGATGAAGAAGAAGATGAAGAAGAGAAGAAGATGAAGAGAAGAGCGGGAGCCTCCCCCCCCATGCCATGGGTGCGGAGCGGCTCGAGGAGAAGAAGATAGAAGATGCCGCGGAGGAGATGCTGGACGAGAACGCCGGA
This sequence comes from Lithobates clamitans, assembly GCA_037952925.1. NCBI lineage: Eukaryota > Metazoa > Chordata > Amphibia > Anura > Ranidae > Lithobates > Lithobates clamitans. The sequence goes on along the minus strand of JBBGZY010000089.1, from coordinate 2,870,846 downwards.
GGAAGAACCAGAAGAGCCAGAAGAACCAGAAGAAGAAGAAGATGAAGGAAGAAAGAAGAAGCATTTAAATAAAGGAATTGTCAAAAACTGTCTCTTGTCATTTTTAACATTTTTGACAGTTTTTTAGTGAAATGGTAGGGGTAAGTACCCCCTTACCATTTCACACAGGGGGGGGCCGGGATCTGGGGGTCCCCTTGTTAAAGGGGGCTTCCAGATTCCGATAAGCCCCCCGCCCGCAGACCCCCACAACCACCGGCCAGGGTTGTGGGGATGAGGCCCTTGTCTTCATCAACATGGGGACAAGGTGTTTTTGGGGGCTACCCCAAAGCACCCTCCCAATGTTGAGGGCATGTGGCCTGGTACGGTTCAGGAGGGGGGGGGCCGCACTCTCGTCCCCCCCTCTTTTCCTGTGGCCTGCCAGGTTGCGTGCTCGGATAAGGGTCTGGTATGGATTTTTAGGGGGACCCCACGCCGTTTTTTTTTTTTTTTTTTGGCGCGGGGTTCCCCTTAAAATCCATACATGGAATTTAGGGGGAACCCCACGTCAATTTTTTTAAAAAATTTTGGCTGGGGTTCCCCTTAATATCCATACCAGACCTGAAGGGCCTTGTATGGAATTTAGGGGGACTCCCACATCATTTTTTTTTTTTAATTTTGGTTCGGGGTTGCCCTGTGGGGAATTCCCATGCCGTTTTTATCAATGAACTTCTATGTGTATTGTCGGCAATGCAATAGCCGCGGTAGTTTTAAATGTGTTTTTTCCTTCAAAATGTCATTTTGCTGTCAGACTGTTCTAAACACGGGAAACATGCGCCCCTTTACAGGCATACTATAGACACCCCCCAGGTATGAAATTTAAAGGGATATTACACTTTTATTGTTTGACTTTAAGCATTATTAAAATCACTGCTCCTGAAAAAACGGCCGTTTTTAAAACTTTTTTTTGCATTGATTCATGTCCCCTGGGGCAGGACCCAGGTCCCCAAACACTTTTATTGACAATAACTTGCATATTAGCCTTTAAAATTAGCACTTTTGATTATTCATGTTCGTGTCCCATAGACTTTAAAGGTGTTCGCGTGTTCGAACAAATTTTTTTCCTGTTCGCATGTTCTGGTGCGAACCGAACAGGGGGGTGTTCGGCTCATCCCTAATTCTGAGCATGCGTAGCACTTTGTGCATCGGATTTGTGTACACACGATCGGAAATTCCGACAACGGATTTTGTTGTCGGAAAATTTTATAGCCTGCTCATAGCCTGCTTTTATAGACAGACTCATCAATATCATGCAATGCCAAACTTCTTCAAGCTTAAATGGTGACTGCAGCATTAGGAGGACATGCTACACATCATGTAACCCTTTTTAGGAGTCCACATTTGAAAAAGGAGGCACTTTTTATTACAAAATAGGAATTGCAGGGTGTTATGGCAAAGGCAACACTTCGACATATATATTTTGCATTGAATCAGTTTAAGTAGTAGGCATTTTAAAAGGGGCACAAAGCATGCAGCTTTTTATTGTAAAAATCCACATCTAAGTGTATATATGACTCAGAAAAGAGGAAAAAAATCTTGTCCAGATTACATAGACAGCATTTCAGCTGTTGAAGAAGACCACATTTTAAAATTGATATAGCATGTAGCTGTTCAGGCCAAATACACACAATAAATAATATTTTTTTCAAAAGGAAGAAATATTGTGCAAAATGCTTAAGTATTATTAGTATTATTTTTATAGACTTTATTGTCATAACTACATCCCCATTTAGCGTAGGGAACACAAAATCAAATTAATCATAATTTTTTTAAAGATTATAATAGATTTTGTAACACATGATATTGATATAATCTATTTTAGACCTCACTGGATAAAATGCATGCCCTTTTAGAGTGTTCAAAAAGGTAAAGTTTATATTTTTTAAAGCAGTAGAGGCAGAATGCAATGGTGATGCTGGCAGTCCTGCAGCAGTATCAAGGGGATAATGGTGACAGCAGCAGTTGCAGAACGTGGTAACAGAGACAAAAGAAATTAATAGTGGAAGGTCAGGAGTCTATCCTTGATTCCCAGTAGTCATAGGGTACATTCTTAGGGTGCCCACATCCAACCATGACCATATATAATCATTGATCATATGGGTTAGATGTGGCCTGTGACTGTTGCCAGCAGCCAGGCCGGGGGAATGCATCATTAAGAAGGACTTGAAAGCCTTGATTAGACCGCCACTGCTACACTGCTCTTTCTTTTACAGACCCGAGGATCAGAGGCATGTTATCCATTAAAAGGAAATCCTGCCACCTCTTGGAAAGGGTTAAGAGGTTCCTCCACAGCACCAACATTTTTGCTTCCTCTGTTATGGCAGGTTAAGCTCTTGTATTTTCCCCTTGTAACATGAATGCAAAAGGATTGCTAAACAGTAGTGGTCCCTTTCTGGGATGGTCTGGAGCTGCTGAGGTCCTTGTGTAGGCACTGCAGTATGAATGAGCAATGTCCTTGATATACTCCATACCCTTGATGTCACTAAGGACAGTAATGTCCTCAACCATCTTACCACACCCATATACAACTTTTGGTGTTTGGAAGGGGTGCCATGTACTCCTGGAAGCCTACCTCATGTCCTCATCCACTTTACCTCTAGCACACAAACCCTATCTCTCCTCCATATGTTCCACCTGTACCAGGTACTCCCTCACAGTGATGGAGTCAGTTGTGAAAGGAAAAAGTGGGTCCTGAGACTTCAGGAAGTCTTCCTATTCCTCCTGCTGCTGTCCCTCCAGTGCTCGGTCTATTACATCATGCAGTTTTTGCTCCAGCAGGAGCACAAGAGGGATTGTGTTGTTGATCTTGTTGTGTTGTTGATTATGTTGTTGAAACTCATCATTACTTACTATTCTGATTGCCCCTATAAACAGTGACAACAAGGCACACATATCTTGAATGAGAACCCACTGACTTGGGAAAAAGCAACACAACAGGATCCCCAGAGCCATTCCTTGTCCTGCATTTGCACAAATGCTCATGGATGGCCTGCTGATACAAGTACAGGCACCTCAGCCTGGCCAAGGCTGAGTTTCAGTGTGAGGGCATATCAGATATTAGGCAGTTGGCAGGCAGATTGTATTGCTGCTTTTTAAAAAAAAACCCTGTCTGGGTATGACCATCTGAAGTGGCAGCATGCTCTTCTGGGTCTGCAGCTGGACATTATGGAAGCCACAGTATTTTGGTAGGAACCACTGCACCATGTATGTGAATTTTCCCTGCCAAAGTGAGGAAAGGAGGTGGATGCCATTGTCACACATGACCTTTCCTTTTCACAGGATGCCTGGGGTCAGACACCTCTAGGCTTGCCCCCGAAGAGTTCAGAGAATTTCTGCCCCAGTGTGGTTCCTGCCCCTTTACAAATCAGAATGACATCCTATTTTGCATAGGCTCATTGTCACTTGGGCGGGACTTCTGCAGGTGGGAGCTTCTGATGATTCACCATATGAGGCCAGTGAGGAGTGGGGGGTTTATGTGACTGCGCTGTCTCCATTACCAAGTTGCATGACACAAGGTGTCATATCTAGAAACAATGGTGAGCCTCATCCTGCATCCTTCCCCATCTGCCATGAAGGAGGTAATGTATCTGTCCATGCTTGTTGGACCACATGTCTGTGGTCAAATAAACCATGGTGCAGAGCACGTACTCCAGTGAAATTAAGGCATTACCTTCCACATGCTGGGGGAGGGTAGGGATGGCCTTCTGGGTGAAAGAAAGGTGACTGGGTATCTGCCACTGTGGTGCAGCACAGGCTGCAAAGCCATGGAAAGGGACAGACCTAACTGGCTGGATCAGGAGCAGCTATAAAGACAGCTGTATAGTCAAGCTGCAATTGAGACGCTGGGCAAGGGGGTGACTGGGCGAATAATTTGTCCTATGCTTCAGAAGCTGGGGAAGAGACAGCAGGATGGAGTTAGGAGACTTATAGGAAGATTGGAACCTATACTTGGATTTACTTTTCATGGCTCCATGCTGACCCTCTTTCTGACTTGATTTGCCATAAGGTGGGTCTCTCAAATCCTCTATAACAGTGATTCTCAACCTCAATCCTCAGGTGTGTGTATCCATGGATGGTGCCCTCTGGTAGAAAAGGCCAACTTTTCCCTACTCTGAAAGCTGTTCCAAGATGACATCTTGCCTCATTGATATTGTGCCTCTTCCCCACTTTCCTCCTCTACAATTTTGGGTAACCATGTATGATCTTCCATCACATCATCCTCACCCTCTTCAACACTCTAACCCACTCAGCAGTAAGCTGCACCTTCAGAAACATCACTGGCAATTGCTTCTCCCTGCTTGTTCCCTCCTACTTTAATGCTTCTGGTGGTCTCTTCCTTAATATCTGATGAAAATGTATTTCTGCACATTCTCTTGCAGGAAATTACTAATGGTGTGCTTAAAAAATGTAGCTGACTCCCGAATTACAGTTTTTGGGTCAACTGCAAGAGTAGCTGTAGAAGAGAAAGAAGATAGTGTATTTGCATCTGATAACACTGGCCTACTCTGCACATAGGAGGAGGAGGAGAAGGATGATGTAGGCTTGGTTATTCAATCCACTACCTTTTCTGCTTGCTCTGACTGTATATAAACTGATTAATTAATTTTTATTAGCAGATGTGGAAGTAGGGGGACTGACAATGTGGTGTTTTGGTGCACTTCAAAATATGGTGATGTGGTGCAGTAAACAGGACCTCAATAGTACGCAATCATGTGCTGTTAAAAATGGCAGCTTTATCTGTGTCAGCAGCAATAGGGATGAGCTGAACACCCCCCGGTTCGGTTCGCAGCAGAACATGCGAACAAGCAAAAAATTAGTTTGAACACGCGAACACCGTTAAAGTCTATGGGACACAAACATGAATAATCAAAAGTGCTAATTTTAAAGGCTTATATGCATGGTATTGTCATAAAAAGTGTTTGGGTACCTGGGCCCCGCCCCAGGGACATGTATCAATGCAAAAAAAAGTTTTAAAAACGTCAGTTTTTTCGGGAGCAGTGATTTTAATAATGCTTAAAGTGAAACAATAAAGGTGAAATATTCTTCTAAATTTCGTACCTGGGGGGTGTCTGTAGTATGCCTGTAAAGTGGCGCATGTTTCCCATGTTTACAACAGTCCCTGCACAAAATGACATTTCTAAAGGAAAAAAAGTCATTTAAAAGTACTCGCAGCTTTAATAAATTGTTGGTCCCGGCAATACACATAAAAGTCATTGAAAAAAACATCATGGGATTCCCCCACAGTCCATCATTACCAGGCCTTTTGGGTCTGGTATGAATATTAAGGGGAACCCCGAACCAAAAAAAAAAAATGTTGTGCGGGTCCCCCTCAAAATCCATACAAGACCCTAATCCGAGCACACAACCTGGCATGCCGCAGGAAAAGAGGGGGGTGAGAGAGCGCCCCCCTCCTGAACCATACCAGGCCACATGCCCTCAACATGGGGAGGGTGCTTTGGGGTAGCCCCCCAAAGCACCTTGTCCCCATGTTGATGGGGACAAGAGCCTCATCCCCACAACCCTTGCCCGGTGGTTGTGTGGGTCTGCGGGCAGGGGGCTTATCGGAATCTGGAAGCTCCCTTTAACAAGGGGACCCCCAGATCCCCCCTGTGTGAAATGGTAATGGGGTACAAATGTACCCCTAACATTACACAAAAAAAGTGTGAAAATGGTAAAAATGACATGACACGGCTTGGGACAAGTCCTTTATTAAAAAATAAAAAAATAAAAATGTCCCACAAAGTCTTCCTCTTCTTCTCTTGCTCCGCTGATGGAGCGAAAAAGAAAAAAAATCCGCACGCCGCCATCGATCCACCTCCATGGGAGGCACCCGCCACCCGCCATAATGACCGTCCTCTCAGGTGACAGTTCTTTTATAACTGAGGGTGGGGCCACACAGTGACGTCCCTGGGTGACCCTGCCCCCTCTGATGCACAGGGACATCCCTATGGCTTCCCCGTAGTGTCAGAGGGGGCGGGGTCACCCGCTTACATCAATGTAACAGGGGCCGAACCGTGTGACCCCGCCCCCCTCTGACCTCGATGGATCGGTGGCGGTGTGCAGGTTTTTTTTTTGGTCCATCGGTGGAGCAAGAGAAGAAGAAGAAGACTTTGTGGGACATTTTTATTTTTTTATTTTTTAATAAAGGACTTGTCCCAAGCCGTGTCATGTCATTTTTACCATTTTCACACTTTTTTGTGAAATGGTAGGGGTACAGACCCCCACAACCACCGGGCAAGGGTTGTGGGGATGAGGCCCTTGTCCCTATCAACATGGGGACAAGGTGCTTTGGGGGCTACCCCAAAGCACCCTCCCCATGTTGAGGGCGTGTGGCCTGGTACGGTTCAGGACGGGGGCGCCCCTCTCTTTTCCTGTGGCCTCTTTTCCTCTTTCACCCCCCTCTTTTCCTGCTGCCTGCCAGGTTGCGTGCTCGCATAAGGGTCTGGTATGAATTTTTGGGGGGACCCCCACACCATTTTTTTATTTTGGCATGGGGTTTCCCTTAAAATCATTTGTGCTGGGACCTCTGTGCTACTATATGAACGTGCAATAAAAGGTTCCAATATGAATAAAACTAACAAAAAACTTACAAAAAGTGATGCTGCAAAATCAATAGTGCACACTGTAACACTGACCTACACAAGGACTGTCAGGTGAAGCTGTGGTTAGTGGTGAAGCGGGAGGACAGAGCTCTGGGAATGGGAAGACACTTGCAGAGACTCAACAAAGATCAAATTACAGATTCCACAAAGTGAAGAGGAACCCTGGAAAGTCCCATAAGGGACAGCGCCAGCAAAACAGTTGCCATCACCCCAGGTGGGTCAACAATATTCCCCGCAGCCAATTCTGCCGACTCCATAATAATTGCACCCGAGATGGGAGTTCGGCATTTGAAGAATAATCGCTAACGAACAAGTTCCTCGACAAAGGCTACCCCACCTCCCTGGTGAACAAAGCTTTCCAGGAATACCAGATAAGGATATGTAATCATCTCTACCAAGAAGCAGCCAAGGTATCTTTCCCTTAAAATCCATTCTAAACCCTTCAGGTATGGTATGGATTTTGAGGGGGACCCCCACGCTATTTTTTTTTTAAATCTTGGCGTGTGGTTCCCCTTTATATTCATACTAGACCTGAAGGGCCTGGTGTGGAATTTAGGGGGAACCCCACGCAATTTTTTTTTAATTTTGGTTTGGGGTTCCCCTTAATATTCATACCAGACCCAAAGGGCCTGGTAATGGACTGTGGGGGAATCCCATGATGTTTTTTTCAATGACTTTTATGTGTATTGCCGGGACCGACAATTCATTATAGCCGCGAGTACTTTTAAATTACTTTTTTTCTTTATAAATGTCATTTTGTGCAGGGACTGTTGTAAACACGGGAAATATGCGCCACTTTACAGGCATACTATAGACACCCCCCAGGTATGAAATTTAAAGGAATATTTCACTTTTATTGTTTCACTTTAAGCATTATATAAATCACTGCCGAACATCGGGCTCATCCCTAGTCAGCAACAGGTCGTTGTCATGTTAGTGATGTCACCATTATCTCCATCCCTTTGCTTACAAGGCCTGGGATCCCAGTAAGTCAATGATATTGGTAATGTCAGTGGTTGATAGAGACTTGGCAGGTTTCAGCACCTGCAAATTATGTAGAAAGCACTGAAAGCAGAAACTGTCATGTATTTCAATATAGGGGGATGGGCGTCAAAGAAGTAGAGCATTCATCTGAACACCCAAAATTCAGTCCAAACCTAGGTTCAGAGTAAACTGTTGACTCATCCCTGGTCCCAGCCAGCTCATGGTGAGAAACAGAGTGTCATGAAGATCCTGCCAGTAATCGGTGCTCCAGGCGCACAGGAACACGGCCACGGGCTCTACCGCGCATGCGCGCGCGTTCAGGGGTGCTGTCACGCACGGGCACGTGCGCACGCACTCCCGCTGGTGTCAGGCGGGCTATTTAAACCGGCTTGTCACACTCAATCCCCGCTGTCTGCTCTACAGCGTTCTGTGTGCCTAAACCGGATCTGATCTGTATACTCTGTTTTCTGACCCGGCTTCCTGTTAGACCGTCCTGCTATCCGCCTGCACCAGACCCCCTTGGCTTGCCTGACCATTCTTCTGTGTTATCCCTGGTACCTCTGCTGTCTGCCCAATACTGATCACCGGCTTGTTTGACCATTCTCTGCCTGATACCAGTATCCAGTCTGTTACCTGCTGCTTGTTTCTGGTTCCAGTCCAGCGCTCCAGTATCCAGTCTGTTACCTGCTGCTTGTTCCTGGTTCCGGTCCAGCGCTCCAGTATCCAGTCTGTTATCTGCTGCGTGTCTCTGGTTCCAGTCCAGCGCTCCAGTCTGCTACCTACTGCTTGTTCCTGGTTCCAGTCCAGCGTTCCAGTCTGCTACCTACTGCTTGTTTCTGGTTCCAGTCCAGCGTTCCAGTCTGCTACCTACTACTTGTTCCTGGTTCCAGTCCAGCATTCCAGTCTGCTACCTACTGCTTGTTCCTGGTTCCAGTCCAGCGTTCCAGTCTGCTACCTACTGCTTGTTCCTGGTTCCAGTTCAGCGTTCCAGTCTGCTACCTACTGCTTGTTCCTGGTTCCTGTCCAGCACTTCAGTTCCTGCCTACCTACCTGCTGTGGTTCCTGGTCCATTCTGCATTCCAGTCTCCAGTCTTCTCTTCAGCTTCTGGTTCCAGAGGGTGCCACCACTCCTGAACTTCTGGTGACTGTTGATCCTGCCAGGCACCCATACCACTCCTCACTCCTGTGCCCTCTGTCTCCAATTCCTGAGGAATGGGAGTGGGAGCTGTAAGGGAGGTCTCTCTCTGCACTTCAGGCTCAAAACCTACCAGGTACGTGACACAGAGATCCCTCATGGAAACCATCTGGTGTCTCTATTAAAGAAGTCCCTTTTGTCCTAATTCAGGGGTAGTTCTCAAAGCGTGCAAATGTGTTTATTTATGATAGGGTAAAATTGTGTTCTGAATCAGAACTGGTGTTCAAGTGTGACATTTTGTAACTTTGTTTTATTATCAATTTTTCTTGATTGGTTACTATGTCTTTTTACTTTTCATTACTTTGTTTATGTCACTTTTGGGAATAGTGTATATAGCTAGTGTGATACTATTGCATTGTAATGTTACAGATAGCTTGAGGTAGGGTGTATGCTGCATTGATTATTTGCATCCTACATTAATACTGGAATAAAACTTTTTACTTTAGTGTAACATCTTTGAAATGTACCTAGTACATATGTTTTAAATTACAGATTCACCATCAGTGATTTTTTGGGGAAAGTTACACACGCTTAATAAATATGCCACAAGTGTGTTTTGAAGTATACTGTATGGTTTATATAGTTTTTATAACACTGAAATCACCCCAGCAAAGACCTTTTAGGTTTTTCTTGGCACAAAGCACTTTACAAAACATTAAATACTCTAACACCATCAATTATGTATATTGCTTCCTTGGCTTTTTTCTTTGTTTCAACAACTTTCAGCCAGGGAACACATCTATTTTCTGGCTTTAGAAGTAAACCATACTTTAAGTGGATCTAATTTCTACTTAGCAAAAGAAATATCTTCATCAAGATTTGGTTGTGTTTAAAGTCTCAAAACAAGAAAGTTTATATTGAGTACACAGCTGCCTTAACTGTACAGAGTTGGTTGGAAGCCACAATTCTGTTCATGGAGAAATGCCTGGAATGTCAGACAAACAGCTGGCTCATGTAAACCACTGGAATACTACACCACAAAGCTTGAACTGTACAATTGGCTTCCCTGTACTATATACACTATATGGAAACATTTTGTGTCTCATAAATATGTTCTGCAACACCTTTAAATCTAGAAAGCTACAGTAATAGTAAAATATGATGTTTTAAAAAGTCAGTTTAAACAAAGCCGATCTCTTGGTTATCCGGATTGAGTCACCAGCTGCCTTCTTATATCTCTAGGGTACTGCAGTGTTTTCATTTCCTTAACAGCAATCTAGAATATCAACAGGGAGTGTGGAACTTCATCTTAAATGCTGTGATAGATAGACACCTTGGAAACTTAAGTACAGAGAGTCCTTGAGATACATAAAGCCATAAAATGTCAATAGATTTAAGCCTTTTTGCCCACTTTGTAAGTCAGAGTGCAGTATGTTACAGAAAAACACACAAATGCACTAAGATGCATATACAGTATTGTGAGTTTTTACTGCACCCTAAGTATATGTAAGGCCAAACATTTTAGACAGACATTTGTTGTTAAACAATATTGTATTTATATTTTTTTAGTTTTCTTTACTCCTTTTTTGTTGATGTATTGTCAGGGGTGCCATATACAGGCATCCAGCATGGGGTGATCAGATTGATGGGCTGCACTTAAGGAATCAGGAACAAAAGAGTAAGTGAAAAAGGTATATTTATTAGGATAAAGACACATGTGCAAACCAAACAACAGCAAACCATAAACAAGTAATGAATACAAAAAACACAGCAAACCCCAAATAACACCTAACTAGCTAACTACTTTATACAAATGAAGGAAAAACACATAGGCAAACAAAAGGGATAAGCGAAAAGGGGAATAGAAGCCATGTACGGGGAACAGACCATAATGGGAGCAGGGAGCAGGCATGAGGGGACAGGTCTCAGGGTCAGGATACAGGTTACAGAGTCCAGGACAAAAGACAGGAACAGATCAAGGAACGGATCAGGCTCAGGCAGGGATAAGGCATGAAGGGGGAATTCTGAAGTCCTGAGCCTTGGTGAAGGGCGGGCTTATATAGTCCAGCAGTCACACATCAGGTTTGGCTTGATTTTCAGTGAATATCATGGCTGGGAGACACCCACTGGTGGCCACCAGAACTACACCCCTTGGTGCTAAAGGCAACAGTGCCACTAGCAGGTGAATCAAGCAATCACATGGTTCCTGACATGTATACTTAATTTGATTGTTTGGTCCTAGGGAGATGGGTGGCTATACCGATGCCCAGGGCGGGGGGATGGCAGAGATTCCATATGCATGTTGGCCCATTGTGGGTAGCATGTATTTTTCACCATTGTGCATATCAGCCACTCACTCTTAGGTTGTCCCTTCCATCTAGTGGTCTGATTTTTCCATCGGGTCAGATTGTGGCTCCCATTTGTCCCTTGGGTGCTACCTCCATCCTGTCTTGCTCAGTGCTTTCTGCCAATATGGTCGATGGGTGATGCAGCCCATGCATGTGACGTTACCTCCGATGGGTGTAATTGTGCTGGACCAGTGGCGTAATTCGGGCATCCGCATCTCTTCGGCATCCCCTCATGCCGGCAAGATGGGAGGGGTATAAGAGGGCTCACATAGCAGAGATCAGCTGGCCATGGTATCGAACCATGAGTTTAAATCCTATCAACATACTCCTATTGGTAAGGATTTTCATCACTAATGGAACAACTTCATGCTCTATGCCTCCATTTGCTGGGGGCTTTCTATTATTAGCTCCTTTGTTTTTGCCTTTTCCTCTTGTTTATTTTTAGCATTTTTCTGAATACCAGATTGATGGTCTTTCATTGGGGGCAGTATTATACATGATTGGGTCTTTTCTTACAATTGGAGCAAGGCGATTAGAATCTGCAACACTACAGGATTAATCAAGCATGATTTCTCTTTCATGTTAACTTGAGTTGTGGGTATTAAAATATATGCAGATTTTACAAGTCTACTACCATAGAATTACACTATATGAAATGATGTTGGCTAGCATTTATTTAAGTCCTTTATTTCTAGGCTTATACTTTTTGATCCCTACCCCTACTACGGCTTACTGATATCCTTTTGGAGATGATTCCATCTGTGTATTATTATTCTTTTGGCTTATAGAGTTATTAAACCTTCAGGCATCCTGGGTAAGATGATCCTTCAGTTAACCCATATCTATTGTTTGTAATCATATGTTCATATTGTTGTATCCATATGTTCAGATGTATACAGCTACATTGTTTTGGGAAAATAGTATATAAATATTGTGTTGTTACTTTATATATATTGTGTACTTATTAATTAAGTTTTCTCTGTTGTGGCACATGTAGAGGTCTCCTGAGAAAGCCATTGATTGGTGAAACATGGTGAGCTGAAGACACTGGGCATACAACAAAATCTGCATGAAATTTCTGTGATGGTTTTTATTAAACTATTGTTTTTAACATTTTTGTATGCAAATAAAATTAGATATTTTTATAGAATTTTGGTGATTTGATTTTGTGGCACCTTAGAGTAGACGATAGTTAAGACCTCTGTCATCTATACTTTTGCTGTTTGTGTCCCCTCCTGGAGATTCACCTTGTCTTCATGTTCCACAGACAGAGCAGGAAGTCATAGGAAATTTCTCCAAAGTAAGAGGATATCTTCTCTAAGACAGTTGTCATTGTATGGACACAGTTACAGATTCCCCTACTGCCACAAGAATGTGACAATTGCATTCTATGCCTCACCCTGTGCAGAGATATTTCAGCTCATGGCACAGCAATCTAATCTAGGCACCAGCAGACTGAGAATGAATGTCATTGAGGTCTGATAGCTCTGCAGTTAACACTTACACACAAAAACAGTAGTCATCATAGGTTTTATTGGAAACACACACCATTCACAGAACTTGCTGTAGGGAATTCTGAACTTTAATGCCCCGTACACACGGTCGGATTTTCCGATGGAAAATGTCCGATCGGAGCGTGTTGTCTGAAATTCCGACTGTGTGTGGGCTCCATCGGACATTTTCCATCGGATTTTCCGACACACAAAGTTGGAGAGCAGGAGATAAAATTTTCCGACAACAAAATCCGTTGTTGGAAATTCCGATCGTGTGTACACAAATCCGACGGACAAAGTGCCACGCATGCTCAGAATAAATAAAGAGATGAAAGCTATTGGCCACTGCCCCGTTTATAGTCCTGACGTACGTGTTTTTAGAACGATCGGATTTTCCGACAACTTTGTGCGACCGTGTGTAGACAAAACAAGTTTGAGCCAACATCCGTCGGAAAAAATCCTAGGATTTTGTTGTCGGAATGTCCGAACAAAGTCCGACCGTGTGTACGCCCTATAAGAAATGTCTTTGACACTTGCTACCACCCTCAGACAGGAATTTTTGAAGTTTAAAATATGGTAGCTTTCTTTAAAGCAGCAAGGATTTTTTAATTTCTTATTTAGAACACTCAGCTTAACCATTTTTAAATATGATTTTGATGAAAGAAAAGAAAAAATGGTGCAAGAAAATATTTGCAGAAGAGGAGTATTACAAAACAGACAATTTTAACAGAAACATAAAATGAGATAAAATGAAAGGTACTTAGGAAAGGTTGCCTGGTCTTTTGTTCCTGTGCAAAGTCCCATTCATTTCAGAGTAATTCTGATCTTAACAGCGTCATTGTCTCTCTCATAAATAACTCTTTCAGTATCCTTAGCAGTTTCCATGTTAAGTGAGGGCAACCAAGCTGCAGGTGCACCCATCTTTTATGGTCCCTGAAGAAGATATTTACCAAAATGACATAACCAATCAAAGGGTGTGAAGGGTGTGACGAGGGGTGTTGAAGTGTTATGCTGCTTCAATGGACACTCCCTTATTGCTGTTTTTTCAAACTGTAAGTATCAATATTTTCAAATGGCTATGTTTTACAGTCCAACAGCCAACATATGATTGCACAGAATTAAATCATGGTATGAATCTTACACATATTCTCCTTGGAAATGTAATGAGATCACTTCTCCCTCTGCACAATATAGCACAGGTATAATTTGAAGCTTCTTGATTGTACTCTCTTACACATTAGTGTAACCATATTTTGTTGTGAAGCTATCTCCATTACACTGGCAATTATGAAATATGAATACATTTTGGTTCTGGTAGTGAAAAAAATGGTCCAGGATGTGTATTTTCTTTAAACATTTCAAAGATTTTTTAGGACTATTTGGGATACATATTAGCATAATAGAGGCTAATGGCTTAATGGAGGTCCACAACAGCCAATAACTACCAGGATACAGTGAGCCTGTGGAAGGCTCTGCTATAGGGCTTAGTTAGAACTCTTTTGAGGCTTTGTGGATCCTAGGCTAACAACTGTTTATTCAACTTGATCTGTTTAAGCTGGTTGTTGTAGCGAGAGTAAGCGAACCTGGCCAGGGGCACAAGATCTAAATATGATTGTTTTGTCACTGACTTATGAATTTTGTTGCAATTAGGGTGGTGCTGTGTTCTGTACAAATCCATGTTCTCTCCACCCTGTTTGAGGTTCAGTAGACCTCATTATCGTCATAGCCAGCATAACAGGTTACCCCATTGGACACGTTTCTCAGTTTCTCTCTGTTCTTGTTCCTGTTGTTGCCACCCCTTCAATAGGGAGAAATTATCCACCTGTTTTCATGCTCCTAATGAATATTGTTCCCTCTATCAAATGATTGTTGATATTTCCTCCAGTTAGTGTAGTCAGAACAAGAGATTAGTTGTTGTTTTCAATTTGATGGCTTGGGCATTAGGTTTTTGGACTGGACTGAGGAAAAGAGTTATGTGCTTTAACTAGGGATAATCTGTGTCATATTTAAAATTTCTGTTTCTAGATGATTTAGTTTGCAGAACACTCCTGCTAAGCTTTATTGGTCTTAATGTTATGGATTGAGAGACAGAGATTGCACCCAATACCATATTTGCTGAAGTAAAGTGATGTTTTCCTTTCTCTGCAATCCTGTGGTCATCCAGTTATTTCATCCTGAATATGGGACTGCAAAGCAATTGCTTGCATGTGTTTGAGGAATACCTGTGATATCAGTTACCCCACTATGGAAAAATAGGTTTTCCCTTCCCCAGACATCCTCAGAATGTGAATAACTTGTACAGGCTGCCCAACTGGATTTCCTGACTTTGAAAATGCTATTGAGCAGCTGGCCACTGTCTCTAAAGATTTGACCCAGAGTCAAGTCCTGAAGAAAAAAGTAATATTTTACTCAGATGAACAATTATTTTAAGTGTTATAACTAAGATTAGCACTGGCTGGTTTAAGTCCATCCTGTTACACTGTGACACTTCAAGAATTAGTGATTCTCTATTTTCCATTGAGAAACACTGCTTTTGACATTAAGCATTTTGACAATAAGCATTTGTGGGTTATACTGCTGCCTTCAGGAGAAATTGACACTAGGCACATAGAAAACTGAAGACCAGCCTGCTTGAGGCTTTAACCCCTCCCACATATGCCACTTACCCTTACTGTACCTTCTTTCCTCTCTGCTATGTTTTTCACGTGAATTGAAAGATTTTTCTACTATTAACAGCTACTGGTGAATTTAGGCTGGATATTGGAAATCCTGGAAGTCTCTCCAGTTGGTCAATGAGGTAAGGTTTTCCAGGTTCATTATGTATACTGGTGTTTAATACTCCTGCAGTTGGCAGTAGATACCCATCAGTGTTTCAGTTAGAACAGGGCTCTGCTTTTATGTTAGACAGTATATCGCAGCATTCTTTGAGGACATTGTGTGTGGTCAGTCAAACATCAAGCATTGCATGGTAGGAGGTAAGGGGAATGTACTGTACACCTGGAAGCAGTGGAGTTTTGATGGTACTACTTAGGCAACAGATTGAGGGAGGCTTGAAACTGTGTTAAAGATAGGAGCAAGCACTTTCAGTGCCAGGGGATGCACTATTCTGGTAGTATGGCTTGTTAAAATGGCGTGTGCCAGAATCAAAAACACGCCCATTTCTGTAGCTTTTTTCAACACATGCAACAGACTCAGGTTGTTTTCTTATTAGTGCCACTTTTACAAAGTGGCAATATTACTGCACTAGATTTAAAAATAAATGCAGTACTTCCATTCCATAGATAATGAAACTGGAACTAATTAAGACCTACTGTAAGTTGGTACACAAGGGAGAGAGTATCTGTCTCTGTATACCGTGTAGCAGGTGGCATATTTGCCATCACTACCCCCCTAACCAGTCAATGGTTGTTAAGGATACTGTCAAGTTCACAGCAACAGCCTCCTAGCAACCATATATTTACGGAGGCACAATGGAATTCTAAAAAGTGTTGTAGACACTCTTTATGACTTCCTCTGTTTGTGCAATAAAGGTAGAAATGAAGACAAGGACCTGTCAGTTAATATGTGATATCAGTCCTCCACTATTATTGATCTACTCAGATATGAGGTGATGAGATGGTGTACTATCCCCTGTTATATAGTTCCACCTCATGGACAGTTCTTTCCTTGTTGGTTCTACATATGTTCTTGATATATCTTAATTTTTCACGCAAATTGTGTTTGTGTTGCTTTAACTGCTATATAACAGCTTTCTTTTGGCCTCCCTCATCGCTGTATGGGTTGTCCCACCCTAGATGCCAAGTCCCCAGAGGTTGGCAACTTATTGCTGAAGCTGTGCAGACCAGAAGTGACATCATAACTGTCCAACTTTCAGGCTCCGAAAGTGACGTCACACTGGCCAGGGGGAAGAGGTGGGGCTAGGATGTTTGGAGCCATTTTGACTCATTTTCACTGAGCTCAGGCCAGAAAAGTGCAGGTAGGACTTGACTTGATAAAGGGGTATCAACCCAAAAACATTTATGGTTGTACCCCACCTCCCTGTTTCTAGGTGTTTGCTATTTAAACATTCCCTCCTATTGTGTTCTGAAATTTTACATTTTACACATGCACTCTCTTCACTTTGTTATATATTTGCTTACCTTCCAGGTTCTCTTTTCCTATGTATAGATAAGTACCAGTGATGATTGTGGCCTGTGTTTATTCTATGTACTTTTTTGTATCTACTTTTTGTATTGCTATGTATTATGTGCTTTTTGTACACTCTACTATACATTTGTATTATGCATTATTTTGTGCACCATGGGGTTGATTTACTAAAACTGCAGGGTGCAAAATGTGGTGCAGCTGTGCATGGTAGCCAATGAGCTTCTATCTTCAGCTTGTTCAATCAAGCTTTGGCAAAAAAAAAAACTGGAAGCTAATTTCTATGCACAGCTGCACCATATTTTGCAGTCTCCAGTTTTAGTAAATTAACCCCTATGTACGTTACATTATTTTGATATAATATTTGCATATTTAAAATTTCAGACTGTTTGGTGTGCTGACTTCTTTTCTTAGTATTTGATAAATATGTAAATGAGTCTCATTATACATATAGAGTATATGCTACAGACACAACCACAAATTGGACACTGTTAGGAATTCTTAACTCTTATGCCGCGTACACACGATTGGAATTTCGGCCCGCAAAAGACCGATGAGAGTTTTTCATCGGAAAATGCGACCGTGTGTATGCTCCATCGGACTATTGCTGGCCAAATTCCAACCAGCAAAAGACTGAGAGCATGCTCTCAATTTTTTGGTCGACAAAAGTTCCTATCTGAAAATGCGATCATCTGTGGCAATTCCACCGCGCAAAATTCCTACGCATGCTCGGAAACAATTCGACGCATGCTCAGAAACATTGAACTTAATTTCCTCTGCTCATCGTAGTGTTGTATGTCACCGCATTCTTGACAGTCGTTAGTTCAGCAAACTTTTGCGTGACCGTGTGTATGCAAGGCAAACTTGAGCGGAATCCCGTCGGAAAAGCCATCATCTCTTTTTCCAATGAGAAGTTTGATCATGGCAAACAAAAGCATCATATAAAGACTAGTATGTTTATTTCCAATTTTATACCATTCATTCATGTACAGATGAGATATGGTAAATACTGGGGTCATAAAGTTCTAAGGAAAATGTAGTGCACATGTGCAGTATATATATACAGTATCTCACAAAAGTGAGTACACCCCTCACATTTTTGTAAATATGTTATTATATCTTTTCATGTGACAACACTGAAGAAATTACACTTTGCTACAATTTAAAATAGTGAGTGTACAGCTTTATAACAATGTAAATTTGCTGTCCCTCCCCTCAAAATAACTCAACACAAAGCCATTAATGTCTAAACCACTGGCAACAAAAGTGAGTACAACCCTAAGTGAAAATGTTCAAATTGGGCCCAATTAGCCATTTTTTCTCCCCGGTGTCATATGACTCATTAGTGTTATAGAGTCTCAGGTGTGAATGGGGAGCAGGTGTGTTAAATTTGGTGTTATCGCTCTCACTCTCTCATACTGATCACTGGAATTTCAACATGGCACCTCTTGGCAAATAACTCTCTGAGGATCTGAAAAAAAGAATTGTTGTTCTACATAAAGATGGCCTAGGCTATAAGAAGATTGCCAAGACCCTGAAACTGAGCTGCAGCATGGTGGCCAAGACCATACAGCGGTTTAACAGGACAGGTTCCACTCAGAACAGGCCTCGCCATGGTCGACAAAAGAAGTTGAGTGCACGTGCTCAGCATCAAATCCAGAAGTTGTCTTTGGGAAATAGACATATGAGTGCTACCAGCATTGCTGCAGAGGTTGAAGGGGTGGGGGGTCAGCCTGTCAGTGCTTATACCATACGCCGCACACTGCATCAAATTGGTCTGCATGGCTGTCGTCCCAGAAGGTAACCTCTTCTAAAGATGATGCACAAGAAAGCCCTCAAACAGTATGTTGAAGACAAGCAGACTAAGTACATAGATTACTGGGACCATGTCCTCTGGTCTGATGAGATCAAGATAAACTAATTTGGTTCAGATAGTGCCAAGTGTGTGTGGCAGCAACCAGTTGAGGATTACAAAGACAAGTGTGTCTTGCCTACAGTCAAGCATGGTTGTGGGAGTGTCATGGTCTGGGTCTGCATGAGTGCTGCCGGCACTGGGGAGCTACAGTTCATTGAGGGAACCATGAATGCCAACATGTACTGTGACATACTGAAGCAGAGCATGATCCCCTCAGAGACTGGGCCGCAGGGCAGTATTTCAACATGATAATGACCCCAAACACACCTCTATATATATATTAGGGGTGCTGAAATTAATTGCTGCATTGATGCATCGCGATTCGGGTGTCCCCGATGCAGCATCGATGCATGCGAAAATGAAAATCGATTGCCGGGTGATGTCATTGCCCCGCCCCTCCCGGGAGAGCGATCCAATCGTTTCCCCTGTTGTGTACAATCCATGCCGCTCATGTGACTGCCCGGCCTGCCTCTCTCCCCTCACTTCCAGCTCTCCTCTTACGTCTCACATCTCTCCTGACGTCATTCTCAGCCCTCCCAGCCCCACCCGCTGACTGTCACTATCAAATCAGAAGAGAGGCAGGCGGGGCTGAGAATTCCCCACTGACGTCAGGAGAGACGTGAGATGTGAGAGCAGAGAGGCGGGCTGGGCAGTCACATAGGGGGTGCCGCTGCTCGTGGCCGATGCGGGCCACGAGTGCGGGCAAAAGAGGCAGAACAGGGACGCGTGTGTGTAAACACACAAATCCCTGTTCTGTGAGGAGAGACAGATCGTGAGTTCCTAATAGCTAGGAACCACGATCTGTCATCTCCTCTAGGTCAGTCCCATTCCCCCTAAAGTTAGAACACACTGAGGTAACACATTTAACCCCTTGATCACCCCTAGTTTTAACCCCTTCCGTGCCAGTTACATTTTTACAGTAATCAATGCATTTTTCATAGCACTGATCGCTGTATAAATGCCAATGGTCCCAAAAATGTGTCAAAAGTGTCCGATGTGTCCGCCATAATGTCGCAGTCCCGATAAAAATCACAGATCGCCACCATTACTAATAAAAAAAATAATAATAAAAATGCTATAAATCTATCCCCTATTTTGTAGATGCTATAACTTTTGTGCAAACCATTCAATATACGCTGCGATTTTTTTTTTAACAAAAATATGTAGAAAAATACATATCGGCCTAAACTGAGAAAAAATAGCTTTTTAAAAAAAAAAAAAACGGGGATATTTATTATAGAAAAAAGTATAAAATATTATGTTTTTTTCAAAATTATAGAATGAAAATGGGATTAGCTCCGCGCTTAAGATAGAAAGGTAGGTATGCAGCCTCCCTTAATAGCACCCCCCAATTCTAAAAGGGGGTGTCTATAAGTGTAACGACATCCTGAGTATGAAAGGGGTTAAAGTCTTTTAGGACATTCCATACCCAAACAAAGGCAGCTACCGAACACTTCAATCAGCCGAACAAGGAACCCATACAAATAATCCACCCCAAAAACGAGACAAGGTGCTCTGTTTTCAGGGCCAAGCAGGAATCAACTCATTTATTATAACACATGGTCACAACAGATAAAATAACTCAGAGACGCTCCCCCCCCCCACTCTTGGAAAAGAGGGCGGGTTAAACTGTCCAATGACAATAGACACACAGGTCAGGTGTGTTTAACATCTCATCAGTACACAGTGTTAGCAGGGAGAGCTGTTGGAAGAATCCCCCCTCCCTCCAATGCAATACACATCCTGTGATCCAAGGCAGACAAACAAAAACCCTCCAATGCAATACACATCCTGTGATCAAAGACAGACAGACACAAACCCTCCAATGCAATACACATCCTGTGATCCAAGGCAGACAAACAAAAACCCTCCAATGCAATACACATCCTGTGATCAAAGACAGACAAACACAAACCCTCCAATGCAATACACATCCTGTGATCCAAGGCAGACAAACATAATAGAACATTGGTTTGCAGGAGGCTGGTTTTCAGTCCCCTCCAAAAGCCTCTTTTCCGGCTAGGTCTGTCACAATAAGTATGAAGTATAAGGCAGTGTTTCTCAACTCCAGTCCTCAAGGCGCCCCAACAGGTCATGTTTTCAGGATTTCCCTCCGATGAAACAGCTGTGCTAATTACTAAGGCAGTGCAACTGATCAAATCACCTGTGGAAAATAATGGAAATCCTGAAAACATGACCTGTTGGGGCGCCTTGAGGACTGGAGTTGAGAAACACTGGTATAAGGTATGGGGAGAGTGGCGCTCCCTATAATGATGGGAACAGGGTCCCTACATAAACACAAATATGTATACTGCACCCAAGTGTAAATGTGCTATCAACCACCTAAAATAAGATAAATATAAGTATATTATGTAAACAATATGTGGTTTACCAGGTGTCAATGTGTATGTATATATAATAGCAAAGCATCTACTAATTGATGCAAATAAATCAAAAGCGTCAGTGGTGCAAACTATGCGAATGCACTAGCAGCAGAAAACGGGGATCTCACCCACAGAAATTCCCCACTATCAATAAAAGTGACATCCAAGAAAAATACGACACAGGTGATAAATATCCAAATCAAATTAAAAAATTCCTATAGTTAAAGGTGAAGCTCCAGAATAGCAAAAATATTCATACCAAAAAATGTACATCCAAAAAATATATAAAAAAAGGACAAAAAATGAACCAAAAAGTGAACGAAAATATAGGTGAAGCTCCAAAAATGGCACAATGTTCATAACAAAAAATGTTCATGCAAAAAATAAATGTTCATACAAAAACATGTAGGTGACTCTTGTGCTCCAAAGACACATCCTCTTAAGGAAAAGACAGGGCTCCCATAGTCCTTTTGACTGGGGTAACTGTGTTTTACATGGTAATATCTGATTATGCCTTGTATAAGGTTGTGTAGTTTTCACGTTTACCACTAGAGTGCACGCTATTCTGGGCATTGGCTCTCCTTTTTACAACGTTTTAAATGTCTACTGTTTAGTCTGGGATGAGTGGAGATGCACTGGTGTGCTTATGCATTAGTGGGACCTGGGTCACTCCCAGGTGGGTGTCCATATACTCTTCTTAATACTTCCCCTTAATGGTACATCGTATTGACAAGGAGGGAGGATCGTATTAACCCGGACACCTTGTGTCAATTGTCGGAGGAAGAAGGGGAGGACCCTGCATGCCCGCTCGCTCTATATTACTTTGGGGCGTATTACATGGCTTACGCCTTTGACAAGGTCGATGACAAAATGCGTAAGGCGGAGCTACGCACTTATGTCATACCCGGCATAGTGACAGGGAGCTTGGAGCGCAGCTGAGGAGCACGCTGAGATCTGTTCGCTCCCTGGACACTGCTCATTTTGACCATAGCTGTAGTGTTTTTTCCCCTGGTGGGAAGTATTGCTTTTATTGTTTTTTATAAATAAAAGTTTTTAAACTGCTGCACTATGGGAGCCCTGTCTTTTCCTTAAGAGGATGTGACTACAGAAAGCCGGTGAATCACTTCCTGGATACGGTGTTGGAGGTCCTGCTGAACACAGGATCGGTGGGGACGTCCCACCCGGAATAGGAGCTCATCCACCTCTAATGATACACGCTTTCTACCCCTGTAGGGGTGCCAGGAGCTGGTGAGTGGGGACCCTTAAGCAGGATCACAAAAGTTACTGGATGTCTTTGGAGCACAAGAGTCACCTAGATGTTTTTGTATGAACATTTTTTGCATGAACATTTTTTGTTATGAACATTGTGCCATTTTTGGAGCTTCACATATATTTTCGTTCACTTTTTGGTTCATTTTTTGTCCCTTTTTTTTATATATTTTTTGGATATGAATATTTTTGCTATTCTGGAGCTTCACCTTTAACTATAGGAATTTTTTTATTTGATTTGGATATTTATCACCTGTGTCATATTTTTCTTGGATTTCACTTTTATTGATAGCGGGGAATTTCTGTGGGTGAGATCCCGATTTTCCGCTGGTAGTGCATTCATATAGTTTGAACCACTGACGCTTTTGATTTATTTGCATCAATTAGTAGATGCTTTGCTATTGTATATACATACACATTGACACACGGTAAAACACATATTGTTTACATAATATACTTACATTTATCTTATTTTAGGTGGTTGATAGCACATTTACACTAGGGTGCAGTACATATATTTGTGTTTATGTAGGGACCCTGTTCCCATCATTATAGGGAGCGCCACTCTCCCCATACCTTATACTTTATGTTTTTTTCAAAATTGTCATTCTTTTTTTGTTTATAGCGCAAAAAATAAAAACCGCAGAGGTGATCAAATACCACCAAAAGAAAGCTCTATTTGTGGGAAAAAATATGTCAATTTTGTTTGGGTACAGCGTCGCACGACCGCGCAATTGTCAGTTAAAGCGACAAGGTGCCGTATTGCAAAAAATGGGCTGGTCATTAAGGGGGAAAATCTTTGGGGGCTGAAGTGGTTAAGGAAGTGAGGTTATTTTTAATTCAAAGCGGAATTCCAATCATTTTTTTGTTTATTAAAAGTCAGCAGCTACAAAAAAAGTATATCTTCTGACTTTTAATAAAAAGACACTCGCCTGTCCCACAATCCAGCGACGTGGCCACCCAAACCCTCCCTTCTCTCCCCCACCTGTCCACAGCCCTGTCAATACTACTGTGGGCATCCGGCTGGAACAGCTTGCAGCTTCACAGCTTGGTGCGCATGTCTCACTGCACTATCCTGCATGGCCGGGCAATCTTTTGGGACCTGTGATGTGTCCCAGAAGATTGCAGGGAGAAAGGTTCGCCTATGGGGCCCAAGCGGAAGTGGGAGCTTGTCGGTAATCGTGATGCATCATGGAATCGGATCAAATCGAATAGTTGACCCGATAATCAAAATCGAATCTAATCATGAGACGAGTGAAGATGCGCGCCTCTAATACAATATATATATATATATATATATATATATATATATATATATATATATATATATATATATACACACACACATTCACAACTAGAGTCAACCTTACTGTATATGTATTCCTTTAAATGAAAGTGTAGTAGCTGACTCTAGCCAGGATATTAAATTAGAACATTTTCAATGTGCTTGTCTTTAATAAATGCAAGGTATTAGGCATGATACAGTTTCTGCAGTACTTCTAAGGTCATTTATGGTAGCCTTTTGTACAAAATAGCATTACAATGTTTGTTATTGTGACTGAATTGAAATGAAATCTGTAAAATTAAACATTTCTGGATAAAAGAATTAAAGATGACAGCCAATATATCACTTTTAAATGTACTTTTACAACTGCTACATTTCATAGCCTGCTTCATAGCCTGCTTTCAAAAAGAGATGCAGCTTCAAATACAACATCACAGAGCTGGGATGTCTGGCTGCTCTTTGTTCAGCTTAGTGTATGCATTGTTAAATTATAGATCATCTTTCACTCCCAGCTTCTTGACCATGTTGATTTTTGTACTCACCATTTCCTTTTTTTACCTTTTACATTGACTGGGGTAATATATAAGATATAGATTTTAGCCCTAGTAATACTTTTTAGAACATGAAAAGGTTATGAAACCCTATAGAATCTTTCTGAATGTGATTTAAAAAGGGAGAGAGATATCTAGTCATTACTGGTATGAAACAATAAAGGGAAATTCCCACAGGGCAAAGATCTGAGAAATTGAGAGGCTGCTCCTCTTTCATAGCTGTCTGAATGAGAAAAAAGGAAAGCAAAGCCTGCAAACTGCACAAATTAAATGGAGATGCTGTCAACATTTTAACTTCAAAAAAGTAGTTTTCAAGGGCAAGTTAAACTTTGAAATTGCATGAAGATTTTTAGTTTTTCACTTCTGTGATATTCAGACTAAAAGCAATATTATCCCTTTTTTTTCACACTAAAAGTATAAATTATTATAAACACGTTATACATTTAAAGGAAAATGTATATATAATTCATTTTCCTACAACTATTCAAACATTCTCTGGAGGTTTTTATAAAGCTTATTTTTGAGTTCATCGCTATGTAAACGGCAACTGTGACTTTAATGAATAGGAACCCTTGTTTCTATTCCTACAGGGTGGCACGGTGGTGTAGTGGTAGCACTCTCGCCTAGCAGTAAGAAGGGTCGCTGGTTCGAATCCCGACCACGACACTATCTGCCTGGAGTTTGCATGTTCTCCCTGTGTCTGCGCGGGTTTCCTCCGGGTACTCCGGTTTCCTCCCACACTCCAAAGACATGCTGGTAGGTTAATTGGATCCTGTCTAAATTGGCCCTAGTATGTATGAATGGGAGTTAGGGACCTTAGATTGTAAGCTCCTTGAGGGTGTAGGGACTGATGTGAATGTATAATGTATATGTAAAGCGCTGCGTAAATTGACGGCACTATATAAGTACCTGAAATAAATAATAAATAGAGCTATACTGTGTTCCTCAGGTGTGACAGGTATTATTATACAGGATTTATATGGCGCCAACAGTTTGCACAGCGCTTAACAAAATGAAGGCAGACTTTACAGTTACATTACAATTTGGTACAAGAGGAATCAGAGGGCCCTGCTCATTAGAGCTTACTATATGCAATATATATAATTGCCTGTCTATAAGTATTATTTACAATCCTGCGCTTCTGGGGGAAAAAAACGCTACTGTAAACTGAAAAATAACCACTGTGGTTACTCGTCATTCAGGTAACCCATGAACTACAAATCAAATAATATATTGTGCCACTCTTACAAAAATTGTATTACAAATAAACTTAAAAGTTTAGTTAAATAATCATAGAAAGTCTTTTCTTGAAACCAAAATTAGCACTTCCAAAATTCCTACAGGGAAGTATATGTGAAAGACAATAAAGTCTATTTTCTTGTGCCTTCACCATGTACCTTCCTGGCAAAACTTGTACTACAATACACTGAAGAATCACCACCAGTGTATTGTCTTTGCACCAGTGCTTGCACCCAAAATCAAATGCACTCACCAGATGTAATGACCCCTTAAACTAATAAGCGGGTCTATAACAGCCTTATACCGTGCTCCACTCAGTGCTTTATGACCTTTTCTCTGCTTCACTTGGATTTACAGCAGCACTAGTCTTTTATTGTTATTGCAATGATAAAAGTCAAAACAAGGTACCATAGCGTAATACATTTTATTAAGACCAAAATCCAAACCAGATAATATTGTACTCATATTAAATAAAACTTTACAGGTCAAACATTATCCTCTATCACCTTTAGGGTCTCCAATATGGCTGTCACTTCCCTTGACTCTTGATACTTCAGGTTTATGTTCCATCAGCCAGAAATGAGATGTCACAAAGCATACCACTCCCAAGTCAGCTGATTAAGCCACGATGGAAATGCTTGATTTCTCTGAAAAGATGGTGTGGTCGGGCCCCCCTATTTGTCATCTGGCCCGACCACCCCATCTTTTCAGAGCGCTCAAGCATTTCCATCGTGGCTCAATCAGCTGACTGTGTATTGAAGAGACCGGCCACTTATGAGTGTATCAGCTGAATAGTGCATGGCACACAGCAGTGGAGTATCTGAAATCTAGCAGGACTCAATCATACACAGAAGACTTCAAAGACCAGTGACACATGACTGGAGGAGTTGATCAGCGCATAGTGCACAGCGCATAGCGTGTGAATCCTGGCAGGATTTCATTACACTAAGGAGAGCTGTGTTTTTTGGGAACAGCAGAGCAGGCATTACTAACCTGGAGGGGAGCATAAAAGGAGGGGCGTGAGTAGGGATGAGTTTCGTGTTCAAGTCGAACCCATGTTCGACTCGAACATCGTCTGTTCGATCGTTTGTCGAATTGTGAACGATATGGGCCGTTCGCGCCAAATTCGAGTGGCGCGTCATGGCCCATAATTCACAGCGGCATCGCAGTGCATTGCTGGTTGATGATTGGCCAAGCACTATGACCCGCATGCTTGGCCAATCACAGCGCCGTCTGTACAGAGAGCTGTAAACGGCCAAAGCCAGGGTGGCTTTGGCCAATTATTGCTCAGGGGGTTTAGTACACGCCCCACACTATATAAAGCCGCCTGAACGTCGGCCCTGTGTAGTGTGTTCCGGCATTGAGAGACAGTGTCATTTGATTTAAGTTAGATAGATTAGGCAGGACAGTCAGTCAGTTAGCTGCACTTACAGTGTATTGTGTATATATATGCATCCCAGTTGTTGTGTATATATATATATATATATATATATATATATACACTGTATTCAGTTTAGCTAGATCCGTTACTGTTATTATCTTCCTACTGACAGGCAGGCATGTGTTGTTACAGTATTTGAAGAAAATTGCTGGTGTTCATCTGATTCTATTAGTCCTATTAGCTACAGTATTTACAGATTTACAGTTAGTGCAGTGCGTCCTCTGCACAGTGTGCACCTAAAGCTACCTGTAGAAGATTGCTGGTGTTTTTCTGATCCTATCACTATCTCAGGCAGCTACATTATTTTTTAGTGTAGTGCGCGTTTGTACAGTGTTCAGCTAAAGCTACAAGTTAGTGTAGTGCGACCTTTGCACAGTGTTCAGCTAAAGCTACAAGTTAGTGTAGTGCGACCTCTGCACAGTGTTCAGCTAAAGCTTCAAGTTAGTGTAGTGCAACCTCTGCACCATGTTCAGCTAAAGCTACAAGTTAGTGTAGTGCGACCTCTGCACAGTGTTCAGCTAAAGCTACAAGTTAGTGTAGTGCGACCTCTGCACCGTGTTCAGCTAAAGCTACAAGTTAGTGCAGTGCGACCTCTGCACAGTGTTCAGCTAAAGCTTCAAGTTAGTGTAGTGCGACCTCTGCACCGTGTTCAGCTAAAGCTACAAGTCAGTGTAGTGCGAACTCTGCACAGTGTGCACCTAAAGCTACCTGTAGTAGATTGGTGGTGTTTTTCTGATCCTATCACTATCACAGGCAGCTACATTATTTTTTAGTGTAGTGCGCGTTTGCACAGTGTTCAGCTAAAGCTACAAGTTAGTGTAGTGCGACCTCTGCACAGTGTTCAGCAAAAGCTACAAGATAGTGTAGTGCGACCTCTGCACAGTGTTCAGCTAAAGCTACAAGTTAGTGCAGTGCGACCTCTGCACAGTGTTCAGCTAAAGCTTCAAGTTAGTGTAGTGTGACCTCCGCACCGTCTTCAGCTAAAGCTACAAGTTAGTGTAGTGCGACCTCTGCACAGTGTTCAGCTAAAGCTCCAAGTTAGTGTAGTGCGACCTCTGCACAGTGTTCAGCTAAAGCTACAAGTTAGTGTAGTGTGACCTCTGCACAGTGTTCAGCTAAAGCTACAAGTTAGTGTAGTGCGACCTCTGCACAGTGTTCAGTTAAAGCTCCAAGTTAGTGTAGTGCGACCTCTGCACAGTGTTCAGCTAAAGCTACAAGTTAGTGTAGTGCGACCTCTGCACAGTGTTCATCTAAAGCTACCTGTAGAAGGTTAATGTTGTTTGCCTGATCCTATCACTACCGCAGGCAGCTACATTATTTACACATTAGTGTAGTGTGACCTCTGCACAGTGTTCAGCTAAAGCTACAAGTTAGTGTAGTGCGACCTCTGCATAGTGTTTAGCTAAAGCTACAAGTTAGTGTAGTGCGACCTCTGCACAGTGTTCAGCTAAAGCTAACTGTAGAAGGTTGGTGTTGTTTTCCTGATCCTATCACTACCCCAGGCAGCTACATTATTTACACGTTAGTGTAGTGCAACCTCTGCACAGTGTTCAGCTAAAGCTACAAGTTAGTGTAGTGCGACCTCTGCACAGTGTTTAACTAATGCTACAAGTTAGTGTAGTGCGACCTCTGCACAGTGTTCAGCTAAAGCTACAAGTTAGTGTAGTGCGACCTCTGCACAGTGTTCAGCTAAAGCTACAAGTTAGTGTAGTGCGACCTCTGTACAGTGTTCAACCAAACCTACCTGTAGAAGGTTGGTGGTGTTTTCCTGATCCTATCACTACCACAGGCAGCTACATTAGTTACACGTTAGTGTGGTGCGACCTCTGCACAGTGTTCAGCAAAAGCTACCTGTAGAAGGTTGGTGGTGTTTTCCTGATCCTCTCACTACCGCAGGCAGCTACATTATTTACACGTTAGTGTAGTGCGTGCTCTGCACAGTGTTCAGCTAAAGCTACAAGTTAGTGTAGTGTGACTTCTGCACAGTGTTCAGCTAAAGCTACAAGTTAGTGTAGTGTGACCTCTGCACAGTGTTCAGCTAAAGCTACAAGTTAGTGTAGTGCGACATCTGCACAGTATTCAGCTAAAGCTACCTGTAGAAGGTTGGTGGTGTTTTCCTGATCCTATAACTACCGCAGGCAGCTACATTATTTACACATTAGTGTAGTGCGACCTCTGCACAGTGTTCAGCTAAAGCTACAAGTTAGTGTAGTGCGACCTCTGCACAGTGTTCAGCTAAAGCTACCTGTAGAAGGTTAGTGTTGTTTTCTTGATCCTATTACTACCGCAGGCAGCTACATTATTTACACGTTAGAGTAGTGCGACCTCTGCACAGTGTTCAGCTAAAGCTACAAGTTAGTGTAGTGCGACCTCTGCACAGTGTTCAGCAAAAGCTACCTGTAGAAGATTGGTGGTGTTTTCCTGATCCTATCACTACCGCAGGCAGCTACATTATTTACACGTTAGTGTAGTGCGTCCTCTGCACAGTGTTCACCTAAAGCTACAAGTTAGTGTAGTGTGACTTCTGCACAGTGTTCAGCTAAAGCTACAAGTTAGTGTAGTGTGACCTCTGCACAGTGTTCAGCTAAAGCTACAAGTTAATGTAGTGCGACATCTGCACAGTATTCAGCTAAAGCTACCTGTAGAAGGTTGATGTTGTTTTCTTGATCCTTTCACTACCGCAGGCAGCTACATTATTTACACATTAGTGTAGTGCGACCTCTGCACAGTGTTCAGCTAAAGCTACAAGTTAGTGTAGTGCAACCTCTGCACAGTGTTCAGCTAAAGCTACAAGTTAATGTAGTGCAACCGCTGCACAGTGTTTAGCTAAAGCTACCTGTAGAAGGTTGGTGTTGTTTGCCTGATCCTATCACTACCGCAGGCAGCTACATTATTTACACGTTAGAGTAGTGCGACCTCTGCACAGTGTTCAGCTAAAGCTACAAGTTAGTGTAGTGCAACCTCTGCACAGTGTTCAGCTAAAGCTACAAGTTAGTGTAGTGTGACCTCTGCACAGTGTTTAGCTAAAGCTACCTGTAGAAGGTTGGTGTTGTTTTCCTGATCCTATCACTACCGCAGGCAGCTACATTATTTACACGTTAATGTAGTGCGACCTCTGCACAGTGTTCAGCTAAAGCTACCTGTAGAAGGTTGGTGGTGTTTACCTGATCCTATCACTACCGCAGGCAGCTACATTATTTACACGTTAGTGTATTGTGACCTCTGTACAGTGTTCAACTAAAGCTACCTGTAGAAGGTTGGTGGTGTTTTCCTGATCCTATCACTACCGCAGGCAGCTACATTATTCACACATTAGTGTATTGCGACCTCTGTACAGTGTTCAACTAAAGCTACCCATAGAAGGTTGGTGGTGTTTTCCTGATTCTATCACTACCGCAGGCAGCTACATTATTTACACGTTAGTATAGTGCGACCTCTGCACAGTGTTCAGCTAAAGCTACCTGTAGAAGGTTGGTGGTGTTTTCCTGATCATATCACTACCGCAGGCAGCTACATTATTAACACATTAGTGTAGTGTGACCTCTGCACAGTGTTCAGCTAAAGCTACCTGTAGAAGATTGGTGGTGTTTTTCTGATCCTATCACTACCGCAGGCAGCTACATTATTTAAACGTCAATGTAGTGCGTTCTCTGCACAGTGTTCAGCTAAAGCTACAAGTTAGTGTTGTGCGACCTCTGCACAGTGTTCAGCTAAAGCTACAAGTTAGTGTAGTGCGACCTGTGCACAGTGTTTAGATAAAGCCACAAGTTAGTGTAATGCGACCTCTGCACAGTGTTCAGCTAAAGCTACCTGTAGAAGGTTGGTGTTGTTTTCTTGATCCTATCACTACCGCAGGCAGCTACATTATTTACACGTTAGTGTAGTGCGACCTCTGCACAGTGTTCAGCTAAAGCTACAAGTTAGTGTAGTGCGACCTATGCACAGTGTTCAGCTAAAGCTACCTGTAGAAGGTTGGTGTTGTTTTCCTCATCCTATCACTACCGCAGGCAGCTACATTATTTACACGTTAGTGTAGTGCGACCTCTGCACAGTGTTCAGCTAAAGCTACCTGTAGAAGGTTGGTGGTGTTTTCTTGATCCTATCACTACCACAAGCAGCTACATTATTTACACGTTAGTGTATTGTGACCTCTGTACAGTGTTCAACTAAAGCTACCTGTAGAAGGTTGGTGGTATTTTCCTGATCCTATCACTACCGCAGGCAGCTACATTATTTAAACGTCAATGTAGTGCGTCGTCTGCACAGTGTTCAGCTAAAGCTACAAGTTAGTGTAGTGCGACCTCTGCACAGTGTTCAGCTAAAGCTACAAGTTAGTGTAGTGCGACCTCTGCACAGTGTTCAGCTAAAGCTACAAGTTAGTGTAGTGCGACCTCTGCACAGTGTTCAGCTAAAGCTACAAGTTAGTGTAGTGCGACCTCTGCACAGTGTTCAGCTAAAGCTACCTGTAGAAGATTGGTGGTGTTCTCATACTAATAATACTACAGGCAGGCAGTTGATTTTGGTACCTGCAGTACCAGTGTGTATATATATATATATATATATATATATGTATATATATATATATATATATATATATATCCCAGCTTAGTGCATCTACATCTCACTGAAGCTCATCAGTATGTCTGGAAGGCCAACAAGGAGAGGCAGACAGTCACAAGCCAATAAAAGAGGGCAAGCAGGCTCTGTGTCTAGAGGCAACAGTGCTGGTCATGGACAGAGCTGCAACATGTGGAAGACTTGGTCGAGTGGATGACCAAGCCGTCATCATCCTCCTCATCCTCTCTCACTCATGCTCAGGGAACTTTGTCTGGCAAAGCAGCTGCCAACGCGGCCTCTTCCCTCGGCTCAATGGCATCAATGACTCTTTCCCTAGCCCCACCATGTCCTCCTGAGGAGTCCCTCGAACTGTTTGACGACAGTGTTGGGTATATGCCCCAGGAGGATGCCCAGCGTTTAGAAGGCTCTGATGATGATACTGAGCTGGATGAAGGCAGGAACTTGAGCATGGACAGAGGGGGTGTCCAAGAAGGACAGCAATCTGGCAGTCATGTTCCCCCTGCTGCAGCATACTGCCAGGTTTGCTCCAGTGATGAGGAGGGAGGGGATGATGAGGTCACTGACTCAACGTGGGTGCCTGATAGTAGAGAGGAGGAGGAGGAGGCACATCACCGACGAGGCAGGATGCCCTCCAGGGGCCAGCCTAAGGGCAGCACACTGACTGCATCACACCTCAGAGCTCCGCATGTGCAGGGCACTGCTGTCTCTGCGTGTTATTCCAAAAGTTCTTTGGTGTGGGCCTTTTTTGAAATGAGTGCATCAGATGGCACCGCTGCTATTTGCAACATATGTCTCAAGCATATCTCGCGTGGCCAAAACATCTCCCAGACATATGTTGACCTGCCATGCAGTTCATTGGCAAGCGTACCTAAAAGACCCACACCAAAAAACAAAGAGGACCTCTCCTTACTCCTCATCAGCTGAGACCTGCACTGAGAGCAATGAAGGTGTAGAATTAGGTGTGTCACAGCCAAGTACTTGCAGGCAATCTGCTATCGGTACACCGATGTCAGATTGTACCAGGCAAATTTCCCTGCCCCAGCTGCTGCACCACAAAAAGAAGTTCGCTCCCAGCCATCCACATGCGCAGCGGTTGAATGCTAGGTTGGCAAAATTGCTAGCACTTTAACTGCTACCTTTTCAGTTGGTAGACTCTGCCCCCTTCCATGAGTTTGTGGAATGTGCGGTTCCTCAGTGGCAGGTTCCCAAACACCACTTTTTCTCACGGAAGGCGATTCCGGCTCTCTACCAGCATGTGGAAGGCAATGTCTTGGCCTCGCTGGACAGGGCGGTCAGCAGTAAGGTGCATATTAACACTGACTCATGGTCCAGCAGGCATGGACAGGAACGTTACCTAAGTTTCACGGTGCATTGGGTGACTCTTCTGGCAGCTGGGAAGGATGCAGGACAAGGTGCAGTAGTGTTGGAGGTTGTTCCGCCACCATGCCTCCAAAATGCCACTACTAGTGATTCTGATGTACCTCTCTCCTCCACCGTCCTTCTCTTCTTCTTCCTCCATGGCCTCTTCCTGTGCCTTGTCCTCGGAACCAGCGGTGCTCCGTAGGAGTTCAAGGGGCTATGCAAGTACGCAGGCCAAAAGATGCCATGCAGTGCTTGAGCTGGTGTGCTTGGGGGACAGGAGCCACACTCGGGCAGAGGTTCTGTCAGCTCTGCAGGGGCAGGTTCAGAGGTGCTTGACGCCACACCAACTTAAGGCAGGAATGGTGGCTTGCGACAATGGCACCAACCTCCTCTCCGCCCTCCGACAGGGACAAATGACCCATGTGCCCTGTTTGGCTCACGTCCTTAACTTGGTGGTGCAGCAGTTCTTGGGCAGGTACCCGGGCTTACAGGATGTCCTGAGGCAGGCCAGGAAAGTCTGTGTGCATTTCCGCTTGTTATATAATGCCAGTGCTCGGCTGGCAGACCTCAAAAAGGAATTTAACCTGCCCAAGAACCGCCTAAACTGTGACATGCCCACCAGGTGGAACTCAACGTTGGCCATGCTGCAGCGGCTGCACACGCAGCAGAGGGTCATCAATGAGTACCTTTGTGACTATGGCACCAGGACAGGGTCAGGGGAGCTTGTTTTTTTTCCCCATGCCAGTGGGCCATGATCAGGGATGCATGCACTATCCTGTCACCATTTGAGGAGGCCACGAGGATGGTGAGCAGTGACAGTGCATGCATCAGTGACACTGTCCCCCTTGTCCACCTGTTGGAGCACACGCTGCGTGGAATAATGGACAGGGCACTTGAGGCAGAACAGAGGCAGGAAGAGGAGGACTTCCTTAGCTCTCAAGGCCCCCTTTATCCAGACAGTGTTCCTGCGTGCCCGCCGATCACACAGGAAGAGGACGAGGAGGAGGATTGTGTCAATATGGAGGTGGAGCCTGGCACTCAGCATCAGCAGCAGTCTTTAAGGGATCATTTACAGTCCCAAGAAACACATAGACTTGTACGTGGCTGGGAAGAGGTGGCTGCGGGTCATGTCGTCCTTAGTGACCCAGAGGACTCTGGACCAAATGCCTCAGCAAACCTACGCTGCATGGCCCCCCTGATCCTGCAAAGCCTGCGGAAGGATCCTCATATTTGTGGTATCAAGGAGAAGGAACAATACTGGCTGGCAACCCTCCTTGATCCATGTTACAAGGGTAAGGTTGCAGACCTTATCTTGCCGTCGCAGAGGGAGCAGAGGATGAAACATCTTTGGGAGGCCTTGCAGAAAGGTCGGTGCAACGTGTTCCCAGAGGCTGGGAGGTTACAAACTCCTGTTTCTGGACAACGTGTTGCTGAGGCTTCGGTCAGTCAAAGAAGGAGCGGTGGAGAAGGTG
This sequence comes from Lithobates clamitans, assembly GCA_037952925.1. NCBI lineage: Eukaryota > Metazoa > Chordata > Amphibia > Anura > Ranidae > Lithobates > Lithobates clamitans. The sequence continues at coordinate 2,836,609 of JBBGZY010000089.1, read as the reverse complement.
GCCGTCTGACCGATGCGTTCAGACAATTTTTTAGTCCACAGCCCCAAGGTATGATCGATTCTAGCAACCATTGCCAGCGTCTGTTTTACATGGTGCAGGAATACCTAGGGGCAAGATCTGACTTGGACACCTTTCCCACCGAAAATCCTCTGGGTTACTGGGTCTTGAGGATGGATCACTGGCCAGAGCTTGCACAATATGCAATTGAGCTACTGGCCTGTCCTGCATCCAGCATTCTTTCGGAACGCACATTCAAGCTGGAGGCTTTGTAACCGATCACAGGGTGCATCTGTCCACCGACTCGGCCGATCGACTGACCTTCATAAAAATTAATCAGTCTTGGATCACCACCAGCTACCAAGCACCTGATGCTGATGTAACCAAATAATTTTTTTTGAAATGCCAGATCCCTTCAAAGACTGCCTATGCTGATGCTGAGTGACGATCCTGTTATGCTGAGTAATTATCCTCTTCCTCCTCAATGATCATGCTGATAGCTTGTAAAAACAGTTTTGGTTCTGGGTGCCGCCACCAGTGCCTAAGGCCCAATTTTTCAGCCCCTGTTTAACAGGGGCATGTAATTACAATTTTTGATGAAATTCTTTGCAGCAGGGCTAGTTCCTGCACTCCAACTAGAGTATCTGTGAGGGGTTGCAGTGTTGTGGCACCAGTACCAGTGCCTAGGGCCCAATTTTTCAGCCCCCATTTAACAGGCGCGTGTAATTACAATTTTTGATGCAATTCTTTGCAGCAGGGCTAGTTCCTGCGCTCCAACTAGTGTATCTGTGAGGGGTTGCAGTGTTGTGGCACCAGCACCAGTGCCTAAGGCCCAATTTTCAGCCCCTGCTCAACAGGGACATGTAATTAGAATTCTTGATGTAATATTTCCCAGCAGGGCCAGTTTTTGTGCCCACCAAGAGTAACTGTGAGGACTTACAGTGTTGTGGCACCAGCACCACCACCACCACCACCAAAGGCCCAATTTTTCTGCCCCTGTTCAACAGGGGAAAGTAATTACAATTCTTGATCTAATATTTCACAGCAGGGCCCTGTGAGGGCTTACAGTGTTGTGGCCACAACAACACCTAAGGCCCAAATTTCTGCTGAGTATATAGGGCAGGCCCCTACTTTCAAACATCCAACTTATGAACGACTCCTACTTGCAAACGGAAGGAGACAACAGGAAGTGAGATAAAATCTACCCCTAGGAAGGCAAATTCTCTCCTGTAAGAGTTAATATGGGAAAAAACTTTTCTTCTTTACACTGATGCTTTATCACCAATCCTTGTTTCACTAAAAACCCCAAATTTTCAAAAAACATTTGTCATTGGGACAAAAAGTGAGGTGAAATCTTCTGAAGAGGAGCACAGACAGCAAAACAAATGTCACAGGGGTGATAACCCTTCCCTAGGTTTTCCAAAAAGCCTAAAATAGATTTTTTGGCTGGAGCTAAATACTTTAAAAATGTACCAGTTCAAAATTACAAACAGTTTCTACTTAACAACAAACCTACAGTCCCTGTCTTGTTTGCACCGCCTGTATACTGCTGTTATAGGGCCTGGGGGCCCCACACCTTTCCTTTTTTTATTTGGGTGCGGGTTCCCCTTAATATCCACACAAGACCCAAAGGGCCTGGCAATGGACTGGGGGGTACCCATGCAGTTTGTCTCACTTATTTTCATCCATATTGCCAGGACCCGACATTACATTAAAACCGCAAGCAGTTTTAAATTACTTTTATTCCTTTAAAAATGTCATTTTGTGCAGAGACTGTTCTAAGCACAGGAAACACGCGCCACTTTACAGGCATACTATAGACACCCCCCAGGTATGCTATTTAAAGGAATATTTCACTTTTTTTTTTTTTTACTTTAAGCATCATTAACCACTTCAATACCAGGCACTTAGACACCTTCCCGCCCAAGCCAATGTTCAGATTTCAGCGCTGTCGCAATTTGAATGACAATTGCGCGGTCATGCTACACTGTACCCAAACAAATTTTTCATCATTTTGTTCTCACAAATAGAGCTTCCTTTTGGTGGTAGTTGATCACCTCTGCGGTTTTTATTTTTTGCGCAACAAATAAAAAAAGACCGAAAATTTCGAAAAAAAAAACAAGTTTTTCTTTGTTTCTGTTAAAATTTTTTGTAAATAAGTACGTTTTCTTCTTCAATGACGGGCACTGATATGGCTGCACTGACGAGCACTGATACAGTGGCACTGATGGGCACCGATGAGGTGGCACCTATGAGGTGGCACTGATGAGGTGGCACTGACGGGCACTGATGATGGGCACTGATAGGTGGCACTGATGGGCACTGATAGGTGGCATTGATGGGCACTGATAGGTGGCACTGGTATGCGGCACTGATGGGCACTCATAGGTGGCACTGATGGGCACTGTAAGGATATTTTAGCTTGCTGTCCACCATTTTAGCTATAAGAATATGTATCCATCTTAGAATAATATGTATATGTGACATCTATCAAAAGTTAGTTTCAAATCCTTGTAAATAACATGATTTCCCCGAAATGACGCATGAAGGTTTTCGCTTGTTTATAGTTTCTGTATGAAGAAATAATGTCTCATTTTTAGGTGCTTTTTAATCATCTGATGTATACGTAATGTCTGTATATTAATGAAAGGGTTGAACTTTTTTTGTGATGTCGTTTTGATTATATAAGTGATTGTCTACGGAAGTAAAAAGCAGAACATTCTAGACATTTGACTGTTGTGTCATTATTTTCTTACTGGAATGGTCTCCGGGCCTGATTTGGGTTGGAAAGAACACTCTATGCAGATATGCTAGAAAAGAGGTTCACTTGCTCCTAGAAGAAGATCGTTAGCCCCCTAACAGAGTTTTGGTGGCAGCGGTGGGGCGGTCATTGTTCATGAGATGATCATCATCCAAGATCATCATCCAAGTTTCTAAAGTCCGGTGAGTCTGATTTAATTATTATTATTTCTTTCACCGTGACTTTAGTTTAAAAGACCGTTTCCTTATATGGGGTTAACAGAAGGTGTAGTGTTAAAAACATTTATGTAAATGTATGAATCTCGCAGAGATTCGTTCGGGTGACGGATCAAAGGACTCTGAGTTAGTCCAAAGGACTCTGAGTTAGTCCAAAGAACTCTGAGATAGTTCTAAAAAGAAAGGACTCTGAGTTAGTCCAAGGGGTTCTGAGAAACCCCAAGTAATATAATACAGTACTGTAAGAAGTTTTATAAAGATATCTGATAGAGTGTCCCGGAAAAACCCAAACCTCTTTGCTTACCTTATCTATCGCTAATTGCTTAGATTTTTTATATATATAAAGTAAGATAAGATAATCTGTACGTGTATTGTGTGGATTTTGTCGGACGCTGCAAGGTGAGGTGGCGTCCACCACTGCATTGTTATGGGTCAATCATCAGGGAAGAAAATTCCCCTTCCAGATGTAGGAGAGACATGTAAATGTTATGTAGCCAGAATATGTGGAACTGATTATGTGTATATTAACCCTTGGGTAGATAATCTGGCGGGATGGACTGAGGGCATGAGGAGTAGTGACCCGTTTCCCCGACAGGGTCAGAATGACATTTTTCATATGGACATGGTCAAGGGACTTTGTTTAGGGGATAGGGAAGCTTTCCCATATTATACGGGAGACCCCCAATGGGATAAGGATTACATGAGGAAAGGTGGGGAAAATTGGTTATTGTATGCCCCCTACTGGTATGAGAGAGCGGATAAGAAAATAAGAAAGAGAAGTCCAAATCCAAGGGACAAGGAAGCTCCGGGGTTACATGCTTGTGAGAAGAGACTTAAATTAGGTTTCCCGTCCTTAGTTCCATGTGCATCAGCTCCCCCAGTAGCTCCCTCAGTTGATCCCCCAGTTGTTCCGTCACCTCCACCTTATATACTGCAGCCAAATAAGGGAGCACCAAAACAAATATACCCCTCGTTCTCAAAAGAGGACATTGAGTTTTTGGCTGCAATTGCAGCAGTTCGTCCATTTGAGAATAGAGTGTCACCTGCAGAGGCATCTGTTTCTTCTGTATCCGTTCCACAGCAAGGTGCGGTGGTGGGTCAGGCACTGCCTGTGGTCTTACCAGAGTCACAGGTTGCTGTCCTATCAGATCAGCCACTGCCTGTAGTTTCACAAATGCAACAGCCGATGGGTGCTGCCTCCTCCACAATGGATGAGGAGTTACCTGAAAAGACACCTGCGGGGGAACATAAAATAAAGATGCCCCGTGGACCTTTTAGGGAGGATCCGGCTCAGACCAGGAGTACAACTCAGAAATTAAAACAAGCTGCAGAGAGTGAGATTGCACAACACGCAGTTTCAAAACAAACAGCTGACAGAAAGAAAGAGGAAGTAGCTACGCAGCTAGCAATGCAGAGCTTTCCTTTTCTGACTGTCGGTGACATAATGGTGATAAAATGTCTCGATATTGAAGATATCAATCGTATTGTCAAACATTGCCCCAAACCTTCCACATCAGCTTTGGGGGCAATAGCTTATTTAAAGAAAGCTTGTAAGGGTAGAAATTATACACAGGAAGATATAAGGATTATTATAGATAGTTTGGTGGGAACTACCTCCCCATGGGATTGGACTAAAGTGCCCACCATAGATGTCCTAGAGGCACCCACTACCAAAGCAGAGGCTTATTCACTAAACACTGTTGAAGGAAGGAACCTTATGTGGGAAGAGCTAGAGAAGGAAATGAAAAGAGTTTTCATTAACAAGTCGTCACTCCCTACTGCAGTAGCTTGCAAACAGAAATCATCAGAGTCAGTTTTGGAATTTTGGAAAAGATTTCAGGAGGTCTGGAAACAAGATGCCGGACTCAGTACTCAGGATGGAATGCACAGTCTTTTAATACAGACTTATCTTAGCAACCTGGCCCCTAAATATGCCCTTGTTGTGAGACAGCAGATTTCAGATTGGGCGACAAGCAGTATGACTGACTTTCAAAAAAAATTGACTGAAAAAGACGCAGCGGGGTGTTTTGACATTCCCAAGCAGACACCAGCACCGATACATTACCAGGATAATTTCCCAGGAAATCAAAGGGGAAACTTTTATAAGAAAAGGGGACAGGATAGAGGGGGTTATAGAGGTGGATATAGGGGAAAAGGACAGCGACAGCCACAAAGAGGGGACTTCCAGCAGAGACAACCTAAACCAGGGTGTTTTAATTGTGGGGACCCCGGACATTGGAAAGCTCAATGCCCCTGGTATAACCGAGAGTGTACAAATTCAGGGCCACCGGCTGCACCTACTCCCCCTCAGGCACCACTCCCAGTACAGCAGCAGCATGGTGTTAAGTACCCCATTTCTTGGAAACAACAGCAGTCACAATGAAGCTGCCCGGAAGGTAGTATCCCAGCATTTCCACTTGTCTCTCATTCTTATCATGAACAGCCTATAATTTCATTGCTTGTAGACGGGCATGAGGTACCATTTGTGCCTGATTCAGGGGCGACATGCAGTACCATTAGCAAGGATTTTTATAGGGGAGAGATTGTGGATGCTGAGCCTTCAATGGGAATAAATGGGATACTCACCAAAACTTTTAAAACACCCCCGCTTTCACTAAGCACCCGTACTGGTGCTGATTGTAATCTGCAACATTGTTTTAGAATTATTCCTGGTTGTCCCGTGAGTCTCTTGGGTAGGGACTTGCTGGGAAAATTGGGCATTACAATGAAAATTACTGCAAAAGGAGGATTATATGTAAAATCTGACAGGGTTCACCTTTTTACATCGCTCTCACACCCAGAAGAGGAAGATGTCAAATTGAGTGAGGAGGAAGTATGGGCAGTGAATCCTCTTGATGTAGGGTTCATTTCCTGTACGCCCTATAAAGCCACTTTGAAACCAGGAGCTTTACCTGTGTATCATAAACAGTACCCCATATCCAGAGAAAAAGAAGAGGGTATAGAGCCCATTGTGGAAGATTTCTTGAAGAAAGGTATTTTGAGAGAAATCATTTCTCCTTATAACACTCCTATCAATCCTGTTAAAAAGCCGGATGGCAGTTACAGGTTTGTACAGGACCTTAGAGCCATAAACAACTTAGTGGTACCAATTGCCCCAATAGTGCCTGATGTGCCATCATTGCTCACCTCCATACCATCCGATGCTGAGTATTTTTCTGTAATTGACCTCTCAAATGCGTTTTTTTCAATTCCTGTGGACGAGGAAACACAGCCACTCTTTGCCTTACGATTTAAAAATCGGACGCTGACCTGGTGCAGATTGCCCCAGGGCTATATAGACTCACCTGTTGTCTATTCTATTGTCCTCCAAACCACTCTTAGAGCTTGGACACCTGAACATGGTTCAGTCCTGCTGCAGTATGCGGATGATCTGCTACTCTGCAGCTTGACAAGGGAGGCCGCCCTGGAGGATGGGAGAAATCTTTTGAAATGTCTTTTTGAAAGTGGTCATAAAGTGTCAAAGAAAAAGTTGCAATGGTGTCAGAAAACAGTTGAATATCTAGGGTTTGTTCTCACAAAAGGAGAAAGAAGAGTCAGTCATAAAAGAGTTACGGCTCTGATGGGTCTGCCCCGCCCACTCAATAGGAAGGACATGCTCACCTTCCTAGGTATGATTGGTTACTGCCGCCAATGGATACCTGACTGCTCTTACTATGACAATCACCTGAGACAGGCCACAGGTTCAGATATGCCAGACTGTGTTAAATGGACAGATGAAATGTGTAATACTTTTGTGTATTTGAAAAATGCTATGGTAACAGCTCCAGGACTCGGCCTTCCTAAATATAATGTGATGTTTTATTTGTATGCCAGGGAAAATTGTACAACGATGGCAGGTGTCCTCGCTCAGGAGCATGGAGGCAAGCTTTGCCCTGTTGCTTTTTTTTCAAAGGTGGTACCAGTACCAGTTCAGGGAATGCCCGCATGTTTCAGAGCTTTAGCGTCTTGTGCTATGTTGGTTGACATGGCTGCGACTTTCACTTTGGGCCATGATACTACTTTGTATACTACTCATAATGTGTCCACATTACTGAGAAATATACATACGCAACATATGTCCGCCCAAAGGTTGAGCGGCTATGAGGTGATACTGTTGTCAAATCCAAAACTGCATATTAAATATGCTTCCCCTAATGCAGGCCCAGCTCCAATTTTAAATGCACTGCTAGGATTAAAAGGAGAGCAGGATGAAGTTGTGCCACAACATGACTGCACCAACCTCATCCACCAAGACACATCTCCCAGACCTGACTTGTCCCCTACTGCTTTGCTAAATGTGCAAAATGTGTATGTGGATGGATCTTGTTCTAGGCCAAATGATCACACATATCATGCAGGATATGCGGTTGTGCAACTTCCAGATGTTATACTTGAGGCCAAGCCTATCCCATATCAATCAGCCCAAGCTGCGGAATTGATTGCTCTCACCAGGGCATGCCAAATGTTTGAGGGTCAAGATGTGAACATTTACACTGACTCCAAATATGGGTATGGCGTGGTATATAATTTCGGCGTCATATGGAGTAGGCGTGGCTTTATTGCAGCTGATGGAAAAAGCATCTCTCATTCCTCTCTGGTAGAGTCATTGTTAAAAGCTATTCAGTTGCCCAGAACTCTTGCCATAATACATTGCAGAGCACATACAGGCCAACAAACAGAAGTAGCTCAAGGAAATGCTCTAGCTGATTCAGCAGCCAGAAAAGCAGCTATCTCTCAACCAGCTCAAATCCAAATGCCAATGTTACAGCCTGAACTATCTTGTTTTGACCATGTACTGTCTGACCTACAAGATTATGCCTCAGAGGCCGACATGAGAGATTGGGAAAAAGTAGGTGCACAAATAGATCCAAAAACAGGACTTTTGTGCAAAGAGGGGAAGGTATGTATTCCAATGGCAAGTGCATCACTTTTTATTGCCCAGTATCATGGAATAGGTCACAGAGGCTGGAAGGCAACTTGTGAGTTACTAGGCAAGGATTTTTACATTTCAGATCTCCCTTTGTTGACAAGGGATTACGTGTCCAGGTGCATTATTTGCATTAGGAACAACCCAAATAACCCAAACAAAGCGAAACACGAACATTTGATATATCCCAGTACACCTTTCACCCACCTACAAGTTGATTTCACACACATGCCCAAGTTAGGGAAAAGACAGGAATATTTTTTGGTGGTCTTGGACATGTTTTCGAGATGGGTTGAAATTTTTGTAACTACAAAGGAAGACGCACAAACAGTAGTGAAAATTCTCACACAGGAAATTATTCCTCGATGGGGATGTCCACTTCAGATAAACTCAGACAGAGGTCCTGCATTCACCTCAAAAGTATGTCAGGACTTGGTACATTCACTCCAAATAGATTGGAAGTTTCACATTCCATATCATCCCCAAAGTTCAGGGATAGTGGAAAGGGTAAATAGGACCGTGAAAGATAAAATAAGGAAGGCCACAGGAGGAACCTTTGTCCATTGGAAGAGGGTTCTCCCAGCGGTTTTGGCAGAGATAAGAAGTACTCCCTCCAAAACTACAGGCTACTCTCCTTTTGAAGTGTTGATGGGTCGTCCCTTTCCTACTCCCTGGGCCAGAGCACCTCTTATGATAGAGCAGGGGGATTTGGATCTAGTACAGTCAGAGTATGTGAGGAAACTAATTAAAACTTTGGATACAGTTGAGAGAAATGTTGCTCGCACCTCTCCTTTTTCTTCACAGGAACCTACCCACCCTTTTAAAGTAGGAGACACGGTGGTGGTCCAACAGTTGAATAGAAGCAAGAAACAGGAATATCCTTTTGGACCTCCTACTACGGTGATTGCAGTGACCAGAACAGCTATCCTGGTGGAGAATTGCCAATCCTGGATCCATGCCAGCCGAGTGAAAAAGGTTGTCCAAAGCCCCAAGAGCAGGAAGGAGATCTTAAATACAGGAGGCCCTCAAGCAGAAGTCCAAGCAGATGAAGGAGAAGTTCCTGGAAAAGCAGGTCCGGCCAGAGAAGATGACCTTGCTTATTCCACCACAGACTTCTGGCAAGGCATTCTGCCTCCTGTTCCTGATCACCCTGATGGTGTTCCCACCCATTTGGATCATCACTAACTGTATCTACCACCCTGAAGATTTGGGTGCGATTAAAAGTATTTGTGGTAACACATATACACAGAAGAACATTACAGTAATACAAGTTAGAAATAAGAGAGACATTGAAGATAATTTTGCTGATAAAATGCTTTTGTTAAAATTTAAATATGCTTATGCTCGGGAATCAGGATTTCAAAAATGTTGGATCTGTAGTAAACTGCACCCTAGCACTGTTAGGATACCCCTAATGGCTATACCTTTAAATATTACTCCCCTGTTGAGAGAAGAGATTCTCCTTGACCTTCTGAATGTTAGCAGAAGAACTAATGACACCATTTCCTTTCACATCATCAATAGAAGTCATAATCCTACCTGGTGTTTTAATTTAGGGAATTCTACTAGAAATGCTCGTATCTGTAGTCAATCGGTTTTGAACATTTCTAATTGCTATGCCCCTAGTGGGAAGTTTTGTTCTTTATATCAAACACACCACGATGAGGTCAGAGTACGGGCTGATTTTGAAAAGATTCTTGCCTCTGAAGATGAAAGTAGTAAATCTTTACAGTATTTGTTTCAGGTTTTAGCGGCAGTTACAGCAGTAGATCAAGAGACTGCTGTGAATACGCCCTTCTCGTTTGGTAACCACACTTATGTTCGTTGTGGAAAGACTTGTTATCCCTGGATTCCACAAGAGGTCCAAGGCTGGTGTTACCTGGCCTCACTGGTGCCCATAATGGGGGTGATAGGTGATAGTGATGGGAGTCATTTGCTTGAAGCTAGTATACACCCAAGGCATCCATTGAAACATCGTAACAAGAGAGAGTTATTCCTTGAGAAGGATATGGCCTGGGCATGGTTCCCTTCCTGGACAGGATGGGGAATAGATTTGATGAAAAGGTTAAATAATTATTCAGGAATTATTGATGAGATGATGGAAAAGAATTCTGATGACATTTCTAAACTTAATGTTGAAACTAGGGATATTAGAAAACAACTAGAATTGCATGACTTAGCCATCGAGAACATGAGTTCAGCCCTTACAGGATTATGTGAAATGACTGAGGATTATGAATGTTGTACTTGGGTACACAATACCAGTATAGAGGTACCAGACTATTATGATGTGATAGCTCAGCATAGAAAAGAGGTGGCCAAGCTGCAACAAGAGGCTCGCAACATAGCCCAGACCTGGAGTCCTTTTGGAAATGTTGATTTTGGATTTGGAGGGATATTCTCTTGGATAAGGGATATTGCCGTAATTTTAATTATTGTCGTGTTCTTTTTCCTTTTCCTTTATTTTGTGTATAAGCTTATTATGTGCCTTATTAATAGAGCCACTCGCATTTCAGATCCCTCATCTCCCAATAAAACTTATCTCAGTATGTATCATCAGAAGCAAGCTGAGAATATCGCCATGATAAGGAAGTGAGATCATACATATATATATATACATGTGTGATCAAAGAGGGGATTGTAAGGATATTTTAGCTTGCTGTCCACCATTTTAGCTATAAGAATATGTATCCATCTTAGAATAATATGTATATGTGACATCTATCAAAAGTTAGTTTCAAATCCTTGTAAATAACATGATTTCCCCGAAATGACGCATGAAGGTTTTCGCTTGTTTATAGTTTCTGTATGAAGAAATAATGTCTAATTTTTAGGTGCTTTTTAATCATCTGATGTATACGTAATGTCTGTATATTAATGAAAGGGTTGAACTTTTTCTGTGATGTCGTTTTGATTATATAAGTGATTGTCTACGGAAGTAAAAAGCAGAACATTCCAGACATTTGACTGTTGTGTCATTATTTTCTTACTGGAATGGTCTCCGGGCCTGATTTGGGTTGGAAAGAACACTCTATGCAGATATGCTAGAAAAGAGGTTCACTTGCTCCTAGAAGAAGATTGTTAGCCCCCTAACAGGCACTCATAGGTGGCATTGATTGGTACTTATGGGTGGCACTGATGGGTACTTATGGGTGGCACTGATGGGTGGCACTGATGGGCACTGATGGGCACAGATGGGCACTGACAGGTGGCACCGATGGACAATGACAGGTGGCAATGAACACACTGATTGGTGGCACTGATAAAACATATTGGGAGCATTGCTGGGCAGATCTGGAACATAATGGTGCCAATCAGTGCCCATTTGTGGGCACTGATTGGCACAGATTGGGCACATTGGGCACATGTGGATGGCCATGGGGTACATACCTGGCCATCCACATGTTGCCCCTTCCCTGGTGGTCCTAGTGACGATCCCTGGTGGTCCAGTGTGGTGATCTGAGGGAGGTCTGTGCTGATAAACAATTAGTGCAGACCCTCCCTGTCAGGAGATCAGCCGATCAGCTCTCCTCTACTCGCGTCTGTCAGACGCGAGTGAGGAAAAGCCGATCAACGGCTCTTCCTATTGACAGTGTGATCAGCCGTGATTGGACACGGCTGATCACGTGGTAAAGAGCCTCCGCCGGAGGCTCTTTACTAAGATCGGTGTAGCGGTGTGTCAGACTGACACACCGCTCCACTGATTGCCACGATGCGCACCCCCGCAGGCGCGCGGTGGCATGTTATCCTGCTGGAGGTCATATGATGCCCAGTCAGGATAGCGGAACCACTGCCCAGCCGTCATCTGCTATGGGCCGGGCGGAAGTGGTTAAAATTACTGCTCCCGAAAAAACGGACGTTTTTAAAACTTTTTTTGCATTGATACATGTCCCCTGGGGCAGGACCCGGGTCCCCAAACCCTTTTTAATACAATACCATGCAAATTAGCCTTTAAAATGAGCACTTTTGATTTTGAATGTTCGAGTCCCATAGACGTCAATGGGGTTCTAACGTTTGTGCAAATTTTCGGTCTGTTCGCAGGTTCTGGTGCCAACCGAACCGGGGGGTGTTCGACTCATTCCTAGCTCTGAGTACTTATGATATCCACATGTGGGATTGAGTGTTCACTGATGTTACCGCTGACAGGTTGAGGTTACCTGGCTATTGTTGGGAATCTCCCTGCCTTGTCCTCTCCTTTGTCAGTCCTCCAACTTCTATTATCAGTACACTATAGGAATGCTTTTATGCTGATCTAACTGCTGAATATCTGGTCTCTCACACATACCATCACGGATTATCTTATCAGTTTTAGCCTAATGACTGTCACATGCAAGGCTCTTTTAAACATCTCATGTTACCAGCACAGCAGCTGGACATTGATTTATGATATCTGAGCTCCTATTGCAACCATAGGGCCCTTTCCCCCTGCCATCGACTGTCCATTTTGACTGACTTGCTTAGTGCATATGTGTTACATGTTGATAGCCTCATTTGGGTAGGTATACATCTCTGTCTCACCTAGTGCAGGTGCCTCATTTGCCCACTGTGGCTTTAAGGTGGAGCACCACACCTGGCGTTTTCGAGTGCAACATCTGAGTTTTGGTGCGGTGGTTTTGTATAGGGAAGGGTGGGCTCAGTTCTGCTCTGGGACTGAATCCTTTCCCTTTTTGTAAGGGTGGTCCTAGGTTCTAGTCTGGGAGGGGTCTTTTAGGGTATTCAGGTAGTTGTTAGGATTCATGGGGATAGTTTGGGTGGATATGCTTGTACATTTGTAATATACTCATTTTGGTCTGTAGTGTCTAATTGTTTTTTATTTTTTCATGTTTATCTGTATTACATTACTTCCTGGTTCAGAGCTGTCATTCCCCAATTTCTGTGGACAGTGATGAAGCTGATCAAGTACAATCTCTGCTTACATATTGTGCATCAAGTCTGTTCAGGATTATTTCTGTCAAATAATGCACTCTCATTTTTAATTTGAATCTGTTTATTGGTTTTCTTATCTTAATACAAAGAAAGAAAAAAAAAAACAACAGGTATGTAAAAAATTTGCATACTGTTAGTAAGGCACACAAAGAGAGAGAAATCCAAGATATGAGGCAAACAGGGTGAAATTCCACATCAATATGACCATTGATGAGGGACATTCTTACATAATGCAAGAACATTAGTAGTATCAAAGAGACCTATGTATACATAAAAAGATATTGAGAATTCAAATACAGGCTGAGTTTCTAATACAGTGAGACTGTAAGTGAATCATCATAAAAGACAGCCACTGTGTAAAGCTTCTTCTAGTGGTCATAAACCATATAACGAGGGTTCTCAAAAACTGGTCAATACAGAAAGTGAACCAGAAAGATGCATTCTTATTTTTATTGCAACTTTCGCATGTGTTAGTAAAACTGTACAAAATCTAATGATAATTACTTAGAGGTCTATTTATAAAACATTTGTCGAACAAATGTCAAACACATGCATAATGCATGAATTCAGGTTGTAATTTCATTAATAGAATAATCGTTCTACCGATAATTGTTAGCACCATCTAGTGGCGAGAATGTGGTGTATGCGATGAATGAGATATTACAGAAAGCGAATATACAAAGTAAAAAAACTGCACTAAAGTGCTTAGTACAAATATATTTGTAAGACAGAAGAAGTTACTATTGTTTGAACACCAACAATGCAAAAACATCTGAATCAAATACATTTGTTCTGCTTTAAACTCTTAATTATGAAAAATCATGCGTGAATAACAATCATAAATTGACATTAAAGATATAAAAATATCACATCTATAGTGTGACAAAAAAAAAAATAATATGATTTGACCATATACAAAAAAAGGGAAAACTTTGCACTAAGACATTTTTTAAGAAAACAGATTAGAATGGGTATTTCCCTCTACAGAGCTGTTATCATTTAGCTTGCTCAAGGCAATTCTGAAGGGACAATTCCTTCAAGTGCATAGAAATTGCATAGAACTAAAGGTTTTCAAAATTCAGGCTGAAGTCCTGAAACAAAGATTCATGATAGAGGGCTATGATTATTGGAATATTGGAAAATGACATACAGAAAATTTCCCTAACGGACCAGGAAGGTCTGTTAGCACCTAAGAATAAAAATGTAGAAATGAACAAATTTGAGTGGTCCTTTCTTACTTCTTTTTCAGAGCATCATTTCAGTGTAAAAATGCTTTTAAAGAAACACTTGAATATTTCAAAAAATCACAAGATTTTAGGTCTTGTGCTGCCAGTTAAACCAGTTATCATTTTCAGAAAAGCTCCAACTTTGAAGGATAGGGTTGCTCCCGATATATTAAATCAGCCAGAACAAATGTCCTTTTTTCGGATTTCAAAGGCTTTTTTCTTTGTAAAATGTGTCCCATGTGTAAAAGCAGCTAGAAAAATACAGTGAGGACTAAAGCTTTATAGTCAGAGGTGACAAAAAAGGTATACAACATAAATTAGTTTATTACCTGCTCCACCACTCATGTTATCTATCTCCTGCAGTGCCCATACAGGCTGCAATGCATTGGAAGGACCAAAAGGGCACTGCAAGTCAAAATAGGCAAAATAGTTGATTTTTGTCAAAAATTATTTTAACTATTCTAGAATATTTTTACCCATTTGTTTAAATAAAGTTAAAAATTTGATTTGTTTTAACTATGTTTAGCTTATATGAAGTATTGTATATATTTAATTAGGGAATTGAGGTATGAATAATACGGCGGATACTCAAAAGGTTGTTTTGGGGATTAATAAAGTATTCTGAATCATAATCTGAATCAGGAGGTGGAGCATTTTCATGCAATGGTCATTTGTACACCTTGCTGTACACTAACGTTTTGTGAGTACTGTTTCTTTTTAAAAATGCTTCAACCTAAATACTGCACTTTAGAGCCTTTTTCATTTTTTTCCTGCAAGAGTTCTTAACTATGGAGCTGCTGTTTGTGATGAGCGTATTTGGATCCTGGCTGCTCTTTGGATCACATATTGAAGCCTTGTGAGTCCTCTTGATCTGTGGGGTCTTAGTAACAGTTTGATGTGATAGTGGAGTAGCATCTGGAGGATTATTCTTTAAACATAAGTCACACGTTTTGAAGCATGGTGTGTGAACAATTATGGACTTTATGTCACTATTTTGTTTGTGTGTTTTTTTATGACACTGTAGCTGTGATTTTTATTTCTTTATTGTCAATTTCTGATTGTTGTTCACCTATTTTGTTTGTGTGTTTTTTTATGAATAAATGCTTCTACTCCTGATATTCACAGCAATACCATATGTTTATGTATTGTTTGTACACATAGTAGGGCCAAGAAGCAGTAGCGTACATTTTATTTTGTTTTGTTTTGTTTTTTAATCCTACCTAAAACACATTGACCCCAACCTTTGACCCCAACTATGACCCTGAAACTAGAGTAATGTAGATTAGGCCTTGATCTATATATTTTATCTATTTGTCCATTATCTCATATATATATATATATATATATATATATATATATATATATATATATATATATATATATACCATATTTCCATATATGTATATATATATATATATATATATATATATATATATATATATATATATATATATATACCATATTTCCATATATGTATATATATATATATATATATATATATATATATATATATATATATATATATATATTCCTCTCC
Organism: Lithobates clamitans; assembly: GCA_037952925.1. Lineage (NCBI taxonomy): Eukaryota > Metazoa > Chordata > Amphibia > Anura > Ranidae > Lithobates > Lithobates clamitans. Next base: position 2,821,020 of record JBBGZY010000089.1, on the reverse strand, counting down.
ATTCAGAAGGAGAAAGAGAGTACAGTGGTGGGTTACAAAAATATATGTGACTAGCCAAGTGCAGAAGTGCAGTTTTACCAAGTACTGTAATGATGAACTTACTATGTAGTGGGAAGAGTGGGAATCAAGTCCAGTCCATGTAGGTAAGTAAAGCCGAGATCCAGTAAAGAACAGTCTCTGGTATCATTGTGAGAGGTTATAAATAGTAGAGAACTCCTAGATGTAGTGCTTGAGGAAGTGACTGTAGGTAGGGAGGCATGGAGAGATTGCTATAGCAATGTGTTTTGGAGCCATTTTCCTTTGTCAAGTCAAGTTAACCCTTAAAATAGTTTGCAAAACTGAGGCTTACCTCTGATCTTTGCTAGTTACATATACTGTATTTGTGTTTCATTTATTGATACAGGCTGCTTCTAGACAGTGTTTTTAGCCTGAATGCTGTGGTCTAACCTCTCTTATCAACCCCTGAAAGCTATTTGCAATATTTTGAATGTCAGTGTTCTAGTGTCATCTGCACTAGTTTTTTGTTTTTTGGGCTTTAGTGAGTGATCACTGTGATAGCTAATCATAGACTATCATATTGATCATGTAATCGGGAGCCAGGTATTCCAACTCCTGATCATTAGTACAAAAGCAGGAGGTGTCAGTAACAGCTTGGTCTTCAAGCCGGGAGCGTGCTATGGAGCACACTTCCAGTAAAAATACTGGTGCACATATATGCAGCACCTCAGAAGAAGGCCCACTTTCATTAAGCTGCATATACTGTATGTGTGAGGCTGATGTAAAAAAAAATTAAAATGCAGCTTCTCACTTGTGGCACATGTAGTGCCACCTCCACCAAATGGTACAGCTGGGACACCCAAAAGTTAATAAATATGATGAGTAACATGGTGTGCACCAAAAAAATAAATAAATGTTCCTGATTTACCTGTTTATTGATCACATTTATGCCTGTTAGCTGTACCAATCCTTTGCCGTTTGCTGATCATGTCTCTGCCTGTACTTGAACTTACCCATCTGCATATCTGACTGACTATGTTCCTGTGAGACACCAGTCCCAGACATTACCTGTGGACAACTGCACTCCTGGAACCAAATTAACTTTTTTCCTCTTTCTTTCTTTAGCCTCCTTTACTTCCTGGCCAGAGAACATGGCATTCTTGGTGACAGTCTTGTACCAGTAGGCTAGGCATGATTGGCTTATAGGAATTAGGACTGCTATAGGTAATGATACACTAAACTATATTCCCTGACCACTTGTATAGAGGCAACAATTACAGTACATTGGTTTGGATACAATTGGTTGATTTGTGTGATACAATGTCTGGTACATAACCAGTCCAGACAGTGGAAAAAAGTCTCACACATGTGATATGATTATACTCAGAAGAAGTAGCAGAATGTGTTTTAGGTTGTAATTCTAAGTATGTCCATGCCATATGTGAGAAATATCTTAATAAATTGACAGATTTTTGTAAAAATGCCTCTTAGTAAATTTCTTGGGGTTTTTGCTTTCCAAAATGTGGTCATTTTTATGGGTGCTTAAGGATCTCCAAAAATGTGACAGGAAATTAGATGCATAAATTAAGACCCTTAAAAATCCTGAAGCTCCTTTGATTTTGGTCCCCTCTGAATGGCTGGGCTGTGGTTAGGCTGTGAAAAAAGTCTAATAGATGTGGTATCACCATATTCAGGAGAAGTAGCCGAATGTGTTTTGGGGTGTAATTCAAAGTATGATGATGTGATGTGATGTGTGTTATAAATATCGTATTAGTTGACAACTTTGTGTAAAAATAATACATTTTAATTTTCTTTCCTGCATTTTCCAAAAACGTGTGGCAAAAAATGACATTTTCAAAAAATTCATTATTCCTCTTTGCTTTCTAAGGTCATTTTTGAGTGTTTCCACAGTTCTGGTGCTCTAGAGCCTTCAAAAATGTGATAGGTAGGCAGGAAATCCCAAGGGTGCTCCTTGGATTGTGGGCCCCTCTATGTGGCTAGGCTGTGAAAAAATCTAACACATATGGTATCCCCATACTCAATAGGCATAGCAGAATATGTGTTTTGGGGTGTAATTCTAAGTATGCCTAGTATGCCTATGGTGTGTGTGAGACTTTTTACCAACGAAATTTACATTTGGCCTAAATCTATGCACATTTGTTATTTTTATTTTTTTCAACTTTTCTGTCTTTGTTCATTTACTGAGCAAAATTAAAAACCCAGTGGTGATTAAATACTACCAAAAGAAAGTTATATCTGTCTCAAAAAATGATATAAATTTCATTTGGGTACTATGTTGCATGACTGGGTAATTTTCATTCAAAGTGTGACAGTGCTGAAAGCTTAAAAATGGCCAGGGCAGGAAGGGGGTGAAAACATTCAGTAGGCTAAGCAACATCAAAAGCCAACTTCTTGGGAGAGAGACATCCCTTTCACTTTAGGTGTTTCTTGTTTGCCTATGCTTGTTTGTGCTCCCTCTTGGATTATGGTAGAGACCCCCATAACATTCTCTCCTTGAAGGGATGAAATAACCCCCTTAAAGACCCCCCAAATTTCCCCCTACTCAATGCCAACACCACTAACCCTCCTCCTCCTCACTACCAGAAGCACAACCTTACTCCTCCTCACCAGCAGCACCCTCAACCTCTTATTACTCCTACTCTTATTACTCTGTCAAACGCTGCCTCTGCTTCTCAGGGATGAATGCAGCAGGCAAAGAATCTTTATTATTATTTATACCTGAGACAGTATGTTTTACTCTTCCTCCTGCTGCTACGTCTCCAGTCACCATGTTATTGCACCAAGCAGTGTGTGCTCTAGCAGGAACAACAGAGGGATAATACGTCTCATTGCAGCACACTATTTCAGTCGCATCTGGCCTAGCATAAATTGGCATGGGGTTAGCTACCTCTCAGCCTGCCCTGTCCCTGGAGAGCCTCCAGAGTCTAAGGCCCAGTAAGGCTCCTGTCCTTGATGCATACCAGCTGAAAAGCAGTGTTGCAGCCTTTTACATAGGATGTTGCATGTGGCACTGGGTGGTTCTGATGAGTGACCACCTAAGGCCATTGAGGAGAAAGGGGGAGAGGTGACCATGCTTTTACTTTCATCAAGGTGCAAGACACTACCAACTACAGGCTTGTGCATCTTTCCCAGCCACCATATTATTTTCCCGGTGTGCCATAAATGCGATATACAGTACCTTTCTTGCTCATGATTACTGGACCATTTGTCTGTGGTCAATTGTAATCTGAAAATGACAGTGTGGTCTAGCTGGTGGGGGGCAGGCATGGCTTTCTGTTAAAAAAAATGGTATCTGGGTACCTGCTTATGTGTTGCAGGACAGGCCATAAACTAGTGAAGGGTGGTCCAAAATGGGCAGGCCCTGAACTCATTCACAGCTCATAGAAAGGAGCCGGGCTTTGGCCTTTTCACCTTGGGACCTCACTCAACAATGGCTCCTGTCCAGCAATTTGGTGCGTAGTCCCATGTTTATTTATGCACAAGACACCAAAATGACTGTTACTTTACTACAGCTGACATGCTGCTGGCACAGGCTGCAGACCATAATGGGGCTGTTGTCAGATAATACACTGTACTTAAAAAAAAGGCCTCACTGCACATCTCCTTTTTTTTTTTAAAGGATAAGTCCACCTTTGGAACAAGTTACATGTTCCATCCATGTTTAGGGTGGAATTTATAACATGTTTCAACTCCTGTTACCAATTCTACCAATCTCCCTTACTCTGTGGCAGCAGGCAGGGGGTCTTCTCCCCCCACCCTCTGTAACTTTTTGAAAAGAACATGGCCATGCGGGGCTCTGCCCACATGGTCGCACCATTCATTTACATTTTCCTGTGAATTAATGAGCTACAACTCCTGTCAGTCTTTTTGGGCAACAGCTTTTGGTTCTCAATGAACTGCAAGTGCACTGGTGAGCGCCTTTATTATTCATTGATTGTCACTACTCTCAAGTAACTGCCTGCCTGTATGAGGTAGGGGCAAACAGCTATCTTGAGAGTCTGCAGGAGCCCTGCATTGCACCTATGATCTGCTGATCGTGGGTGCAATGCTCTTCAGGCTCCCTAAAAAAAATAATAAATGCACATTTTTTTTACCTGCAAAAAATGTGCATTCATTATTTTTTATGAAAAGGTAAACTTATACTTTAAAGGTTAAGTTCACCTTTGTAAAAAAAAAAAATAGTAATAACACATGTTGTTGTAGTTAAAAAAATTACATGAATAATTTATTTGCTAGAAGCCTGCAAAGCAATGCAGGGCTATTGCAGACTGGCAGTGTAAGCTGTCTTCTCATACCTCAATTGGGCAAGCTGTTACACACTGACAGTAAGTATCAATGAACTACCTAGAGCGCTCAACAGTGCCCTGGTAGTTCATTGAGAACTACAAGCTGACAGCTACAAAGGCCACCAGTACTTGTAGTTCTCTTAATACACTAAAATCTATACCGGACCCTCAAGGTGCCGCCTACCTAATTAATATGTAAAAAAGGGTGAAGCAATACTAACATATGGGGATTGGATATGGGGATCAACAATGTTAGAGTAAAAATGACAAACTGAAAAAAGTGGGATAAGGAGAGGATGGGAGCTCATGGTATAGAGATTGAATGACTTGAAATAAAAACCTGTAATAGTTCAACCAACCCTGTGGTAGCAAATATCTATGGAACGTCGCTCACCATACAATCATGTTTGTATGGTGAGTGAAGTTCCATAGATATGTGCTACCACAGGGTTGGTTGAGCTATTACAGGTTTTTATATCAAGTCTGTCATACTTGTAGTTCTCTCATTCACAAAGCTCTGTGAATGAATGACACAGCGGGGTGGGTGGATCCCTGCACAGCCCTGGTTTTTTTTACATTTCGACAATGGGTGACGGGAGAAGACAACCCGCTCACTGTCACAACAAGGGATCGGGGGTGGGGAGGGGCGCATGCTGCTGCAACAGTAACATGTTACATGTTAAACCCTGAATATGGGTGTAACATGTTACATAAAAGGTGAACTTCTCTTTTAAATTGCTTTAGTTAAAAATGTTGCAGCTCGGAAGCAAGCATTGCAGCCATAGCATGCGTACAGCTGTAATGTAAGAATTCGGGTGGGTGGTCATGGGCCTGTAAAACCATAGCTCAGCCACCTGTCTTTACCACCAACCCTGGCTGCCAGTGTGAAAGAGCCCTAAAGTGATCACTTATTATGCAAAATGCTTATTACTTAATTGACCCTGTCTACTTTACACAAAACTTTATTTAGCTATTTGGCAGAAAGAGCATGCAAACACATAAACATTTGTTGCTTTAATATATGGTTGAAGCCTCATACTGAATTCACTGATACTAATAATTTCAGTGCTTAATAAATGCATATTTCCTTAATAGCATTACAGAGAACATTTTATGATTATCTCATTAACAGCAAGTTTTTTTTACAAAAAGAGACCTTCAAAATGTGCCTTATATTTCTTGAAGCTAGATTTTTATTTACAGTTAACATTGCAATTGAAACATTATGCAAAGAAAAATTGCAATTATTATTGAAATAATAATACAAATACAAATCTATGCATTGAAGTGTAAACATAAATGTCCATTACCTCTATCTTATTCTTGCTGTTTTGGTTTGTTGGTCCTAGCTGAGCAAATAGCTCTATTTATTATCATGAACTGGCTCTGTTTGTTGACAGCTGAAGATAAAGAAAATTGAAAGTGACATTAAGAAGCATCTGGGTGTTTGTGTGCATCACCAAGTTTATTTTGTGAGATTTTGAAAGGTCTTGCCTTGCAGGCTGCATTCTACAACCTTTGCTGGTGACCTACTGCTGTTAAAGGCATGGTTCTTAATATTGATTTGTTAAAGTGACAGATGCAGGTGTAAATTTGTAGTATGATGTGAACCCCATGAGGTTTGAAAATATGTGCTTTTTTCTTGACTGATTTGTTTTATCCTTAATAGGACAGGAAGATTATGTCTTTGTTATGTGCATGTTGTTCTCCACTTACAGTCTGCTAATTCATATGCCTGATCTATACAGTACATTAAAACAACTCTGTCCTTAAAAAATATGTCCTAAATTAACAGTGACAACAAACAGCTTCTTAGCACTAATCCAGCCCCTCCCCAAAATGATCCAAACAAATATTTTTTTTTTTTTCCCAAAAACGATTTATTAGAAATTGTTTAAGCAAAAATAGAAGCCAAAGGGCAACTAAATGGTACAATGTCATATTACAAAACATTGGTAGAACAACAAGAAGTCGTTATATAATAAGGAGCCTAAGCTTCCTGGGTATATGCAGACAACATAACTAGTATAAAAGAGATAAGGAAAAATACAAATAAGTGCCATTTATCAAGGCATCAAACATACCAAATTATAAAAAATAAGCTTGGCAAAAGGAGACATATGAAAAGTAAACAAAATTATTAAGGGTTGGGGGAAAGGGGGAGGCCAACGAGGAGAAAGGCATCAAGGTTCTTACTCCTGGATAAAGAGGTAATGTAAGTAGCAGGGGAGGGTATATTATAAATTTGGTAGGAAAAGGGTAATAATAACTATGGCCAATGTGATCCTTCCTGATAGCAAAAAATACCAGGAGATGATTGCATCTCGGAAGGAGAAGGGGAGGGGGATAGGAGGGGAGTAGGGGAGGGTAAGGAGGAGAGCATATTACAAATTTGGTAGGAGAAGGGTAATAATACCTATGGCCAATGTGATCCTCCCTGATAGCGAAATATACAAGGAAATGATTGCATTTCGGAAGGAGAAGAGGGGGAGATAGGAGGGGAGTAGGGGAGGGTAAGGGGGGGAGGGAGCTCACCGAGAGATCCCTCCAGCATGAGTTAACCCCTAACCGGCAATCAGTATCAACTGGGTCATGGCAATATGTGCAAAGATTTTAGGGGACAGGAGAAACAGGCGGTGTCACCTGAATGTCTAGTAGGCGACGGTATGTCTCTTACCAAACAAATATTTCTATATACTAATACCAACAATTTGTTACATTAACATTTTCCCCACAACCTGGCAGTGTAGAACAACTTTTAAAGAAGTCTCAGTAGGAATAAATGCTTATTTGTTGTTCCAGTAATTCATATAAAAAATAATTGACACTTCAGAAGTGATATACAGAACCATTTGGAAGAAAAAGACTTCTTTATGTCTTGTGTTTTTGTATGAGGTTTTCTATGTAAGAGTTACAACAAACTGCCCCCTCTGCTATGCCCTCCCACTGTCATTCCTTTTTCTCCACCTCCCACTGCCAATATCATTTTCCTCCTTTCCTTTTCTCACCCTGCACCTGTATTCAATTTCCTAACCCCACCTCCCACTGGCAATCTTGTTCTCCCATCACCCTCCTGCCCTCCCCCTGCATGAGTGACAGTGCACATCTCAGGCAAATGATTGCTGCTGTCACTAATTATATATTTGTCTCCATGTGATCAGTATTGTAAAACAGCAGTGGGGCAAGGGGATGCCCTGTCAACCACTCTATCTCAGCATGCACACCACCTAGAAATATGAAACAAACCTTTTTTTCCATAAAACATCACATTTTAGTAATTTGGTAATTTGAAAACCAAACCCTCCTTTTTTTTAATTGCAGGGTAGTACTGTATTTTATAGGTAGGGTAGTTTAATTTTATGGCAAACAATCTTCTAAACCTTTTTGTTTCCTAAAGTTTTGCTAACATTTGGCTACTCATCTAATTTTTTTCACTGTGGCCAGCAACGATTTAGGAAAAAGTGATGTGACTAATTCTTATTATGAAGAAGGTTTTAGCCTCATATATAGTATAACTATATAAGGGTAAGGAGGTACCATCATCCAAAATTAGTTGAAGAAATTGGGACAAGGAAACCTGTCCCCAACAGGTCGCCAAGGGAGGGGGGAAAAGGGGGAAAGGAGATGGACTACCGCAGTACCAGCTTGAACAAAGTACACCAAATTTTTTTATTATAAAAATATATAAGCTTTATTTATACAAAATTTAAAATTTAAAATTGAAAGTAAATTTTGTAAACTTTGTCAACCTATTATGCCCTGTACACACGACCAGTTTTGCCGTCGGAATAAACTCCAAAGGTTTCTCTGACTGAACTCCGACGGAATTCCATTCAAGCGGTCTTGCCTACACACGGTCAAACCAAAGTCCGACCATCCAGAACACGGTGATGTACAGCACGTACGACCGGACTAGAAAAAGGAAGTTCAATAGCCAATAGCTTCCATCTCGTACTTGCTTCAGAGCATGCGTCATTTTTGGTCCGTTGGAACAGCATACAGACAAGCGGTTTTCCTGATAGGAGTTAGTTCCATCGGAAATATTTAGAACATGTTCTATTTCTTGGTCTGTCAGAATTTTCGAAAAAAAAAAGTCAGATGAGACATACACACGATTGGAATATACGATGAAAAGCTTCCGTCTGGCGTTTTCTGTCGGACATTCCGCTAGTGTGTATGCGGCTTTACAGATAATACCCTCCTGATGAAGTGGTAAAGCTCCGCAAAACATGTTGAGAACAAGAAATGCATGATTTGTGAGGATCCACTATATCTCTGTTCTCCTATGGGGCACAATAAGGGATAGTGACACACATGTAATGTTGGGATATATCTCCAAATGGCATTATAATGTGTATTTGTATAACCCATCTATGATATTTTGGGATATCCACTTTAAATTTAAATTTTTGTATAAATAAAACTTATAAATCTTTATTATAAAAAAAATGTTGTGTACTTTGTTCAAGTTGGTACCGCAATAGTCCATCTCCTTTTCCCCCTTTTTTCCTCCTTTAACTCTTATTATGGTTGCCTCTATTTTAGAATGTTTGAAGGTAAAAGCTAAAAGTTTGGAATGGTGAACCTGTGACTGGGCTAATGATTCAGTTAACGAGTAGTAATTGTATTTTAACCACTTAAAACCGGTGTGTTAAACCCCCTTCTGCCCGGGCCATTTTTTCAGTTTTAGCACTGCGATGCTTTGACTGACAATTACTTAGTCATACAATTTTGTGAGACAAAATTAGCCTTTTTTGGTACAATTATTCTCTACTGCGTTTTTTTTGTTTGTTTTTTTTTTTGCTATATAATGGGAAAAAAAAAATCAGAAAAATTGTTTTCCTTAGTCTTTGCTATACAACTTTGCAAAAAAAAATATTTGTTCTCTATAAAATTGACGTCAAAATGCATTCTGCTACATTTGTCTGGTAAACACATAAGTATATATTATTTAGACTGTGTGAAAGTTATACAGAGTCTACAAACTATGGTATATGTATTTGAAATGTATTGATGTTGATGTTCTGCCTATTTCATTTCTAGAGGCCCTAAAACCCCTGGACAGTAGAAACATCTCCCCCCAAAAAAACTTTTAGAAATGTATACATGGCAAAGTATTTAGTAAGAAGTTGTAATTTATTTTCCACGGTCTTTTGTAAAATGAGGAATAAATAAAATGCAATTCTTTCACAAAGGTCATTTTAACAATTTTTTTTCTCACGCACAGCATTCCAAAACACATTATTCGATGCATCCCAAAACACATTATTCTAGTCCTTCTAGTCCTCTCAAGTATGGGGATCACTGTCACTAGCTACAGCACATGTGTCAAACACGAGGGGCCGCGGGCCAAATCCCTCCAGGCCATTTCACGTGGCCCTCGCACCCCTACACCTCCACCCCGACTTTGTCTCACTAATCAGCAGCAGAGATGAGGACAGAACTCGTCCACCAAATCCTCTCTGTGAAGCCACAGCAACCTCTCATCTCTGCCTCCCCTGGTCCCAGCATTCAGCAGACTCAGACAGCCAACTCCCATCCTCCTCTAGTCCTCCTCCAGACCCTGCACTTTCTGCTTTCCAGCTCCTACTCCAGCTTTTTCCAGGCAGCAGGTAAGTGGGGTGCACTGTGATGTAAGGGAGAGTGGGTGATTTCTAAAGGTGGGGGGGGCTTTTGGCATCTGATTAAGTGGGGTTTGGGGTGCTCTGGATATCTAGTCTTTTAGATACAACCAGCCCTTTGAGGACAACCATAATGCTAATGTGGGCCGCAATGAAATTGAGTTTGACACCCCTGAGCTATATTGAGCATTTGTGACCTTTCTGGCTCCCACTAGTACTTTATTTCAGTGGTTCATGCTGGGGGAGGCTATCAACACTTGGGGAGTGGCCTGGGGAGCTCTCTCTCCCCCAGGCTGTGGCCTGGTAAGGACATGTGCGGTGTTGTGCTGTGTAGGCTTGAGTCCTATGGGGTATGGTGTAGGAGGGAATTTATTCAAGGTGGAAGAGCCCAAAGGATACCTGCTGGAGGAGGATTAGTGTCTGATCTCAGAGGATCCTGGTACTCCCTTGGACTAATTGAGTCTGGAAACCATTTTTGCTACTGGAGACTCAACTCTAACCCTTTCTCCCTGTAAAGCTGGAGCAATAAAACTATAAAAGACTGAAGTGATTGTTGTACAATGCTATCCACTATGGCCATGGATCCACCCTGAGGTTAATGCTGGCTTTCTACCTGCAGATAAGATTTTTTTTTTTACACAAAGTTGTCCGTTAACAACATATTTCTAAAACATTGTATGCTTATGCCCCGTACACATGGTCGGACTTTGTTCGGAGATTCCGACAACAAAATCCTAGGATTTTTTCAGACGGATGTTGGCTCAAACTTGTCTTGCATACACATGGTCACACAAAGTTGTCGGAAAATCCGATCGTTCTAAACGTGGTGACGTAAAACACGTACGTCGGGACTATAAACGGGGCAGTGGCCAATAGCTTTCATCTCTTTATTTATTCTGAGCATGCGTGGCACTTTGTCTGTCGGATTTGTGTACACACGATCGGAATTTCCGACAACGGATTTTGTTGTCGGAAAATTTTATATCCTGCTCTCAAACTTTGTGTGTCGGAAAATCCGATTGAAAATGTGTGATGGAGCCTACACACGGTCGGAATTTCCGACAACAAGGTCCTATCACACATTTTCCGTCAGAAAATCCTACCGTGTGTACGGGGCATTATACTTAGAATTACACCCTAAAACACACTCTGTTGCTTTGGAGTACCTCATATGTGAAACTTTTTCAGAGCCTACAGTAGCTGCATAGAAAAGCCCAAAATTCAAGTAAAATCTTCAGGTTTTTAAAAAAGTAGACTAAGCATCTAGTTTCCTGACTACCTATCACTTTTTTGAGGTCCTGGAGTGCCAGGACAGTGGAAACACCCAAAACATTACCACATTTTGGAAAGAAAACACACATAAATTTATATATATATATATACATGTGTATTTTTTTTTTAAACAATGAGCACCTTTAGGCTTTCCAAGGACATACAGTATCTCACAAAAGTGAGTACACCCCTCACATTTTTGTAAATATTTTATTATATCTTTTCATGTGACAACACTGAAGAAATTACACTTTGCTACAATGTAAATTATCGAGTGTGCAGCTTGTATAACAGTTTAAATTTGCTGTCCCCTCAAAATAACTTAACGCACAGCCATTAATGTCTAAAGCACTGGCAAGAAAAGTGAGTACACCCTTAAGTAAAAATGTCCAAATTGGGCCAAATTAGTCATTTTCCCTCTCCGATGTCATGTGACTCGTTAGTGTTACAAGGTCTCAGGTGTGAATGGGAAGCAAGTGTGTTAAGCTTGGTGTTATCACTCTCACTCTCTCATAATGGCCCTTGGAAGTTCAACATGGCCCCTCATGGCAAATAACTCTCTGAGGATCTGAAAAAAAAAATTGTTGCTCTACATAAAGATGGCCTAGGCTATAAGAAGATTGCCAAGACCCTGAAACTGAGCTGCAGCACAGTTTTTGAATCAGAAAAGGGCTGGCGACTCGGATGCTCTTGAAAAAAAGTCCTTTATTGGGTTACATGGGTACACGGGTACAGGCTACGCTGCTGAGCCGCAGCACGGTGGCCAAGACCATACAACGGTTGAACAGGACAGGTTCCACTCAGAACAGGCCTCACCATGATCGATCAAAGAAGCTGGGTGCATGTGCTCAGGCGTCATATCCAGAGGTTGGGAAATTGAAGTATGAGTGCTGCCAGCATTGCTGCAGAGGTTGAAGGGGTGGGGGGGTCAGCCTGTCAGTACTCAGACCATATGCCACACACTGCATCAAATTGGTCTGCTTGGCTGTCGTCCCAGAAGGAAGCCTCTTCTAAAGATGATGCACAAGAAAGCCTGACAACAGTTTGCTGAAGACAATCAGCCTAAGGACATGGATTACTGGAACCATGTCCTGTGGTCTGATGAGACCAAGATAAACTTATTTGGTTCAGATGGTGTCAAGTGCGTGTGGCGGCAACCAGGTGAGGAGTACAAAGACAAGTGTGTCTTGCCTACAGTCAAGCATGGTGGTGGGAGTGTCATGGTGTGAGGCTGCATGAGTGCTGCCAGCACTAGGGAGCTACAGTTCATTGAGGGAACCATGAATGCCAACATGTATTGAGAAATAGTGAAGCAGAGCATGATCCCCTCTCTTTGGAGACTGGGCCACAAGGTAGTATTCCAACATGATGACGACCCCAAATACACCTCCAAGACAACCAATGCTTTGCTATAGAAGCTGAGGGTAAAGGTAATGGACTGGCCAAGCATATCTCCAGACTTAAACCCTATTGAGCATCTGTGGGGCATCCTCAAATGGAAGGTGGAGGAGCGCAAGGTCTCTAACATCCACCAGCTCCACAATGTCGTCATGAAGGAGTGGAAGATGACTCCAGTGGCAACCTGTGAAGCTCTGGTGAACTCCATGCCCAAGAGGGTTAGGACAGTGCTGGAAAATAATGGTGGCCATACAAAATATTGACACTTTGGGCCCAATTTGGACATTTTCACGTTGGGGTGTACTCACTTGTGTTGCCAGCGGTTTAGACATTAATGGTTGTGTGTTGAGTTATTTTGAGGGGACAGCAAATTTACACTGTTATTTAAGCTGTACACTCACTACTTTACATTGTAGCAAAGTTTCATTTCTTCAGTGTTGTCACATGAAAAGATATAATAAAATATTTACAAAAATGTGAGGGGTGTACTCACTTTTGTGAGATACTATACATTACACTAATTGCATCTAGTTTTCTGACTAGCAATCACATTTTTTTTTAACCAGGATGTATCACACTGCTGGTGCTTACTGTCAGGCTAGGAGCATATAACAGGTAACAGTTCAGGTGTTCTGATTATGCAAAGAGTTCAAAGAACAAGAGCACATACAATGAGCAGGTCTGAGCAGAGCAGGTCAGCTGGGACTTGTAGTTCACCGCTGTAGATGTAGGTAGATGTTTGCTGGACCTTGTAGTTCACCGCTGCAGATGAGAATAGATGGTGTCTGGTGCTTGTAGTTCACCGCTGCAGGTGAGGATAGATGTCTGGTGCTTGTAATTCACCGCTGCAGATGAGGATAGATGGTGTCTGGTGCTTGTAGTTCACCGCTGCAGATGAAGGTACTACAGTAGAATCAGGCAAGGCGTAGTCTAGGCAAGTTGGGTCATACACAGGAAGATCAGAGTCCGAACTGTACCGAATCAGAAGCAAGCAAACAGGGTCAAACGAGCCGGGTCATACACGAAATACACAGAGCAGATATCAACTGGATCAAACACAAGGTAAACTCTAACACAAGCAATGATTGAATGCTGATATAAGTGATGTTTCCCAGGCAAAGGCTGTGTCAGGTGAGTTGTGCTTGGTCCTAAAGGGATCCTAGTACTGACACTTACCTGCTGCAATTCAGTAGGATGTTCAGTGCCTGGTAACACAGTATGCCTAACTCTTTTAGCAGGGAGTCCTTCATCCTCTGAATCAAATGTGTCCATTAATGAACTGCTGGTGCCCTCGGATTCATACTCCTAATCTGAATCTGATTGGGAGGTCTTCCCACTCTAATCAATTGTTCTCACAATTTGAAAGGCCAGCTCACTAGTGTACATGTTTTAAACATTTTTGGCAGTGGCTGTACTGGTACCTGATAACACTGGTACTAGTTGGCGATCAAGACACTGGTTTGAGGTAACAATGGTACTAGAAGATACTGTACTGGTGCTGCTGGTCATCAGGTTACGAAAAGCTGACTTACAGTGGCAATTGAAATGGTGTGATAATGATCAGGACATTGTTGCTGATTTACACTGGCTCTGGCGACACTGGTACTGGTGTGGCTGGAGATCAGGACAATTTCTCTGGCTTCATTGGCTCTAGAGATGCTGACACTGGTGTGAATATGGATCAGAACAGTGCTTTTTGGCTTACACTGGCTCTGGTGAAACTACAAATCTTTCAACATCCAGGCGCTACAGACTATGATGTAGACATAGAGTAGCCAAAGTAATAAGCTCTCCCACTAGCACCATCTTGTGGCCATTTACCATTAGCGCTCTTTCCAGTATATATTTAATTTCTGATAAAACTGTACTGGTCAGGTGGCTATCAGGACACTGCTTCTGGGTTACACGGGCACTAGCATGACACTGGTCTGGACACTGTTGCTGGCTTACACTAGTTCTAGTGACACTGTACTGGTATGGCTAGTGATCAGGATAATGTTGCTGACTTTGACTGCCTCTGATGACACTGTACTGGTGTGGTAGTGATCAGAACACTGTTGCTGGTTTACACTGGCACTGGCTACACTGACACTGGTGTGAATAGCAATTAACATGCTCTTGCTGGCCTAAACTAGTTTGGTGGCACTGGGATCAGTTTGGCATCAATCAGAAACACTGTTGCTGGCTGCCCTGGTCTGGAGACTGGGACTGGTGTGGCAGCCATCGGGAATACTTTTGCTGGCTTACATTGGCACTGGCTAAATTGGCTCTGCTTTGACCAGCAATCAGGACACTGTTACTGGGTGCTCTCGACACTGGCACTTGTGTACTGGCAATAAGCAACACTGTTGCTGGCTTACACTGGTCTGTGGATACTGGGACCGGTGTGGCTAGTAATCAGGAACTCTATACTGGCTTGTATTGGTTTTGAGACACCTGGACTGGCATGGCAGCAATCAGGAACACTGTTTTTTGCTTACACTGGCTATGGTGACACTGGCACTAGTGTGGCTAGTTATTAGGAACACACTGTTTCTGCCAGAACTGGTCTGGTGGTGATCAGGGACACAGTGGATAGATGCACTGGATTCACTGTTCTGGTGACACTGTTAATGGTGTGGCAGCAATGAGAAACACTGTTGCTGGCTTACAATGGCTCTGGTAACACTGAGATTGGTGTGGCTAGTGATCAGAGACACTGTGGCTGGCTACACTAGTCTGGTGACACTAGTGGCTAGCTTCAATGGCTTTGGTTACACTGTGACTAGTGTGGCTAATGATTAGGGACACTATAGCTTGCTGAATTGTCTGAAGACATTGGAACTGGTATAGTGTAAAACAGGGACATTGTGTTTCTCTTCACTGGTTTGGTGACACTTTGACTGGTGCTTCTTGTGTCATTAATGTCTCAGAGTGCTTTACTTCTATATTCAAGCCGACACACTCTGTCTACTTAAAGTGGTTGTAAAGTCACTACTGTGAAATCCTGTAATCTCCTCTCTTACAGGAAGATATAATGTGCAGTATCTGTGTTTTTTAAAAATTATTCAGCAAAATACCTTTTTTTACAGCGCTGCTGGGCGCTCACGTGACCTGAATGAATGAATGAATGAATGAATGAATGATTTATAAAGCGCTACAAATGCGAACTGAATCGCCTCAAGGCGCTGGATGCATTCTCTGATGTCAGCTTCTCAGAAAAGGAAGGTCTTTAGTTTTTTTCTGAAGGCCTGGTGGTTTTCTTCCATGTGGATGTTGGTAGGAAGAGCGTTCCATAGTCGAGGTCCTTGGACTGCGAATCTTCGTTCTCCCTTTGCTTTGTAGCGGTATTTGGGAATGGTAAGGAGGTTTTGGTTAGCTGATCGAAGACTGCGATTCGGTGTATAGTGTTTTATTTTCTCGCGGAGATATGGTGGGGCGTTTCCTTGTACGCATTTGTGGGTGAGGCAGAGGGTCTTGAATGTGATCCGTTTCTTCACGGTTAGCCAGTGTAGGCTCTTTAGGGAGGGGGAGATGGATTCCCAGGGTTTTTTTCCTGTTAACAGTCTTGCCGCCGTGTTTTGGATGAGTTGTAAGCGCGCAAGCTGATATTGGGGTAGTCCTACGTAGAGCGAATTTGCGTAGTCGAGTCGGGAATTGATGATTGTTCCCACAACTGCCGCTTTGTCCTCTTCTGGGATGAAGGGGATGAGTCTACGTAGTTGGCGGAGGAGATGGTGGGATCCACTCACCACTGATCCTATTTGTGCATCCATTGCCATTCCTGAGTCAAAAATGACTCCGAGACTCTTGGCTTTGGTGCTTGGGGAGATGGTCTGTCCAAGGATGGTGGGAGGTGTCCATGTAGTCTTTATTTTGGAATTTTTGTTAGCTTGTAGGAGAAGAAAGTTCTGTTTTTGATCCGTTGAGTTTGAGGGAGCTAGTGGTCATCCAGTCGTCTATTAAGGAGAGGCATTTCTGTAATTGCTGATGAAGGTCTTTTTGTCCGTTGATACGAAGGTAGAGTTGGGTGTCGTCAGCGTATGAATGGAAACAAAGATCAGTTTTCCTGATGATATTGAGAAGTGGGCGGATGTATATGTTGAATAGTACTGGTGACAAGGGTGATCCTTGAGGGACTCCGCAGGAGACTGCCCGGGTTTCCGAGGTGAATGTACCTAGTTTCACTGTCTGGGAGCGATTCTCTAGGAAAGATGTAAACCATTTTAGAGCAGAACCTGTTGCTCCTGCTACTTCAGCGAGGTGGACGAGTAAAGTGTTGTGGTTTACTGTGTCGAATGCTGCGCTGAGGTCTAACAGTACCAGGAGACTCTGTTCTCCGTCGTCTGCTGCTTCAAGGGCATCATCCCATATTTTGAGAAGTGCTGTTTCTGTGCCATGGCCTGGGCGGAAGCCTGATTGCAGAGGGTCCAGGAGTTGGTGTGTGTCCAGGTGGCGTTGTAGCTGTTGTACTACCACTTTCTCCATAATCTTGGAGATGGCGTTGAGGCTAGTTATTGGTCTACGGCAGTTAGGGTCCTTAGGGTCGAGATTGGCTTTCTTTAGCAGAGGTTTGACGATGCCTTGCTTGAGGGAGGTTGGCACAGTCCCTTCTTTAAATGATTGATTTATGAGCTGTGTTAGGATGGGAGCCAAGATGTCGGAACATTCTTTAAGCAGTTTAGTGGGGATGATGTCGTTCGGTGATGTGCTGTCTCGAAGGCTTCTGATGATGTTTTTGGTTGTGTCTATGGTGATTGGGGACAAAATGAAATTCGGTGGTTGAGTGATGTTTGTGTCGATATCTTCTTTTTGCTTTGGTTCAGTGAGGGTGATCGTTGTTTTCTGATGGATTGATTTCCGAATGTTGTCGATTTTGTCGATGAAGAAATCTGATAACTCATTGCAGAATTCTTGAGTATCATTTCCTGGGGGCTCTAAGCAGGTCGGGTTCATAGACTGAGCCACTATTTTGAACAGTTCCCGCGGACGGTTTAAGGCGGAAGAGATGGTGTCTGAGAAATGTTCTTTTTTGGCTTTAAAGATTGCCTTGTGGTATTTCCCCGTGAGTGCTTTGTAGTTAGCATGGTTTTCCTTGGTAGGATTTCTTCTCCATGCTCTTTCAGCTCTTCTACGTTCTTGCTTGAGTAGGGTGAGAGTACCGTTGAACCAGCTGGAGTTTTTTTTGCGGATGAGTGTTCTACGTTTTGGCGCCACGAAGTCTGCTGTTTGTAGTAATACATTGTTTAGGGAGTTGAGCGTTTGTTCTGTTGAGAGGTTTGAATTTAGCAAGAGAATTTTGCTCGATAATGTAGTTTTGAAGAGATCAGAGTGAAGTTTCTTCTGTGATCTATTCCAGTGTGTTGCTGTTACGTGTTTCTGTTTTTGCAGGATGGTGTTTGTGGTGATTTTAAATTTGATAGCATGGTGGTCCGTCCATGGTAGCGGTGTGTTGTCAAATATGTTGATGTCCATATTCTGTTTGAAGATGAGATCTAGGGTGTGTCCTGAACCATGCGTGGGAGAGTTTATCAGTTGTTGAAGGCCAAGTTCTTCCATTTGGTTGACGCAGGCAGTTGCGGTGGGGTCTTGGGCCGAGTTTGCCCACAGGTTAAAATCCCCAAGTACCAGCAGGTTTTTGGTTTTCAAGGTGTGCATCGAGAAGAATTCAGTGAGCGGTGTGAGCAGATTGGTCTTTGGTCCTGGTGGTCTGTAGCATAGTAGTATGTGAACGGTGTCTTGAGGTGTTGTTCGGAGGTGCAGTGAGAGTGTTTCCATGAAAGGCACTGAGTTCTGTGCGTTTGGTTTGGTGAACCCAAGATGAGATTTGAAGATCACTGCTAGGCCTCCTCCTTTTTTTCCGATTCTATGCTCGGTTAGGATACTGTAGTTCTCAGGCACCAGTTCAGTTAGGATGGTGTTGCAGTCAGGTGTTAGCCAGCTTTCTGTAATGAAGAGGCAATCTAAGTTGTTTTCGATGACGAAATCGTGGATTTCCAGCCTGTGCTTGACTGCAGATCTGGTGTTGATCAGGGCGCATGCTAGTTGTTGCGGTTGGATCGGTGTCTCCTTGCATTTCCTGGTTGATTGTGGGTTGGTTCTTAGTAAATGTTCTTTTTTTAGTCTTTTTTGAGTGGCGCTCGGTAAAGTTGCGGCCGTGTTTCTTAGCCTGTGGATGGTGTCTGCTGTGTATTTAAAGTTGCACATGATGAGGAGGATGGTGTTGCTAGTAGGAAAGGCGTTCTGATGATGGTACTGATGTGATGATCCACTTGCAGGGAGATGGCGGGGTCTGATGGCTACCCGCTGCTTCTGGAGTGGTGTGGCGATGGGCTGGAGTGGGTGCGGAGGTACTTGGGAGGTACGGCTGCCTACCCCCTTGTCGTTGATCCAGAGGAAGGCGAAAAACCCCTAGCTGCGAGGGCCAATAATGCAGCAGAGGAAAAAAATTCCTTCCTGACCCCCCGTGGGGCGATCGGACAGGCCCCTGGATCAACTGATGCAGTACCCCTGGTGGCTTACCTGTAGGGTAGTCCGGCGGAACGACGGGGGGGGGGATTAGACACTACTTACTGGTAGGTGGTGCAGTGGCTGCGTCAAGGATGCTTGAGTTGGAGTAGCCTCTGGTGAGATACCGGAGCCTTTGTGATGATGTTCAGTGTAGGCGGGAGGGGTGCGGGCTCTGTTGGACAAAAAGGAAGGGGGGGATAAGTGGCTGGCTGCAAGAACTAAGCCGCAGCCGTGGTCTATCCCACAGAATCTAGCAGCTAGCCTATGGTGATTAGACTGCGGCTGCGATAGTGACCCAGGGGGGGGTGCCGGAAGGAGGGATCAAGGATAGTGGGTCTAACGGGGAGGGTTACCCTGCTGGGGGCCTCAGATGTTGCAACGGGGGTCTAGTTGGTGCACTGACGGCCTGGGTGTGCCAATATGGCCGCCGGTAGGCCTGAGCTGCGGCTGGGCGGCGGTGGGTGTACCAAAATGGCCGCCGGCCAGGCCTGAGCCGCGGACTTTCCTGCGGTGGTCCCGGCCGTCCAGCGGAGGTTTGCGTGATCCGGAGGTGAGGTAAGCAGGAGGTGGGGAAGCGCCCGCCGGGCGGGCAGACCGGCCGATGAAGGGCAGTGAATTGCTGCCTGTTAGCAGCCGAGCTGGGCCGGAGCCGCGGAGTATCCTGTGCGGCCGGCCGGCTGGCTGACTGAGAGCGGCGTCAGGGAGGGAGGAGCAGAGGGGGGCCCGATGGTAGTGCGGGGGGGGGGGAGTTAAGCCGGACCACGGAGCTGCCTGGCGGGGGCGATGGACCGAACAGAGCAGGAAGGGGGGGTCCCGGATACAGCTACAAGGGGAGCCGCTCGGACCCGCAAAGAGCCCCGAGCGGCCGGCCTGCTGCTAAGTGGTGAGGGATGGGAAGAAGACAGATGGAGAGGGGGAGCGGTGAGCTACCGCAAGGGGGGGTCGGAATGACTCAGGACCCAAGGATGGGATGGCCGGGTGGCCGGGCTGCTTACGAGCCGCTGCAGCAGGCTACAGCAGAGGTCTGCTCTCTACAGTGTCAGCACTCAGACTGACTAGAGGAGGAGAGCACACTGAATTCCCAGCACAGCCGAAGAACCGACCATGCTGTGCTCTCCTTCCTTGTTCTGAGCACTACAGCAGGAGAGGCTGAGATTCCTCACTGACGTCAGCCAGGAGGACAAGAGGAGAGTGGTAGTAGTAGTAGTAGTAATTTTACAGTAGTAATTTTACAGCTATGGTGGTGGGAGGGGAGGAGCGCGGAGGAGATGGATCACACACAGACTCCCAAGCTGACAGGCAAGGAGGGAGGGAGAGAGGGGGAGATAGGAGAGACTGTGGGATGATGGAGGCGCGTAACCTGACCACAGTAATCAGGGATCAGCAGCCATGACTACCATAGTCAGCACACTAACGGGGACACAGGAACAGGCAGGATCAAGCAGATTTTGTAGAACATAGAGAGGGACAAATGACACAGCACAAGCACAAGCACAAGCTGTGTTTTCTGCTTTAAAGGATCAAGAACATTTTTTTTAGGGTTACTACCACTTTAAAACTTCTCACAGGAGTAGAGCAGACAGGTACGGAAGGTGAAGGAGTAGGATGTATTAGGGGCTCATTTTGTTGAATGTGTGTTACTGAGCTCTGAAAACTTTCTTAAAGCAGCTAAGGCTAGTGTTGAGACAATAATCCACACATTCTTGAGTAAGCAACTTTTTTATACCTGCACAATCACATGTGCATTTACCAAAGGTTTTTAAAACAAACCAACATGTTTGTTGTATAACAATTTTTGCAGTAGCATTATCAAAAATCGAAATGTCCATTTCAGATAAAACAGGCCTGTGTAAAACAAACAAGAAAGCCAAAAAACTTGAACTTACAAAGTTCACATTAGGTAAAACCTGAAGGCTATATCAGACATCAGTATTTAGGAACTGTGTTTGATATAGCGTTCAGATGGGGGGAAATCACCCAAGGAAAAGCCAAATTTGGAAGATGCACACCAATTTACGAATGTCAACATATGCTATCTGCCATCACGGGAGATCAATGGACGCATTTTGGGGGTGCAACCCCTTCCTCAATTATAAAGTAGCGTTGAGGAAGGGCTTGCTCCCCCAAAACACGTCCCTTGATCCCCCCTGATGGCAGATAGCACATGTTGACATTCGTAAATTGGTGTGCATCTTCCAAATTTGGCTTTTCCTGGGGTGATTTCCCCCCATCTGAACGCTATATCAAACACAGTTCCTAAATACTGATGTCTGATATAGCCTTCAGGTTTTACCTAATGTGAACTTTGTAAGTTCAAGTTTTTTGGCTTTCTTGTTTGTTTTACACAGGCCTGTTTTATCTGAAATGGACATTTCGATTTTTGATAATGCTACTGCAAAAATTGTTATACAACAAACATGTTGGTTTGTTTTAAAAACCTTTGGTAAATGCACATGTGATTGTGCAGGTATAAAAAAGTTGCTTACTCAAGAATGTGTGGATTATTGTCTCAACACTACAATACAACACTTTTGGGGTGATATAATTACTGTTTTCTGCAAAAATGGGGGTTATTTCCTAAGGGCAAATCCTCTTGGCACTACAAGTGCAGTTTCAGTGCAGTTGCAAGTGCACTTGTAGTGAAATGTGTTTTTGGATTTAGGAAATAACACCCAACAGTGCTTTGTATAATAAGGTTACACAATCACGACATTTTCTGGACTCAACACATTTCTGTCAGGGTCAGCTAAAACAAACACAAGCAGTAAATGTCCACCAAGAATTTCTTTTTTTTATTATTATAAAAAGGCTTCACAGATTTTCTGGCATATTGATAGCCCCCCTACCCGCAAAGAACTCCAGGTAGCGTAACCGGACATCACGGGCACTCAGGGAGGGCAAGCCAGGACGGCCACTTTCAAGCGCCGTCAGTGTGGTTTGATGTAGGATTCCAGTCTCAGGCCTAACTGAGCCAGCATAGTTGGCCAAATGTTTCTTTAAAAAGTTATGGAAAATACAGCACGCCAGTATAATATGGTTCAGTTTATACTCCGCCATATGGATGGGTGTCAGAAATAGTCAGAACCGGCTGGCCAGGATTCCAAATGTGTTCTCCACCACTCTTCGGGCTCTGGCCAGCCGGGAATTAAAAACCCTCTGTTCCGGGGTGAGGGTCCTCATTGGGAATGGCCGCATCAGGTGGTCCCCCAGCGCAAATGCTTCATCAGCAACAAACACAAATGGGAGTCCTTCCACATTGTCCTCTGGAGCTGGCAAGTCCAAGCTGCCATTCTGGAGACGCCTGTAGAACTCCGTCTGGGCGATGACTCCACCATCGGACATCCGGCCATTCTTCCCCACGTCCACATACAAGAAGTCGTAATTAGCCGACACCACCGCCAACATCACTATATTATTAAACCCCTTGTAATTATAATAGTATGACCCCGAATTGGGTGGTGGGATGATGTGGACGTGTTTCCCATCAATTGCCCCTCCGCAGTTAGGAAAGTCTCACCGCTCGGCAAAGTGGGAGGCCACAGTCTGCCATTCCCGTGGCGTGGAAGGAAACTGTTGAGGAAAAAACAATAAACATTACTATTTTTACTCTGAAACATGGCAAGCAGATTATACACAAACATTATGGGGCAACCTCCAGATAGCATTTATTAAGGGGAATTTAACAACACCAAAGTATAAGGTACACCTATCATATTCCCCCTCCCCCCCTCTCATGGGCCATTTCTAACATTATAGGGGGTGTGTGGAAATCTTGGACAGGTAACCCTCTTCACTTAATTGAGAGATGAATGCCTAAATACAGGGTATTACTTGGAACAGCCCCTCCTTAGTTACACTATTGGCAGACCACTGGACAGGTAAGAAGTGTCTGAATACAAAGATATAAATACACACTGTACACATTTGAGGACATTTGGACATTCTGCTATTACCTATCAAGATAATAATAAGATACAAAAACTTTAAACAGTACCATTGGAAAGTATACAGGCAGGCCCTTGCACTACATGCTTTGGGGAATTCATCCATAAATCTGAGCACTAAAGAGGTGGGTATAGTGTGTATGGGTTTGGCAAAGTCAGCAGATAGATGATTGAGGATAGATAGAGAATTGGGATCAGCTGACTTAGCAGTTGGGGGAGGGAGGGTTACTAAAAATTATTTGGTGACACCACAAAAAAAGCCTCTGGCCCTCTGCCTGAATTTAAATCAAAAATAACATTTCCAAACATTTTAGGGGGTGTTTGGGGTAAAGCACTACTATGGAGCTGATAAAATACATTGTTAAGTGACTACATGAGGTGAATATAGGGCAGGAGACACCATGCTGGGGGGGTTAGTGAAGGGCAAATATGTATGAAGGACATAAAATAATAATTACATAAAAATCCAGCATGCATGAGAACAAAGGGGACATTCACAGCATATTACAATCATGGTAATTAGGGAATGAGGAAAGAAATACAATACATTATCAAACATTCAATACAATAAAATGTGATATAAAAGGATAAAAATCTTACCTTCATATACTCCTTCTGCAGGACCTGGATGATGGCAGAACAGGTCTCTGGGATAATGATCCCCAGAGCCTGGGGGGAGATGCCTGTCGAGAACTTCAAGTCCTGCAGACTTCTCCCTGTGGCCAAATACCGCAGGGTAGCGACCAACCTCTGCTCTGGAGTGATGGCTTGCCTCATGCAGGTATCCTGCCTGCTGATATAGGGGATCAGCAAAGCCAACAAATGGTGAAATACGGGGTCCGTCATCCTGAGAAAGTTCCTGAAATCATCAGGATTATTCTCACGGATCTCACGGAGTAAAGGCATATGAGAGAACTGGTCACGCTGAAGCAACCAATTCTTGGTCCATGAACTCCTCCCCACCCTGTTCATGGACTGGACTTGTGTCAAGGTCAGGACCCCAACACCAAGCCCCCGCACAGCACGAACTCTACGAGGAGTACGCATACGAAACATGGCTAGAAAACGGTCGGCTGCTCAGAACGAGCGCACTGAAGAGCAGCAAGGCCTGTGAAGAGCGACCTGAAAAACAGCAACGAGCGGGCAATATCGCACAGAAAACTCCGATACGAACTGACTGCACGCACTGAAGAGCAGATACAAACCCACAAGCACAAACTGAACGGCAGAAAACGATCTGAAAGCCACGAGTCTGAAAAAGCGCGAATCGTCTCTCACCAAACTTTTACTAACACGAGATTAGCAAAAGGAGCCCAAAGGGTGCCGCGCTTGGTTCTGAACCGGCCTTTTCTAGTCTCATCGTACGTGGTGTACGTGACCACGTGGTTGGCGATCGGAAATTCCGACAACTTTGTGCGACCGTGTGTAGACAAAAAAAGTTTGAGCCAACATCCGTCTGAAAAAATCCTAGGATTTTGTTGTCGGAATGTCCGAACAAAGTCCAACTGTGTGTACGCCCTATAACAGTGAAAAATGTGCAAAAATTATATGAAGTTTTTATTTTTTTCACCAATAACTTTGCCATGCTTTGTACTAAAAACATCATTTTAAATGGGACATATTATAAAAAGTAATACCGTATTTATCGGCGTATAACACGCACTTTTACCCCTTAAAATCAGGGGGAAATCGTGGGTGCATGTTATACACCGATCCCCACTCTCTGTGTGCCAAAAAAGCCGCGAGCGCCGCGAAAAAACCGAACGCCGACGGAAAAAAACGAGCGCCGCTGAAATAGACCGAGCCGAGTGCTCGGCTCCACTCGCAGTCACGCCGTCCCGCCGCCCCGCCTCCCTGCTGAGGATGAGAAGTGAGCGCTTCCGAAAAAGACAGAGCCGAGTATACTGTGTACTTGGCTCGGCTCCGCTCGCAGTCCCTCCCAGCTCCTTTGATGGACATAACACTCTGTCCAATGGCAGGACTGGGCGGGACTGCGAGCGGAGCCGAGCTGAGTACACAGTATACTCGTGTAAATAAAAGATATTTGCGCTGCGCTTGATAATATAACATAAGAATAATGCCAAAAATCACTTATGAATAAATTTCAAACAAGGTGAATATGTCTTTCTACACAATAACTTTCTATGTGCAATGCGCATATAATCATCTACAATATATATATATATCCAAACAATTCTAAGTGCAATGTGCATATATAATTTTACCAATAAATATCTTAATCCAGTGATGAGCTAAAAAAACATGCAGTATCTCGCATAAAGTGCAACATGCAAGGAAAGTATCAAATTGCATAAAAGTGCCCAGTGCGTCTTAAACACAATTGATATAATCTGTGTTTAGTGAAATCCTTATAATAGTGTCCAAAAAATGTCCAAATTAAATGTGCATCTGTAGCCAAAAGCAATGAATGTCCAAATCATCCATTGTGCTGAATTCAAATGCTGCAAACAACCGTGATGTGCCTTGGTGACCCCCCAAAGTGATTGCGCTCACCTCAGAGCGTGTGACACAGTGATTAGCTGCATCAAATCACGCTTTATAGCCACCCCTTGGGCTCTGCATGGTAAGCTAGATACAATCTCCACTCTGGGTTAAAATGGCTCCATAGACATCCAATCATAAAAATGAAGAGAGACTATATAGTGTAATGCTATTAAACAATAATTTATTAAACAGAAAACCACTTCCCACAAAGGGGTACTCACATTCTCTTGGTGCTGCTGTGCACCAAACAATAAAACGCTGTATAAAAACGCCAATCTGTATGCCGCAGGGTATGTGTTTCTCCCAGCTCAGCTGTGTGCTGTTCACTCAGTCCTGGCCCCTCCCCTACGCGTGTTCGACACAGGGAGTCACGTGTCTTCATCAGGGGTTATGATTGGACGGGTGCTCTATAGCTTAAGTACTCTTCCGGCGGCCATTTTTCCTTAGATCGCGGACTAAATCCTGATGGGCTACACTACTCTATCTCATATGCATTGTAAATCAGTGAAAGGACGCTGTGTTGCCAGATACTATCAATCTGTAAACCCATTTAAGCTATACCTATACTGATCCAGGACGGAGCTCAGGAGAGAAACAGAATACCCCACCGCACTACATTGCCATATATGAAGAAACCATACATTTGATAACAGGATGACAACGTAATTAGCTATCCTGACATATGATAAATATGAGCCATATTAAAAACAATAAAAACAATAAAAACAATATATATTTTGAGTTCCCCTCCTTAGAACATTACTACAATGAACAAAATCTACCCTATTTTATTGTGGACGCTGCCCCATTAGAATTGCGCTTAGCATTTCAAAATTCTCCATCAATCAAGGTATCTTCCTTGCTAGGGGACCTGTATACCTGAGTATATATAAACATACCTGGAGTATGCTGTCCAGTTCTGGGCACCAGTCCTCAGGAGGGACGTACTGGAAATGGAGCGAGTACAAAGAAGGGCAACAAAGCTAATAAAGGGTCTGGAGGATCTTAGTTATGAGGAAAGGTTGCGAGCACTGAACTTATTCTCTCTGGAGAAGAGACGCTTGAGAGGGGATATGATTTCAATTTACAAATAATGTACTGGTGACCCCACAATAGGGATAAAACTTTTTCGCAGAAGAGAGTTTAATAAGACTCGTGGCCACTCATTACAATTAGAAGAAAAGAGGTTTAACCTTAAACTACGTAGAGGGTTCTTTACTGTAAGAGCGGCAAGGATGTGGAATTCCCTTCCACAGGCGGTGGTCTCAGCGGGGAGCATTGATAGCTTCAAGAAACTATTAGATAATCACCTGAATGACCGCAACATACAGGGATATGTAATGTAATACTGACACATAATCACACACATAGGTTGGACTTGATGGACTTGTGTCTTTTTTCAACCTCACCTACTATGTAACTATGTAACTATATAAATATACAGGTCCAAATTACATATCCCTAAGACATAAAATCCTCATACAAAATTATATATTATAACCAATAAATTAACTCTCTCTAATAAGCAAGATATTCATTTGAAAGATCTTTTATCCGATAAACCCAAGATTGTTTATAAAAAAAGCACCTTCGCTACGTGATAGGTTAGTACATAATATAGTGGAACCACCCCCACCAAAGCCAAAAATGTTTTGGGACCTGAAAGGTTTCTTCGGCTGTGGGAGATGTTATAGCTGTGTTAGGGTTACATCTAATACCAAGAAAGTCAGAGTTTTTTAACCCCCATAGAGGCAAGTTGCATATCATAGAAGATTTTGTATCTTGTGATACGATAGGGGTGGTGTATGCGATTAAATGTCCCTGTAATCTTATTTATGTGGACCGCACCACTAGGGCTTTGAGAGATCGTATGGAGGAACACGTGAGAAACATACGAAAGGGACACGATAAACATCACCTCTCTATACATTTTAAAAAGGTTCATAATCAAAGCACGCAAGGTATGGAATTTTGGGGAATTGAAGCACCTAAACGTAACTGGAGGGGCTCTAATTACGTTAGGGATATTAGTAAACGTGAATCCTGGTGGATATACCAGCTCGGCTCTTTATCGCCTGGTGGATTGAATAAAGAGTTCGATCTTACATGCTTTCTTAGTAATTTTTAATTTTATAAATTTATTATTTATTATTTTAAGTGCATACATTTTTTTAGTTTCTTGAATAATCTGTTATACATTTGTCACTCTATGTTCTAGATCCACTTTATTATTACCCTTATATGGTTATTTATAATATAACCATTCAATTTATCTGTCTTCCATATTACTGTTTGTAGTAATGATACATTTAACATAATTCCCCCCCCCCTTTTTTCTCCCCCCCCCCCCCAATGCCGTTGGGGGATACACACAGGACATAAGATATAGATTTCCATTTTTATTAGAGAGAGTTAATTTATTGGTTATAATATATAATTTTGTATGAGGATTTTATGTCTTAGGGATATGTAATTTGGACCTGTATATTTATATTTATATATACTCAGGTATACAGGTCCCCTAGCAAGGAAGATACCTTGATTGATGGAGAATTTTGAAGTGCAATTCTAATGGGGCAGCATCCACAATAAAATAGGGTAGATTTTGTTCATTGTAGTAATGTTCTAAGGATAGGAACTCAAGATATATATTGTTTTTATTGTTTTTAATATGGCTCATATTTATCATATGTCTGGATAACTAATTACGTTGTCATCCTGTTATCAAATGTATGGTTTCTTCATATATGGCAATGTAGTGCGGTGGGGTATTCTGTTTCTCTCCTGAGCTCCGTCCTGGATCAGTATAGGTATAGCTTAAATGGGTTTACAGATTGATAGTATCTGGCAACACAGCGTACTTTCACTGATTTACAATGCATATGAGATAGAGT
Organism: Lithobates clamitans; assembly: GCA_037952925.1. Taxonomy (NCBI): domain Eukaryota; kingdom Metazoa; phylum Chordata; class Amphibia; order Anura; family Ranidae; genus Lithobates; species Lithobates clamitans. Next base: position 2,792,593 of record JBBGZY010000089.1, on the reverse strand, counting down.
AGTGTAGCCCATCAGGATTTAGTCCGCAATCTCAGGAAAAATGGCCGCCGGGAGAGTACTTAAGCTATAGAGCACCCGTCCAATCATATCCCCCTGATGAAGACACGTGACTCCCTGTGTCGAAAACGCGTAGGGGAGGGGCCAGGACGGAGTGAGCAGCACACAGCTGAGCTGGGAGAAACACATACCCTGCGGCATACAGATTGGCATTTTTATACAGCGTTTTATTGTTTGGTGCACAGCAGCACCAAGAGAATGTGAGTACCCCTTTGTGGGAAGTGGTTTTCTGTTTAATAAATTATTGTTTAATAGTATTACACTATATAGTCTCTCTTCATTTTTATGATTGGATGTCTATGGAGCCATTTAAACCCAGAGTGGAGATCGTATCTAGCTTACCATGCAGAGCCCAAGGGGTGGCTATAAAGCATGATTTGACGCAGCTAATCACTGTGTCACACGCTCTGAGGTGAGCGCAATCACTTTGGGGGGTCACCAAGGCACATCACGGTTGTTTGCAGCATTTGAATTCAGCACGCTGGATGATTTGGACATTCATTGCTTTTGGATACAGATGCACATTTAATTTGGACATTTTTTGGACACTATTATAAGGATTTCACTAAACACAGATTATATCAATTGTGTTTAAGACGCACTGGGCACTTTTATGCAATTTGATACTTTCCTTGCATGTTGCACTTTATGCGAGATACTGCATGTTTTTTTAGCTCATCACTGGATTAAGATATTTATTGGTAAAATTATATATGCACATTGCACTTAGAATTGTTTGGATATATATATATATATATTGTAGATGATTATATGCACATTGCACATAGAAAGTTATCGTGTAGAAAGACATATTCACCTTGTTTAAAATGTATTCATAAGTGATTTTTGGCATTATTCTTATCTTATACAGTATACTCAGCCCGGTCTTTTTCGGAAGCGCTCGCTTCTCATCCTCAGCAGGGAGGCGGGGCGGCGTAACGAGCCGAGTACACAGGCTCTGTCTATCGGCGGCAGATTTAAATGGCGCGAATGGCGCAAGGCTGCACTGGGCAAGGCTGCATTGGGCAAGGCTGCACTGGGCAAGGCTGCACTGGGCAAGACTGAACTGGGCAAGGCTGCACTGGGCAAGGCTGCACTGGGCAAGACTGCACTGGGCAAGGCTGCACTGGGCAAGGCTGCATATGACTAAGGGCAAGGCTGCTTATGACAATGGGCAAGGCTGAAAACGGCACTGGGCAAGCTGCAAATGGACACTGATCATTCTGCAATGATGGACAAGGCTACAGATGAACACTGATGAGGCTGCATTGATGGGCATTTAAATGTAAGTTTTTTTTCCTTAAACTTCCCTCCTAAAAGTTTTTTTCCTTAAAATGCCCTCCTAAACTTGGGGTGCGTGTTATACTCCGGCGCGTGTTATACGCTGATAAATACGGTATATACTTTTATTTATAGTAAAAAGTCCTACACATGATCACTCATGAACACATGATCTTAAAAATCGAACTATGCAATCTAACTAACAAATACATTTGCTATAAAATAACAATCAGTCGATCACATAACTATTCATAGCAACACAATTAATTTCCCTCCTATTCCTAGTTTGAGACATATTTAGGTAACATGGTTCAACTTTAAAAGCATTAGAGTAGCTAATATTTGAGTCAGCCATATGAACGCTGTTTTTTTTTTTTTTTTTTAATCAATGGCTCATCTTTGAGAGAAAGCTGTTGAATAGAGGGGTAATGTGAAACAGTAAATACAGGTGTATGAAAAAGTATTTCCCCCTTTCTGATTTTTAATTTTTTTGCATATTTGTCACACTTAAATGACTCAGATCATTAAATATTAAGCATTATTACACAAAGATAAACTGAGTAAATACAAAATGCAGTTTCTAAATGATGGTTTCATTTATTATGGCAAAAAAGCTGTCCAAACCTGCCTGGCTTTATGTAAAAAAGTAATTGCCCCCTAAACCTAATAACTGGTTGTACCACCCTTGGCGGCAACAACTGCAATCGAGTGTTTGAGATAACTGGCAATGAGTCTTTCACATTGCTGTGGAGCAATTTTGGCCCACTCTTCTTTGCAGAAGTGTTTTAATTCAGCCATATTGGAGGGTTTTCCAGCATGAACGGCCTGTGTAAGGTCATGATATAGCATCTCAATTGGATTTAAGTCCGGGCTTTGACTAGGCCACTCCAAAACCTAAATTGTGCTTTGTTTGAACCATTTGGAGGTGGACTTGTGTCAGGGCTGGGCTCAGCCCTTTCTTCTCAAAGCTGGCCTCTCAGCTGTCGGCTAATTGCCAGCTCCTATCTCTCCACAGTGACTCACCTGTTGATGATATCTTGCTCGTCAGTCCTGCCTACTTAAGCCATCCAGTCCAGATGATCTCTGCCTTTTCCTTCGTCACATCTCTAGAGACGCTCGCTTGTGTTGCCTGGCTGATATTCCTTCTGGCTCCAGATCTTACTTGCTGTTTTATTACACTCATCTCTGGCTCCCTGACATTTTGGCTTGTCTGATTATACATTCCGGTTCCTGAACTCTGGCTATGTTTTGACTACATTTACTCTGTTTGCCTTTATTTTTTATTATTATTAAACAAGTGTGATTTAACTGTACTTCTGTCTCAGTCTGATATATGGTTTCTGACAACTTGCTGTTGTGTTTCTGGTCATTGTCCTGCTGCATAACCCAAGTGCACTTGAGCTTGAGGTCATGAACTGATGACCGGACATTCTCCTTTAGGATTTATCTATCAATTATGGTAAGTTGTCAAGGTCCTGAAGCTGCAAAGCAGCCCCAGACCATCATGCTACCCCCACCATGTCTGACTGTTGGTATGATGTTCTTGTCATGAAATGCTGTATTTGTTTTATGCCAGATGTAACAGGACGCACACCTTCCAAAAAGTTACATTTTTGTCTTATCAGTCAACAGAATATTTTCCTAAAAGTCCTGGGGATAAGCAAGATGTTTTTTGGTAAATGTGAGATGAGCATTTGTGTTCTTTTTAGTCGGGAGTGGCTTTGGCCTTGAAACTCTCCCATGGATGCCATTTTTTCCTAGTCTCATTCTTATGGTTGAATCATGAACACTGATCTTACCCGAGGCAAGTGAGGCCTGCAGTTCTTTAGATGTTGTTTTGGGTTCTTTTATGACCTCCTGGATGAGTCGTTGTCATGCTCTTGGAGTAATTTTTGTAGGCCGGTCACTCCTGGGAAGGTTCACCACTGTTCCAAGTTATCTCTATTTGTGGATAATGGCTCTCTCTGTGGGTCACTGGTGTTCCAAAGACTTAGAAATAACTTTGAAACCCTTCCTAGACCAATACATGTACATTAGTTTGTTTCTAATCTGTTCTTGATTTTTTTAGAACGCGGCATGGTGTGTGGGTTTTTGTGATGTGTTAGCGTGCTTCACTTTGTCAGACAGCTTCTATTTATGTGATTTCTTGATTCAACAAGTCTGGCAGTAATCAGGCCTGGGTGTGGCAAGTGAAATTTAACTCAGTTTTCCAAAAAAGTATGGTTAATTACAGTTCATCCATGAATCAGCATGGTGGGGGCAATTACTTTTTCACATGGGGCCAGGCAGGTTTGAACAGCTTTTTTCCCTTAACCACTTGCCGACCGCCTCACGCAGATATACGTCTGCAGAATGGCATGGGCAGGCAAAATCACGTACCTGGTACGTGATTGCCTTCCCGCGGGCGGGGGGTCCCATCGGACCCCCCCGGTGCCAGAGGGGGTCGGCTCTTGTTCGCGGGCGATGAGAGGTGAGGGGGAGGCCATCCATTGTTGGCCACCCCCTCCCGATCGCTCCAAGCGAATGAAAATGCTTCCTCTCCCTCTGTAATGTAAACAGAGGGAGAGGAAGTGATGTCATCCCTCCTCGAGCCGGTCTTTTTCGTTCCGGCGCAGAGGAGAGAAGACATCAAGTAAGTGCACAACACCACGTTCAGTAGAACACGCCAGGCACACTTTTCACCCCCCTTCACCCCCCAATCACCCCCCAATCACCCCCCTGTACCCCCTGTCACACTGACACCAAAAGCAGTGGTTTTTTTTGCATTGGTGTCAGTTTGCGACAGTTATAAGTGTTAGGGCAGTTAGGTAAGCCCCCTTTAGGTCTGGGGTACCCCGCTTTAGGTCCAGGGTACCCCCCTAACCCCCCCTAATAAAGTTTAACCCCGTGATCACCCCCCGTCACCAGTGTCAGTGTATAGGTTTGCTGTCAGTGTTTTATAGCGACAGGGACCCCCATATACTACCTGCTAAAGATTTTAACCCCTTGATTGCCCCCTAGTTAACCCTTTCACCAGCGATCACCGTATAAGTGTTACGGGTGACGCTGGTTAGTTTGTTTTTTATAGTTTATTATAGTTTATTACAGTTTTAGGGCACCCGCCGTTTATTACCTTATAAAGGTTTAACCCCCTAATTGCCCAGCGGTGATATAAGTTACGTTTCTAGGATCAGATAAGGTCTGCGTAGCCCCAGGCAGCGTCAGGTTAGCGCCAGTACCGCTAACACCCACGCACGCAGCATACACCTCCCTTAGTGCTACAGTATCTGAACGGATCGATATCTGATCCGATCAGATCTATACTCCCCAGCAGTTTAGGGTCCCCCAAAAAAACGCAGTGTTAGCGGGATCAGCCCAGATACCTGCTAGCACCTGCGTTTTGCCCCTCGGCCCAGCCCAGCCCACCCGAGTGCAGTATCGATCGATAACTGTCACTTACAAAACACTAAGCACACATAACTGTAGCGTTCGCAGAGTCAGGCCTGATCCCTGTGATTGCTAACAGTTTTTTGGTAGCGTTTTGAATCAGTCGCTAACAGTCAGGAGCTTTTTTGCCTGTGAGTCTCACTAGTGTACCCCTAAATTTAGAGTCCAAAATGGCAAATCGAAGGTACACTAGTGAAGAGGCCTACACGTTTCTAAGCATGACAGATAGTGAAGAGGAAGTCACTCATCTGTCAGATTCAGGCTCAGAATACGATCCTGTAGAGGACAGTGGCTCCATGACAGATAGCTCTGACGACGGAGTTGTGGTCCCTGCTAAGATCAGGCGTACCAGACCCAAATCTTCTTCTTCTGTCCTTGAAGTGCAAGAACCGCAGGGCTCTCGTATGGAGCAGAGAAATACTAGCGCCGCTATTCCTTCTGGTGAACTGGCAAGCACCAGCGGCCTAGTGCACCCTGGTCGTATATCCAGCACTGCAGTATCACGTGGTGACGTGGCATGTCCCATAAGTGCAGTTCAAGCTGGCGTGGTGGCAAGCACAAGTAGTGTCCCGCTGCCACCAAGAAGACAAACACAGGCCTGTCGTGCCCAAAGTGCCCTTCCTACTGCATTCGCCAATCCAAATTGGGAACCCACCACTTCTGCAGCCCCCGTACTTCCCCCTTTCACTGGCCAACCTGGAATTCAGGTGGAAACAGTTGACTTTACGCCACTGGATTTTTATTCGCTGTTTTTCACCGAAGATCTCTATAGATCTATTGTGGACCAAAGCACTTTGTACGCTGGTCAACACATTGCCACTATTCCCCAGTCCTCCCTTGCCAGAGATTGAAAACCAATTACGGTTTCTGTATTTAAGATCTTTCTGGGCCTTTCCCTCCTCATGGGCATAAATAAAAACAGTGAGTTGCGGTCATATTGGTCCACTGACCCAATTTACCATTCGCCCTTGTTCTCTGCCTCCATGGCCAGGGCACGATACGAGCAGATTTTGCGGTTCATGCACTTCAACGTCAATGAACTCTGTCGTCCTCGTGGAGACCCTGGATAAGATCGGCTCTACAAAATTCGGCCCCTCGTAAACCACTTCAACCAACGTTTTGCAGACTTTTTACTCCCCATCAAGTTTTTGAGTCCCTGATTAAATTCTCTGGCCGCTTGTCATTCAAACAGTACCTTCCCAGCAAGCGTGCCAGATACGGGATCAAGATGTATAAGCTCTGTGACAGGGCCACAGGCTATACATGTAGTTTTATGGTTTATGAGGGCAACGATAGTCATGTAGAGCCGACAAACTGCCCTGACTACATAGGAAGCGCTGGCAAGATAGTGTGGGACTTGGTGTCACCCTTATTCGGAAAGGGGTACCACTTGTACGTGGACAATTATTACACGAGCGTGCCACTTTTTAGCCACCTTTTTGATCATCAGATTGGAGCATGTGGCACCGTGTGACCTAATCGCCGGGGCTTTACCCAGCGGCTTGTAGATTCCCGTCTTAGGCTGGGGGAGAGAGCCTGCTTGCAGTATAATAACTTGCTCACTATGAAGTTGGAGGGACAATAAGAATGTTTTCGTTCTTACCTCCCTTCATGCAGACACGACGGTCCAAATTCCTACGGCGACTGGTGTTGTGAAAATACCCCTCTGTGTCCGCGAATATAACCAAAATATGGGAGGGGTGGACCTCAATGACCAGTTGCTGGCGCTGTACCTAGTTGCCCGTAAGGCCAGACGCTGGTACAAAAAAGTGTCTGTTTATTTATTTCAATTGGCTTTGCTGAACGCTCATGTGCTATACAGAGCTTCAGGACAGACTGGATCCTTCCTTAAATTCCAGGAAGAGATCGTCAGAGCCCTTCTGTATCCAGATGGTGCTCCACCTCACCATCCCCAACCAAATGCAGTAAGTCGGCTGCATGAGAGGCATTTTCAATATGTCCTCTCGAGTACCCCTACCCAACGAGCCCCCCAAAAAAGATGTTGTGTCTGCAGCAAGCGCGGATTTAGGTGTGACACCCGGTATTATTGTCCCCTCTGTCCTGGCAATCCTGGTCTTTGCATTGGTGAATGTTTTGAACGCTACCATACACTAGTGGAGTATTAGCGTAGGGTACAGCACTGCACAGACTAGGACACACTTTCACAGGGTCTCCCAAGATGCTGTCGCATTTTGAGAGACCCAAACCTGGTACCAGTTAAAAAAGTTAAAGTTACAAAAAAAAGTGTAAAAAAACAAAAAAAAGTTAAAAAAAAGAAAAAAACATAAAAAAATATATAAAATAAAAAAAAACAAAAATAGTTTTTGTTTTATTGTTCTCTCTCTATTCTCTCTCTATTGTTCTGCATTCTATACTGCAATGTTTTATTGCTATGTTTTTATCATGTTTGCTTTATAGGTATGCAATTTTTTTGTACTTTTTTTTTATTGTTAACCACTTTTTTGTTTTCAGGTACGCCAATCAGCTGCAGAGCGGATTTATTTATCTTGACAGCAACAGCGTTTGCTCCCACGATACATAAAGCCGTGACTCCAGCACTGTCGGAGGTGATTTCACCACCACAGTTACATACTTCAGCATATATGCCGAAGTGTGGGGGCAGCAGTGGGTGAAGGAGCGATTTGCTCCTGCCTTTTGCGGGAGGATGCCCCCATGCTTCGGCATATATATATTTTAGGTAGGCACAGGTTGCGTTAAATGTTTTATTTTTTACTATGTTTTTTTTTGTATTTTGCTTTGCAGGTATGGTAAGTATTACTGTTATACTGTAATGTTACTTTGTTTTTTGTTAACCATCATTTGCTTAGTAGGTACGCCATTCAGTTGCAGCGCGGATTTATTTATCTTGACAGCAACAGCGTTTGCTCCCACGATACATAAAGCCATGACTCCAGCGCTGTCGGAGGTGATTTCACCACCACAGTTACATACTTCAGCATATATGCCGAAGCGTGGGGGCAGCAGAGGGCGGAGGAGCGATTTGCTCCTAACTTTTGCGGGAGGATGCCCCCATGCTTTGGCATATATATACGTTGCATGTATGCCCATCATTAGAAGTGGGTGGATGAAGGGAGGTATTCTAATGGTGGGCATACCCACCGATCAATATCTTTTTTTCGTTCAGCCCACAGGCTGCATGAAAAAAAAGTTTACAATATATGCCCAACAAGGACCAGCAACATACTGGTATGTTGCTGGACTTTGAGTGGTTATACCAGAATGATGCCTGCAGGTTTAGCTATCATCTTGGTATCATTCTTTTCAGCCAGCGGTCGGCTTTCATGTAAAAGCAATCCTAGTGTCTAATTAGCCTCTAGACTGCTTTTACAAGCAGTGGGAGGGAATGCCCCCCCCCACCGTCTTTCATGTTTTTCTCTGGCTCTCCTGTCCCAACAGGGAACCTGAGAATGCAGCTGGTGATTCAGCCAGCTGACCATAGAGCTGATCAGAGACCAGAATGGCTCCAAACATCTCTATGGCCTAAGAAACCGGAAGCTACGAGCATTTCATGACTTAGATTTCGCCGGATGTAAACAGCGCCATTGGGAAAGCATTTTATCACACCGATCTTGGCGTGGTCAGATGCTTTGAGGGCAGAGGAGAGATCTAGGGTCTAATAGACCCCAATTTTTTCAAAAAAGAGTACCTGTCACTACCTATTGCTATCATAGGGGATATTTACATTCCCTGAGATAACAATAAAAATGATTAAAAAAAATAAAAATGAAAGGAACAGTTTAAAAATAAGATAAAAAAGCAAAACAATAATAAAGAAAAAAAAAAAAAAAGCACCCCTGTCCCCCCCTGCTCTCGCGCTAAGGCGAACGCAAGCATCGGTCTGGCGTCAAATGTAAACAGCAATTGCACCATGCATGTGAGGTATCAATGTGAAGGTTAGATCGAGGGCAGTAATTTTAGCAGTAGACCTCCTCTGTAAATCTAAAGTGGTAACCTGTAAAGGCTTTTAAAGGCTTTTAAAAATGTATTTAGTTTGTCGCCACTGCATGTTTGTGCGCAATTTTAAAGCATGTCATGTTTGGTATCCATGTACTCGGCCTAAGATCATCTTTTTTATTTCATCAAACATTTGGGCAATATAGTGTGTTTTAGTGCATTAAAATGTTAAAAAGTGTGTTTTTTCCCCAAAAAATGCGTTTGAAAAATCGCTGCGCAAATACAGTGTGAAAAAAAAAAAAAATGAAACACCCACCATTTTAATCTGTAGGGCATTTGCTTTAAAAAAATATATAATGTTTGGGGGCTCAAAGTAATTTTCTTGCAAAAAAAATATTTTTTTCATGTAAACAAAAAGTGTCAGAAAGGGCTTTGTCTTCAAGTGCTTAGAAAAGTGGGTGATGTGTAACATAAGCTTCTAAATGTTGTGCATAAAATGCCAGGACAGTTCAAAACCCCCCCAAATGACCCCATTTTGGAAAGTAGACACCCCAAGCTATTTGCTGAGAGGCATGTCGAGTCCATGGAATATTTTATATTGTGACACAAGTTGCGGGAAAAAGACAAATTTTTTTTTTTTTGCACAAAGTTGTCACTAAATGATATATTGCTCAAACATGCCATGGGAATATGTGAAATTACACCCCAAAATACATTCTGTTGCTTCTCCTGAGTACGGGGATAACACATGTGTGAGACTTTTTGGGAGCCTAGCCGCGCACGGGACCCCCAAAACCAAGCACCGCCTTCAGACTTTCTAAGGGTGTAAATTTTTGATTTCACTCTTCACTGCCTATCACAGTTTCGGAGGCCATGGAATGCCCAGATGGCACAAACCCCCCCAAATGACCCCATTTTGGAAAATAGACACCCAAAGCTATTTGCTGAGAGGTGTAGTGAGTATTTTGCAGACCTCACTTTTTGTCACAAACTTTTGAAAATTGAAAAAAGAAAAAAAAAAAACATTTTTTCTTGTCTTTCTTCATTTTCAAAAACAAATGAGAGCTGCAAATTACTCACAAAAAAAATTGTCACTTTCCCGCAACTTGTGTCAAAATATAAAATATTCCATGGACTCAACATGCCTGTCAGCAAATAGCTTGGGGTGTCTACTTTCCAAAATGGGGTCATTTGGGAGGGGTTTGTGCCATCTGGGCATTTTATGGCCTTCAAAAATGTGATAGGTAGTGAGGAGTGAAATCACAACTTTACGCCCCTAGAAATCCTGAAGGCGGTGCTTGGTTTTCGAGGCCCCGTACACGGCTAGGCTTCCAAAAAGTCCCACACATGTGGTATCCCCATACTCAGGAGAATCAGCAGAATGTATTTTGGGATGCAATTCCACATATGCCCATGGCCTGTGTGAGCAATATATCATTTAGTGACAACTTTGTGCAAAAAAAAAATGTCACTTTCCCGCAACTTGTGTCAAAAAATAAAATATTCCATAGACTCAACATACCTCTCAGCAAATAGCTTGGGGTGTCCAATTTCCAAAATGGGGTCATTTGGGGGGGTTTTGTGCCATCTTGGCATTTTATGGCTTTCAAAACTGTGATAGGTAGTGAGGAATTTATGCCCTTAGAAATCCTGAAGGCGGTCCTTGGTTTTCGGGGCCCCGTACGTGGCTAGGCTCCCAAAAAGTCCCACACATGTGGTATCCCCGTACTCAGGAGAAGCAATGTGTGAGCATTATATCATTTAGTGACAATTTTTTGTAATTTTTTTTTTTGTCATTATTCAATCACTTGGGACAAAAAAAATAAATATTCAATGGGCTCAACATGCCTCTCAGCAATTTCCTTGGGGTGTCTACTTTCCAAAATGGAGTCATTTGGGGAGGGTTTGTACTGCCCTGCCATTTTAGCACCTCAAGAAATGACATAGGCAGTCATGAACTAAAAGCTGTGTAAATTCCAGAAAATGTACCCTAGTTTGTAGACGCTATAACTTTTGCGCAAACTATACTAAATATAAGCTTATTGACATTTTTTTTACCAAAGACATGTGGCCGAATACATTTTGGCCTAAATGTATGACTAAAATTGAGTTTATTGGATTTTTTTTATAACAAAAAGTAGAAAATATCATTTTTTTTCAAAATTTTCGGTCTTTTTCCGTTAATAGCGCAAAAAATAAAAATGGCATGGTGATCAAATACCATCAAAAGAAAGCTCTATTTGTGGGAAGAAAAGGACGCAAATTTTGTTTGGGTACAGCATTGCATGTCCGCGCAATTAGCAGTTAAAGCGACGCAGTGCCAAATTGTAAAAAGTGCTCTGGTCAGGAAGGGGGTAAATCCTTCCGGGGCTGAAGTGGTTAATAAATAAAATAATAATTTAAAAACTGCATCTTGGATTTACTCGGGTTATTTTTGTGTAATATTAAAATTAGTTTGATGATCTGAATCATTTAAGCGTGAGAAATATTCAAAAAAAAAAATCAGGAGGGGGCAAATACTTTTTCACACAACTGTATATAATACTAAGGGGAAACGAGAAAACACAGATAATTTATGTTTTTTTTAATGATTGGGTGACAGGTTACATTTTTAGTTTCTGACAATAGCACTGGATAGAATAAATACATATACTTGAGTTCTGTATTTGCATACACAGCACAAACCTTACAAATGCACAGGCACCACCTTTGACCTTTACAGATGTAAACATAATGCAGGCTCCTTAGGTCCTAGACTTAAAAACATCTGTGGCTAGTGCACACAATGCAGTAGACAGTGATGGTTATATTATTTTCATAGTGACCCACAGTGATCAAATATATATGAACTAGTTGGGTTGTTTCTGAAAAACAACATTACTTATTAAATATGTATTGAGGGCATTTTATTATAGTTTTCTAATTTGTAAAATACAGACACTGTACTTCCAACATTTAAACATCATCAAATTGCAGTAGCAGAACTCAGCAGTGTCAGCAATGGGGATACTGTGTTTCTTGGCAACCACATTTTAGTTTCCTGTGTTTGCTAACAAAATATAATATGTGATAGTGGGAGTGTTTTTATTTACCAAACTAGAGACAAATCGGTAAAGCTTATAATACAGCAAACACTTTAGCAACTGGTTGTAAATCATTCAACGTGCAATTCATTTTCACTAGTGTTTTGGGGTAATTTACTTTAAATAAAGTCATAACTGTGATGCATTGCTAATTGCATTTTAACATAGAATTTCATTGCATTTTAACATAGAACAACCACATTTTTATTGCTTCAGCAACTAAATGTGTTTTGACATAAAATAAACAGCAGTCCCACAAGCCATGTTAAAGAGAATACAGTATACACACTACTGTGCAAAAGTTTTAGGCAGGTGTAAAAAAATGCTGTAAATTAAGAATGCTTACTTCCAGGACTCCTTACATAGTTACATAGTTACATAGTAGGTGAGGTTGAAAAAAGACAAAGTCCAACCTATGTGTGTGATTATATGTCAGTATTACATTGTATATCTCTGTAGGTTGTGGTCGTTCAGGTGTTTATCTAATAGTTTTTTGAAACTATCGATGCTCCCTGCTGAGACCATCACCTGTGGAAGGGAATTCCACATCCTTGCCACTCTTACAGTAAAGAACCCTCTAAGTAGTTTAAGGTTAAACCTCTTTTCTTCTAATTTTAACCACTTGCCCACCGCACTATAGCCGAATGGCGGCTCCATAACTCTGGGAGGGCGTACACTGACATCCTCCCGGAGTCTCGCTCTTGCATACCCCCTGGGGCGTGTACACGGGAACATCCATGCTCGCCAGGTTCGCGGGACCCGGCGCAGCGCGGTTAGCAGTAAAGGGCCAATGACAACGGAGATTTGGGTGGGAGAAGCCTCTACCCATGTCCCCATTCTTTCTTGGCCTGCTACTTGGACCATGTTCCTGCTTACTACCAGGACCAATATTTTGGCACTGCTAGCAATGTCTCTGCTTGCACTGACCCTGGACTGTATATGGACAGTATCCCTGCCTGTACTGTGTATGGACAATTCCTACCTGCTGCCTGGACAATTCCATTCACTGTCGCTGACTACGTTCCTGCCTGCTGCCTGGATCAGGGCTCTCCACCTGTGGACAACTACACTACTAAAACCACAGGTAATCTTTTGTTTACCCTTTGCTCAGCAGAATGTATTTAAGGGTGTAATTCTTGGTATGTTCATGCTATGTGTTAGAAATATGAAGGTCCTTCAAAAATGCGATAGATTGTAAGGAAATTAGATGTGTAATCTATGCTCCTAGAATGCCTGAATGTGCTACTTCAATGGTGGGCCTCTGTATGTGGCCAGGCTGTGTAAAAGTCTCACACATGTGGTATTGCCATACTCAGGAGAAGTAGCAGAATATATTTTGGAGTGTCATTTTTGCCATGTACATGCTATGTGTTGGAAATATCTTAGAAATTGACAACTTTGTGTAAAAAAATGCGTTTTCATTTTTTTCCACATTTTCCAAAAACTTCTGGAAAAAAATGAACCGTTCAAAAGACTCATCATGTCTCATAGATTATACGTTGGGGTGTTTGCTTTCCAAAATGGGGTCACTTTGTGGGTTTTTCCACTGTCCTGGTGCTCCAGGGCCTTCAAAAGTGTAATAGGTGGTTGAGAGATTAGATGTGTAATTTATGCTCCTAGAACGCCTGAATGTGCTACTTCAATGTTGGGCCTCTGTATGTGGCCAGGCTGTGTAAAAGTCTCACACATGTGGTGGAGGAGTAGCAGAATATATTTTGGGGTGTCATTTTTGCTATGTACATGCTATGTGTTGGAAATATCTTAGAAATGGACAAGCCTCTACCCATGTCCCCATTCTTTCTTGGCCTGCTACTTGGACCATGTTCCTGCTTACTACCAGGACCAATATTTTGGCACTGCTAGCAATGTCTCTGCTTGCACTGACCCTGGACTGTATATGGACAGTATCCCTGCCTGTACTGTGTATGGACAATTCCTACCTGCTGCCTGGACAATTCCATTCACTGTCGCTGACTACGTTCCTGCCTGCTGCCTGGATCAGGGCTCTCCACCTGTGGACAACTACACTACTAAAACCACAGGTAATCTTTTGTTTACCCTTTGCTCAGCAGAATGTATTTAAGGGTGTAATTCTTGGTATGTTCATGCTATGTGTTAGAAATATGAAGGTCCTTCAAAAATGCGATAGATTGTAAGGAAATTAGATGTGTAATCTATGCTCCTAGAATGCCTGAATGTGCTACTTCAATGGTGGGCCTCTGTATGTGGCCAGGCTGTGTAAAAGTCTCACACATGTGGTATTGCCATACTCAGGAGGAGTAGCAGAATATATTTTGGAGTGTCATTTTTGCCATGTACATGCTATGTGTTGGAAATATCTTAGAAATTGACAACTTTGTGTAAAAAAATGCGTTTTCATTTTTTTCCACATTTTCCAAAAACTTCTGGAAAAAAATGAACCGTTCAAAAGACTCATCATGTCTCATAGATTATACGTTGGGGTGTTTGCTTTCCAAAATGGGGTCACTTTGTGGGTTTTTCCACTGTCCTGGTGCTCCAGGGCCTTCAAAAGTGTAATAGGTGGTTGAGAGATTAGATATGTAATTTATGCTCCTAGAACGCCTGAATGTGCTACTTCAATGTTGGGCCTCTGTATGTGGCCAGGCTGTGTAAAAGTCTCACACATGTGGTGGAGGAGTAGCAGAATATATTTTGGGGTGTCATTTTTGCTATGTACATGCTATGTGTTGGAAATATCTTAGAAATGGACAACTTTGTGTAAAAAAAATGCGTTTTCATTTTTTTTCCACATTATCCATAAAAACTTCTGGAAAAAATGAACCATTCAAAAGACTCATTATGCCTTCTAGATTATACGTTAGGGTGTTTGCTTTCCAAAATGGGGTCACTTTGTGGGCATTTCCATTGTCCTGGTGCTCCAGGGCCTTCAAAAGTGTAATAGGTGGTTGAGAGATTAGATGTGTAATTTATGCTCCTAGAACGCCTGAATGTGCTACTTCAATGTTGGGCCTCTGTATGTGGCCAGGCTGTGTAAAAGTCTCACACATGTGGTATCGCCATACTCAGAAGGAGTAGCAGAACATATTTTGGGGTGTCATTTGTGGAATGTACATGCCATTTGAGAGAAATAACCTGTTATAATGACAATTTGGGGTGAAAAGAAAAGAAAAAAATCTTCATTTTGCAAAGAATTGTGGGAAAAAATGACAACTTCAAAAAACTAACCATGTCTCTTACTAAATACCTTGGAATGTCTACTTTCCAAAAAGGGGTCAATTTGTGGGTATTTATACTTTCCTGGCTTGTTAGGGTCTCAAGAAATGAGATAGGCCTCAGTACATCAGGTCTGATCAATTTTCAGTGATTTCACTATAGCTTGTAGACTCTATAACTTGCACACAGACTAAATATTATCCACTAATTTGGTTTATTTTTACCAAAGATATGTAGCAGTATAAAGTGTGGCCCAAATTTATGAAGAAAATGACTTATTTGCAAAATGTTATAATAGAAATGAAGAAAAATGCATTTTTTTACCAAATTTTCTGTCTTTTTTCATTTACAGCACAGAAAATAAAAAGCCCAGGGGTGATCAAATACCACCAAAAGAAAACTCTATTTGTGAGAAAAAAAGGACGAAAATTTCATATGGGTACAGTGTTGCATGACTGAGTAATTGTCATTCAAAATGTGAGAGCACTGAAAACTGAAAATTGGTCTGGTTAGGAAGGGGGTTTAAGTGCCCAGTGGTCAAGTGGTTAATGAGTGGCCACGTGTCATGTTAAACTCCCTTCTACAAAAAAGTTTTATCCCTATTGTGGGGTTACCAGTACGGTATTTATAAATTGAAGTTTTTTTGTTTTTCTTTACATTGAAGATAGTTCTTAATGACATTGACTGTATGTTTTGGGGTCATTGCCCTGCTGCAGAATATGTTTGGGGCCAATTACTCACCTCTCTGATAGTATAGCATGATGGATAAGTATCTGTCTGTATTTCTCAGCATTAAAGACACCACTGATCCTGACCATATTTTCAAATCCATTTGTAGAAATGCAGCCCCAACATGCAAGGTAGAAACCTTCAACATGTTTCATTATTGTCTGCAGACACTAATTATTGTATTGTTCTGCAGCCCTTCAACAAACAACATGCCTCCTGCTACAGCCAAATATTTCAAATTTTGACTCCTTAGTCCAGAGCACATGCTGCCATTTTTCTGCACCCCAGTTCCTATGTTTTCATGTTGAGTGGCTTATCCTTGTTTCCATGTCGAAGGTATATCTTTTTGGCCACAATTCTTCAATGAAAAACCCATCTGGACAGCCTTCTCCGAAAAGTAGATGGGTGCACCTTGGTCCCATTGGTTTCTGCCAGTTCTGTGATGATGGCACTGCTGGACATCTTCCAATGTCAAAGGGAGGTAAGCATGGTGTGTCTTTCTTCTGCTACACTAAGTTTCCTTAGCCAACCATTGTGTCTACGATCCTTAAAGGGATTGTAAACAATCACCTAGTAAAACAACTCATTCAGTTTAAAATAGAAATGAAAGGCAAAACATTTTTGCATAGATATAAAAATACATTATAAATATCTTTCTTTTCCTTATTTATGTGATCACATTCCCTCTGTTCCCAGCTGCATAAGAGCTGGGGGGAGAGAGGCAGCAGTACACTGAGCTTCCTAGTGAATGGCTATGCAGCGGAGGTGTGTCAGGACAAGTCTGATCTTTAAAGGAGAGCAGCCTGAGTTCCCATCATAGCTAGAGAACTTACCACGTTGTGCTCTCCTGCTTAGTGTGGTCAGTTTTCAATAGGTAAACAGAGGGACTGGCAGGAACACCAGATATTTTGCACAGGGGGCGCAATACAAAGAGAATGGGATACTTTCTCATAAAAGTACATGGTACAGCAAGTACATATCAGGAATATGAAGTTTTGGGATAACAAATGCTTTAATGTTGCCCGTTTCTTTGTGCTTTTTTCAAAAGAGCTTGAACAGCATATCTTGAAACCCCAGTCCCCAAATCCACTTTGCACTGCATGTGCACTTGAAAGTGCTCTGAAAGTGCACTTGGAAATGCAGTCGCTCTAAACCTAAGGGGTAGATCTGAAATGAGTGGTAGCTCTGCCGATTTTATCATCCAATCATGTGCAAGCTGAAATGCTGTTTTTTTATTTTCCTTGCATGTCCCTCTCGGATCTACAGCGACTTTACTACTTTACTTACAAGTGCACTTTCAGTGCACTTTCAAGTGCACTTGCAGTGCAAAGTGGATTTGCCTTTAGTAAATAACCCCCTATGTTCCACAACCTCACCTTAGAAGAAGAGTTTAGCTGTTCCTCATCCAGTTTTCAAGCCTCTTGCATAGCTTTTTTTTAGTTAATGACTGTGTTTCAATCTACAATCTACAATTGATGACCATTAACACCTGCTTGGCATAATTGGTTAATCATACACATAACTCTAATCCTACAAAATCCCTGATTTTGTGCAAGTGCACAAAGTGTGCAAGTGTAATGCCGTGTACACACGAGCGGACTTTCCGACCGGACTGGTCCGACAGACTGAATCTGGCGGACAATCCGACCGTGTGTGGGCTGCATCGGACTTCCGACGGACCATCTCGGTCGGAAATCCGACGGACTTTAGATTTGAAATCTGGTTCAAATCTTTACATCGTAACTCCGCCGGACTCAGTTCCTAACGGAAATCCCGTTCCCCTGTATGCTGGTCCGACGGACCAGATACGACGCAAGGGCAGGGTACTACATCTCGCGCTCGCTGCAATAGGAAAAACAAATTTTCCTATTGCGGCGATGAACCTTAGGTCTGGTATGGAATTTAAGGGGAACCCCCTACACCAAAAAAAGACGTGGGGTCCCCCCAAAATCCATACCAGACCCCTATCCGAGCATGCAGCCTGGCCGGTCAGGAAAGGGGGTGGGGACAAGCAAGCGCCCCCCTCCTGAACCGTACCAGGCTGCATGGCCTCAACATGGGGGGTGGGTGCTTTGGGGAGGGGGGGCCCTGTGGCTCCCCACCCCAAAGCACATTGTCCCCATGTTGATGAAGACAAGGGCCTCTTCCTGACAACCCTGGCCGTTGGTTGTTGGGGTCTGCGGGCGGGGGGCTTATCGGAATCTGGGAGCCCCCTTTAATAAGGGGGCCCCCAGATCCCGGTCCCCCACCCTATATGAATGAGTATGGGGTACATCGTACCTCTACCCATTCACCTAGGGAAAAGTAAATAAAAAAGCACACTACACAGGTTTTTAAAGTAATTTATTAGACAGCTCCAGGGGTCTTCTTCCGACTTCGGGGGTCTTCTTCCGACTTCGCCACTCTCTCCAGTCTCTTCTCCCAGTGTCTGGTTCTTCTTCTGAGGCTCCTCCGCTATCTTCTGCCGCTCTTTTGCTAGCGGTGGCCTGGACTTCTGCGTCGTCTTCTTCCCTCTTCTCTTCTTTCGATGTTGACACGACGCTCTCTCCCGCTGTAATGCTGTGTGAGTGCTCCGCAATGACTTATATAGGTGGTGACTCTAAGGGGGCGTGCTCACCGGTGAAGTTGACCATGCCCCATGCCACGACTCTGCAGTTATGCAAGCAGTTACAGAAACAGTTTTGTTTTCCTTGTGGAATAAAGGTTTACATTGATAAATAAAAACTGTGCACTGTAAGCATCTCTGTCAGTAGTAAATGGTTTGTCTGAACATTCTTAACTGCTACATCTGCAGGACAGCTTGTTATGTTGTAAAACCACATACTTACTTGTAGGAATGCCGTTGAAAAGAAAACGAATGCAGCCATCACATCTAGAAATTGGTAAGCTGCAATTTAAAAAAAAAATATTTTGTTTGGGGTTTATTACCACTTTAAAAATATTATTCATAATGCAAGGGTCCTGAATGGAAATGTTCAACCTTGTGTGGGCTAAAATACTAAGCGCATTGGCATGATCTAGAGTTTATAGAGCTTTACTGTGGTCTGGAATATCAAAAACACTATGTCAGCAAAAAATATGAGATTTAAGGCTTTTCTCCTTCAAACAAGAATAGTTAAATATATGACTTGTGCATCAAGTTTCAAGATTGCAAAACAAAAGCAAAATTTTAATTAGCATCAATAATTACTACTAGGATAATAAGGAAAAGGCTTAAAATGTTAAACATTTTTATTCACAGTTCTCTATATGTCTTTACCATCAAAAACATAAGGGTCATCTAAAATAATAAAAAGTTTTGGAGGAATAATCACTCACTGACATTCCCATTTTTTTCCTTTAATTGCAGCATAACATCTTCATCTTTCTTGATATTTCAGATAACCTTGCAAATATCTTGAATGATTCTGGCAATAGCTATTTTTCCAAAAAGATAGTGGAAATTAAGAGTTGTTTCTCCAGTTGCCAGGTATCTTTAAAACCCATTTACTGACAGTTATTGCAAACAATTAGCTGAAGGTCCTGTTTTTTCTCTATATTGATGGCACCGGTTAGTTACTGCACTGTTTTTTGCCATTGATTTATATAAAGATTTCAAACTCTGCCATTGGCCTTTATAGATCAATATATGGTCAGTGTTGAGATCTGCAGCCATTTCTGATTTGAATCTGAGACAGCTTCTCCCATGCAGCAGCAGGAATACCATTATACTCAATATCATGTGTGGTATTGAGGAAATTATATTCATCTGGTAGGTGCTTTTCCAATGAGTGGCACAATATTAAACTGCATTTTTTGGGCATGGCAGCCCACTCTTGTAAAATAAAATGGAAAGCTCACATGGACATCAGTTGCCCATGAAGGTTCTTCCACATCAATATGAACAGTCAAATTAAAATACCGAGCCACCTGGCTCCCTTGCAGGCAGCACTGCTACCCTTCTTACCAGTCTCTCTAACTGTGTTGTCCAGCTCTACTGATGCACTTGGCTCTATTTAGTCACAGCACACTGCTGGCTGCAGGGGTTCTACTGACACCCTGATAGGAGCCCACTCCTGGAAGTAGACCTTCTGTCTTCTAGCTACTGGCTGGAGCACCTCTGACCCTCACATGAGACCTCCTGTCTCTTGATTCCTGGATGGGGCTCTTCTGACCCCTGGGTGAGACCTCCTGTCTCTTGGCTCCTCTGGGCCCTGGGTCAGAACTTCTGTCTCCTACACTGGTAGCTTTCTCCAAACTGGGAGCTTTGAGCTATCCTCAGGCTTGAGTATAGAATCTTGCACACCTGTGAACTCAGACAGGCTGCAGGCACCTGGTAAAATCCGGACACAGGATTGAATGTTACAATCTATAACTGAAGAATCAGAGAAAAAGCAAAAAACACAGCTTTCTCCATTCAGAAACAAAAGTCTAGAACCTCACATTAACCCTTAATGTGAATCCTGTGTCATACTGTCCTCCATTTTCACAATGACAGGGTCTCATGCTGTCACATGTGCTGATGAGGAAATATATTTTTTTCTGTTTTAGGCTGGGTTCACACTATTGTGAATTGGATGTGGGTTTCCCCGCATCCAATTAGCATGACAGGAGAGTGTGACTGGCTCTCAATGGAGCCAGTTCAAACATCTCTGCGCACTGCAGAAGAGTCCTATGCAACTTTGGCTCTGTTTCAGGTCTGAATTCAGTCAAAAATTCGGACCTAATTCGTCCCTGCAGTGAGCTGCGCCGCACACAGTGTGAACCCAGCCTTAGATTGCATTGAGAAGTTGCTGTACAGAATCTTACAGTCAAGTCAGAATAGCTGTGATGTATCTTTGCTTGATTTCTGTTGATAGGGTCTGAGAAGCAAGCGTCACTCTAAACTCAGCTCTCTCTCTCCAGTCAGAGGTGAAACAGGTGCTGGCCCAGGAAACTTATCTTCGCTCAGCACACAGCAGCTAATTATAGAGAATGATAATTAATTATTTATATTAATGATATTTGGGTGAAATACATGAGACAAGTTTGCTGTGGAATGCTTGATCACTGTTATCAAAGCAGTTGCTAAAGGAGGTGCCGGCCTTGCCACATCTCATAGCTCCATCATAATTCAAGATTGGAGGAAAGTGTCCCTGCTAAAGACTTTAAAACACCACTGTTTCCTATCTTTCCCTTGTTCAGACAATTTTAAGACAATATGTTTAAGAACAAAATCAACATGCAGTGAAAATTTATGACATTCCTCCATGGGCTAATACTAATTACTAAATAATGAATTACTGCAGTATCAATAATAATTCTATTGCATATTCATTGGGAAAAAAACAGGACAGGTTGTGTTTGATCGGCTTCAATTACTTTGCCTGCAGTTTTACAGCTTAAAAAATAAGAGGGGATGACCAATGATAAGCAACAAAAAGCCAGGATTTGTTTAACCACTTCCCACCTGCCCTATAGCGGATTGACGTCCGGAAAGTGGTTCTGTTATCCTGACTGGACGTCATATGACGTCCAGCAGGATAACATGCCGCAGCGCGCCCCCGGGAGCGCGCATCGTGGCGATCGGTGGAGCGGTGTGTCAGTCTGACACACCGCTACACTGATCTTGGTAAAAAGCCTCCGGCGGAGGCTCTTTACCACGTGATCAGCCATGTCCAATCACGGCTGATCACGCTGTCAATAGGAAGAGCCGTTGATCGGCTCTTCCTCACTCGCGTCTGACAGACGCAAGTAGAGGAGAGCCGATCGGCGGCTCTCCTGGCAGGGGGGGTCTGCACTGATTGTTTATCAGCGCAGCCCCCCCGCAGATCACCACACTGGACCACCAGGGATCGCCACTAGGACCACCAGGGAAGGGGCAACATGTGGATGGCCAGGTATGTACCCCATGGCCATCCACATGTGCCCAGTGTGACAAATCTGTGCCAATCAGTGCCCACAAATGGGCACTGATTGGCACAATTATGTTGCAGTGATGCCCAGCAATGCCACCCTTAGGGGCATCACTGCAAACAAGTAATGCCATCAGTGCCACCCATCAGTGTCCATTCATGCCACCTGTCAGTGCCCATCCATGCCCATCAGTGCCCATCTATCAGTGCCCATCCGTGCCCATCTGTGCCAACTATCAGTGCCACCCATAAGTAACCATAAATGCCACCTACGAGTGCCCATCTATGCCACCTATGAGTGCCCATCAGTGCCGCTTATAAGTGCCCATCCGTGCCACCTATGAGTGCCCATCAGTGCCGCATACCAGTGCCACCTATCAGTGCCCATCAGTGCCACCTATCAGTGCCCATCAGTGCCGCCTATCAGTGCCCATCATCAGTGCCCATCAGTGCCACCTCATCTGTGCCACCTCATCGGTGCCACCTCATCGGTGCCCATCAGTGCCGCCGTATCAGTGCCCGTCAGTGCAGCCATATCAGTGCCCGTCATTGAAGAAGAAAACGTACTTATTTACAAAAAGTTTTAACAGAAACAAAGAAAAACTTGTTTTTTTTCAAAATTTTCGGTCTTTTTTTATTTGTTGCGCAAAAAATAAAAACCGCAAAGGTGATCAAATACCACCAAAAGAAAGCTCTATTTGTGGGAACAAAATGATAAAAAATTTGTTTGGGTACAGTGTAGCATGACAATTGTCATTCAAATTGCGACAGCGCTGAAAGCTGAAAATTGGGCTGGACGGGAAGGTGTCTAAGTGCCTGGTATTGAAGTGGTTAATCTTCATAAATAGGCCTTTTACTGGGTCTTCCCATTGTGACATTTGTGTATTTTTTCTATTGTATTGTGTTTTGTTAGAGCAATGTCCTGATATTTGTACAGTGCCTTGCACAGTTACATATTAATAGAGCATGGGTAAATTATTACTTAGGATTTTTTGATAGAACATTTAATAAGCTTGAATGAAGGCTTGCTATCCTCTGGATTCCCCTATTCCCCTGGGACAAATCTAGCCTCAATAGTTCATAAGATTAAATTGTAACATAGTAGTAAGACAGTTCTAGAAAATTCTTATCTAGAAATAAAACACTACCCCCCCCCCCCCCAAAAAAAAAAGAGAAAACAGATTTAGTAATGTTATGTAGATATTTGCTCTAAAAAATGAACACATAGTGGCAGAAAATATTGGCAGAAAATATCCTTCTTGCAGCTCTGGGTGTCTGTGAGAGTAAGCATTACATTTTATTTTAAAACCTTTCCTCTCTCCTAGGGGATTGGAGCTTGACTGCTTTAAATGATATTTATTGCCCTTGTGCATTTTATTCTTTTATCCTTTACATATGTATGCTGACATTTGGAAACTAAATAGAACTTCATAGAGACTAAACATTTTGAACTTTGAATTTTTAAACCTGTTAGATTTTTAAAAAGTCCATATTTTTCTTCCTGTTTTGGATATTCTGTTTTTATAGCTTTCCAAATGCCTCCCTCATCAAAGATAAATATAACAGAGAAGGTGTCTGCTCACTCTCCTGCTTTGTATTAACATGTTCACTCAGGCAAAATCAGTGTGCACATATCCACAATGATTCATGGTTCAGGCTTCATATCCAATGTAATGTATACAGTATCTCACAAAAGTGAGTACACAACTCACATTTTTGTAAATATTTTATTATATCTTTTCATGTGACAACATGGAAGAAATTACAGTAAGTGTACAGTTTGTATAACAGTGTAAATTTGCTGTCCTCTCAAAATAACTAAACACACAGCTATTAATGTTCAGCTGGCAACAAAAGCGTTCACTGCAGAGCGGCGTTCTGAACAGCTGATTTTTTTGCCTGTGGGGGAGAAATCCTAGTCAGCAGGGACCATGGCGATGAAACCAAGGCCGATAGTGAGGGCTGAAACGTGGCCGGGCCGGGCCGGGCATGATGACGTCACTGGTGGGTTGCCACAGTGTTTCGGAGCATGCGCACTAGTAGATGGGTGTGCTCCTTTGTCAAGCTAGTTTTTTTTAGGGTTTTTAGAACTTGGTACATGCATGTGCACAACTTCAGGATCATATTTTGCAGGTATGCCGCTGTCACATATGCATTAGAATTCATATGCACATGCAGTTGCATGGCTAAGTGAGGCAAAATGGCTTTGAAGGCTAGTATCTACTAACATTGCATGGAACGCTTACCTGTGTCTTGTCAATTTCTACTATGATCTGTTGGTTTTTCTTTTGCTGCCTTATTTAAATTAAGAATTCCCTTTCTTTCAGTGCCTTTGGTTGGATGTTTAGATCTTCTCTTTGACAAATCAGAGCTAGACCTACATTCATATATTCATTTAGATGTCTAAACCAATGCTTGGCCCAGGTTGTATAATCTGTACATTCCTGATCATGAGGTAGACCTGCAATACTATCTCCCAGATAATCACTATTTAGCTTGGAAGAAGACATACATTCAACAACATATGTCTGAGACTTAATTAACCTGTTAGGACTTATTAGATAAAAAAATATTCCAATCTAATTAAGTTTGGCCAACAAGTAATTACAAGTAAGTAGAAGGATATTCTGTATAGACCACATGTGTAACCTGTATAAATATGCAAGATAGCATTGTGCTATTAGACAATAACTTACTGAGAATGCTGCTGCCTTTTCTTAGACCCCATACACATTAGATTTTTTGCAGATTTTTGTCTTCAGATTTAACAAAACCATATAATATGAGGTCAAACCTTAAGAGTTTCAATTTGTATGCAATCAGGCAGGCCCTTGCACTACATGGTTTTGGTAAATCTGAAGACAAAAATCTGCAGAAAATCTAATAGTGTGTATGGGGCCTTATTTCCAATTAGTTGTAAAATAGGAAAAACACTATGGAAAGCCTTTATGTCTTCAATGAACCTTTGTCTTTTGTTTTTTTATCCTCCTCTGTCTGTTCCTCTCGCTTATATGTGTTATTTCGGTACCTCACCTGAATTTATTAACCTAGTTTTCCTATTAGCTTCTTTGTGCACTATGTTTGGGGTACTCCTTAGACCTCTTGTGTCCAACACACATCCTGTGGAGTGCATGTGGCCAAATAGCCATCTGTGTGTGGCCCACTGAGTTTTTGATTCAAGAAAGAGAAGATCAAGCAGCAGCAATTTACGATGCCCCCAATGTGTCAGAGCAGATAGAAAGTGTTCCAAAGAGTCTGCCGGTACAAGCACACTGGTTGAAATGTCAGCTGCATCACATATGTAGGGTTTATATGTAATAAGAAGCACAGATTGACAATCCATGCCATTCAGGGTCCCTGTTTTGAGAGGTCAGCCTCCTGTACAGCCCTGGTCATATGGGCTGTCAGTGGGTAATCTGCCTATGTAGGACTGAGACTAATAGCTGATGTAGAAAGCCCTAAAGAGCCTGTCACCGCACTGCTAATGAGAAAGAAGTGCTAAAGAAGTAAAGAAATTTAAAAGAACCTAACATCACAGAGAATGTGAGTTTACTTAACATTAGCATGATTTACACGTTCTAAGTAATTTGATTTACAATTTGGGTTTGTTCACACCATATTCATTGGGTGGCATTGGTCACCATGCCTTGCACTCTAATTTGTCAGTTCACATAAATGCACTGCTCTGGTGTGTGTTGAAAAACTTAGGTAGGCAGCTCACATTGTGTAAAAGCAAAGTAATGGGTCTCTTAAAAAACGCACTGCAAAGAACATAGTCAGCACATGTAATTTAACTACAGATTCATTTTTGCGTCCTTCTGCACATTTTAGGGTCCACGCTTGAGGTCCTCAGTATTCACTAAGTTGCCTTAGACTGTGGTCTCAGGGGATCCTACACTTGTTTAGAGACTTTTATATGACTTTCATTTACTACCATATTTACCCTCAAGAGATCTTCTGTTTCATAGTGCCATGTCTCCACTAGGGAAGAGCTCCGTGTTCGAGTCGAACCCATGTTCGACACAAACATCGTCTGTTCGCCCGTTCACCGAATTGCAAACGATATGGGCCATTCGCGCCAAATTCATGTGGCGCGTCACGGCCCATAATTCACTGCGGCATCACAGTGCATTGCTGGCTGATGACTGGCCAAGCATGCACAATGACCCGCATGCTTGGCCAATCACAGCGCCGTCTGTAGAGAGAGTACACGCCACACACTATATAAGGCCGCCTGCACAGCGGCCCTGTGCAGTGTGTGCTCCGGCGTTGAGAGACAGAGACAGAGAGACAGTGTCATTTGATCATTTGATTAATTTAATCATTTCATTTATTCATTTAATCATTTGATTAAGCAGGACAGTCAGTGAGTTAGCTGCACTTACAGTGTATTGTGTATATATATGCATCCCAGGTGTTGTGTATATATATATATATATATATATATATATATATATATATTGTATTCAGTTTAGCTAGATCCGTTCCTGTTATTATCTTCCTACTGACAGGCAGGCTTGTGTTGTTACAGTATTTACAGCTACCTGAAGAAAATTGCTGGTGTTCTTCTGATCCTATTAGTACCACAGTCAGGCAGCTAGACTATTTACAGTTAGTGTAGTGCGTCCTCCTCACAGTGTTCAGCTAAAGCTACAAGTTAGTTTTGTGTGACCTCTGCACAGTGTTCAGCTAAAGCTACAAATTAGTGTAGTGCATCCTCTGAACAGTGTTCAGCTAAAGCTACAATTTAGTGTAGTGCGTCCTCCTCACAGTTTTCAGCTAAAGCTACAAGTTAGTGTAATGCGACCTCTGCACAGTGTTCAACTATAGCCTCTGAACAGTATTCAGCTAAACTACAAGTTAGTGTAGTGCACAGAGTTCAGCTAAAGCTACAAGTTAGTGTAGTGCGTCCTCCTCACAGTGTTCAGCTAAAGCTACAAGTTAGTGTAGTGCGTCCTCCTCACAGTGTTCAGCTAAAGCTACAAGTTAGTGCAGTGTGTCCTCCTCACAGTGTTCAGCTAATGCTACAAGTTAATGTAGTGCGACCTCTGCACAGTGTTCAGCTAAAGTACAAGTTAGTGTAGTGCGTCCTCCTCACAGTGTTCAGCTAAAGTTACAAGTTAGTATAGTGCGTCGTCATCACAGTGTTCAGCTAAAGCTACAAGTTAGTGTAGTGCGACCTCCTCACAGTTTTCAGCTAAAGCTACAAGTTATCGTAGTGTGACCTCTGCACAGTGTTCAGCTATAGTTACAAGTTAGCGTAGTGCGCCCTCTGAACAGTGTTCAGCTAAAGCTACAAGTTAGTGTAGTGCACAGTGTTCAGCTAAAGCTACAAGTTAGTGTAGTGCGTCCTCCTCACAGTGTTCAGCTAAAGCTACAAATTAGTGTAGTGCGACCTCTGCACAGTGTTCAGCTAAAGCTACAAGTTAGTGTAGTGCATCATCTGAACAGTGTTCAGCTAAAGCTACAATTAAGTGTAGTGCGTCCTCCTCACAGTTTTCAGCTAAAGCTACAAGTTAGTGTAGTGCGATCTCTGCACAGTGTTCAGCTATAGCCTCTGAACAGTATTCAGCTAAACTACAAGTTAGTGTAGTGCACAGTGTTCAGCTAAAGCTACAAGTTAGTTTAGTGCGTCCTCCTCACAGTGTTCAGCTAAAGCTACAAGTTAGTGCAGTGTGTCCTCCTCACAGTGTTCAGGTAAAGCTACAAGTTAGTGTAGTGCGACCTCTGCACAGTGTTCAGCTAAAGTACAAGTTAGTGTAGTGCATCCTCCTCACAGTGTTCAACTAAAGTTACAAGTTAGTATAGTGCGTCGTCCTCACAGTGTTCAGCTAAAGCTACAAGTTAGTGTAGTGCGACCTCCTCACAGTTTTCAGCTAAAGCTACAAGTTAGTGTAGTGCGACCTCTGCACAGTGTTCAGCTATAGCTACAAGTTAGCGTAGTGCGCCCTCTGAACAGTGTTCAGCTAAAGCTACAAGTTAGTGTAGTGCACAGTGTTCAGCTAAAGCTACAAGTTAGTGTAGTGCATCCTCTTCACAGTGTTCAGCTAAAGCTACAAATTAGTGTAGTGCGACCTCTGCACAGTGTTCAGCTAAAGCCACAAGTTAGTGTAGTGCGTCCTCCTCACAGTTTTCAGTTAAAGCTACAAATTAGTGTAGTGCGACCTCTGCACAGTGTTCATCTATAGCCTCTGAACAGTGTTCAGCTAAAGCTACAAGTTAGTGTAGTGCACAGTGTTCAGCTAAAGCTACAAGTTAGTGCAGTGCGTCCTCCTCACAGTGTTCAGCTAAAGCTACAAGTTAGTGTAGTGCGTCCTCCTCACAGTGTTCAGCTAAAGCTACAAGTTAGTGCAGTGTGTCCTCCTCACAGTGTTCAGCTAAAGCTACAAGTTAGTGTAGTGCGACCTCTGCACAGTGTTCAGCTAAAGTACAAGTTAGTGTAGTGCGTCCTCCTCACAGTGTTCAGCTAAAGTTACAAGTTAGTATAGTGCATCGTCCTCACAGTGTTCAGCTAAAGCTACAAGTTAGTGTAGTGCGACCTCCTCACAGTTTTCAGCTAAAGCTACAAGTTAGTGTAGTGCGACCTCTGCACAGTGTTCAGCTATAGCTACAAGTTAGCGTAGTGCGCCCTCTGAACAGTGTTCAGCTAAAGCTACAAGTTAGTGTAGTCCACAGTATTCAGCTAAAGCTACAAGTTAGTGTAGTGAGACCTCTGCACAGTGTTCAGCTAAAGCTACAAGTTAGTGTAGTGCGACCTCTGCACAGTGTTCAGCTAAAGCTACAAGTTAGTGTAGTGCGTACTCTGAACAGTGTTCAGCTAAAGCTACAAGTTAGTGTAGTGCACAGTGTTCAGCTAAAGCTACAAGTTAGTGTAGTGCGTCCTCTGAACAGTGTTCATCTAAAGCTACAAGTTAGTGTAGTGCACAGTGTTCACCTACAGCTACAAGTTAGTGTAGTGCGCCCTCTGAACAGTGTTTAGCTAAAGCTACAAGTTAGTGTAGTGCGTCCTCCTCACAGTGTTCAGCTAAAGCTACAAGTTAGTGTAGTGCGACCTCTGCACAGTGTTCAGCTAAAGCTACAAGTTAGTGTAGTGCGACCTCTGCACAGTGTTCAGCTAAAGCTACAAGTTAGTGTAGTGCATCCTCTGAACAGTGTTCAGCTAAAGCTACAAGTTAGTGTAGTGCACAGTGTTCATGAAAAAGCTACAAGTTAGTGTAGTGCGTCCTCCTCACAGTGTTCAGCTAAAGCTACAAGTTAGAGTAGTGCGTCCTCCTCACAGTGTTCAGCTAAAGCTACAAGTTAATATAGTGCGTCCTCTGAACAGTGTTCAGCTAAAGCTACAAGTTAGTGTAGTGTGACCTCTGCAGAGTGTTCAGCTAAAGCTACAAGTTAGTGTAGTGCGAAATCTGAACACTGTTCAGCTAAAGCTACAAGTTAGTGTAGTGCACAGTGTTCAGCTAAAGCTACAAGTTAGTGCAGTGCATCCTCCTCACAGTGTTCAGCTAAAGCTTCAAGTTAGTGTAGTGCGACCTCTGCACAGTGTTCAGCTAAAGCTACAAGTTAGTGTAGTGCGACCTCTGCACAGTGTTCAGCTAAAGCTACAAGTTAGTGTAGTGCGTACTCTGAACAGTGTTCAGCTAAAGCTACAAGTTAATGTAGTGCGTCCTCTGAACAGTGTTCATCTAAAGCTACAAGTTAGTGTAGTGCACAGTGTTCAGCTAAAGCTACAAGTTAGTGTAGTGTGCCCTCTGAACAGTGTTCAGCTAAAGCTACAAGTTAGCGTAGTGCGCCCTCTGAACAGTGTTCAGCTAAAGCTACAAGTTAGTGTAGTCCACAGTATTCAGCTAAAGCTACAAGTTAGTGTAGTGCGTCCTCCTCACAGTGTTCAGCTAAAGCTACAAATTAGTGTAGTGAGACCTCTGCACAGTGTTCAGCTAAAGCTACAAGTTAGTGTAGTGCACAGTGTTCATGAAAAAGCTACAAGTTAGTGCAGTGCGTCCTCCTCACAGTGTTCAGCTAAAGCTACAAGTTAGAGTAGTGCGTCCTCCTCACAGTGTTCAGCTAAAGCTACAAGTTAATATAGTGCGTCCTCTGAACAGTGTTCAGCTAAAGCTACAAGTTAGTGTAGTGCGTACTCTGAACAGTGTTCAGCTAAAGCTACAAGTTAATGTAGTGCGTCCTCTGAACAGTGTTCATCTAAAGCTACAAGTTAGTGTAGTGAACAGTGTTCAGCTAAAGCTACAAGTTAGTGTAGTGTGCCCTCTGAACAGTGTTCAGCTAAAGCTACAAGTTAGTGTAGTGCGCCCTCTGAACAGTGTTCAGCTAAAGCTGCAAGTTAGTGTAGTGCGACCTCTGCACAGTGTTCAGCTAAAGCTAAAAGTTAGTGTAGTGCGACCTCTGCACAGTGTTCAGCTAAAGCTACAAGTTAGTGTAGTGCGACCTCTGCACAGTGTTCAGCTAAAGCTACAAGTTAGTGTAGTGCGTACTCTGAACAGTGTTCAGCTAAAGCTACAAGTTAATGTAGTGCGTCCTCTGAACAGTGTTCATCTAAAGCTACAAGTTAGTGTAGTGCACAGTGTTCAGCTAAAGCTACAAGTTAGTGTAGTGTGCCCTCTGAACAGTGTTCAGCTAAAGCTACAAGTTAGTGTAGTGCGACCTCTGCACAGTGTTCAGCTATAGCTACAAGTTAGCGTAGTGCGCCCTCTGAACAGTGTTCAGCTAAAGCTACAAGTTAGTGTAGTCCACAGTATTCAGCTAAAGCTACAAGTTAGTGTAGTGCGTCCTCCTCACAGTGTTCAGCTAAAGCTAAAAATTAGTGTAGTGAGACCTCTGCACAGTGTTCAGCTAAAGCTACAAGTTAGTGTAGTGCACAGTGTTCATGAAAAAGCTACAAGTTAGTGCAGTGCGTCCTCCTCACAGTGTTCAGCTAAAGCTACAAGTTAGAGTAGTGCGTCCTCCTCACAGTGTTCAGCTAAAGCTACAAGTTAATATAGTGCGTCCTCTGAACAGTGTTCAGCTAAAGCTACAAGTTAGTGTAGTGCGTACTCTGAACAGTGTTCAGCTAAAGCTACAAGTTAATGTAGTGCGTCCTCTGAACAGTGTTCATCTAAAGCTACAAGTTAGTGTAGTGAACAGTGTTCAGCTAAAGCTACAAGTTAGTGTAGTGTGCCCTCTGAACAGTGTTCAGCTAAAGCTACAAGTTAGTGTAGTGCGCCCTCTGAACAGTGTTCAGCTAAAGCTGCAAGTTAGTGTAGTGCGACCTCTGCACAGTGTTCAGCTAAAGCTAAAAGTTAGTGTAGTGCGACCTCTGCACAGTGTTCAGCTAAAGCTACAAGTTAGTGTAGTGCGACCTCTGCACAGTGTTCAGCTAAAGCTACAAGTTAGTGTAGTGCGTACTCTGAACAGTGTTCAGCTAAAGCTACAAGTTAGTGTAGTGCGTCCTCTGAACAGTGTTCAGCTAAAGCTACAAGTTAGTGTAGTGCGTCCTCTGAACAGTGTTCAGCTAAAGCTACAAGTTAGTGTAGTGCACAGTGTTCATGAAAAAGCTACAAGTTAGTGTAGTGCGTCCTCCTCACAGTGTTCAGCTAAAGCTACAAGTTAGAGTAGTGCGTCCTCCTCACAGTGTTCAGCTAAAGCTACAAGTTAATATAGTGCGTCCTCTGAACAGTGTTCAGCTAAAGCTACAAGTTAGTGTAGTGTGACCTCTGCAGAGTGTTCAGCTAAAGCTACAAGTTAGTGTAGTGCGCCCTCTGAACACTGTTCAGCTAAAGCTACAAGTTAGTGTAGTGCACAGTGTTCAGCTAAAGCTACAAGTTAGTGCAGTGCATCCTCCTCACAGTGTTCAGCTAAAGCTTCAAGTTAGTGTAGTGCGACCTCTGCACAGTGTTCAGCTAAAGCTACAAGTTAGTGTAGTGCGACCTCTGCACAGTGTTCAGCTAAAGCTACAAGTTAGTGTAGTGCGTACTCTGAACAGTGTTCAGCTAAAGCTACAAGTTAATGTAGTGCGTCCTCTGAACAGTGTTCATCTAAAGCTACAAGTTAGGGTAGTGCACAGTGTTCAGCTAAAGCTACATGTTAGTGTAGTGTGCCCTCTGAACAGTGTTCAGCTAAAGCTACAAGTTAGTGTAGTGCGACCTCTGCACAGTGTTCAGCTATAGCTACAAGTTAGCGTAGTGCGCCCTCTGAACAGTGTTCAGCTAAAGCTACAAGTTAGTGTAGTCCACAGTATTCAGCTAAAGCTACAAGTTAGTGTAGTGCGTCCTCCTCACAGTGTTCAGCTAAAGCTACAAATTAGTGTAGTGAGACCTCTTCACAGTGTTCAGCTAAAGCTACAAGTTAGTGTAGTGCGACCTCTGCACAGTGTTCAGCTAAAGCTACAAGTTAGTGTAGTGCGACCTCTGCACAGTGTTCAGCTAAAGCTACAAGTTAGTGTAGTGCATCCTCTGAACAGTGTTCAGCTAAAGCTACAAGTTAGTGTAGTGCACAGTGTTCATGAAAAAGCTACAAGTTAGTGTAGTGCGTCCTCCTCACAGTGTTCAGCTAAAGCTACAAGTTAGAGTAGTGCGTCCTCCTCACAGTGTTCAGCTAAAGCTACAAGTTAATATAGTGCGTCCTCTGAACAGTGTTCAGCTAAAGCTACAAGTTAGTGTAGTGTGACCTCTGCAGAGTGTTCAGCTAAAGCTACAAGTTAGTGTAGTGCGCCCTCTGAACACTGTTCAGCTAAAGCTACAAGTTAGTGTAGTGCACAGTGTTCAGCTAAAGCTACAAGTTAGTGCAGTGCATCCTCCTCACAGTGTTCAGCTAAAGCTTCAAGTTAGTGTAGTGCGACCTCTGCACAGTGTTCATCTAAAGCTACAAGTTAGTGTAGTGCGACCTCCTCACAGTGTTCAGCTAAAGCTACAAGTTAGTGTAGTGCGTACTCTGAACAGTGTTCAGCTAAAGCTACAAGTTAATGTAGTGCGTCCTCTGAACAGTGTTCATCTAAAGCTACAAGTTAGTGTAGTGCACAGTGTTCAGCTAAAGCTACAAGTTAGTGTAGTGTGCCCTCTGAACAGTGTTCAGCTAAAGCTACAAGTTAGTGTAGTGCGACCTCTGCACAGTGTTCAGCTATAGCTACAAGTTAGCGTAGTGCGCCCTCTGAACAGTGTTCAGCTAAAGCTACAAGTTAGTGTAGTCCACAGTATTCAGCTAAAGCTACAAGTTAGTGTAGTGCGTCCTCCTCATAGTGTTCAGCTAAAGCTACAAATTAGTGTAGTGAGACCTCTGCACAGTGTTCAGCTAAAGTTACAAGTTAGTGTAGTGCGACCTCTGCACAGTGTTCAGCTAAAGCTACAAGTTAGTGTAGTGCGCCCTCTGAACACTGTTCAGCTAAAGCTACAAGTTAATGTAGTGCGTCCTCTGAACAGTGTTCATCTAAAGCTACAAGTTAGTGTAGTGCACAGTGTTCAGCTAAAGCTACAAGTTAGTGTAGTGTGCCCTCTGAACAGTGTTCAGCTAAAGCTACAAGTTAGTGTAGTGCGACCTCTGCACAGTGTTCAGCTATAGCTACAAGTTAGCGTAGTGCGCCCTCTGAACAGTGTTCAGCTAAAGCTACAAGTTAGTGTAGTCCACAGTATTCAGCTAAAGCTACAAGTTAGTGTAGTGCGTCCTCCTCACAGTGTTCAGCTAAAGCTACAAATTAGTGTAGTGAGACCTCTGCACAGTGTTCAGCTAAAGCTACAAGTTAGTGTAGTGCGACCTCTGCACAGTGTTCAGCTAAAGCTACAAGTTAGTGTAGTGCGACCTCTGCACAGTGTTCAGCTAAAGCTACAAGTTAGTGTAGTGCATCCTCTGAACAGTGTTCAGCTAAAGCTACAAGTTAGTGTAGTGCACAGTGTTCATGAAAAAGCTACAAGTTAGTGTAGTGCGTCCTCCTCACAGTGTTCAGCTAAAGCTACAAGTTAGAGTAGTGCGTCCTCCTCACAGTGTTCAGCTAAAGCTACAAGTTAATAAAGTGCGTCCTCTGAACAGTGTTCAGCTAAAGCTACAAGTTAGTGTAGTGTGAATTCTGCAGAGTGTTCAGCTAAAGCTACAAGTTAGTGAAGTGCGCCCTCTGAACACTGTTCAGCTAAAGCTACAAGTTAGTGTAGTGCACAGTGTTCAGCTAAAGCTACAAGTTAGTGCAGTGCATCCTCCTCACAGTGTTCAGCTAAAGCTTCAAGTTAGTGTAGTGCGACCTCTGCACAGTGTTCAGCTAAAGCTACAAGTTAGTGTAGTGCGACCTCTGCACAGTGTTCAGCTAAAGCTACAAGTTAGTGTAGTGCGTACTCTGAACAGTGTTCATCTAAAGCTACAAGTTAATGTAGTGCGTCCTCTGAACAGTGTTCATCTAAAGCTACAAGTTATTGTAGTGCACAGTGTTCAGCTAAAGCTACAAGTTAGTGTAGTGTGCCCTCTGAACAGTGTTCAGCTAAAGCTACAAGTTAGTGTAGTGCGACCTCTACACAGTGTTCAGCTATAGCTACAAGTTAGCGTAGTGCGCCCTCTGAACAGTGTTCAGCTAAAGCTACAAGTTAGTGAAGTCCACAGTATTCAGCTAAAGCTACAAGTTAGTGTAGTGCGTCCTCCTCACAGTGTTCAGCTAAAGCTACAAATTAGTGTAGTGAGACCTCTGCACAGTGTTCAGCTAAAGCTACAAGTTAGTGTAGTGCGACCTCTGCACAGTGTTCAGCTAAAGCTACAAGTTAGTGTAGTGCGTACTCTGAACAGTGTTCAGCTAAAGCTACAAGTTAGTGTAGTGCACAGTGTTCAGCTAAAGCTACAAGTTAGTGTAGTGCGTCCTCTGAACAGTGTTCATCTAAAGCTACAAGTTAGTGTAGTGCACAGTGTTCACCTACAGCTGCAAGTTAGTGTAGTGCGCCCTCTGAACAGTGTTTAGCTAAAGCTACAAGTTAGTGTAGTGCGTCCTCCTCAAAGTGTTCAGCTAAAGCTACAAGTTAGTGTAGTGCGACCTCTGCACAGTGTTCAGCTAAAGCTACAAGTTAGTGTAGTGCGACCTCTGCACAGTGTTCAGCTAAAGCTACAAGTTAGTGTAGTGCATCCTCTGAACAGTGTTCAGCTAAAGCTACAAGTTAGTGTAGTGCACAGTGTTCATGAAAAAGCTACAAGTTAGTGTAGTGCGTCCTCCTCACAGTGTTCAGCTAAAGCTACAAGTTAGAGTAGTGCATCCTCCTCACAGTGTTCAGCTAAAGCTACAAGTTAATATAGTGCGTCCTCTGAACAGTGTTCAGCTAAAGCTACAAGTTAGTGTAGTGTGACCTCTGCAGAGTGTTCAGCTAAAGCTACAAGTTAGTGTAGTTGGCCCTCTGAACACTGTTCAGCTAAAGCTACAAGTTAGTGTAGTGCACAGTGTTCAGCTAAAGCTACAAGTTAGTGCAGTGCATCCTCCTCACAGTGTTCAGCTAAAGCTTCAAGTTAGTGTAGTGCGACCTCTGCACAGTGTTCAGCTAAAGCTGCAAGTTAGTGTAGTGCGACCTCTGCACAGTGTTCAGCTAAAGCTACAAGTTAGTGTAGTGCGTACTCTGAACAGTGTTCAGCTAAAGCTACAAGTTAATGTAGTGCGTCCTCTGAACAGTGTTCATCTAAAGCTACAAGTTAGTGTAGTGAACAGTGTTCAGCTAAAGCTACAAGTTAGTGTAGTGTGCCCTCTGAACAGCGTTCAGCTAAAGCTACAAGTTAGTGTAGTGCGCCCTCTGAACAGTGTTCAGCTAAAGCTGCAAGTTAGTGTAGTGCGACCTCTGCACAGTGTTCAGCTAAAGCTACAAGTTAGTGTAGTGCGACCTCTGCACAGTGTTCAGCTAAAGCTACAAGTTAGTGTAGTGCGACCTCTGCACAGTGTTCAGCTAAATCTACAAGTTAGTGTAGTGCGTACTCTGAACAGTGTTCAGCTAAAGCTACAAGTTAGTGTAGTGCGTCCTCTGAACAGTGTTCAGCTAAAGCTACAAGTTAGTGTAGTGCACAGTGTTCATGAAAAAGCTACAAGTTAGTGTAGTGCGTCCTCCTCACAGTGTTCAGCTAAAGCTACAAGTTAGAGTAGTGCGTCCTCCTCACAGTGTTCAGCTAAAGCTACAAGTTAATATAGTGCGTCCTCTGAACAGTGTTCAGCTAAAGCTACAAGTTAGTGTAGTGTGACCTCTGCAGAGTGTTCAGCTAAAGCTTCAAGTTAGTGTAGTGCGACCTCTGCACAGTGTTCAGCTAAAGCTGCAAGTTAGTGTAGTGCGACCTCTGCACAGTGTTCAGCTAAAGCTACAAGTTAGTGTAGTGCGTACTCTGAACAGTGTTCAGCTAAAGCTACAAGTTAATGTAGTGCGTCCTCTGAACAGTGTTCATCTAAAGCTACAAGTTAGTGTAGTGAACAGTGTTCAGCTAAAGCTACAAGTTAGTGTAGTGTGCCCTCTGAACAGCGTTCAGCTAAAGCTACAAGTTAGTGTAGTGCGCCCTCTGAACAGTGTTCAGCTAAAGCTGCAAGTTAGTGTAGTGCGACCTCTGCACAGTGTTCAGCTAAAGCTACAAGTTAGTGTAGTGCGACCTCTGCACAGTGTTCAGCTAAAGCTACAAGTTAGTGTAGTGCGACCTCTGCACAGTGTTCAGCTAAATCTACAAGTTAGTGTAGTGCGTACTCTGAACAGTGTTCAGCTAAAGCTACAAGTTAGTGTAGTGCGTCCTCTGAACAGTGTTCAGCTAAAGCTACAAGTTAGTGTAGTGCACAGTGTTCATGAAAAAGCTACAAGTTAGTGTAGTGCGTCCTCCTCACAGTGTTCAGCTAAAGCTACAAGTTAGAGTAGTGCGTCCTCCTCACAGTGTTCAGCTAAAGCTACAAGTTAATATAGTGCGTCCTCTGAACATTGTTCAGCTAAAGCTACAAGTTAGTGTAGTGTGACCTCTGCAGAGTGTTCAGCTAAAGCTACAAGTTAGTGTAGTGCGCCCTCTGAACACTGTTCAGCTAAAGCTACAAGTTAGTGTAGTGCACAGTGTTCAGCTAAAGCTACAAGTTAGTGCAGTGCATCCTCCTCACAGTGTTCAGCTAAAGCTTCAAGTTAGTGTAGTGCGACCTCTGCACAGTGTTCAGCTAAAGCTACAAGTTAGTGTAGTGCGACCTCTGCACAGTGTTCAGCTAAAGCTACAAGTTAGTGTAGTGCGTACTCTGAACAGTGTTCAGCTAAAGCTACAAGTTAATGTAGTGCGTCCTCTGAACAGTGTTCATCTAAAGCTACAAGTTAGTGTAGTGAACAGTGTTCAGCTAAAGCTACAAGTTAGTGTAGTGTGCCCTCTGAACAGTGTTCAGCTAAAGCTACAAGTTAGTGTAGTGCACAGTGTTCAGCTAAAGCTACATGTTAGTGTAGTGTGCCCTCTGAACAGTGTTCAGCTAAAGCTACAAGTTAGTGTAGTGCGACCTCTGCACAGTGTTCAGCTATAGCTACAAGTTAGCGTAGTGCGCCCTCTGAACAGTATTCAGCTAAAGCTACAAGTTAGTGTAGTCCACAGTATTCAGCTAAAGCTACAAGTTAGTGTAGTGCGTCCTCCTCACAGTGTTCAGCTAAAGCTACAAATTAGTGTAGTGAGACCTCTGCACAGTGTTCAGCTAAAGCTACAAGTTAGTGTAGTGCGACCTCTGCACAGTGTTCAGCTAAAGCTACAAGTTAGTGTAGTGCGACCTCTGCACAGTTTTCAGCTAAAGCTACAAGTTAGTGTAGTGCATCCTCTGAACAGTGTTCAGCTAAAGCTACAAGTTAGTGTAGTGTGACCTCTGCAGAGTGTTCAGCTAAAGCTACAAGTTAGTGTAGTGCGCCCTCTGAACACTGTTCAGCTAAAGCTACAAGTTAGTGTAGTGCACAGTGTTCAGCTAAAGCTACAAGTTAGTGCAGTGCATCCTCCTCACAGTGTTCAGCTAAAGCTTCAAGTTAGTGTAGTGCGACCTCTGCACAGTGTTCAGCTAAAGCTACAAGTTAGTGTAGTGCGACCTCTGCACAGTGTTCAGCTAAAGCTACAAGTTAGTGTAGTGCGTACTCTGAACAGTGTTCAGCTAAAGCTACAAGTTAATGTAGTGCGTCCTCTGAACAGTGTTCATCTAAAGCTACAAGTTAGTGTAGTGCACAGTGCTCAGCTAAAGCTACAAGTTAGTGTAGTGTGCCCTCTGAACAGTGTTCAGCTAAAGCTACAAGTTAGTGTAGTGCGACCTCTGCACAGTGTTCAGCTATAGCTACAAGTTAGCGTAGTGCGCCCTCTGAACAGTGTTCAGCTAAAGCTACAAGTTAGTGTAGTCCACAGTATTCAGCTAAAGCTACAAGTTAGTGTAGTGCGTCCTCCTCACAGTGTTCAACTAAAGCTACAAATTAGTGTAGTGAGACCTCTGCACAGTGTTCAGCTAAAGCTACAAGTTAGTGTAGTGCGACCTCTGCACAGTGTTCAGCTAAAGCTACAAGTTAGTGTAGTGCGACCTCTACACAGTGTTCAGCTAAAGCTACAAGTTAGTGTAGTGCATCCTCTGAACAGTGTTCAGCTAAAGCTACAAGTTAGTGTAGTGCACAGTGTTCATGAAAAAGCTACAAGTTAGTGTAGTGCGTCCTCCTCACAGTGTTCAGAAAAAGCTACAAGTTAGAGTAGTGCGTCCTCCTCACAGTGTTCAGCTAAAGCTACAAGTTAATAAAGTGCGTCCTCTGAACAGTGTTCAGCTAAAGCTACAAGTTAGTGTAGTGTGAATTCTGCAGAGTGTTCAGCTAAAGCTACAAGTTAGTGAAGTGCGCCCTCTGAACACTGTTCAGCTAAAGCTACAAGTTAGTGTAGTGCACAGTGTTCAGCTAAAGCTACAAGTTAGTGCAGTGCATCCTCCTCACAGTGTTCAGCTAAAGCTTCAAGTTAGTGTAGTGCGACCTCTGCACAGTGTTCAGCTAAAGCTACAAGTTAGTGTAGTGCGACCTCTGCACAGTGTTCAGCTAAAGCTACAAGTTAGTGTAGTGCGTACTCTGAACAGTGTTCAGCTAAAGCTACAAGTTAATGTAGTGCGTCCTCTGAACAGTGTTCATCTAAAGCTACAAGTTAGTGTAGTGCACAGTGTTCAGCTAAAGCTACAAGTTAGTGTAGTGTGCCCTCTGAACAGTGTTCAGCTAAACTACAAGTTAGTGTAGTGCGACCTCTGCACAGTGTTCAGCTATAGCTACAAGTTAGCGTAGTGCGCCCTCTGAACAGTGTTCAGCTAAAGCTACAAGTTAGTGTAGTCCACAGTATTCAGCTAAAGCTACAAGTTAGTGTAGTGCGTCCTCCTCACAGTGTTCAGCTAAAGCTACAAATTAGTGTAGTGAGACCTCTGCACAGTGTTCAGCTAAAGCTACAAGTTAGTGTAGTGCGACCTCTGCACAGTGTTCAGCTAAAGCTACAAGTTAGTGTAGTGCGTACTCTGAACAGTGTTCAGCTAAAGCTACAAGTTAGTGTAGTGCACAGTGTTCAGCTAAAGCTACAAGTTAGTGTAGTGCGTCCTCTGAACAGTGTTCATCTAAAGCTACAAGTTAGTGTAGTGCACAGTGTTCACCTACAGCTACAAGTTAGTGTAGTGCGCCCTCTGAACAGTGTTTAGCTAAAGCTACAAGTTAGTGTAGTGCGTCCTCCTCAAAGTGTTCAGCTAAAGCTACAAGTTAGTGTAGTGCGACCTCTGCACAGTGTTCAGCTAAAGCTACAAGTTAGTGTAGTGCGACCTCTGCACAGTGTTCAGCTAAAGCTACAAGTTAGTGTAGTGCATCCTCTGAACAGTGTTCAGCTAAAGCTACAAGTTAGTGTAGTGCACAGTGTTCATGAAAAAGCTACAAGTTAGTGTAGTGCGTCCTCCTCACAGTGTTCAGCTAAAGCTACAAGTTAGAGTAGTGCATCCTCCTCACAGTGTTCAGCTAAAGCTACAAGTTAATATAGTGCATCCTCCTCACAGTGTTCAGCTAAAGCTACAAGTTAGTGTAGTGTGACCTCTGCAGAGTGTTCAGCTAAAGCTACAAGTTAGTGTAGTGCGCCCTCTGAACACTGTTCAGCTAAAGCTACAAGTTAGTGTAGTGCACAGTGTTCAGCTAAAGCTACAAGTTAGTGCAGTGCATCCTCCTCACAGTGTTCAGCTAAAGCTTCAAGTTAGTGTAGTGCGACCTCTGCACAGTGTTCAGCTAAAGCTACAAGTTAGTGTAGTGCGACCTCTGCACAGTGTTCAGCTAAAGCTACAAGTTAGTGTAGTGCGTACTCTGAACAGTGTTCAGCTAAAGCTACAAGTTAATGTAGTGCGTCCTCTGAACAGTGTTCATCTAAAGCTACAAGTTAGTGTAGTGAACAGTGTTCAGCTAAAGCTACAAGTTAGTGTAGTGTGCCCTCTGAACAGTGTTCAGCTAAAGCTACAAGTTAGTGTAGTGCGCCCTCTGAACAGTGTTCAGCTAAAGCTGCAAGTTAGTGTAGTGCGACCTCTGCACAGTGTTCAGCTAAAGCTACAAGTTAGTGTAGTGCGACCTCTGCACAGTGTTCAGCTAAAGCTACAAGTTAGTGTAGTGCGACCTCTGCACAGTGTTCAGCTAAAGCTACAAGTTAGTGTAGTGCGTACTCTGAACAGTGTTCAGCTAAAGCTACAAGTTAGTGTAGTGCATCCTCCTCACAGTGTTCAGCTAAAGCTACAAGTTAGTGCAGTGCGACCTCTGCACAGTGTTCAGCTAAAGCTACAAGTTAGTGTAGTGCGACCTCTGCACAGTGTTCAGCTAAAGCTACAAGTTAATGTAGTGCGTCCTCTGAACAGTGTTCATCTAAAGCTACAAGTTAGTGTAGTGCACAGTGTTCAGCTAAAGCTACAAGTTAGTGTAGTGTGCCCTCTGAACAGTGTTCAGCTAAACTACAAGTTAGTGTAGTGCGACCTCTGCACAGTGTTCAGCTATAGCTACAAGTTAGCGTAGTGCGCCCTCTGAACAGTGTTCAGCTAAAGCTACAAGTTAGTGTAGTCCACAGTATTCAGCTAAAGCTACAAGTTAGTGTAGTGCGTCCTCCTCACAGTGTTCAGCTAAAGCTACAAATTAGTGTAGTGAGACCTCTGCACAGTGTTCAGCTAAAGCTACAAGTTAGTGTAGTGCGACCTCTGCACAGTGTTCAGCTAAAGCTACAAGTTAGTGTAGTGCGTACTCTGAACAGTGTTCAGCTAAAGCTACAAGTTAGTGTAGTGCACAGTGTTCAGCTAAAGCTACAAGTTAGTGTAGTGCGTCCTCTGAACAGTGTTCATCTAAAGCTACAAGTTAGTGTAGTGCACAGTGTTCACCTACAGCTACAAGTTAGTGTAGTGCGCCCTCTGAACAGTGTTTAGCTAAAGCTACAAGTTAGTGTAGTGCGTCCTCCTCAAAGTGTTCAGCTAAAGCTACAAGTTAGTGTAGTGCGACCTCTGCACAGTGTTCAGCTAAAGCTACAAGTTAGTGTAGTGCGACCTCTGCACAGTGTTCAGCTAAAGCTACAAGTTAGTGTAGTGCATCCTCTGAACAGTGTTCAGCTAAAGCTACAAGTTAGTGTAGTGCACAGTGTTCATGAAAAAGCTACAAGTTAGTGTAGTGCGTCCTCCTCACAGTGTTCAGCTAAAGCTACAAGTTAGAGTAGTGCATCCTCCTCACAGTGTTCAGCTAAAGCTACAAGTTAATATAGTGCATCCTCCTCACAGTGTTCAGCTAAAGCTACAAGTTAGTGTAGTGTGACCTCTGCAGAGTGTTCAGCTAAAGCTACAAGTTAGTGTAGTGCGCCCTCTGAACACTGTTCAGCTAAAGCTACAAGTTAGTGTAGTGCACAGTGTTCAGCTAAAGCTACAAGTTAGTGCAGTGCATCCTCCTCACAGTGTTCAGCTAAAGCTTCAAGTTAGTGTAGTGCGACCTCTGCACAGTGTTCAGCTAAAGCTACAAGTTAGTGTAGTGCGACCTCTGCACAGTGTTCAGCTAAAGCTACAAGTTAGTGTAGTGCGTACTCTGAACAGTGTTCAGCTAAAGCTACAAGTTAATGTAGTGCGTCCTCTGAACAGTGTTCATCTAAAGCTACAAGTTAGTGTAGTGAACAGTGTTCAGCTAAAGCTACAAGTTAGTGTAGTGTGCCCTCTGAACAGTGTTCAGCTAAAGCTACAAGTTAGTGTAGTGCGCCCTCTGAACAGTGTTCAGCTA
Source organism: Lithobates clamitans (assembly GCA_037952925.1). NCBI lineage: Eukaryota > Metazoa > Chordata > Amphibia > Anura > Ranidae > Lithobates > Lithobates clamitans. The sequence goes on along the minus strand of JBBGZY010000089.1, from coordinate 2,750,857 downwards.
AAGCTGCAAGTTAGTGTAGTGCGACCTCTGCACAGTGTTCAGCTAAAGCTACAAGTTAGTGTAGTGCGACCTCTGCACAGTGTTCAGCTAAAGCTACAAGTTAGTGTAGTGCGACCTCTGCACAGTGTTCAGCTAAAGCTACAAGTTAGTGTAGTGCGTACTCTGAACAGTGTTCAGCTAAAGCTACAAGTTAGTGTAGTGCGTCCTCTGAACAGTGTTCAGCTAAAGCTACAAGTTAGTGCAGTGCACAGTGTTCATAAAAAAGCTACAAGTTAGTGTAGTGCGTCCTCCTCACAGTGTTCAGCTAAAGCTACAAGTTAGAGTAGTACGTCCTCCTAACAGTGTTCAGCTAAAGCTACAAGTTAGCACTAACTTGTAGCTTTAGATGAACACTGTTCAGAGGATGCACTACATTAACTTGTAGCTTTAGCTGAACACTGTTCAGAGTACGCACTACACTAACTTGTAGCTTTAGCTGAACACTGTGCAGAGGTCGCACTACACTAACTTGTAGCTTTAGCTGAACACTGTGCAGAGGTCGCACTACACTAACTTAAAACTTTAGCTGAACACTGTGAGGAGGATGCACTGCACTAACTTGTAGCTTTAGCTGAACACTATGCAGAGGTCGCACTACACTAACTTGGAGCTTTAGCTGAACACTGTGAGGAGGACGCACTACACTAACTTGTAGCTTTAGCTGAACACTGTGAGGAGGACGCACTTCACTAACTTGTAGCTTTAGCTAAACACTGTGCAGAGGTCACACTACACTAACTTGTAGCTTTAGCTAAACACTGTGCAGAGGTCACACTACACTAACTTGTAGCTTTAGCTGAACACTGTCAGGAGAACGCACTACACTAACTTGTAGCTTTAGCTAAACACTGTGAGGAGGACGAACTACACTAACTTGTAGCTTTAGCTGAACACTGTGCACTACACTAACTCGTAGCTTTAGCTGAACACTGTGAGGAGGACGCACTACACTAACTTGTAGCTTTAGCTGAACACTGTAAGGAGGACGCACTACACTAACTTGTAGCTTTAGCTAAACACTGTGCAGAGGTCACACTACACTAACTTGTAGCTTTAGCTGAACACTGTCAGGACCACGCACTACACTAACTTGTAGCTTTAGCTAAACACTGTGAGGAGGACGCACTACACTAACTTGTAGCTTTAGCTGAACACTGTTAGGAGGACGCACTACTCAAACTTGTAGCTTTAGCTGAACACTGTTCAGAGGACGCACTACACTAACTTGTAGCTTTTTCATGAACACTGTGCACTACACTAACTTGTAGCTTTAGCTGAACACTGTTAAGAGGACGCACTACACTAACTTGTAGCTTTAGCTGAAAACTGTTCAGAGGACGCACTACACTAACTTGTAGCTTTAGCTGAACACCGTGCAGAGGTCACACTACACTAACTTGTAGCTTTAGCTGAACACTGTGAGGAGGATGCACTACACTAACTTGTAGCTTTAGCTGAACACTGTGAGGAGGACACACTACACTAGCTTGTAGCTTTAGCTAAACACTGTGCAGAGGTCACACTACACTAACTTGTAGCTTTAGCTAAACACTGTGCAGAGGTCACACTACACTAACTTGTAGCTTTAGCTGAACACTGTCAGGAGGACGCACTACACTAACTTGTAGCTTTAGCTGAACACTGTTAGGAGGACGCACTATATTAACTTGTAGCTTTAGCTGAACACTGTGAGGAGGACGCACTACACTAACTTGTAGCTTTTTCATGAACACTGTGCACTACACTAACTTGTAGCTTTAGCTGAACACTGTTAAGAGGACGCACTACACTAACTTGTAGCTTTAGCTGAACACTGCTCAGAGGACGCACTACACTAACTTGTAGCTTTAGCTGAACACCGTGCAGAGGTCACACCACACTAACTTGTAGCTTTAGCTGAACACTGTGAGGAGGACGCACTACACTAACTTGTAGCTTTAGCTGAACACTGTGCACTACACTAACTTGTAGCTTTAGCTGAACACTGTGAGGAGGACACACTACACTAACTTGTAGCTTTAGCTAAACACTGTGCAGAGGTCACACTACACTAACTTGTAGCTTTAGTAAACACTGTGCAGAGGTCACACTACACTAACTTGTAGCTTTAGCTGAACACTGTCAGGAGGACGCACTACACTAACTTGTAGCTTTAGCTAAACACTGTGAGGAGGACGAACTACACTAACTTGTAGCTTTAGCTGAACACTGTGCACTACACTAACTTGTAGCTTTAGCTGAACACTGTTAGGAGGACGCACTACTCAAACTTGTAGCTTTAGCTGAACACTGTTCAGAGGACTCACTACACTAACTTGTAGCTTTTTCATGAACACTGTGCAATACACTAACTTGTAGCTTTAGCTGAACACTGTTAAGAGGACGCACTACACTAACTTGTAGCTTTAGCTGAACACTGTTCAGAGGACACACTACACTAACTTGTAGCTTTAGCTGAACACCGTGCAGAGGTCATACTACACTAACTTGTAGCTTTAGCTGAACACTTTGAGGAGGACGCACTACACTAACTTGTAGCTTTAGCTGAACACTGTGCACTACACTAACTTGTAGCTTTAGCTGAACACTGTGAGGAGGACACAATACACTAACTTGTAGCTTTAGCTGAACACTGTGCAGAGGTCGTGCGACCTCTGCACAGTGTTCAGCTAAAGCTACAAGTTAGTGTAGTGTGTCCTCTGAACAGTGTTCAGCTAAAGCTACAAGTTAGTGTAGTGCGTCCTCCTCACAGTGTTCAGCTAAAGCTACAAGTTAGTGTAGTGCGTCCTACTCACAGTGTTCAGCTAAAGCTACAAGTTAGTGTAGTGTTTCCTCTGAACAGTGTTCAGCTAAAGCTACATGAACACTGTGCACTACACTAACTTGTAGCTTTAGCTGAACACTGTTAAGAGGATGCACTACACTAACTTGTAGCTTTAGCTGAACACTGTTCAGAAGACGCACTACACTAACTTGTAGCTTTAGCTGAACACCGTGCAGAGGTCACACTACACTAACAAGTTAGTGTAGTGCGTCCTCCTCACAGTGTTCAGCTAAAGCTACAAGTTAGTGTAGTGTTTCCTCTGAACAGTGTTCAGCTAAAGCTACATGAACACTGTGCACTACACTAACTTGTAGCTTTAGCTGAACACTGTTAAGAGGACGCACTACACTAACTTGTAGCTTTAGCTGAACACTGTTCAGAGGACGCACTACACTAACTTGTAGCTTTAGCTGAACACCGTGCAGAGGTCACACTACACTAACTTGTAGCTTTAGCTGAACACTGTGAGGAGGACGCACTACACTAACTTGTAGCTTTAGCTGAACACTGTGCACTACACTAACTTGTAGCTTTAGCTGAACACTGTGAGGAGGACACACTACACTAACTTGTAGCTTTAGCTGAACACTGTGCAGAGGTCGTGCGACCTCTGCACAGTGTTCAGCTAAAGCTACAAGTTAGTGTAGTGTGTCCTCTGAACAGTGTTCAGCTAAAGCTACAAGTTAGTGTAGTGCGTCCTCCTCACAGTGTTCAGCTAAAGCTACAAGTTAGTGTAGTGCGTCCTCCTCACAGTGTTCAGCTAAAGCTACAAGTTAGTGTAGTGTTTCCTCTGAACAGTGTTCAGCTAAAGCTACAAGTTAGTGTAGTGCATCCTCCTCACAGTGTTCAGCTAAAGCTACAAGTTAGTGTAGTGCACAGTGTTCAGCTAAAGCTACAAGTTAGTGTAGTGCGTCCTCCTCACAGTGTTCAGCTAAAGCTACAAGTTAGTGTAGTGCGTCCTCCTCACAGTGTTCAGCTAAAGCTACAAGTTAGTGTCGTGCGACCTCTGCACAGTGTTCAGCTAAAGCTACAAGTTAGTGTAGTGTGTCCTCTGAACAGTGTTCAGCTAAAGCTACAAGTTAGTGTAGTGCGTCCTCCTCACAGTGTTCAGCTAAAGCTACAAGTTAGTGTAGTGCGTCCTCCTCACAGTGTTCAGCTAAAGCTACAAGTTAGTGTAGTGTTTCCTTTGAACAGTGTTCAGCTAAAGCTACAAGTTAGTGTAGTGCATCCTCCTCACAGTGTTCAGCTAAAGCTACAAGTTAGTGTAGTGCACTGTGTTCAGCTAAAGCTACAAGTTAGTGTAGTGCGTCCTCCTCACAGTGTTCAGCTAAAGCTACAAGTTAGTGTAGTGTGACCTCTGCACGGTGTTCAGCTAAAGCTACAAGTTAGTGTAGTGCGTCCTCTGAACAGTGTTCAGCTAAAGCTACAAGTTAGTGTAGTGCGTCCTCTGAACAGTGTTCAGCTAAAGCTACAAGTTAGTGTAGTGCGTCCTCTGAACGGTGTTTATCTAAAGCTACAAGTTAGTATAGTGCCCAGTGTTCAGCTAAAGCTACAAGTTAGTGTAGTGCGTCCTCTGAACAGTGTTCAGCTAAAGCTATAATGTAGTGTAGTGTGACCTCTGCACAGTGTTTAGCTAAAACTACAAGTTAGTGTAGTGCGTCCTCCTGACAGTGTTCAGCTAAAGCTACAAGTTAGTGTAGTTTGTCCTCCCCAAAGTGTTCAGCTAAAGCTCCAAGTTAGTGTAGTGCGACCTCTGCACAGTGTTCAGCTAAAGCTACAAGTTAGTGCAGTGCGTCCTCTGAACAGTGTTCAGCTAAAGCTACAAGTTAGTGTAGTGCACAGTGTTCAGCTAAAGCTACAAGTTAGTGCCGTGCGACCTTTGCACAGTGTTCAGCTAAAGCTACAAGTTAGTGTAGTGTGTCCTCTGAACAGTGTTCAGCTAAAGCTACAAGTTAGTGTAGTGCGTCCTCCTCACAGTGTTCAGCTAAAGCTACAAGTTAGTGTAGTGCACAGTGTTCAGCTAAAGCTACAAGTTAGTGTAGTGCGTCCTCCTCATAGTGTTCAGCTAAAGCTACAAGTTAGTGTAGTGTGACCTCTGCACGGTGTTCAGCTAAAGCTACAAGTTAGTGTAGTGCGTCCTCTGAACAGTGTTCAGCTAAAGCTACAAGTTAGTGTAGTGCGTCCACCTCACAGTGTTCAGCTAAAGCTCCAAGTTAGTGTAGTGCGTCCTCCTCACAGTGTTCAGCTAAAGCTACAAGTTAGTGTAGTGCGACCTCCTCACAGTGTTCAGCTAAAGCTACAAGTTAGTGTAGTGCGTCCTCTGAACAGTATTCAGCTAAAGCTACAAGTTAGTGTAGTGAGTCCTCCTCATAGTGTTCAGCTAAAGCTACAAGTTAGTGTAGTGCGACCACTGCACAGAGTTCAGCTAAAGCTACAAGTTAGTGTAGTGCAACCTCTGCACTGTGTTCAGCTAAAGCTACCTGTAGAAGGTTGGTGGTGTTTTCCTGATCCTATCACTACCGCAGGCAGCTACATTATTTACACGTTAGTGTATTGTGACCTCTGTACAGTGTTCAACTAAAGCTACCTGTAGAAGGTTGGTGGTGTTTTCCTGATTCTATCACTACCGCGGCTTCTTCCCTCAGCTCAAAGGCATCAGTGACTCCTTCCTTATCCCCACCATGTCCTCCTGAGGAGTCCCTCAAACTGTTTGACCACAGTGTTGGGTACATGCTCCAGGAGGATGCCCAGCATTTAGAATGCTCTGATGATGATACTGAACTAGATGAAGGCAGTAACGTGAGCACGGACAGAGGGGGTGCCCAAGAAGGACAGCAATCTGTTAGTCATGCTCCCCCTGCTGCAGCATACTGCCCGGTTTTTTCCAGTGATGAGGAGGGAGGGGATAATGAGGTCACTGACTCAACTTGGGTACCGGATAGGAGAGAGGAGGAGGAGGCACATCACCTACGAGGCAGGATGCCCTCCAGGGGCCAGCGTAAGGGCGGCACACTGCATCACACCGCAAAGCTCCGCATGTGCAGGGCGCTGCTGTCTCTGCGCGTTATTCCAAAAGTTCTTTGGTGTGGGCCTTTTTTGAGCCGAGTGCATCAGATCGCACGCTGCTATTTGCAACATATGTCTCAAGCGTATCTCGTGTGGCCAAAACATCTCCCGCTTGGGAACCACATGCTTGACCAGACAGGCGTATCTAAAAGTCCCACACCAAAGAACAATGAGGACCTCTCCTTTCTCCTCATCAGTTGAGATATCCAACCCCACTATACCTTCAGTCCTCTCTGAGACCTGCACTGAGAGGAATGAAGGTGTAGAATTAGGTATGTCACAGCCACTTACTTGTGTGCAATCTGCTTTCGGTACACCGACGTCAGATTGTACCAGGCAAATTTCCCTGCCTCAGCTGCTGCACCCTCCGAAAGAAGTTTGCTCCCAGCCATCCACATGCCCAGCGGTTCAATGCTAGCTTGGCAAAATTGCTAGCACTTCAACTGCTACCTTTTCAGTTGGTAGACTCTGTCCCCTTCCGTGAGTTTGTGGAATGTGCGGTTCCTCAGTGACATAAACCCAAATGCCACTTTTTTCCCACGGAAGGCGATTCCGGCTCTCTACCGGCATGTGGAAGGCAATGCCCATGCCTTGCTGGAGAGGGCAGTCAGCGGTAAGGTGCATATTACCGCTGAATAATGGTCCAGCAGGCATGGACAGGGACGTTACCTAAGTTTCACCACGCATTGGGTGACTCTGCTGGCAGCTGGGAAGGATGCAGGACAAGGTGCAGTAGTGTTGGAGGTTGCGTTAAAGAAAATGTGGTGTAGTCCCTCGCACTATATTGAGTTTACGGACTGAGTCAATACCAGAATAAAATAACTAAATATTGAAAAATGGTAAAAGAATGTGTAAATAGTGATGATGTCTCTGTGGACTACAGCAAAATCAAAAGTGTTCACATACACTCAACATAGTAATGATAATAAAGTGATTTCGCGCTTCAAATCTATCACATGAAAGCATAAAAGTACTTGTGCATACAACTTATAGTGACTATATAAATTAGGTGTGTTCTACGAATATGTATCAACAGTGCAAGCATAAAAAGTGCAAAGTGCTGATAAAAGTGATAATCCAAAGTGCTGGTGTGCATAAATGAATCAAAAGTTCATAATGTGTTCCATCCACTGGGATCAGATATTGGAGGGGAGAGGTGATGGAGATATCCTTTAAAATGGAGGGATCCGGTGAAACCGGGCTCTCTAAACTCTCACCTTAAGTAAGATGAACTTAGGCATCAAACAGGTTCTATATTGAATGTTGTATGATGTGATTCAGGTGGGGCTTCTATGATGGTTTAATGATCCTCCCGATGTATAAAACCAACTGCAATCAACAGTTGGCCTGGAGCATAACCAAACGGGAGGATCATTAAACCATCAGAGAAGCCCCACCTGAATCACATCATACAACATTCAATATAGATCCTGTTTGATGCCTAAGTTCATTTTACTTAAGGTGAGAGTTTAGAGAGCCCGGTTTCACCGGATCCCTCCATTTTAAAGGATATCACCATCACCTCTCCCCTCCAATATCTGATCCAGGTGGATGGAACACATTATAAACTTTTGATTCATTTATGCACACCAGCACTTTGGATTATCACTTTTATTAGCACTTTGCACTTTTAATGCTTGCACTGTTTATACATATTCGTAGAACACACCTAATTTATATAGTCACTATAAGTTGTATGCACAAGTACTTTTATGCTTTCATGTGATAGATTTGAAGCGCGAAATCACTTTATTATCATTACAGTGTTGGAGGTTGTTCCACCACCACGCCTCCAAAATGCCACTACTAATGATTCTGACACACCTCTTTCCCCCACCCCCTCCTCTTCTTCTTCCTCCATGGCCTCTTCCTGTGCTTTGTCCTCGGAACCAGCGGTGCTCCGTAGGCATTCAAGGGGCTACGCAAGTATGCAGGCCAAAAGATGCCATGGGGTATCTTGAGCTGGTGTACTTGGGGGACAGGAGCCACACTGGGGCAGACTTTCTGTCAGCTCTGCAGGGGCAGGTTCAGAGGCGGTTGACACCACGCCAACTTAAGGCAGGAATGGTGGTTTGTGACAATGGCACCAACCTCCTGTCCCCCTCCGACAGGGACAACTGACCCATGTGCCCTGTTTGGCTCACGTCCTTAACTTGGTGGTGCAGCGGTTCTTGGGCAGGTACCTGGGCTTACAGGATGTCCTGAGGCAGGCCAGGAAAGTCTGTGTGCATTTCCGCAGGTCATATAATGCCAGTGCTCAGCTGGCAGACCTCCAAAAGGAATTTAACCTGCCCAAGAACCGCCTAATCTGTGTCATGCCCACCAGGTGGAACTCAACGTTGGCCATGCTGCATCTGCTGCACATGCAGCAGAGGGCCATCAATGGAGTACCTGTGTGACTATGGCACCAGAACAGGGTCAAGGGAGCTTGTTTTTTTTTCCCCAGTGGGCCATGATCAGGGATGCATGCACTGTCTTGTCACCATTTGAGGAGGCCACGAGGATGGTGAGCAGTGACAGTGCATGCATCAGTGACACTGTCCCCCTTGTCCACCTGTTGGAGCACACGCTTCATGGAATAATGGAAAGGGCACTTGAGGCAGAACAGAGGCAGGAAGAGGAGGACTTCCTTAGCTTTCAAGGCCCCCTTTATCCAGACAGTGTTCCTGCGTGCCCACCAATCACACAGGAAGAGGAGAAGGAGGAGGATTGTGTCAGTATGCAGGTGGAGCCTGGCACTCAGCATCAGCAGCAGTCTTTAAGGGATCATTTACAGTCCCAAGAAACACATGGACTTGTACGTGGCTGGGAGGAGGTGGCTGCGGATCATGTCGTCCTTAGTGACCCAAAGGACTCCGGACTGAATGCCTCAGCAAACCTACGCTGCATGGCCTCCCTGATCCTGCAAAGCCTGCGGAACGATCCTCGTATTCGTGGTATTAAGGAGAAGGAACAATACTGGCTGGCAACCCTCCTTGATCCACGTTGCAAGGGTAAGGTTACCTTATCTTGCCGTCGCAGAGGGAGCAGAGGATGAAACATCTTTGGGAGGCCTTGCAGAAAGGTCTGTGCAACGCATTCCCAGAGACTGGGAGGTTGCAAACTCCTGTTTCTGGACAACGTGTTGCTGAGGCTTCGGTCAGTCAAAGAAGGAGCAGTGGAGAAGGTGGCCGCCTGACCGATGCATTTAGACAATTTTTTAGTCCGCAGCCCCAAGGCATGATCGGTTCCAGCAACCATCGCCAGCGTCTGTTTTACATGGTGCAGGAATACCTAGGGGCAAGATCTGACTTGGACACCATTCCCACTGAAAATCCTCTGGGTTACTGGGTCTTGAGGATGGTTCACTGGTCAGAGCTTGCACAGTATGCAATTGAGCTACTGGCCTGTCCTACATCCAGCGTTCTTTCGGAATGCACATTCAGTGCTGCTGGAGACTTTGTAACCGATCACAGAATCCGTCTGTCCACCGACTCGGTTGATCGACTGACCTTCATAAAAATGAATCAGTCTTGGATCACCAAGCACCTGATGCTGATGTAACCGAATACATTTTTTTGAAATGTCGGATCCCTTCAAAGACTGCCTATGCTGATGCTCAGTGACTATCCTGTTATACTGAGTAATTATCCTCTTCCTCCTCAATAATCATGATGATAGCTTGTAAGAACATTTTTGGTTCTGGGCGCCGCCAGTCCCGCCACCAGTGCCTAAGGCCCTATTTTTCAGCCCCTGTTTAACAGGGGCGTGTAATTACAATTTATGATGCAATTCTTTGCAGCAGGACTAGTTCCTGCACTCCAACTAGAGTATCTGTGAGGGGTTGCAGTGTTGTGGAACCAGCACCAGTGCCTAAGGCCCAATTTTTCAGCCCTTGTTTAACAGGGGCGTGTAATTACAATTTTTGATGCAATTCTTTGCAGCAGGGCTAGTTCCTGCACTCCAACTAGAGTATCTGTGAGGTGTTGCAGTGTTGTGGCACCAGCACCAGTGCCTAAGGCCCAATTTTTCAGCCCCTGTTTAACAGGGGTGTGTAATTACAATTTTTGATGCAATTCTTTGCAGCAGGTCTAGTTCCTGCGTGCCAACTAGAGCATCTGTGAGGGGTTCCAGTGTTGTGGCAACACCACCACCACCACCACAGGCCCAATTTTTCTGCCCCTGTTTAACAGGAGCATGTAATTACAATTCTTGATCTAATATTTCACAGCAGGGCCCATTTCTGCGCCCACCAAAAGTATCTGTGAGGACTTACAGTGTTGTGGCAAGAGCACCACCACCACCACCAAAGGCCCAATTTTTCTGCCCCTGTTCAACAGGGGCATGTAAGTACAATTCTTGATCTAATATTTCACAGCAGGGCCCGTTTCTGCGCCCACCAAGAGTATCTGTGAGGACTTACAGTGTTGTGGCACCAGCACCAGCACCACCAAAGGCCCAATTTTTCTGCCCCTGTTGAACAGGGGCATGTAATTACAATTCTTGATCTAATATTTCACAGCAGGGCCCTGTGAGGGCTTACAGTGTTGTGGCCTCAACAACTCCTAAGGCCCAAATTTCTGCTAAGTATATAGGGCAGGCCCCTACTTTCAAACATCCAACTTACAAACGACTCCTACTTGCAAACGGAAGGAGACAACAGGAAGTGAGATGAAATCTACCCCTAGGAAGGGAAATTCTCTCCTGTAAGAGTTAATATGGGAAAAAAACTTTTCTCCTTTCCACTGATGCTTTATTACCAATCCTTGTTTCACAAAAAACCCCACATTTTCAAAAAACATTTGTCATTGGGACAAAAAGTGAGGTGAAATCTTCTGAAAAGGAGCACAGACAGCAAAACAAAAAGAGTATATAGGGCCTGGGGGCCCCACACCTCTCCTTTTTTAATTTGGGTGCGGAGTTCCCCTTAATATCCATACAAGACCCAAAGGGCCTGGTAATGGACTTGGGGGTACCCATGCCGTTTGTCTCTGATTTTCATCCATATTGCCAGGACCCGGCATTACATTAAAGCCGCAAGCAGTTTTAAATGAATTTTTTTCCTTTAAAAATTACATTTTATGCAGGGACTGTTCTAAGCACGGGAAACACGCGCCACTTTACAGGCATACTATAGACACCCCCCAGGTATGATATTTAAAGGAATATTTCACTTTTTTTTTTACTTTAAGCATGATTAAAATCACTGCTCCCGAAAAAACTGCCATTTTTAAAACTTTTTTTTGCATTGATACATGTCCCCTGGGGCAGGACCCGGGTCACTAAACCTTTTTTAGGACAATACCATGCGAATTAGCCTTTAAAATGAGCACTTTTGATTTTGAACGTTGAAGTCCCATAGACGTCAATGAGGTTCTAACGTTCGTGCAAATTTTCGGTTCGTTCGCAGGTTCTGGTGCGAACCGAACCAGGGGGTGTTTGGCTCATCCCTAGTCGCCATATACTGGTGTCTTTTGGGATACCACATTGCTGCATTCTCTTACAGCTGATCCAGGGCTTGGGTTTGCCTGAACATTTACTTTACCTTTAAAGCTCCATTCACACTTGTGCAATTTGTTACGCATATGCTGAAGCACAACAACACATGACAAGCCATTATCCATTCTGTTCTATTGGACCATTCACATGTGCACTTTTCTGTAGTGCAATTTTGGAAGAGCAGCAAGAATTTCTTTTGATGCAGGGTGATGCAATTTTGGGTGTATAGACTTCAATAGAAATACATACATTTTTGATGTGTTTTGTAGCATGACGACAAGACAACTGGTTGTAGCAACATCTACTCTACAGGCTACACATAACAAGGAAGTGAGAAAGCCACAGCATGTTTGACATAGAAGAGCTATTTCAGCTGGTGAGGGCAAGACTTATCCTCTAGGACCCATAAAACAATGCCTACAGAGATCACACCAAGCGTGAGGTGTATGAGGATTGGGAACACAGAAAAAATGCAAATGTACGTTTCTTCTGTGCTTTATTGCATATTATAATGTGTGCCTATAAAAATGACACTTCTTCATGCAAAGATTCTTGCTCCATTGTCACAGTGTGAGAAAATCTTTCATAGCTTGCCAGAAGCCAAAAGAGCAGGAAGCATAAAAAAGCATTAAAAGTACATTGAAATGCATTACAAACACACTAAAACCACGTACACACAATCAGATTTTCCGACAGGAAATGTGTGGTGACAGGCTGTTGGTGGAAAATCCAACCGTTTGTACGCTCCATCGGACAATTGTTGTCAGATTTTCCGGACAAATGTTGGATGGCAGGTTTTAAAATTTTCCACGGACAAATGTCTGTTGTCGGATTTTCCGAGCGTGTCTACACAAGTCCGTCAGACAAAAAGTCCAAAGTACAAACACGCATGCTCAGAAGCAAGGACGAGCCAGAAGCCTTGGTCTTGTAAGCTAGCGTTCGTAATGGAGAATTAAGATTCGTGACGTAGCAAATTATGAAATCTTGAAATGCAGCGCACATTCTTCTTTAACCACTTCAGCCCCGGAAGGATTTACCCCCTTCCTGACCAGAGCACTTTTTACAATTTGGCACTGCATCGCTTTAACTGCTAATTGCGCGGTCATGCAATGCTGTACCCAAACAAAATTTGCGTCCTTTTCTTCCCACAAATAGAGCTTTCTTTTGATGGTATTTGATCACCTCTGCCGTTTTTATTTTTTGCGCTATACACGGAAAAAGACCGAAAATTTTGAAAAAAAATGATATTTTCTACTTTTTGTTCTAAAAAAAATCCAATAAACTCAATTTTAGTCATACATTTAGGCCAAAATGTATTCGGCCACATGTCTTTGGTAAAAAAAATGTCAATAAGTGTATATTTATTGGTTTGCGCAAAAGTTATAGCGCCTACAAACTAGGGTACATTTTCTGGAATTTACACAGCCTTTAATTTATGACTGCCTATGTCGTTTCCTGAGGTGCTAAAATGGCAGGGCAGTACAAAACCCCCACAAATGACCCCATTTTGGAAAGTAGACACCCCAAGGAAATTGCTGAGAGGCATGTTGAACCCATTGAATATTCATTTTTTTTGTCCCAAGTGATTGAATAATGACAAAAAAAAAAATACAAAAAGTTGTCACTAAATGATATATTGCTCACACAGGCCATGGGCATATGTGGAATTGCACCCCAAAATACATTTAGCTGCTTCTCCTGAGTATGGGGATACCACATGTGTGGGACTTTTTGGGAGCCTAGCCGCGTACGGGGCCCCGAAAACCAATCACTGGCTTCAGGATTTCTAAGGGCGTACATTTTTGATTTTACTCCTCACTACCTATCACAGTTTTGAATGCCATAAAATGCCCAGATGGCACAAACCCCCCCCAAATGACCCCATTTTGGAAAGTAGACACCCATAGCTATTTGTTGAGAGGCATGTTGAGTCCATGGAATATTTTATATTTTGACACAAGTTGCGGGAAAGTGACATTTTTTTTTTTTTTGCACAAAGTTGTCACTAAATGATATATTGCTCACACAGGCCATGGGCATATGTGGAATTGCACCCCAAAATACATTCTGCTGCTTCTCTTGAGTACGGGGATACCACATGTGTGGGACTTTTTAGGAGCCTAGCCGCGTACGGGGCCCAGAAAACCAATCACCGCCTTCAGGATTTCTAAGGGTGTACATTTTTGATTTCACTCTTCACTGCCTATCACAGTTTTGGAGGTCATGGAATGCCCAGGTGGCACAAACCCCCCCCAAATGACCCCATTTTGGAAAGTAGACACCCCAAGCTATTTGCTGAGAGGCATGGTGAGTATTTTGCAGCTCTCATTTGTTTTTGAAAATGAAGAAACACAAAAAAAAAATTTTTTTTTTCTTTTTTTAAATTTCAAAACTTTGTGACAAAAAGTGAGGTCTGCAAAATACTCACTATACCGCTCAGCAAATAGCTTTGGGTGTCTACTTTCCAAAATGGGGTCATTTGGGGGGGTTTGTGCCACCTGGGCATTCCATGGCCTCCGAGACTGTGATAGGCAGTGAAGAGTGAAATCAAAAATTTACGCCCTTAGAAAGCCTGAAGGCGGTGCTTGGTTTTCGGGGTCCCGTACGCGGCTAGGCTCCCAAAAAGTCTCACACATGTGGTATCCCCGTACTCAGGAGAAGCAACAGAATGTATTTTGGGGTGTAATTTCACATATTCCCATGGCATGTTTGAGCAATATATCATTTAGTGACAACTTTGTGCAAAAAAAAAAAAAATTTGTCTCTTTCCCGCAACTTGTGTCACAATATAAAATATTCCATGGACTCAACATGCCTCTCAGCAAATAGCTTGGGGTGTCTACTTTCCAAAATGGGGTCATTTGAGGGGGTTTTGAACTGTCCTGGCATTTTATGCACAACATTTAGAAGCTTATGTCACACATCACCCACTCTTCTAACCACTTGAAGACAAAGCCCTTTCTGACACTTTTTGATTACATGAAAAAATTTTTTTTTTTTGCAAGAAAATTACTTTGAACCCCCAAACATTATATATTTTTTTAAAGCAAATGCCCTACAGATTAAAATGGTGGGTGTTTCATTTTTTTTTTCACACAGTATTTGCGCATCGATTTTTCAAATGCATTTTTTGGGGAAAAAACACACTTTTTTACATTTTAATGCACTAAAACACACTATATTGCCCAAATGTTTGATGAAATAAAAAAGATGATCTTAGGACGAGTACATGGATACCAAACATGACATGCTTTACAATTGCGCACAAACGTGCAGTGGCAACAAAATAAATACATTTTTAAAAGCCTTTAAAAGCCTTTACAGGTTACCACTTTAGATTTACAGAGGAGGTCTACTGCTAAAATTACTGCCCTCGATCTGACCGTCGCGGTGATACCTCACATGCATGGTGCAATTGCTGTTTACATTTGACGCCAGACCGACGCTTGCGTTCGCCTTAGCGCGAGAGCAGGGGGGACAGGGGTGCTTTTCTTTTTTTTTTTTTTTTCTCTTTATTATTTTTTTGCTTTTTTATCTTATTTTTAAACTGTTCCTTTCATTATTTTTTTTTTAATCATTTTTATTGTTATCTCAGGGAATGTAAATATCCCCTATGATAGCAAAAGGTAGTGACAGGTACTCTTTTTTGAAAAAATTGGGGTCTATTAGACCCTAGATTTCTCCTCTGCCCTCAAAGCATCTGACCACACCAAGATCGGTGTGATAAAATGCTTCCCCAATTTCCTAATGGCGCTATTTACATCTGGCAAAATCTAAGTCATAAAATGCTCGTAGCTTCCGGTTTCTTAGGCCATAGAGATGTTTGGAGCCACTCTGGTCTCTAATCAGCTCTATGGTCAGCTGGCTGAATCACCGGCTGCATTCTCAGGTTCCCTGTTGAGACAGGAGAGCCAGAGAAAAACACGGAAGACGGTGGGGGGGGCATTCTCTCCCACTGCTTGTAAAAGCAGTCTAGAGGCTAATTAGCTGCTAGGATTGCTTTTACATGAAAGCCAACCGCTGGCTGAAAAGAATTATACCAAGATGATACCTAAACCTGCAAGCATCATTCTGGTATAACCACTCAAAGTTGTGAATGGTGTACCTAAAGACAAAAAAATGGTTAATAAAGCACAGTAAACAATAAAGTATAAAAAATTGCATACCTGAAAAACAAACATGATAAAACATAATAACAATAAAACATTGCAGAATAGAATACAGTAAAAAAGAGCAGAACAATAGAGAGAGAGAATAGAGAGAGAGAGAACAATAAAACGACAACTATTATTTTTTTTTTTATATTTTATGTTTGTGTTTTCTTTTTTTTTTACACTTTTTTTGTAACTGTAACTTTTATAACTGTAACCGGTTCTAGGTTCGGGTCTCTCAAAATGCGATGGCATCTTGGGAGACCCTGTGAAAGTGTGCCTAGTCTGTGCAATGCTGTACCCTACACTAATACTCAACTAGTGAATGGTAGCGTTCAAAACATTCACCAATGCAAATACCAGGATTGTCAGGACAGGAGGGACAATAATAGCGGGTGTCAAGCCTATATCTGCACTTGCTGCAGACACAACATCTTTTTTGGGGGGGTTCGCTGGGTAGGGGTACTCGGGAGGACATAAAAATGTCTCTCATGCAGCCGACTGCATTTGGTTGGGGATGTGAATGGGGGAAGTACGGGCGCTGCAGAAGTGGTGGGTTCCCAATTAGGATTGGCGAATGCAGCAGGAAGGGCACTATGGGCATGACGGGCCTGTGTTTGTCTTTTTGGTGGCAGCGGGACACTACTTGTGCTTGCCACCTCACCAGCTTGAACTGCACTTATGGGACTCGCCACGTCACCAAGTGTTACTGCAGTGCTGGTTTGACTACGACCGGGGTGTACTAGGCCGCTGGCGCTTGCCAGTTCACCAAAACGCTACCAAAAAAACTGTTAGCGATCGCAGGGATCAGGCCTGACTCTGCGAACGCTGCAGTTATACGTTTAGTGTTTTGTAAGTGACAGTGATCGATCGATACTGCATTTGGGTGGGCTGGGCTGGGCCGGGCGGAGGGGCAAAACGCAGGTGCTAGCAGGTATCTGGGCTGATCCCGCTAAAACTGCGTTTTTGGGAACCCTAAACTGCTGGGGACGCCATTGTAGATCTGATCGGATCAGATATTGATCATTTCAGATACTATACTACTAAGGGAGGTGTACGGTGCATGCGTGGGTGTTAGCGGTACTGGCACTAACCTGACGCTGCTTGGGGCTGGTGCTTGCCAGTTCACCAAAACGCTACCAAAAAAACTGTTAGCGATCGCAGGGATCAGGCCTGACTCTGCGAACGCTGCAGTTATGCGTTTAGTGTTTTGTAAGTGACAGTGATCGATCGATACTGCACTTGGGTGGGCTGGGCTCGCCTGGGCGGAGGGGCAAAACGCAGGTGCTAGCAGGTATCTGGGCTGATCCCGCTAACACTGCGTTTTTGGGAACCCTAAACTGCTGGGGACGCCAGTATAGATCTGATCGGATCAGATATTGATCTGTTCAGATACTATACCACTAAGGGAGGTGTACGGTGCGTGCGTGGGTGTTAGCGGTACTGGCACTAACCTGACGCTGCCTGGGGCTGGTGCTTGCCAGTTCACCAAAACGCTACCAAAAAAACTGTTAGCGATCGCAGGGATCATGCCTGACTCTGCGAACGCTGCAGTTATGCGTTTAGTGTTTTGTAAGTGACAGTGATCGATCGATACTGCACTTGGGTGGGCTGGGCTGGGCCGGGCGGAGGGGCAAAACGCAGGTGCTAGCAGGTATCTGGGCTGATCCCGCTAACACTGCGTTTTTGGGAACCCTAAATTGCTGGGGATGCTAGTATAGATCTGATCGGATCAGATATTGATCCGTTCAGATACTATACCACTAAGGGAGGCGTATACTGCATGCGTGGGTGTTAGCGGTACTGGCGCTAATCTGACGCTGCCTGGGGCGACGCATATCACCGCCGGGTGATCAGGGGGCTAAACCTTTATTCGGTAATAAACGGCGGGTGCCCTGACACTATAAAAAATAAACAAACTAACCAGCGTCACCCGTAACGGTTATACGGTGATTAGTGGTGAAAGGGTTAACTAGGGGGCAATCAAGGGGTTAAAACATTTGTTAGATAGTATATGGGGGTCCCTGTCGCTATAAAACGCTGACGGCGAACCTAAATATTTACGTCCCTAACTAGCGTCACCAGCGACACTAATGCCCCGTACACACGGTCGGACTTTGTTCGGACATTCCGACAACAAAATCCAAGGATTTTTTCCGTCGGATGTTGGCTCAAACTTGTCTTGCATACACACGGTCACACAAAGTTGTCGGAAAATCCGATCGTTCTAAACGCGGTGATGTAAAACACGTACGTCGGGACTATAAACGGGGCAGTGGCCAATAGCTTTCATCTCTTTATTTATTCTGAGCATGCCTGGCACTTTGTCCGTCGGATTTGTGTACACACGATCGGAATTTCCGACAACGGATTTTGTTGTCGGAAAATTTTATCTCCTGCTGTCCAACTTTGTGTGTCGGAAAATCCGATGGAAAATGTCCGATGGAGCCCACACACGGTCGGAATTTCCGACAACACGCTCCGATCGGACATTTTCCATCGGAAAATCCGACCGTGTGTACGGGGCATAATACAGCGATCAGAAAAATTATCGCTTAGCGACACTGGTGACAGGAGGTGATCAAGGGGTTAAAACTTTATTAGGGGGGGTTAGGGGGGTATCCTAGACCTAAAGGGGCCTAACACTCACTACCCTAACACTGTAACTGTCACAAACTGACACCAATACAGTAATCAGAAAAAAAAAAAAACCTGCTTGGTGTCAGTTTGTGACAGGGGGGGGTGATTGGGGGGGGGTCGGGGGGCGATCGGGGTGTAATGTGTGCCTGGCATGTTCTACTGTGTGTGTGTTGGTGCACTCACATTACAGTCTTCTCTCCTCGGCCCGGAACGGAAAATACCGAGCCGAGGAGAGATGACATCATTTCCTCTGCCTCTGTGTACAATACAGAGGCAGGGAAATGATCCCATTGGCTGGGAGCGATCGCGAGGGGGGGCCACGAATGGCTGGCCTCCCCCTCACCACTGATCGCCGTGGGAGATTTGCCGACCGCCGCAGGCACCGGGGGGGGTCCGATCGGACCCCCCACCCGCGGGCAGGCAAGGACGTACAGGTAAGCCCTTTTACCTGCCCATGCCGCTCTGTCGATTTACATCGTCGTGCGGCGGTCGGCAACTGGTTAATGGGATAATAATAAAGCTGCTTTGCTGGTGATACTGATGGAGTTATTGAAAGCAAATTTTCAATGGCTTTTTTTTTTCTAGTGAAATCAAGAATAATGTTATTATGGTTTTTTTTTTGGCTGTTCGCAAGTTCGCCGAACACCGAACAATTTGGGGTGTTCGCGGCAAATTCGAATGCCGCGGAACACCCTTTAAAAGTCTATGGGAGAAATCAAAAGTGCTAATTTTAAAGGCTTATATGCAAGTTATTGTCATAAAAAGTGTTTGGGGACCCGGGTCCTGCCCCAGGGGACATGTATCAATGCAAAAAAAAGTTTTAAAAACGGCCGTTTTTTCAGGAGCAGTGATTTTAATAATGCTTAAAGTCAAACAATAAAAGTGTAATATTCCTTTAAATTTCGTACCTGGGGGGTGTCTATAGTATGCCTGTAAAGGGGCGCATGTTTCCCGTGTTTAGAACAGTCTGACAGCAAAATGACATTTCGAAGGAAAAAACTCATTTAAAACTACCCGCGGCTATTAATGAATTGCCGGTCCGACAATACACATAAAAGTTCATTGATAAAAACGGCATGGGAATTCCCCACAGGGAAACCCCGAACCAAAATTTAAAAAAAAAAAAATGACGTGGGGGGGTCCCCCTAAAGACCCTTCAGGTCTGGTATGGATTTTAAGGGGAACCCCGCGCCAAAAAAAAAAAAAAAAAACGGCGTGGGGTTCCCCCAAAAATCCATACCAGACCCTTATCCGAGCACGCAAGAGACAGTTTTTGACAATTCCTTTATTTAAATGCTTCTTCTATCTTCCTTCATCTTCTTCTTCTTCTGGTTCTTCTGGCTCTTCTGGTTCTTCCTCCGGCGTTCTCGTCCAGCATCTCCTCCGCGGCGTCTTCTATCTTCTTCTCCTCGGGCCGCTCCGCACCCATGGCATGAGGGGAGGCTCCCGCTCTTCTCTTCATCTTCTTCTTCATCCTCTTCTCTTCTTCATCTTCTTCATCTTCTTCATCTTCATCTTCTCTTCTTAATTTTCTTCTGCGGGCCGCTCTGCATCCATGCATGGAGGGAGGCTCCCGCTGTGTGACGGCGTCTCCTCGTCTGACGGTTCTTAAATAACGGGGGGCGGGGCCACCCGGTGACCCCGCCCCCCTCTGACGCACGGGACATGACGGGACTTCCCTGTGGCATTCCCCGTGACGTCACAGGGAAGTCCTGTCAAGTCACCGTGCGTCAGAGGGGGCGGGGTCACCGGGTGGCCCATTATTTAAGAACCGTCAGACGAGGAGACGCCTTCACACAGCGGGAGCCTCCCTCCATGCATGGATGCGGAGCGGCCCGCAGAAGAAAATTAAGAAGAGAAGATGAAGATGAAGAAGATGAAGAAGATGAAGAAGAAGATGAAGAGAAGAGCGGGAGCCTCCCCTCATGCCATGGGTGCGGAGCGGCCCGAGGAGAAGAAGATAGAAGACGCCGCAGAGGAGATGCTGGACGAGAACGCCGGAGGAAGAACCAGAAGAGCCAGAAGAACCAGAAGAAGAAGAAGATGAAGGAAGATAGAAGAAGCATTTAAATAAAGGAATTGTCAAAAACTGTCTCTTGCCATTTTTAACTATTTTGACACTTTTTTAGTGAAATGGTAGGGGTAAGTACCCCCTTACCATTTCACACAGGGGGGGGCCGGGATCTGGGGGTCCCCTTGTTAAAGGGGGCTTCCAGATTCCGATAAGCCCCCCACCCGCAGACCCCCACAACCACCGGCCACGGTTGTGGGGATGAGGCCCTTGTCCTCATCAACATGGGGACAAGGTGTTTTGGGGGTTACCCCAAAGCACCCTCCCAATGTTGAGGGCATGTGGCCTGGTACGGTTCAGGAGGGGGGGGGCGCACTCTCGTCCCCCCCTCTTTTCCTGCGGCCTGCCAGGTTGCGTGCTCGGATAAGGGTCTGGTATGGATTCTTGGGGGAACCCCACGCCGTTTTTTTTTTTTTTTGGCGCGGGGTTCCCCTTAAAATCCATACCAGACCTGAAGGGTCTGGTATGGAATTTAGGGGGAACCCCACGTCATTTTTTTTTTAAATTTTGGCCGGGGTTCCCCTTAATATCCATACCAGACCTGAAGGGCCTGGTATGGAATTTAGGGGGACTCCCACTTCATTTTTTTTTTTTAATTTTGGTTCGGGGTTTCCCTGTGGGGAATTCCCATGCCGTTTTTATCAATGAACTTCTATGTGTATTGTCGGCAATGCAGTAGCCGCGGGTAGTTTTAAATGGCTTTTTTTCCTTCGAAATGTCATTTTGCTGTCAGGCTGTTCTAAACACGGGAAACATGCGCCCCCTTACAGGCATACTATAGACACCCCCCAGGTACGAAATTTAAAGGGATATTACACTTTTATTGTTTGACTTTAAGCATTATTAAAATCACTGCTCCTGAAAAAACGGCCGTTTTTAAAACTTTTTTTTGCATTGATCCATGTCCCCTGGGGCAGGACCCAGGTCCCCAAACACTTTTTATGACAATAACTTGCATATAAGCCTTTAAAATTAGCACTTTTGATTATTCATGTTCGTGTCCCATAGACTTTAATGGTGTTCGCGTGTTCGAGCAAACTTTTTTCCTGTTCGCATGTTCTGGTGCGAACCGAACAGGGGGGTGTTCGGCTCATCCCTAATCAAAAGGTACAACTATGTTGGTGTCCCTTGTCAATTTTACATTGTATTTTTTTAAATGTACACATAGCTAAGTATTATTCTCCACAATTTTTTTTTTTTTGTGCATTAAAGAAAGAAAACAAATAAAATTAGACATGCTATATAACAAACCAAATCATTATTATTCAACTAAAAAAATAAAATAAAAGCCTCATGCATGTGCCCTGCTTCTTAATATAGGGGGTCAACAATG
The DNA here is from genome assembly GCA_037952925.1 of Lithobates clamitans. Taxonomy (NCBI): domain Eukaryota; kingdom Metazoa; phylum Chordata; class Amphibia; order Anura; family Ranidae; genus Lithobates; species Lithobates clamitans. The sequence goes on along the minus strand of JBBGZY010000089.1, from coordinate 2,729,255 downwards.
CCAAGAGTTGGTGAAAGCAGGGGTCCGTCATCCGAAGATAATTCCGAAAATCATCTGGATTATTCTCCTGGAGCTCCCGCATCAAAGGCATATGACATAATTGGTCACGATTAATAAAGCAACCAATGTTTGGTCCAAGAACTCCTCCTCCTCCTGTTCCTGGACTGGACTTGGGTCAAAGCAATAACTTCAAGACCAATAATAAATAACACATTATCTCCCCTGATTCCGCAACATGTCTGGTTGACGAACGCCCATTCAGAAACAAAATGTAAAGCATGAAATGAAAAGCGCAAACTGAAAAGCGCTAAATGAAAAGTGCTAAATGAAAAGCGCTAAATGAAAAGCGCAAATCAACACTCACCAAACTTCTACTAACACAAAATTAGCAGAAGGAGCCCAAGGGGTGGCGCTAAAGATCTGAGAAACCACGTAGTACGTCACTACATTTGTGTTTGTTGGCTGACAATTCCTTGCCGTTTGTATGCAAGACAAAATCCAGGCACATGCCTTCGGACAAAATTCCAAGGTTTTTCCCGCGAAAAATCTGATCATGTGTACGATGCTTTAGTTGTATGTGAAAATGTGCTGTAAAAACAACCCCCAAAAAAGCACAGGTGTGAACCTAATTCCGCGTACACACGAGCAGAATTTTCGACCGGACTGATCTGACGGACCGAATCCGGCGGAAAATCCCACCGTGTGTAGGCTTCATCGGACTTTCAGCGGACTTTTTCTGTTGAAAGTCTGACGGACTTTAGATTTGGAACATGCTTCAAATCTTTACGTCGTAACTCCGTTGGACCCAGTTCCTATCGAGAAATCCTCTCGTCTGTATGCTAGTCCGATGGACAAAAAAACGACGCAAGCTCGGAAGCAAGTACGAGACGGAAGCACTCGGTCTGGTAAAACTAGTGTTCATATTGTAGCTAGCACATTCCTCATGCTGCAAATTCTGTGATCACTGAATGCAGCGCATTAATTGTCTTCTTTATAATGCTAGAAGAACAAAGTTGTTTTGCTGCTCATATTCACACAGAGTTCTCACAAACTGATTTCTGGATTATTTCTCTTGATCTCATGAATGATATTGTATTATTTAAAAGCCCAATCTTCATACTATAATGTTAACACATTCGTTTTTTGTAGTCATCTTTTATTATTTTTTATTTCATCAAGATCTTTTTTAGGATTGTTACAAAAATATTTTCTAGTTATCTCCATATATATGTGAAGCCTTTTGGCCCCAGGGCACACATCAAGTCTGTGGAAAAGAAAATTGTGATCTTGAGGAGTCCATATAATATAGGGAGCACAATCTGGTCCAGGAATCCCAGAGATCAAGAGCAGCAGCAAATTACATATTTTTCTAGGCTGTGGTACTACACCAGCCTGTGTCTTCTGTCAGACCAGACTGAACCCAGGCCATCACTTTCTTCTCTTCGTTGCAGCCTTCCCTCCACGCTGCCCTGCAGCCTTCCCTGCAGCCTTCCCTCCACGCTGCCCTGCAGCCTTCCCTGCAGCCTTCCCTCCACGCTGCCCTGCAGCCTTCCTTGGAGGCTGTGGCTCTGGTGGTTGACTTGTGGCAGGAGGAGGAGGAGGAGGAGGGGCTTGCCCATTTATTTGGGTGTTGACAGTTAACTCGCCCTTCAGCCCCTTGTGAAAGACATCTGAAAAAGTTTTTCACTGAGGAGGCGTTGGCCCTTCTCCATTTCAGGCAACCTGCTGGCTAAAAAACAGCCATAGGCCTCTTCAGGTTTGGGGTGCTCTTAAAAAAATTTGTAGCTCTCATGTCTCTCATAAGGCGCAGTGATGCCTCCTCTGTCACCGTCCCTTTCCTAGGCCTTTTTGTATGAAGGCGGAGGGGAGGCACCTGTGATTGTGTGCTGCTCCTACTGGGCCCGGCCACCTCCTGGCTGACACTAACCCCTGCCTCCTCCTGGCTGACACGAACCCCTGCCTCTTTCTGGCTGACACCACTCCCGCCCACCTCCTGGCTGTCACTGGGCCCGTCCTCCTCCTGCCTGCCACTTTCCACACCTTCCTCCTGGCTGAGCTCATCCTGTGTATAAAAAAGGGATAGTTTTAGTTTTTGGTTCATCAGTCACACACAATTTTAAGCTCATGACTTGCAAATTCAATGTGGATTTTATCCAAAAAATTATGTCTACATATCAGTTGACATTAGTGGCCAAAAATTGTTGTCACCGGCTAGAAAAAATGCTGGTGACAGAATGATACTCTTTTATATGTAATAGAACATCTAGTTAACATCATTAATATTAGGACACTAAATATGTCTAAAAATAACATAACTGGCTCCAGATGGTCACATCCGGTTCTTCCAGGATGGAAGTCCCAGGTTGGTCCTCATCAGCCTCTGCTGGGTTGGAGGGAAGGGTGGAGGGAAGGGTTGAAAGAGATTCCCTGGCTTCAGTCTGGTCATCAAGAAAAAGTAGTTTATCATACTACCACAGCCTGGGTCTATATACATTATCTGCTGATGCTCCTGAATTCAGGGAAGTCTGGATCTTGTTATGCTCCCTCCTCAAGATCCCAATTTTCCTATCCACAATCTCCACGGTTGCTTCTGGGATGAAAGTCTGCACAAATGCCAGAAGTCTCTCCAGCGTTGACTTCCTTACTGTTTTAATGTAATATTGAGGGTGTTTGACCTCCCACAGATTCCTCATCTCCCTGTACTTCTCAATAAATTGTGTGAGAAATTCAGGGTCCTTAAACTTATTATTAATTTTTTCTGTAAAAGACAATAAACAGGCTAAACTCTCATAATCTTATCCCAACATAGGCCTCAATCTTTAAGCAGTATAGGCCGCTACAAAGTTAATAAAATGTACCTTTGTCTCTGACGCTCGCAACTTCAGTTCTGCTTTCCTCTGCGCACCAAAAGTACATACGGCACATGCGTGATAGCTTTATACACACTGCGCATGCGTGAAACTCCACCTGCGTCGCCCGCCCCTGATGTTCATTTTTAACGAATATTCTCCGCCCCCTTCTCTACACACAGAACGTACGTACGGCACATGCGTGTTAGTTTTATACACACTGCGCATGCGTGAAACTTCGCCTGCGTCACCCGCCCCATACGTTCTTTTTAATGAATATTCTCTGCCCCTTCTCTCTGCGGTGCGCAGTAGGAGCAACAATGGCGAAGACACAGCAGGTGTGTACTAATTCTTCAAGTAACGAGGAAAGCCCGGAGCCCGGAACGTCCCGATCTGGGAAGAGGAGATTTAAGGCCTCCAATATGGCCTTTGAAGAGATGGTGGAGATGGTAGCTATTTTGCTAAAAAAAGATTACGATGGGAAGCATGGACCATATGCCCAGCCTAATTAAGAAAGGCAAAAATAATGTTGAAAGTGGTGAAGACCCTGCATCATCATTTTGGGGTACGGTGCTCTAAAGATCAGCTGAGGAAAAGATGGTCCGACCTAAAACTCAGGGAGCCGGATCAGTACAGATGAATCCAGAAAGTGCTTGTATTTTTTTTAAAAAGTTAAAAAAAATATAAAAAAATAGAGGCCTGTTTGTTAAAAAATAAATAAATAAATAAATAAATAAAAGAGAGGCCCAATTGTTATAAAAAATTTTAAAAATAAAAAAAAACAAAATAGAGGTCTGTTTGTTAAAAAAAATAAAAAAAAATAAAAAAGAGGCCTGTTTGTATAAAAAAAATAAAAACTACAAAATAATTTTTAAAAACAAAAAAATTATATTGTTTTAAAAAATAATTATATATATTTAAAAAAAATGTTTTAAGAAACGCACATGTGAATGTGCACAGATTAAAAATTCTGTTAATCAACAAGATGTGTGGCTCAATGCTCAATACCAGTTGTGTAAGTTATTTGGTGTTTACAGTGACAATGGGGCTTATTCACTAAAGGAAAATACACTTGGCACTACAAGTGCACTAGGATAACCTAGGAGATAGCCAAAAAGAAAGCCAAGCAATAAATACATTTCTAGTTTTTATCTGATCATTATTTTTTTTTAAACAAATTATAGATTGTCTGGCATTGCAATGGCCCCCCTACCCGTAAGAAAATCAACATATTTATCCTGAACTTGACGGGCGCTTTGGAGGGCCAAGCCAGTACAGGCAGTATCCAGGCCCGTCAGAGGATTCTCTATAAGTCCGGCCTCAGGTCCAAGTGATGCAAGATAATTGCTTGAATGTTTGTGTAAATAATTGTTCAGAATGCAGCACGCTAGGACAAGTTGATTTAGTTTGTAGTCCGCCATGTGGATAGCTGTCTGAAACAGGCGGAACCGGCTGGCCATTATCCCAAAGGCATTCTCCACAACTCTTCTTGCTCTGGCCAGCTGGTAGTTAAAAACCCTCCTCTCCGGGGTGAAGGTCCTTTGGGGGAATGGCCTCATCATGTGCTCACCCAGACCGAAGGCTTCATCTGCAATGAAGACAAAGGGGATTCCTTCCACATTATCCGCATCAGGTGGCAATCCGAGGCCACCACTCTGGAGACGTTAGTAGAACTCCGTCTGGGCGAAGACTCCTCCATCCGACATCCGGCCATTCTTCCCCATGTCCACATACAGAAATTCATATTGTGCCGACACCACCGCCATTAGGACAATACTATGAAACCCCTTATAATTAAAATAGTATTACCCCCAAATGGGGTGGTGGCACAATGTGGACGTGTTTCCCATCTATAGCCCCTCCACAGTTGGGAAAGTCTCAACGGGTGGCAAAATGGGATGCCACAGTCTGCCATTCCTGTGGCGTGGAAGGAAACTGGGGTGTCAAACAAGAAAAAAAAGTAAGTACTTTTACACATAACATTGCAAGCACATTACACAAAATACATTATTGCCCAGCATCAGTATAACATTAATTGTAAGTATTATTTAAATAAAGACTAAAATATAAAGGCCCACTTATCAGATTCATCGCCCTCTCTAATGGCCCATTGATAAATTTTTGGGGGGGATTCTAAAGCAATTAAAGGACACACAGACCGTTTGGAGACATTTTAGGGGGGAGGCGATTCTAAAGCAATTTAAGGACACACAGACCATTTGGAGACATTTTAGGGGGGAATTCTAAAGCAATTTAAGGACACACAGACCATTTGGAGACATTTTGGGGGGGAGGGGATTCTAAAGCAATGTAAGGACACACAGACCATTTGGAGACATTTTAGGGTAAAGCACTACAATGGAGCTGACAAAATACATCGTTAAGTGACTAGACTAGGTGGATATGGGCCCAGCATAGCATGCTGGGAAGGTTAGTGAATGAAAATGTGCATGCAGGACAAAAGAGAGCATTAAAAAATTACAGCATGCATGAGGACAAAGGGGACATTCACACTATATGGCAATCATGGTAATTAGTGTTTGAGTAAAGAAATACATTACATTAGCAAACATTACATACAATAAAATGTGATGTAAAGGATAAAATTGTTACCGTAATATAGTCCTTCTGCAGGACCTGGATGATGGCAGAACAGGTCTCTGGGATAATGATCCCCAGAGCCTGGGGGGAGATGCCTGTCGAGAACTTAAGGTCCTTAAGGATTCTCCCCGTCGCCAAGTACCGCAACGTCGTGACTAGACTCTGCTCCACAGTAATGGCTTGCCTCATGCAGGTATCCTGCCTGCTGATATAAGGGGTCAGCAAAGCCAACAAATGGTCAAAAACAGGGTCTGTCATCCGGAGAAAATTCCTGAAATCTTCAGGGTTATTCTCACGAATCTCACGGAGCAAAGGCATGTGAGAGAATTGGTCACGCTGGAGCAACCAATTCTTCGTCCATGAACTCCTCCTCGCCCTGTTCATGGACTGGGCTTGGGCTGAAGAATGAACTACAGCACCAAACACATACAATCCACGAGCACTACGATGAGTACGTACATGCAACATGGCTTCAAAACGGTCGGCTGGTCAGAACGCACTTAACAGTATGAACTGAAGAACAGCAAGGCCTGTGAAGAACGAGCTGAAAATCAGCAACAAGCAGACAATAACACACTGAATAAGTCAATGCGAACTGACTACATGCACTGAAAAGCAAACACTGATGACTGGCAAGAGTCTCTTAGATAGGCAGAACAGTCTTGTGCTGGAGACTGATAGCAGGTCTGCAAAAAGGTTGATGATTAAATGCTGAAGACTGATAGGAAGTCCGTAAAACAGGCCGAGGGTCAAACACAGGTAACTGGAGGCAAAGTCTGAGAGAAAGCCAGGGGTCAAGCACTGGAGGCAAATAGCAGAGTCTAAGAACAGGCTGAGGGTCAATCACTGGAGACAGGAAGCGATATCCGTAGACAGGCTGAGGGTCAAACACAGGAGGCAAGTAGCGAGGTCCGAGAGGCAAGCCTAAGGTCAGATGCAGGAAGAGATCAGCGTAAGTCAAGGTCAATCCGGGTCACAATGGGTAATCAAGAATCAGGATACAAGCAGGAAACACACAGGAAGCTGAAAGACAAACCCGCAACTTGGCCATGGCACAGAGTGGCTTTTATAGGCAGTGGGAGGCTCAGGTTGTACGTGTGCTATTGCGTACATGCGTTCGCTGTTCCGCTGAATTGCACAAGCGCATTCTCGGTTTAGCTGAATTGCGTACGCGCATTAGCCGCTCCGCTGTATTGTGCCCAGGGATGCGCTGGGGTGCTGCTCTACCTCGCATGTGCATAGGAAAGAGGCGATATTGGCGAGGCTGGTACTTGCTTCTTTCGTGACAATATCCCCAATGGCAGTGTCCAGCTTCCCATGATGTTTACTTAACAATAGTATGCTCATTATCCCTACTATTGGCTAGAATTACACTATACTGGCTTACTGGTTATATTACACAAGCAAAATGTATATGGTGACACCAGGCAAACAACAGTTCATGAGGATGTGAGTCATGTCCACAAATTATGGACTTTTTATGCTTACTAATTCTACATGTATCTGCATAAGTTTAGAACATATTACATGCTCTTAACACTTAATAAACATTTTTTTAACTCTTTTTTACATTTTATATATTTTTACAGTCAATCATGTCCAACATAAGCAAAACAATGTAAAACCAGTTACAGACCTTATGCATTAAGGATATGTATAACAATCTTAATGAGATAATAAAAATTATTGATAATAATCAAAAATTAAAAGTAACAAAGTCCAAAAAGCAGCAGCATATAGCAAAAATTGCACAAGATAGATGGAAAAGAGAAGCTGCGCTAAAAAAATGCGGGTCAGCGATGCCTTATGTCATCCAAGATAATGAAATGCAGTTCAAACATACGACACCCGAGTGAGCTAAATCCTTAATCAGTGCCACCACCTAATAAAAAACAAAAAGTCACAGGTTGACAACGTCAACCTGTGACGAAACGCGTCTGGAGAAGGATACGTGCTGACGTCACCACACTGTTGTCCTAGGAGGACGGGAAGTTCTATTTTAGCCGGCCGGCTCTGTTTTTTAGCGCAAGTGTTATCTGCAACTTAATGTAAGTGCATTACTGTTTTAAAATAAACCCTGTTTAAGCTATATTATGCTATGGTTGGTTTTTCTTCTATACCCCGATTACCCTGCTATCACTGGGGTTTATGGGAAGATCTACGGCATCAAGGGATTGGAGCACGTACTTAATTCAGTGACTACCCCTGTCTGGACGCTCCTTTCGTTTAAGCAAAGGCCGTGGCTGGGCTATAGCCATCCGCTCGTCTTTGCTTACCATCTGGTAAGCAAGTTTTTTATTAGGTGGTGGCACTGATTAAGGATTTAGCTCACCTGGGTGTCGTATGTTTGAACTGCATTTCATTATCTTGGATCACATAAGGCATCGCTGACCCGCATTTTTATATAGCGCAGCTTCTCTTTTCCATTAATAAGTATTAGCTAGCACATATTTTCATCTAATATTAGTCCCATACTATCGTCATACCACGTTATGTCCAATTTAGCTAATTTTTTCTCTATTTTTCCCTTCCTGCCTCCCCTGCCCCCCCCGCCCCACTCCTCTCCTTTGTTTTCAAAAAGGGTACCATCACAAGGGAAAGAGAAGAAAAAAAAGTAGAAAAAGAGTATCTAAGAAAAATCCTTCTGGCCAGGTTAGTGGAATCATGTTCAATCCTGTGGCGCTGTCTTCATAATCTCTTTATAATTAAATGTGAGTTTAAAATTAGTCAATTGGCAATTGTTTTATTGAATCTTTCTCCTTCATTCCTTAAATACATCTAATATCAATTTTCATTGATGCATTTACAGGATTGAAGCAATAATAAAAACACAAGTGAAGCACTCACAGGGTACCCAGCAAGCCAGTCATGTAAGAAATGCTAATAAATACAACAAGAAAGGATGATGGATCCTATAGATGTCAGAGAGTTTACCTGATTTAGCATCGTCACGTGCCGGGGCGCGTTGGTGCACGCTTTCCTGCGGGTGCTCGGGCGCCTGCTTCTATGGGCACTGGTGTTGGCATGCCGGCTGGCCGTGGCGGACGCGGTGGTGCCCGGGCGCGTGCGCGCGTTCGCCAATGGGCACTGCTATGTGTTCGCCTGGTGGCGCTGGTGTGCATGCCGCTGTCCGGGGGCGCTCGGGCGCGTGCGGGTGTGCGGGCGCCTGTGCATAACGGCGCGCACACGAACACGGCGTTTGACGCCAATCAGCCTATTTAGCCTTGGTTCTCCCTCTAATCAGTGCTGCCTGATCAACAGCTCCGTGCCTAGTTCCTGTTTCCTGTTTCCTGTTCCTAGTTCCTGTGATTCCTGTGTTCCTGATCTGTTGACGACCCGGCTTGCCTTTTGGACGCTCCTGACCTCCGCCTGCATTTGACCCCGTCCTGTTTTGACTTCACTTCTGCCTGCTCCTTCTGTACCTCTACTGCCTGCCTGTTGCCAAACCCAGCTTGTGCACTAACCTGTCTCCAGCTCCTGCTCAGCATCTGTTGTCTGTTCCGCTGACTATCATCTGCTGTTTGAAGACTGTTAACCTCCGGAACACGGACTCCTGCACAGGCTCTCATACCACTCCGCACTCGTGGGCCTCCTGTCTGCTCTACCAGGGGCCGTGAGTCGGATACGTAAGGGAGCCTACCCTCTGCCCAAGTGGACTCTCCGGTCTGTTAAGTGAGAGACCTGACAGTATCAGGCAGCCATGACCGAGTCCGGGCAGGGGGCCTCACCTATGGATGAACTTTGTAGGCACCTCGTGGGCCTTACCCAAGCAGTCAAGAGCCTTCAAGAAGGCTACACCAGATTAGAGGGTCAGGTCCAAGCCCTCTCAGCTGCTCCTCCCCCCCAAGGGGCACCATCTGCCGGACTCTCCTCAGCACCCTCCATAGTAATGCTCCCTCCGGATCCAAGGGTACCCACACCCGAGAAATTTACGGGAGATCGTCGCAAATACCAGGCCTTCCGTAATGCCTGCGAGCTCTACTTTGCGCTACAGCCTCGCACGTTCTCTCTGGACGCCACTAAGGTGGGATTTGTCATTGCACTGCTGTCCGGCGAGCCCCAGACTTGGGCTCATCATTTACTGGAGCAGAAGTCCAGATCCTTAGATACCCTGGACGCTTTTTTCCTCAACTTACTACTACTGCTGAGGCAGCCCTGCATTCCCTGCAGCAAAGCTGCAGAGCGGTCGAAGACTACGCAGTTGAGTTTTGTCGTTGGAGCTCTGATACAGAGTGGAACGACGCTGCCTTGCGTCATCAATTTCTGATGGGGTTATCTGTTCCCCTTAAGGATGAACTGGCACATGTTGGGATACCCCAGACTCTGGACGAACTTAACTTATTCAAATTGACCGACGTCTGAGAGAAAGACACTCTGAGAGGTCTTCTGTTCACCCTCGTCCTATTTGGATGCTCCCTAGAGTTCCCAGTTCCCCCAACCAATTGCCTCTCTCCTCTACTTCAGCCACGGAAGCACCCGAAACCATGCAGCTTGGTCTGCTCCGGCCATCCCTTACCCCAGAAGAGAAGATGCGCAGACGTACGCACAACCTATGCCTGTATTGCGGGGAACAAGGAGATTTTGTGAGGACCTGCCCTAACAAGATACGTAAGTGTCTGACGTCTTCTTCCACTTGTGCATCCATTTTGCCCAAACCTGGTAACCATTTGACTATCTCTGCTGTATTACAGCTCCCCGGAAAGAACATCCCGGTGTCGGTCATTATTGACTCTGGAGCATGCAGTGGCTTCATCGATCAAACCTTTGTCAATAATCATGGCATTCCTCTTCAACCTAAGACCCAGGGTCTTGCAGTATTCCTAGCTGATGGCTCTACCCTTAGTTCAGGTCCAGTCACCTGTGAGACTGTTCCGCTACTGGCCACCATAGGCCCGGAACATCAGGAACTCTTACGTTTGGATGTCATCTCCTCCCCTCTCTTCCCAATCATTCTCAGAATGCCCTGGCTACAGGCACATAACCCCAGCATTGACTGGTCCACAGGAAGAATCCAATTCTCATCTGACTACTACAGGCAACATTGCTTACGTGGGACCCCCGTCTCACCGACTCAATGTCTTTGTTTGGATTTGGATACCAAACTTTGCCCATCTCTTCCCGAGGCCTATCAGGACTTCCAGGATGTCTTCAGTAAGAAGGGGGCAGAGACTCTTCCAGTTCACAGGCCTTATGACTGCCCAATAGAACTTTTACCTGGAACCGAAGTTCCCTTTGGAAGGATTTTTCCACTAACTGAGCAGGAGCTGGGCACCTTAAAAAATTACATTGATGAGAACTTAAAGAAAGGGTTTATCCACCCTTCCATGTCTCCAGCCGGTGCAGGCATTTTCTTTGTGGAGAAGAAGGATCACACCCTACGTCCCTGTATCGACTACCGGGAATTAAACAAAATTACTGTAAAGAACAGATACCCGTTACCCTTAGTACCCGAGTTTTTCCAGAGACTGGGAACCGCAAGAGTTTTCACCAAGCTGGATCTCCGCGGGGCATACAACTTAATTCGCATAAGAGAAGGGGATGAGTGAAAAACAGCTTTTCGTACTCGATTCGGGCACTATGAGTACCTTGTCATGCCCTTTGGCCTGTGCAACGCACCAGCCACCTTCCAGCACTTTGTCAGCGACGTATTCCGTGACTTCCTAGACCTCTATGTTATAGTCTATCTGGACAATATTTTGATTTTCTCCGCCTCTCTGACCGACCACCACAGGCATGTGCGAAATGTTCTCACCCGACTTAGGCAACATGGGCTCAATGCAAAACTTAAGAAATGTGAGTTTGAGCTTCAATGCATTCAGTTTCTGGGCCTGATCATCTCCCCTGAGGGCATCAAGATGGATCCCCAAAAGGTATCTGCTATCCTGGACTGGCCTGCACCTATTGATAAGAAAGGGGTACAACGTTTTATTGGCTTTGCCAACTTCTATAGAAAATTCATAAAAGGGTTCTCTTTGATAATCGCCCCTATTACTGAACTTACCAAACAAGAAAGTCGGTTTTGCTGGACTCCTAAGGCGTAGTTGGCCTTCGAGGAACTCAAGGCTCTATTTACCTCAGCCACCATTTTAAAACACCCCAACCCAGCTCTACCATTTGTGTTGGAAGTTGATGCTTCCAAAATTGCGGTAGGGGCCGTGCTCTCACAACGACAAGGCACCGAAGCTCTTCTGTACCCTGTGGGGTTTTTCTCATGAAAACTCTCACCTTCTAAGAGAAACTACGATGTGGGTGACCGTGAACTCCTACCTATTAAGGCGGCCTTGGAGGAATGGCGTTACCTTCTGGAGGGTGCTGCTTATCCCATACTGGTCTACACGGACCATAAAAACCTGGAATACCTGAGAACAGCTAAGAGGTTAAGACCCCGGCAGGCCAGATGGGCACTTTTTTTTCTCCATTCCAGTTCCATGTCACCTTCAGACCCGGATCCCAAAATATTAAATCTGACGCACTCTCACGAATGTTCCATGATTCGGAAGAAACCGCACCTCCAGATACCATCCTTCCCCCTGGGAATTTCTTGCTTCTTCAGGAAGATCTAATCTCTCAAATCAGACGGGCTTCTATGGGGGTGACGCCGCCCGCTGGGGCCTGTATCAAGAATGGCCTATTTTGGCATGAAAACAAGATTGTGGTCCCCAAAGAACTAAGGGTACAGGTATTGGAACTGTGTCACGATCACAAATTAGCTGGACATTTCGGCTCATGAAAAAGTGATCTGGTACTACGTACCTTCTGGTGGCCTCATCTCATCAGGGATTGTAGAAGGTTCATTGATTCCTGCAATACTTGCGCTAGAAGCAAAACCAGCCGGGCCAGAGCTTGGGGACTGTTAAAACCTCTTCCAGTCCCAGAGAGACCATGGAGCATGATCTCAATGGATTTTGGCGTTGAACTCCTCCCATCAGAAGGCTTCTCCTCCATCTTTGTTGTGGTAGACAGATTGTCTAAAATGGCACATTTTCTCCCAATGAAGGGTACCCCATCAGCCACGGAGACGGCTGATATGTTTATTAAAGAAATTGTCAGGCTACATGGAGTTCGGAAGAACATAGTTTCTGACCGTGGTGTCCAATTCACCTCCAGATTCTGGAAGGCCCTCTGTGGCGCCTTGGAAATTGAGTTGGCATTCTCCTCAGCCTACCATCCCCAGTCCAATGGGCAAACTGAGAGGACGAATCAGACGCTGGAGCAATATCTCTGCTGCTTCTCCGCATTCTCCCAGGATGATTGGGCCCCCCTACTCCCTATTGCGGAGTTCTCTTATAATAATTCCTTGCATTCAGCCACCAACCAGACTCCATTTTGTGCCAACTATGGCTTTCATCCGACCTTTTTACCTGGATCAATACCTGAATGTTCTGTTCCTGCAGTATCTAAGATCCTGAATTTCTTCTCGGTGAACAATAAGCTGTTATAAGATACCATGGCCAAGGCCCAAGAAGGTTATAAGAAGGTGTTTGACAAAAAGAGGCTTGGAGAACTTGTGTTGGAACCTGGTAACCCAGTATGGTTATCTACCGCCAATCTGAAACTGGCATGTCCATCCAAAAAACTAGGCCCTAAGTTGCTGGGTCCCTTCCTGGTAAGGAGAAAAATTAATGATGTTGCCTATGAGCTTGATCTGCCGAATTCCCTGAAGGTGCACCCGGTCTTCCATGTATCTCTCTTAAAGCCGGTTATCCCCAATTCTTTTGTTGGCCGTACTGTCGGTCCACCCAAACCCATCCTTGTAGACAACGAGGAGGAATTTGAAGTAGAGGCAATATTAGACTGCAGAAAAAGACGAAATCAAACCCAATACCTCATAAAGTGGAAGGGACATGGCACTGGGGACAATTCATGGGAACCAGAAGATAATTTGCATGCCGGGGAACTCCTGCAAGCTTTCAAGGACTCACATGCCTCCAAGTTGGCCCAATTGGGCATCCGGTGTCTGCCCTTGAGGAGGGGGCACTGTCAGAGAGCTTACCTGATTGGGCGTCGTCGCGCGTTGGGGCGCATTGGTGCACGCTTTCCTACGGGTGCTCGGGCGCCTGCTTCTATGGGCACTGGTGTTGGCATGCCGGCTGACTGTGGCGGATGCGGTGGTGCCCGGGAGCGTACGCGTGTTCGCGTTAGCGCGCATTCGCCTATGGACGCTGCTATGCATTCGCCTGGTGGCGCTGGTGTGCATGCCGCTGTCCGGGGGCACGCTCGGGTGCATGCGGGTGCACGGGCACCTGTGCGTAACGGTGTGCGCACGAACGCGGCGTTTGGCGCCAATCAGCCTATTTAGGTTTCCTTCTCCCTCTGATCAGTGCTGCCTGATCAACAGCTCCGTGCCTAGTTCTTGTTTCCTGTTTCCTGTTTCCTGTCCCTAGTTTCTGTGATTCCTGTGTTCCTGATCTGTTGACGACCTGGCTTGCCTTTTAGACTCTCCTGACCTCCGCCTGCATTTGACCCCGGCCTGTTTTGACATTGCTTCTGCCTGCTTCTTCTGTACCTCTGCTGCCCGCTTGTTGCCAAACCCAGCTTGTGCACTAACCTGTCTCCAGCTCCTGCTCAGCATCTGTTGTCTGTGCCGCTGACTATCATCTGCTGTTTGAAGACTGTTAACCTCCGGAACACGGACTCCTGCACAGGCTCTCATACCACTCTGCACTCGTGGGCCTCCTGTCTGCTCTACCAGGGGCCGCAAGTCGGATACGTAAGGGAGCTTACCCTCTGCCCAAGTGGACTCTCCGGTCTGGTAAGTGAGAGACCTGACAATAGAGGTATATCCACTAATAAATACAGATTAGGTGTAAGTAATGCTAAGTCGAGGGAACCAGCGGCTGCCGTGTGTCAAAGTCCTCCTCGGATGGAAGTGAAGGGAGTCAGGAGGACACTGGAGGAGTCGCTCGACAACAGAAGCTGTGAAACACTGTCCAGTGTGGAGTCAAACTGGCCAATCGGAATGTGTTTCGGAGGCATGGCCATGCTTCCTTCCTATAGACTCATTTAACTCACAGATTGAATATTTTTCTACAGAACTCCATTTTTTCTTAACAACCTGGATTTCTATACATTTTTGTATGTTTTGATTATATATTTTTGGTTTGGTGACCACTCGTCACTGGGTTAATTAACACCACAATTGGTTATACTTGTAGACCATTTAAAACAGAAGAGTACCACACACAGTCCTATAGCTTTTACTTACAATTTCATGGGTTGTTGCCAACAGGTGTAGTAATGAGTATAACATTCAGCGTGTTTTTTTGTTGAATTACTGCTATACTGCCTTCTAAAAAAGCAATCCACCACACTCACTTTTCAGAGGGTAGTAAGCATTACCTCCAGTCTAAAAGAGCCCTAAAAAGAGCTCTTACAAATTTGTTATTGCATGCATGCAGTCCTTAACCACACCTGTAGTGTGTCCTTAGTTTCTGAACATCATTGCCTCTAGGACTTTTTCTACTCATATGAGTATGAGTATCAGTATGAGAATGAGTACTGCAAGCAATCCTGAGCACTGCACAATACACATTCCTGAACCCTGCACTCTGTGCTGTACATACTCCGGAACCTTGCACCCTGCATAATATGCGTTCCTGAGCCCTGTATTCTGTGCATTATGCATTTCCAGACTTTGCGCCCTGTGCGATATACAGTTCTGAGCCCTAAATACACCCATTATTAGCAACGGCACACGGCACATGCTACTTCTCTTCCTTTTGGGGGGTCCAGTTGGTGGGGGGATATAAGTACCTGCACCTATTTTCTGAGAAAATATCCAGCATCAAAAAGAGCCAGGCTAAATTGAAACAGGATCCCCTCTGAAAACTATCTATGCCCACATGCAGACCTCAAGAATGATTGATACAACTTTTTCCTTACCTGCAACACTTGCTCATGTTAAAATGGTTAAACAGCCTAAACTACAATTCTGTTTGAGTACATTCACAAAATGGGGAGTGAATACACCAATGAATGTTTTATAAAATTGTCTGTTTCTTTTAATTTCACTTTGTTTGCCCTTTGTGATTCCCTTTCAATTGGCATGTTAACAATTAAGGACGA
Organism: Lithobates clamitans; assembly: GCA_037952925.1. Taxonomy (NCBI): domain Eukaryota; kingdom Metazoa; phylum Chordata; class Amphibia; order Anura; family Ranidae; genus Lithobates; species Lithobates clamitans. The sequence goes on along the minus strand of JBBGZY010000089.1, from coordinate 2,713,740 downwards.
TTATTCCCCTTTAAGTATCAATTATCTAAACTGGAATTGTTAAAAGACAATATCAAGTATGCAAAAATACCCAGACAATGAGAATTTACAAGTACAAAATAATTCTTTTGAACAGATGGAAAGGGTAGACTGGAGATTGAAAATAATCCTTTGACATGAGAAATGAATTCCCATTATAATTTCTCTAAAATTAATGACCAATTCAACACAAGCTATCTCTGAGTACAGATAATCTTTGCCAGGTAAACTAAATCTCATACATTTATATTATGACACATTATATTCACACAGCACTAGGACATGGCCACTTGCCCAACTAGCAGAATGTTTATAAAATTATTAAAATGTATAATAGGTTGATAGCACTCTTTGCCAATTTATTTCAGCAAGAAAGCATTTCTAAGTTTTCAAAACACAATGGATTTGATTTAATAGTTCAGGAATCTGTGCACAATTCTTTTAGAATTTCCTTCAATTATGCCTCATAAAATGTAATTTATTTTACACCATAAGGAGAAAAAAAACAAATCTTGAAAATTGTATGTAATATTTATTATTTTAAAAATTGACTTTCAGTAAAGACAAATTGCCATATGAACCCCAGGAAACAAATCAAAGAAAAATGCTGGCCATGTAACAAACTAGCAACAAAAAATAATGCATATATATTTGGTTAATATTGTAAGACAATATGTCTGAATATTAAAAAGATTTCTGTATTGGTATAAATATTACTTTAAAAAATGTATTATATGTTAATACTTATTACAGACTTACAGTAGAATAAAGAAAGCCCTTTTGTAAAGGAGAAAAATGGTCTAACTGTAATTATACCACATCTTTAACCACTTCACCACTGGGCACTTAAACCCCCTTCCTAACCAGACCAATTTTCAGCTTTCAGTGCTCTCACATTTTGAATGACAATTACTTAGTCATTCAACACTATACCCATATGAAATTTTCATCCTTTTTTCACACAAATAGAGCTTTCTTTTGGTGGTATTTGATCACCTCTGGGTTTTTTATTTTCTGTGCTATAAATGAAAAAAGACTGAAAATTTTCTTCATTTATATTATAGAATTTTGCAAATAAGTATTTTTTCTTCATAAATGTGGGCCACAATTTATACTGCTACATATCTTTGATACACATAACCCAAATTAGTGGATATGATTTAGTCTGTGTGAAAGTTATAGAGTCTACAAGCTATGGTGCCAATCACTGAAAATTGATCACATCTGATCACACCTGATGTACTGAGACCCTAACAAGCCAGGAAAGTACAAATACCCCCCCAAATGACCCCTTTTTGGAAAGTAGACATTCCAAGGTATTTAGTAAGAGGCATGGTTGGTTTTTTGAAGTTGTCATTTTTTCCCAAAATTCTTTGCAAAATGAAGATTTTTTTATTTTTATTTTTTTTTCACACCAAGTTGTCATTATAACAGGTTATTTCTCTCACATGGCATGTACATTCCACAAATGACACCCAAAAATATATTTTGCTACTCCTCCTGAGTATGGTGATACCACATGTGTGAGACTTTTACATAGCCTGGCCACATACAGAGGCCCAAAATTGAAGCAGCACATTCAGGCGTTCTAGGAGCATAAATTACACATCTAATCTCTCAACCACCTATTACACTTTTCAAGGCCCTGGAGCACCAGGACAATGGAAACGCCCACAAAGTGACCCAATTTTGGAAAGCAAACACCCCAACATATAATCTATGAGGCATAATCAGTCTTTTGAAAGGTTAATTTTTTTCCAGAAGTTTTATAAAAATTTGGGAAAAAATGAAAACGCATTTTTTTAACACAAAGTTGTCCATTTATAAGATATTTCCAACACATAGCCTGTACATAGCAAAAATGACACCCCAAAATATATTCTGCTACTCCTGAGTATGGTGATACCACATGTGTGAGACTTTTACACGGCCTGGCCACATACAGTACAGAGGCCCAACATTGAAGTAGCACATTCAGGCATTCTAGAAGCATAAATTACACATCTAATCTCTCAACCACATATTACAATTTTGAAGGCCCTGGAGCACCAGGACAATGGAAACACCCACAAAGTGACCCAATTTTGGAAAGCAAACACCCCAACGTATAATCTATGAGGCATAATGAGTCTTTTGAATGGTTCATTTTTTCCAGAAGTTTTTGGAAAATGTGGAAAAAATTGAAAACACAAAGCTGTCCTTTTTTAAGATATTTCCAACACATAGCATGTTCATAGCAAAAATGACACCCCAAAATATATTCTGCTACTCCTCCTGAGTATGGGATACCACATGTGTGAGACTTTTACACAGCTTGGCCACATACAGAGGCCCAACATTGAAGTAGCACATTCAGGCGTTCTATGAGCATAAATTACACATCTAATTTCCTTACAATCTATCACATTTTTGAAGGCCCTTCATATTTCTAATACATAGCATGAACATACCAAGAATTACACCCTAAAATACATTCTGCTGAGCAAAGGGTAAACAAAAGATTACCTGTAGTTTTAGTAGTGCAGTTGTCCACAGGAGGAGAGCCCTGATCCGGACAGCAGGCAGTGATGTGGTCAGCGACAGTGAATGAAATTGTCCAGGCAGCAGGCAGGAATAATGTCCATAGTCAGTACAGGCAGGGATACTGTCCATATACAGTCCAGGGTCAGTGCAAGTAGAGACATTGCCAGCAGTGCCAAAATATTGGTCCTGGTAGTAAGCAGGAACATGGTCCAAGTAGCAGGCCAGGAAAGAATGGGGACAGGGGTAGAGGTTTCTCCCACCCAAATCTCTGTGAAGCCTCTGAGTCTCCAGACCCCTAATCCGGGAATGAGAAAACCAAAAAATTAATTTTCTTCATCCAGAAAAACATTTCTGGAGCCCCTCACATATGTGAGACCCCTGTGTTCCCACTAGCATAGCAGGGTAAATGATCAGTCCAAGAGGCAGGCAAAAAACGTGGTCAAACAGCCCAGGGTCAGTTCCAGAGCAGGCAGAGGTAGGTAAAGTTTAGCGTTAGGCAGAAGCGTGGTCGTATAACAGGCCAGGGTCAGTTCCGGAGAAGGCAGAGGTATGTTTATCGTTAGGCAGAAGCTTGGTCATATAACAGGCCAGGGTCAGTTCCGGAGAAGGCAGAGGTATGTTTATCGTTAGGCAGAAGCTTGGTCATATAACAGGCCAAGGTCGGTTCCAGAGAAGGCAGAGGTATGTACAGTTCAGTGCAGTGGCATAAGGGGTGACATGACAGGAAATGAGAATTACGTTTACCATACTTCCCTATAAATGTAGAGAAGTGTGGTAAAGGCGAAAACATTCATCTATAAAAAGGCCTGGTTGGGAAGGACATTGGGGACAATAATACGTGGTGTCTCTTCTAACTCCTCTGGAGCACATCTGGCATTTCTTCTGACATCTGTGGCCTGTTTCACGGGGGTAATTTTCTCAGGAAAGTGGCATTCGTGCAGTCTGCTCACAGAATATTTGCTGGTGGGCTTTCAGGGTACAAAAGTGCAGAGATTACTTGTTCCTGGTAGTGCAGATAGGATACAGGGGTCTCAGTAGATTTTTGGTAAATAACATAAGTGTTATACATGGCCAAACTGAAAAAATAAATGGACACTTTTATACCAATGATGGGATTTGCTTGTGGAAAGGTAGGGTTCAATCATCTGATCATTTAAGTCCACTCCCCCCATAAACAAATTATAGTCATAGATACAATCAGGTTTCTGGATTGGGCCATTTCTTCTGGAGACTTCCACATAGGTGTTGTTATGGATTGTCGTGAGCAGGTGGATGTTTCATCTGTCCCTCCACTTGACAGCCAATAGCTCCTGGTTCGCCGTCTCCCCTCGTCGTAGCCTTTCATTGATGAGTTTTTGCAGGAAGCCCTTTCTATTGGCTTTTACTGTACCACATGCAGGGGTGTCCCTCCAGTGAAGATTGCGGAAGAGGGGCAAGCTTGTATAAAAATTATCCACATAAAGATGGTATCCCTTTCCAAGGAGTGGATAGACAAGCTCCCAGACAACGTTGCGCTGGCTCCAATATACTCTGGACTCAGGGGGATGCAGTTGGGAGTCCTTCTGTCACATACCTAGTGGTGGAGCCCAGAATGCAAGGAGTAGCCTCTCGTGTGCCTCTGGTTCGAGAGCCCCTGATAGAGAAGACAGGGACTCAAGAGCGCAGGGGGCCACAAGTGCTTGGCAAGTGGCAGGTGTAGAGCTGATCCGGACCTCTGGTGCAGCAGAAGGAGGACTGACAGGAACACTGGATCCACTGATAGAGCAGAGAAGGACTGTAGCTGACAGGAACTCAGGAACAACAGGCAGCAGGGAGGTGTTCTGTAGTACAACTGGAGCACTGGAACAACTGGTAGATGAACTCTGGCAGGAACACTGGAACTGTTGACTGAATAGAGAAGCACTGTAGCTAGCAGGAACCCAGGAACAAACAGGCAGCAGGGAGGTGTTCTGTAGTACCACTGGAAGTACTAGCGAAATCAGACAGGCTGGGTCAAACACTGGCAAGCAGAGCAGGTACCAAACGGAATCAGGAGAGTAGTCAGGGCACGGACCGGATCGGCAACAGACAGGCAGGTAACAACCGTAGGATGAGGCAGGAGAATCATCAGACAAGCTGAGGTCGGGGACTGGCAGCAAACAGGAGAAGTCAGGAACAAGCCGGGTAACAGGAATCAGGTAGGCAGGTATACTAGATAGCTTAGGGTCACAGGGAACGCTGTAGACCGGACAGCAAGGAAGCATGCTGACAGGCTCCTTTAAATAGGCCTAATGGCGTCAAAAGCTGTCACACTGCACGTCTGCGCGCATCCGCGTGCACACGTGCACGCCTGAGTACCGATCGTATGTGCCCGTTCGTATCATCGTCTACCCGCGTACACCCGCTCGTATTAGCATGCACCCGCATGCGTCCGTTCGCGCCAATGCGCCTCCGCACGCCTCCTCTGGCTCCATTGACAGTAGTTCTGTTAACCGATCTTCCGCCGACGGCTGAGCTAACAGGATGTCTTTCATGACACCTTCCCTTCATACACCAGGAAGGCGTAGATGTACCCCGTGGCTCTGTCACAAAGTTTGTACATTTTAACCCTATATTGGGCCCTTTTGCTGGGAATAAACTGATGCCCAGCCTGCCTGAGAATTTTACAAGGGACTCATCCACAGATATATTCTGGTCGGGGGTATATAACTGGGGGAATTTTTCAGAGAAATAATTTAGGAGTCGCCAAATTTTAAATAATTTGTCAAAAGCTGGGTCATTTCGGGGAGGGCACCAGGTGTTGTCATTATAGTGGAGGAACCGCATCATAAGGTATCTTGATCTTGGCATATTGGATAAGAAGAGTGGCATGTGGTGGATGGGGTTGGTAGACCAATAGGAGTACAATTTGTTTTTTTTTGGGTGAGTCCCATAGTAAAAGTTAAGCCTAAAAAATGTTGAATTCCTCTACGGTAAGCTCTCTCCACTAGAGGGAATGGACATAACTGGAGCCAGGGTTGCTTACTATGTACTGCTGTGCATAGAGGTTGCACTGGGCCACAATGGATGATAGTAAGTGTTCAGTGAAAATCAAATGAAAAAAAAACAAGCATGGCAAAATCATCAGTGTTCACCTGGACACCTGACTAGGTGGTAAAAGGGGGGATTTTTGCTGCTCCAGAATTAGGAAGAAGCCACAGGGGGTTTTGAAGGGCATAGGGAAGGCTGTCATGGCCCCTATTCCTTTGGGGCTGAGATGACACCCTACTGGTGCTTGGCCTTTGTTGCAGTGGAACTGCGCTTGCGGTGGAGGGCATTGCGCTTGAGGTGGACGGCACTGCGTTTGAGGTCGATGGCCCTGCGCTGCTGGTAGTAGACTGCTGCTCCATGCCAGAACCCCTTCTTTTCATGGGCACATGTTCCTCTTCCTCTGTAGAAGACCCACTGCTTGTTCATAGGCTGAATCAGAATCTGACTGAGACTCAGAGAGCTCCCCGCTGCTCTCGTCGCTTAGCCTGAGAATCTGGTAGGCCTCCTCACTGGTAAAATATTTTTTTGCCATATTGGTGACTGTGTTGCGATTCTAGACAGGTGTGGCTGCACTGCAGGGTGCTGGTGAGGGTGCACTGCTGGGTGCTGGTGAAGCTAAACTGCTGGGTGTTGGTGAGGCTGCACTGCAGAGTACTGATGTGCACTATTGGGCACTGTAGTGGTAATAATGAGTTTCACAGATTGGCACAGTAGTGGCACAGATGGGCACAGTAGTGGCACAGATGCGCACTGTAGTGGCACTGATTGGCACTGTAGTGGAACTGATTGTACTGTAGTGGCACTGATGGTACAGAAGAGCACTGTGGTGGCACTGGTGGGCACAGGTGGCACCAGTGGGCACAGGCAGCACTTATGGGCACAGGCGGCACTGATGTGGCACAGATGAGCATTGATAGGCAGAGGTGGCACTGATGAGCAGTGGTGGCACTGATGGGCACTGGTGGCACTGGTGTGGCACAGATGAGCACTGTAGTGGCACTGGTGTGGCTTTGGTGGCAGAGAGGTGGCACAGAGGTGGCACAGCATGCACAGTTAGCACAGATGTGGCATAGATGTGGCACAGATCGCTCAGATATGGCACAGATGGCACAGTGGGAGCACTGTTGAGCACTGCTGGGCACAATTATAATAATGAAAACTCACAGTATGTCACTCGATCGCTCTCCTCTCCACTCACACTGTATCGGTGTGAGGAGTGGAGAGCATTGAACTTCTAGTGACCCTGCAGTGTTGACATTTGTGAACGCTCCGTCATTGGATGGAGTGATCACATGGTAAAGGGGCGCTGTCATTGGCCCTTTACCACGATCCGATCTGTCTCTTCTCCCCTCAGAGAACCGGAAACTGTGTGTTTACACACACAGATGCTGGTTCTCTGTGTGCCACGAGCGATCACGGGAGCCTGGTGGTGATCGCGACCGCCGGGCACTCACATCGGCTCAGTGAGCGAGCAGGGGGCGCTTTCGCGCCCCTAGTGGCCACAGGGCGAAGCTTCGTTACATAACATTGTTTCGCCCAGCTGTGCCATTCTGCCACAGTACAACTGTGGCGGCTGGTCGGCAAGTGGTTAAGGGGACCCCCCCTGCATTATAGTTAATGGATTTTTCATTTTTATTGTTGCACTTTAGGCATAATTAAAATCACTGCTACTGAAAATAGGATCATTTTTATTTATTTATTTTTATTGATACATGTCCCCCAGGGCAGTACCCAGACCCCCCATATCCCTTTTATGACCAATTACTTGTATATAAGCCTTCAAAATGAGCACTTTTGATTTTTCATTTTCAGCACCCATAGGTTTCAATGGGGTCCGCCGTTTGGTATAGAACATTTTCCCCTGTTCAGGAGTTCTGCTGCGAACGCAGGGGGTGTTCAGCCCATCCCTAATAATAAACAGTTGAACGCCTATATTGCTCTAATCATCCACATAGAGATTTAAAATGACTATGGTACCTTACCGGTAAATGCCGGATATGTCAGTCCCCAGAATGTGACTTGATTTGTCTTGATTTGTCTTTTTTTAATGTGAAATGTTTCTTTTTTCAATAAAGAGGATTCAAAATAAAAAAAACAATTTGGAAGGACTATGGTACCTTAACATCAATTTAAATCCATACCACACTCCACACTCCATACCACACTCTTATGGATTTCTTGGTGCCAAGACATAAGCAAGATATAATCCAAATTTCATGAGAGGAAGAAGAAAAGGCATTCCTGCACTCTTCAGCTGTATGCTACTCCTACACTACAGTCCTTCACAAATGTAGGGGTGGAATGTGAGTTCAAACTAGGAGAAAATTTATTAGAAGTATTCAATAAACAGAGTTCTGTAAATTTCTCTGCTGAAGGTACCTTGAAGTTTGGTAAACCTACCAATCATCATGGATATAGTTGGTTACAGGACTGTTTCTTTACATATGTTTTACATATTCGGTTCTAAGACACTTTGCATACAGGACTTTTTTTGATACTTTGATACCACGTACACACGACCAAACTATCTGGCAGACTAGGTCCGACGGTCTTTCCGACGGACTTCCGACGGACTATCTGAATGAACGGACTCGCCTACTGTCAGGGACTAACCCGCAGGAGAACTAACATCTATGGCCAGCAGAATCCTCTATCAATGAACACAAATTCTCCAGCGCTAATGCGAGCACATGGGCGCCAAAGCACACGCACCACGTGAGAGACTCCAGGCACCAAGCATACTATTTAAAGCATGTTGCAGCAGTCACCAACTGCTGCATGATATTCAGCTTCCTGTGTATTCCTGAGTTCCTGTTGTCTTGGATTATCTGCTAACGACCCGGCTTGTCTTGACCTATCTGATCTGTACTTACCCCGGCTTGACCCTTGGCTCATTCCTGTTACTCCGCTCTGATCTGCTGCACCATGTATGACCCCTGGCTTGTTTTATGGACTTTGCTACTGTTTGATCTGCTGCACCGTGTATGACCCCTGGCTTGTTTTATAGACTTTGCTACTGTTTGCTGTCCTGTGTATGAACCCCGGCCTGGCTCCTAACACTGCTTCAAATTCCGGCTCGGCTTATCTGAACTTGTCAAAGATGAACTTGCACGAGTAGAGTCCCCAAAGACTTTAGAAGCTACTCACCCAGCTAGTCGTCCAAATTGATAGGCGCCTGCGTGAGCGACAGTCTAAACGACGTGCACGATCCTTCCGGCCTTCTTGGATGACGCCTACAGTCCTGGCTGTTCCTGCACCCGTCACTCTTGTCATGTCCAACAAAGGGCCTATGCAAATTGGCACAGTTCGCTCTGCTCTGACCCCTAATGAGAAACTTCATCGCCGGCAAGCTAACCTATGTTTCTGTTGCGGAGAACCCGGATATATCCGTCTCAACTGCCCAATAAGGCCCAGTAGATTTCCTTCTCGCAACTCTACTAGCCTCCAAGTCCCGAAATCTTCTCCAACTCATCTTGTTCTCCATATCGCATTACACTTGGCAAGAGGAGAGGTCAGACTTCCAGCAATAATTGACTCCGGAGCTTGCAGTTGCTTTTTGGACATTTCCCTGGCTAAAGACTTTCAGATTTCACTTCGGAGGAAGGAACATAAACTTAGAATTCACTTGGCCGACGGTTCAACACCGCAGTTTGGGCCTGTTACTCAAGAGACTTTGCCTATTCTCACCATTATTGACCCAGGCCATCAAGAATTTCTTTGTTTTGATGTTCTTTGTTCTCCTATGTTCCCTGTAATTTTGGGGCTCCCTTGGCTAAGGGCACACAACCCTCAGATAGACTGGAACACAGGGAATATCGCTTTCAAGTCAACTTATTGCCGCCAGCATTTTATCATACCTGAACCTGTAGCACCTTCCAGTTGCCTTACCGTCCAGCCAGTTTCCAATTCTAGCCAAGACGTCCCTCCAGTTTATCATGACTTTTTAGATGTCTTCGATAAGAAAAAAGCCGACACTTTGCCACCTCATCGTTCTTACGATTGTCCAATCGAGTTGCTGCCTGGTGCAGAGATCCCCTTTGGTTGAATATTTCCACTTTCAGAGACTGAGCTAGAGACTTTACATCAATATATTGACGAGAACTTAGAAAAAGGATTCATCCGCCCGTCATCATCCCCAGCTGGTGCCGGAATATTCTTCGTGGAGAAGAAAGACCATTCCCTCAGGCCTTGTGTGGACTACAGGGAACTTAACAAAATCACGGTTAAAAATCGTTATCCTCTCCCCCTGGTTCCCAAACTTTTTCAGATATTCCGTTCTGCCCAAGTCTTTACTAAGTTGGACTTACGAGGCGCCTACAACCTTGTGTGCATCAGAAAGGGGGATGAGTGGAAGACTGCTTTCAGAACTCGTTTTGGGCATTTTGAATACCGTGTTATGCCTTTTGGACTATGTAATGCCCCAGCGACCTTTCAACATTTTGTAAATAACATCTTTAGAGAATTCCTGGATAATTTCCTGATCATATATTTGGATGACATCCTCATCTTCTCTGACATTCTGGAGTTACATAGAACCCATGTCTGGAAGGTACTGTCTACATTGAGAGAACACAAGCTCTATGCAAAAGCAGAAAAGTGTCAATTTGAACAGGCATCCATACAGTTCCTGGGCTTAATTATTTCTACATCTGGAATAGCTATGGACCTTCAGAAAGTATCCGCTATTCTGGAGTGGTCAGCCCCTACCAACAAGAAAGGTATCCAAAGATTTGTGGGGTTTGCTAACTTTTATCGGAGATTTGTTAAAGGCTTTTCTGGTATTATTGCCCCCATTACCCAGCTTACTCGCCAGCATACCCGTTTCCAGTGGTCCCAGGAAGCCCAAGAAGCTTTTGATAAACTAAAGGCTCTATTCACCTCGGCCCCCATTCTGCAACATCCAGATCCAGCCCTGCCCTATGTTTTGGAGGTCGATGCATCGGAAGTCGCCATAGGGGCTATCCTGTCACAACGCCAAGGCCCTAAAGCTTTACCCTGTAGCCTTTTTCTCCCGAAAACTAAGCCATCAGGAATTACTGGCAATAAAAGCTGCTCTCAAAGAATGGCGATACCTACTGGAAGGCGCAGCTCATCCCATCATGATATTCACTGACCATAAAAACCTCGAATATCTCAGATCCGCCAACCGACTAAGATCATGGCAGGCCAGATGGGCCTTGTTCTTTTCAAGGTTTAACATTCACCTTACTTACCATCCGGGGTCCAAGAATGGGAAAGCAGATGCCCTCTCACGCATGTTTCCAGAAACTCCAGAGACTGTGGCCCCTAGTACCATCTTGTCTCCTCAGAATTTCCTTTTAGTTCAACCTAATCTAAGATCAACCCTTGAACAAACCTCTGCTCAATGCCTTGAATCCGAAGGATCTGCATTCAGAAGGCAGGAAGGACTCCTGTGGCACGGGGACAAGACCTTCGTTCCCATGGGAGCCAGGCTTCAGGTCCTCAAGACCTTTCACGAACACCAACTTGCCGGCCATTTCGGGATTCATAAGACTACTGAGCTGATTCAGCAATCCTACTGGTGGCCTAACCTGAGGCAAGATTGTAAGGATTTCATAGGCTCCTGCACAATCTGTGCCAGAATTAAGGGAAGCTGCACCCAAGCCTGGGGTTTGCTAAGACCACTACCTATCCCGGACCGCCCCAGGAAAATATTGTCCATGTATTTTATTGTGGAGCTGCCCCCATCTGAAGGCTTTACCACTATCCTGGTGGTGGTCGATCGTTTATCAAAGATGGTTCACTTCCTGCCTCTACTAGGCACACCTTCTGCCATTAATACAGCACATGTCTTTATTAAAGAGATCGTAAGACTGCACGGCTTGCCAGACAGTATTGTATCCGACAGAGGAGTACAATTTACTTCAAAGTTCTGGAGGGCTCTCTGTAAAGCTTTGAACATTGAAATCTGTTTGTCTTCTGCCTATCACCCACAGAGTAATGACCAGAAGGAGAGGACAAATCAGACGCTAGAGCAGTACCTCCGCTGTTTTTCTACCTTCTCTCAAGATAACTGGGTAACCTTGCTGCCATGTGCCAAATTCACCTATAATAATTCGGTACACTCCTTCACTAATCAGTCTCCGTTCTGGGCAAACTATGGATTCCAACCATCCTTCTTGCCTTATGTCACTCCAGAAGCAGCGGTACCTGCTGTACAGGACAGATTAACTTTCATTCAAGAAAATTTACAGGTTCTTTGGGAAAACATGAAAAAAGCACAGGAGGACTATAAGAAGCATTATGACAGGAAGAGGAAAGGTAATCCAGTTCTGAAAGTAGGGGACAAAGTTTGGCTCTCCACATTGAATCTCAAATTGTCTTGCCCCTCCCGGAAGCTGGGCCCAAGATTCATCTGTCCCTTTGCGATTAAGAGAGAGATTAATCCTGTGGCTTTTGAATTGTCTCTGCCAAGCTCTTACAAGATTCACCCAGTTTTCCATATCTCGCTGCTCAAGCCAATTAGTACTGGCCCCTTCTCTGGAAGAGAAGATCCTCCTCCACCTCCAATCACAGTGGGTGAAGAAACGGAGTTCGAGGTGGAAATCATCCTGGATTGTTGAAAGACAGGTAGACAAATTCAATATTTAGTGAAGTGGAAGGGTTACCCATCAGAGGAGAGCTCTTGGGAACCCGCAAGTAATGTTCATGCCCCTACACTTCTACGTGAATTCTTCAGAAGATATCCGGAGAAGCAAGCCCGCCTGGGCATCCGGAGGCTGCCCCTTGGGGGGGCACTGTCAGGGACTAACCCGCAGGAGAACTAACATCTATGGCCAGCAGAATCCTGTATCAATGAACACAAATTCTCCAGCGCTAATGCGAGCATGTGCGCGCCAAAGCACACGCACCACGTGAGAGACCCCTGGCTTGTTTTATTGACTTTGCTACTGTTTGCTGTCCTGTGTATGAACCCTGGCCTGGCTCCTGACACTGCTTCTGGTACTTCCTGCTGTACGATCTCGTCTGGTACTTCTGAGGTACCCCTGCCTAACAGTCTACCCTGCTCGTCAGCTGCCCACCAGTGGACTTCTCTGCTTCATCTCAGCTTGCTGCAGCCAGCAACCCCTGCCGCTTTGAGTATAGCTCCCCCTGTACCACCTCCAGGGGGCGCTCTGCACTTAGTCGCAAGGGAAGCCCTCCCAGCACTTCAGCCTCCGATCAGGTATGTGATACCTACACATGACCGGACTTTCCGGCAGACTAGGTGCACCGGTCTTCCCGACGGACTTTCGATGGAGTTACGGCGGACTTCCAATGAACGGACTTGCCCACACACGGACTAATGTCCGTTCATTTTGAATGTGATGAGGTATGATGGCCCCTTCCTGACAACCCTGGCCATTGGTTGTCGGGGTCTGTGGGCGGGGGGCTTATCGGAATCTGGGAGCCCCTTTAATAAGTACCCCTACCCATTCACCTGGGGGAAAAACTGTCAATAAAAAACACACTACACAGGTTTTTAAAGTAGTTTATTAGGCAGCTGCGGGGGTCTTCCTCTGACTTCGGGGGGTCTCTTCCGACTTCTCCGCTCTCTCCGGCCCCTTCTCCCGGTGTCCGGCTCTTCTCCTGCTCTTCGGCCTCTTCTCCCGGTGTCCGGTTCTTCTGCCGGGCTCCTCCGCTATCTTCTGCTATTTTGCCGCTTTTTTGCTAGCGGTGGCCCGGTCTTCTCCGTCGTCTTCTTCCCTCTTCTCTTCTTCCGATGTTGACACAACACTCTCTCCCGCTGTAATGCTGTGTGAGCGGTGCGCAATGACTTCTCCCGACATTGTTGCCTCTTTCTAGCGCTCCCTGCAATAGTAAAATGTTCTTTTCTATTGCAGCAAGTGCAAGATTATACCCTGTCACTGAGAACCAGTGCGATAGGATTGCGCTGGAAACATTCTCGTGGGCAGGTGCTGTAGCTGCCCTTTCGTCGTATTTGGTCCGTCGGACCAGCATACAGACGAACGGGTTTCCCTATAGGAACTGAGAGTTCCGGGTGAAAGATTTGAAGCATGTTTCAAATCTAAAGTCTGGCGGATTTTGGACCGAAAAGGTCCGTCGGAAGTCCGATGAAGCCCACACTTGGTCGGATTGTCCGCCGGATTCGGTCCATCGGACGAGTCTGGTGGAAAAGTCTGCTCGTGTGTACACTGCATGAGATTAAATCAGAATGCTAGACAGATTTGAGTGGGATAATAGTTATAACTGAGTTGCTATTGATGTGGTAAATCTGTATATCTGTATTTCTCTTAGGCCCCTTTCACACGATCGGACCGTTCAGGTCCGCCTGTCAGTTTTGACGGCGGACCTGAGCGGGCGCTCCATGTTAGCCTATGGAGCGACGGATGTCAGCAAAGACATATCCGCTGACATCCGACCCGGTCCGATCCGCAAAAAGCAGACGGATGGCCCTACGTCCAGATCCGTCGCTGGCGGATCGGATCGGGTGAGATCTGATAAAAACGGACATGCTGTCCGTTTTCATCCGATCCCTCCATAGGCAGCAGCGGCGCCTGACAAGCCCCTCCCCGCTCAGTGAGCAGAGAGGGACCTGTCATCCGCCGGCTCAGCGGAGATCAACGGACTGATCTCCTGCTGAGCCGGCGAACCGAGGCGGATTCTGTGGAAGCCTCATGTGAAAGGGGCCTTAAAGCAGAAGGAAAGATGAGCTATTTGGGAAATTAATCAGTGAGTGTTTTCTATTTCAATAATCTCATAAAGCATTTTAAGGAAATAATGGAAATTCTAGTAAATTCTAATAAAACTGGTGTACACAAATGAATTCCATGCAATTTGGGAGGAAACAAATATACAACAGATAATTTACAGTATTTTCAATTGCATTGGTATGTAGCTAAGATTTGTGGATGATATTTTTGTCATGTAGAAGGGCCAATAAAAAACATTTTAAAGCTTTGAAGAATACTTTAGCAAAAATTAACTTGCGGTTTATTACTTGTTTTGGCTACAAGGGAGTAGAATACTTAGATTCAAAGATTCAAGTAAGAGATTAAAGATTGACAACTAAATGACAACTAAATGATTGATAATTCCAAAACCCACTAGCCCATAGGCAGAAAATCTTGGGGAAAAAATTTGGCCATTTGTAACATAAATGTAAAAATGAGATGAATATGCCAACATATGAGATGTGACATAACCTGTAAAAGTGGTACAGTATGATTGTAGATATATTTTAATTCAGTGGAATTAAAGATACAGTATTCTCTTGATTCAGTAATCAATAGTAGAGAGATGTTCCTCAATTAGAATGTGAAAGGAATGAGCAGGACTGTAGACCAGAATTGACACCTAAGTGGCAATAAAATTCTCACAACCTCGTAGGTGTCAGGAAAAACTTCCCATTGCGCAAAGTTTCCCGGAGCATAGATACAGTTGCAATAAAAAGTATGTGAACCCTTTTGGAATGATATGGATTTCTGGACAAATTGGTCATAAAATGTAATCTGATCTTCATCTAAGTCACAACAATAGA
This sequence comes from Lithobates clamitans, assembly GCA_037952925.1. Classification (NCBI taxonomy): domain Eukaryota; kingdom Metazoa; phylum Chordata; class Amphibia; order Anura; family Ranidae; genus Lithobates; species Lithobates clamitans. The sequence continues at coordinate 2,698,688 of JBBGZY010000089.1, read as the reverse complement.
CAATCACAGTCTGCTTAAACTAATAACACACAAAGAATTAAATGTTACCATGTTTTTATTGAACACACCATGTAAACATTCACAGTGCAGGTGGAAAGAGTATGTGAACCCTTGGATTTAATAACTGGTTGAACCTCCTTTGGCAGCAATAACTTCAACCAAACATTTCCTGTAGTTGCAGATCAGACATTCACAATGGTCGCGGGTAATTCTTGACCATTCCTCTTTACAGAACTGTTTCAGTTCAGCAATATTCTTGGGATGTCTGGTGTGAATCACTTTCTTGAGGTCATGCCACAGCATCTCAATCGGGTTATGGTCAGGACTCTGACTGGGCCACTCCAGAAGGAGTATTTTTATCTGTTTAAGCCATTCTGTTGTTGATTTACTTCTATGCTTTGGGTCGTTGTCCTGTTGCAACACTAAGCTACTATTGAGCTTCAGCTGGTGGACAGATGGCCTTAAGTTATCATGCAAAATGTCTTGATAAACTTGGAAATTCATTTTTCCTTTGATGATAGCAATCCGTCCAGGCCCTGATGCAGCAAAGCAGCCCCAAACCATAATGCCCCCACCACCATAGTTCACAGTTGGGATGAGATTTTGATGTTAGTGTGCTGTGCCTCTTTTTCTCCACACATAAGGGGTCATTTACTATAGCGCCACGGCGCTAATTCGCGCAAATTGCCGCAAATTAGCGCTAATTCATGGCAATTTAGTGTGAATTAGCGCTAATTCGCACTAAAACGGTATTCACTATAGCGCTGGTGAGAAAATTCTACCAAAATCGAATTTACTATAGCTCCCTGAAACTAAATAGTGCCCAAACCCTTACTCCGCTAAAACCTAGAGAATTGCACATGGAAAAAGGAAAATTTATTGTCAAATACTTACCGTAATTTTCCTTTCCTGATGGACTCCATGGCAGCCTACGTGTGGGTTAACCCCGCCTCCTCTCCAATGCTATAGGACCCCATTCCCATAAATGAGTGCTCACCACTAGCTACTGTGTTCCGTAACTAGCCTACTCGTTGACCAATGGGTGGGAACTCCGTCTGCCATGGAGTCCATCAGGAAAGGAAAATTACGGTAAGTATTTGACAATAAATTTTCCTTTTTCCTGACAGACTCCATGGCAGCCTACGTGTGGGAAATAACTAGCCAACCACACGGGCGGGTATGCATGATCAAAACATAAATTTTAATTTGTCCTATCGGTCGATAGGATTTGTAACCCAAAGTTTACAGAGGATAGTGAGGCAGGCTCTATGCAATAGTGCAACATGAAGGTATTATTAGAAGCCCATGAAGCTGCCTTGCAGATGGTATCTGGAGCCACATGTCGAGCCGCTGCCCACGAGGCTGCCATTCCTCTGGTGGAATGGGCTGTCACCGCCTTTGGAGGAGCCAAGCCCTTAGCCCTATATGCCTGTTGTATGGTCTGTACGATCCAGGACGCGATAGTCCTGGTTGAGGCTTTCTTCCCTATATTGCTGCCTGAGTGAAGCACGAAGAGATGACTAGAACGTCTGAAGGGAGAAGTAACCTTGAGATATTCCTTAATAGCTTCGCCCACATCTAGAGGGTGATTCTCAGTGGACCCTGGGGTCCTAAATGTAGGTAACACGATCTCTTGATTGACGTGGAATACTGAAGACACTTTTGGGTTGGAACCCAGCATAGGAATGAGGACTACCCGGTCCGGGAAAAACGTTAGGAAGGGTTCTTCGTGACCAAGTGATGCAATTTCAGAGACCCTTTTGGCTGAGGTAATGGCCACTAAGAAGGCCACCTTTGCTGAAAAGACCTTGATAGGGAGCGGGGAGGGCCCCGAAGTACTGAGTCCAGAGATCGAGTCAAGGACTAATGGGAGGTCCCATTTGGGGAACCTCGGCTTTCTCTGGGGCTTGAGTCTCGATGCGCCTCGGAAAAATTGTCTAACCAGAGGATGAACTGCCCATGAAGTGCCGGAGAAGGCCGAAAGTGCCGAAACTTGGACTCTCAGAGAGCTGACAGATAGATGTAAATCTAGGCCCGTTTGGAGGAAACTGAGAACGTCCTGGACTTTTGGATGTCTAAAAGACCTGCCCTGAGGAGAGCAGAACTCCACGAATTTGGACCAGATCCTTCCATAGACTTTATTTGTACTGGATCTTCTCGAGCTCATGAGAGTGGATATTACTTCTGAGGCACAACCTAGGGATTCCAGCCTCTCCCTCTCAAGAACCAGACCATCAGTCTCAGCACCGCAGGACAAGGGTGCAGGACTGACCCTTGAGAAAGAAGGTCCGGTCTGAGAGGGAGAGGCACTGGGTCCCGACAGCTGAGCTGGACCAGGAGAGGGAACCAAGGCCTGTTCGGCCAGTAGGGAGCTATTGTCACCACCTCCACTGGCTCTGCTCGGAGCCTCTGCAGGAATCTCAGCAAAACTGGCAGTGGCGGAAAGGCGTATGCCCGCTTGAACCTCCACTGATCCGTCAGGGCATCTGTCCCGATGGCTTGACTGCAGAGCCCCCGGGTGTAGAACTTCTTCAGCTTGCGATTGCAGGGGGAAGCAAACAGATCTACTTCGGGATCGGTCTTTAGTGACAAGATCCACCTGAACGTCTCTATGTGGAGAGACCACTCGTTGTTGTCCAACTCGGTCTGTGACAGGAAGTCTGCTTGAGTGTTTTGGACGCCTGGGACAAAGACTGCCGAGATGTTGGCAAGGTATTTCTGCGCCCACGATAGGATGGGCTCGACTTCCCGAAGGAGTGTGGGACTCCGAGTACCCCCTTGCCTCTTCACATACGATACTGCTGTGGTGTTGTCCATTCTCAACAGCACTGACTCCCCCATCAGGAGATGAGAGAAGAACTGTAGGGCACACCAGGCCGCACGAAGTTCCAAGACATTCGACCCTGGGTTGGGGAGACAAGTTTCCCACTTGCCTTGGGCCAGGTTCGACCCACAAAGGGCTCCCCAACCGGTACCGCTGGCATCGGTCGTGACCGTCACCCAGGAGATGGGAGCGATGGAGTGGCAAGTCAGGAGGTTCTTGCGCTGAAGCCACCAGAAGAGGCTGTTTCTCATTGCAGATGTTATGCGGATGACCTGGTTCTTGTCCCCTGACTTCCATTGCCGTAGGAGACCTGACTGGAAGGGACGCAATCTCCATAAGGCCCATTTGACCATGGGAGTCGTAGAAACCATCGTGCCAACGACTTTCAGACACTGAGAGGCTTTCATTTGCCGAGCATGTAGAGCCCGGGAGACTCTGTCTCGAACTGTAGGAATTTTCTGTAGTGGAAGGGAGATAGTGTTTGCCACTGTATCGAACTGGGCTCCCAGATATATTAGACGCTGAGTTGGGCTCAGTTGACTCTTTTCTATGTTTAGGAGCCACCCGAAGTTGGACAGAGTGGAGATTACTTGATCCCGGTGGACCAGCAACTGCTCCCTGCTCTGGGACAGCACCAGCAGGTCGTCCAGGTAGTGGAAAAGACGTACCCCTTTGGATCTTATTAGTGCCACCGTAGCTAGGAGGACCTTTGAAAAGACCCGGGGGGACGTTGCCAGCCCGAAGGGGAGGCAAATAAATTGAAGATGATCTGACCCAATGTGAAAGCGGAGGTATTTGTGAAATTCTTTTTCCACTGGAACGTGGAAATAAGCATCCTTCAGGTCGATTGATATCATCCAGTCGCCTGGTTGTATGGCTCTCTGAATGGTCACCAAGGTTTCCATCTTGAACCTTCCATTCTCTATGAATCCGTTGAGATATGTGAGGTCTATGACTGGGCGCCAAGAGCCCCCCTTTTTTTGAACTAGGAAGAGAGGGGAGTATATCCCCTGGAACCATTCGTCCTGTGGTACATGTACTACTGCTCCTTGAATTTTCAGGAGGTCCACATAGGACAGCAAAATTTGTTTTTGATCCTCTGCCCGAGGGAGAAGAGTGGAGACGAACCTTGGGTGCGGAGTCCTGGAAAAGGCCCATCTGTGGCCTGACGAGACCGTCCTTATGACCCAGAAGTCTGAGATCGAGGCCACCCAGACGTGCCGGAAGAGGAGCAGACGAGCCCCCACCCGGCCCGCCTGGGCGGGCGTAATCTCAAAAAGATTTAGCCTGATCACGAGCACTGGACGTTTGATTTTTAACGGGTTTGCGGAAGGATGACTGCCCTCTGCTCCAATTCTTCCTAAAGTCCCGGCCAGGCTTGTAGGAGCGTGCTTCCCTGGAGCGCTCCGGACTTCGTCTTCTGAACTGGGGCTTCTTTCGACCCAGCATGCGCCTGTCCTGGGGAAGAAAACCCGATTTGCCACCTGTGGCTCGCGTAATGGCATCGTCAAGCTTATTGCCAAACAGTGAGGACCCCTCAAACGGGATTTTACACCACGCTTGCTTAGAACCAGGGTCCGCAAGCCAGGGACGCAACCAGAGGGCTCTCTTGGCCGTAACTGAGGACAGCATAATACGAGCCAGAAGGCGGATCAAGTCAATGGACGCCTCCCCCAGGAAGACCGCTGCAAGCTTCAGCTCTGCGGCTGCTGAACTTCCAGCCAGCTCTTCTGACACGCCTCTAAGGAAGGATTCCACGTTCTCCGTCCAGGCCTCCATGGCCTTAGACATGGCCGCTAATGCCAGGGCTGGTTTACAGGCCATACCCGCGAGCCCATAGATTCTTTTTAGATCTAGGTCTATCTTCCTCTCGAGCCCATCTTTAAAAGATACTGCGTCTTCTAGAGGAAGAGTCACATGTTTGGCCAGACGCATAAGAGCTGCGTCCACAAGGGGAGTATTCTCCAAATTCTTTACTTCTTCTGACTTGAAGGGGTACAATCTGGAGGTTTTATTAGACATGGAGGATTTTTTTTTTTTTTTTTTTCTGTTTTACTCCATTCTTCCTCAATGATTTCCTTTAGCTCTGGAAGGAGCGGAAAGTTTGCGCGTTCTCTCCCCAGGTGCTTGAAGAATTTTTTCTGCTTGGCTGGGGGAGTGGAAGGGTCTTCCCACTTCAAGGCTTCCTTGATCGCTTTGATTAAAGGGGAAACCCTCGCGAAGTCGAACCCTCCAATGACCTCCTCACTGATAGACTCATTCTCTGAGGAGTCAGGAGAGGTGATATAGGGCTGCGAAGTACCCAGATCATCACGGGCCTCTTCCGCCGGCGGGCCAGACGCAGTGGTAGACCGGCTCAATGTGCGAGGTGCTTCCCTCTCCATTAGGGATTGCTGTACCACTCGTTTCACAAGAGACTCTAAACGCTGGTTTTCCGTCTCTTTTTCCCCAACCGCACGGGCAAAACAACGGTCACATAAGGACTTGCCCTCCGGGATTCGTGTCCTACATCCCCAGCAGGCTCTGTGGTCTGAGCGGCTGTCATGGCGGTGGGAGCGGTGTCTTGAGGAGGAACGAGAGCGTCTCCTCTGGTGGGATCCGGACTGTGAATCTCGTCTGGATGAAGATGAATTGTATTGTGGCTTGGCAAGGTCATTGGCATTCTGGACCGCATTTAGCGGGTCCGACCTAGAAGGGCTGGGAAGAGAAAAAATAGGGGAAGGGGAGAGAATAAAGGTAGAACATGGTATCAGCACGACAATAATGTGCATAAATCTCATCCCCTCCCCTCACGAGCACATACCTTGTGCGTGAGGGCTGGCCACTTAAAGGCGGTGAATTGTCCATAACCAGGGACACGAAATGTCACTTTAATAGTCTGCAGGGATAATGGTCTAAGAAAACCTAGGCATCAAAATATGAGAAGGTTTTAGAGAAAAAGAAAAAACTCTGCTTGCCTCTTTTTTTTTTTTTTTTTATAATATGCACAAGGCATGTATCAACATATAATCAATGCAAAGGAGAAACAACTTCCAGCCGCATATGTATGTATATTTAGATAACATATATAATGATAAAAGAACAATTTTCCATTATTTTGCTCTCTTTTTTTTTTTTTTTTGCAGAGGTTTCCACCACTCACCTGGAGACCAGCAGGGATCCGCTCCTCCTTTCCCTATCAAGGGAGATCCCAACTCAGCAGGACAGGAGGGCGGAATTTAAATTCCCCGCCCGTGACATCATTATCCCCTACAGTGCATGCGCAAAGGGGAACCACCGTACAGCGCCTGCGCGGACGACGAACGAGCCGCCGTACTGCGCATGCGCGAGCCAAACCTCGCTCTCAGGTTGGCTACAGCGCAGGTGCCAGCGGCGAGACTGCCGCAACCCGGAAGTGCCGTGGCGGGCTGGAACGCACGCGAACCAGCCGCCATGAGGGGGATAGGATACACTGGATCACCAGGGAAAATACATACAACACATATAAACACTGCCATGGAGTATGAGAAAACATCCACAGACCTTGCCAGCCGTTGATGAGAACTGTCCGCCGGGCATACAGAGGCGACCACCCATCCACCAAGGGGGAACATTCAAGCCTCTTCAAGCTACTCGCCCGCTCATAGCTGGGCTTTTGAGCTGCACCGCACAGGTATGCCAATCTTGGAATCAATCAATCTTGGATTCAATCAATCTTGATGCGAACAGCATGTGTAGGTCCATAGAGGAGGACAAAAAAGGAACACAGTAGCTAGTGGTGAGCACTCATTTATGGGAATGGGGTCCTATAGCATTGGAGAGGAGGCGGGGTTAACCCACACGTAGGCTGCCATGGAGTCTGTCAGGAAATAATGTTTAGAGCATGATATAATTGCCTAATTGGTACTGAAATATGCGGTATATTATTTAAAGATAATCTGCTTTTAAACTGTGTGAAAAGGTGATTTCTACGCTGAAATATCTTTAAAAGTCTGAAAAGTGAAAAATTCCCTGTTTTGGACAACTAGGTGCCAACACAACTGAGCATGCTCAGACCTGAAAATAACTCTCATTTTAACTCAAGTGTCTTTTTTACCCGGAGCTATAGTAAAAAACAAAATGAGAGCTAATTAGAGAACACTTTTTGGGAGTTAAAATCTGCTCTATTTTAGTCCAAATGAAGTTTCAGTCATTGATTCTAATGGAACAATTCTAACTTTCACAAAAAAAAACCTTTTAATGTTGAGATGAAATGTATTTTTCTGTGAAATAAATTTTCCTTTGCAATATTGTTGCTTCTACTTAAACTATTTTGATTTTAAGAATGCTAGAATGTGGAATGTTGTGATGTCTTGGTCAAATATATTTTTCTCTGTCACTTTCACTTGTTACTCTTCATCTCACAACAATCTTTACCCCAATCTCACAAAGGTGTCTTTATAATCTACAAACAATACCATTGCTGATGCAAATTTAAAATGAATCACAATTTTTTGTGCTTTTTATTATTTCCAAATATTCATAATTTGAGCCCAAAAAATGTGATATGTGTACCAACATCAGAAATCAAAATGTAATTCCCAAAAATTTGAGGGTAAAATTCTACTCTCACTCACAAAAAACACCAAATATCACAGAATAAATCAAGAAGAATAACTCTTGAGTAATGTAATTCCATCACTTGTATGTCCATAGAAATGCAGTATTTATGTGTTTTTATGTGTATTTATGTGTGGTTATGTGTAGGAGGGTCTCACATGTGGCAGCTCTGTGGCTTAAAGGTTAGAACTTCTGCTTAGTATCTCTGAGGGTCTGGGTTCAAATCCCAACCATGTTACTTCATGTAGAGAAGTTGTCTCATCTCCCAGGTCCTATAGCTATGTCTAAATGTAGTAGTTATGTGTAGGAGGGTTCCACCACCATTGTAAGTCTTTTCCAGATGCACTATTTATCCAAAAGTATTCGGACGCCTGCCTTTACACACACATGAACTTTAATGGCAGCCCAGTTTTAGTCCGCAGGGTTAAAATTTGATTTGTCCCACCCTTTGCAGCTAGAACAGCTTCTGGGAAAGCTGTCCACAAGGTTTAGTGTGTCTATGGGAATGTTTGATCATTCTTCCAGAAGTGCATTTGTGAGGCCAGGCACTGATGTTGGATGAGAAGGCCTGGCTTGCAGTCTCTACTCTAATTCAGCCAAAGGGTGTTCTATCGGGTTGAGGCCTGGACTCTGTGCAGGCCAGTCAAGTTTCTCCACCCCAAACTTGCTCATCCATGTCTTCATGGACCTTGCTTTGTACACTGGTGTGCAGTCATGTTGGAACAGGAAGGGACCATCCCCAAACTGTTCCCACAAAGTTGGGAGCATGAAATTGTCCAAAATGTCTTGGTATGCTGATGCCTTAAGAGTTCCCTTAACTGGAACTAAGAGGCCAAGCCCAACCCCTGAAAAACAACCCCGCACCATAATCCCCCTCCACCAAATCATTTGGACCAGTGTACAAACCAAGGTCCATAAAGACATGTATGAGTGATTTTGGGGTGGAGGATCTTGACTGGCCTGTACAGAGTCCTGACCTCAACACAACAGAACACCTTGGGGATGAATTAGAGAGGAGACTGTAGGTCAGGCCTTCTCATCCAACATCAGTGCCTGACCTCACAAATGCACTTGAAAGAATGGTCAAACATTCCCATAGACACACTCCTAAACCTTGTGGACAAGAAGAGTTGAAGCTGTTATAGCTGCAAAGGGTGGGCCAAATGAGTTTTGAACCCAATACTAATACTGGGATGCCATTACAGTTCATGTGCATTTAAAGGCAGGCGTCCCAATACTTAGGCCAATATATTGTATATTGCTTGTGACACTGAGCATGGCTATGGACTTAGGACTGGTTCATACCACAGAGATGCAGAAAACATGCGTGGGGCTGACAGGTGGCTAAGTGGGTAGCAGTTCTGTCTAGCAGCACCTGGGATGTTGGTTCAATTCCCCAACATGCTAATCATTGTGTTGAAGTTTATATGTTCCCCCTGTGTGGGTTTCTCACCACAATCCAAAGACATGCTGGCATAATATTTGTCTCCTGTCGTAATAGGTTCTAATGTAAGAAAGTAAATTTTGGACATAATATTGGAAGCTCATTGCAGCCAGGGACTGATGTTAATGTTTATTAGCACTAATCATGCTCAGGGACTTGGACATTTCACATTTTAGGGTTTACACTGCACGGGTACATATGCTTAGAAAACTGTTGCTTTGTTTATGTGGATGCAAAAGGACTTTGATCTTTGGCCTGTAGTTGGAGATTTGATGCACATAGCCAAGGCTAACACAGTTGCAAATAGTATTATGTGTTCCTGCTCATCAGGTGCAATCACTTTAGACATACATGAAGAGACAGATTGAAAGATACTGGTGGGCGTGTACTTCTATTGGGTGTGTCAGTGTGCTAACAATACAACCTCTCTTATATAAAGGCCTGCAGTAGGGGGGTTTGTTTGGCCTGAGAAGGTCAGGTTTTTTGCTGTGATTTGTGGTGGGAGAAGGAATGAAATTGGGAGATTTGATGAAATTCTTGTGCATTTTTTCAATCAAAAGTGGGTTTATGTGGCCATGCTGTTAATGTTGTGTGTGTATTGTTCCTGTCTGATCATGCAAACATCATTTGGAAGCATCTGCTGACCTACTCTTTTTGATCTCGTTGTTTAATCGTGTACACCGAAATGCAACTTCCAGCAGAACATGGTCACCTATGTATGTGTGGATTGTGGGCTGGTGGTGGGTGTTTTGAATAAGTCTTTTGTAATATTATGTGGGAATGCTTTGTAAGAATGACTGTTAAGTATGTTTCTATAATCTTGCAGATAATAATGTGATGTGTTGCCCGCTATACACTGTCCACTCTAAGGTTTTGTCTAATTTTAGATTGTAAGCTCCTATGAGCAGGGACCTTAAAATTCCATTGCTAAATGTAGCACCGTATATCCTGTCCAAATTTTTTTGAAGCTAGTAAATGTAATTTTTTTTTTTTCTGCTGGTAAAATAAAAGTACATTATTGAGCTTTTTGTTGTGGTTTTTTTTTTCTACTTTTCTTTCTCTTTAGTTTTTGTGGGTGGTGGTTTTAGGAAAGTGCAATATCTTATATTTTATTTCAATATGTATTTGTGCACCAAAAAACTAATCTCTTTGCCCCGGTTCACATTGATGCTACTTTGAAATTGCGCTACTTGAAGTAGCACGATTTCAAAGTAGCAAGGTCAGCATGATTTCAGGTGGCTTCATACACAAATGTCTATTGAAGTCGCACCTGAAATCGGCAAAAGTAGTGCAGGAACTACTTTAGCAAATTTGTGCGGCGCCACAAAAAAAATGTTGCATCGATTGGAATAGTGCCATTGCTAATAGTCATGCGATTTGATCTCTCAAATTGCATGACCAATCGCTCCAATGTAAACCTAGGCTTCTGCATAACTGCAAGTTAATGATAAAGGTGAAATCTTTATATATAACAGCTGTGGAGAATTGCAGGTAATGAATTCAGCTGGTGGATAGGCAGTGTTTGAATGTGTCAGCTCTGGTTCACATTGGTGTGATTTGACATGTCAAATCTGTGGCAATTGCACTGTTCTAATTGGTGCGATTTGTATTGATATTGGTGCAGAAGCCTGCACTGATGTCTCTGATGTTGCCCCCCACAGTTGGGACTGACATGCAGGAATGAAATTGTGGTCAGCTTTCCTCCCTCTGTCAGTGTGAACCAGGGCTCAAACTGGGCCTTTTGTCTTTTGTAATTCACCTGCTGATAACCCAGGGACACCATTTCTTATCAAACTCCCTTAAGTTTACCTTTAAAATATATGTAGAAATACAGATTTGCATATCTGAAAATAAAAAAAATACTAATCATGGTTGAGATCAAATATTCGCAACTGCAATCAAAAGTGTGGTTTCACCTTCTGACCTGGAAATTAGTCATAGTATGCACCCGGAAGTTCCTGTGCTGGTCACGATCTCCTAGGTGGACATGGCGAGGCCTCTTTTGCAAAGAGAAGGTGCTGCTCATTGGCTGGATAAGTGTAGGATATGTACTTGTACTTAATCAATGCGGGGGTGGATGTCGTAGTTAGATTTGGTGTGGGTGGGGTTCATTGATTTGTTTGGCATCACCACACATTTGCTTCCGTCCCATCTGCACACATCACTTCCTGCATTTGTTCTGCTGATGTAAATCAGTAAGGACTATGCAAGTATAAATGAGAGCTCCTTTTATTAAAATATATATGACTTGTTTCACAGCTGGGCGAATTTTCCAGCAAATTTGGACCTCTAAGTTGCATGACAAGTTGTACCCCATGATTTTCAATGATAACCATTCATATCTGTGCTACTTTAAGTCGCACCAACTTCAAAGTAGTCCCTGTACTACTTTGGTGTGACTTGAGGTATATCGAGTACAATATTACACCGGCATTCCCAGAAATTGGGGCTAAGTTGCAGTGGCAAAGTGGCAGCAAAATAGTGTGACTTTCAGGTCGCAGCAGTGTGAATGAGATTCAAGGATAACACCTTTGAATTTGGCCCTATTGTCACTTGTTCATCCTGAAAGTGTTGCAAATTCGTCCCTGCACTACCTTGGTTTGACTTTGATGCAATTTAAGGTCCATACACCACAAGATTGCACAGACATTGCTTCAAGTCATGACAAAGATGTGCAATTTTAAGGTCGCACAAGTGCAAATGGGGCCTTATTCAAAGGTGTTATCAATTAATCGCATTAGGTTACTTTCACACTTGGGTGACTTTTCATGGAGCTTTGGACCTCAGAGTCACATGAAAAGTTGTCCCCTTTGATTTCCATGCATATTTTTTAGAGCTGCACGATTAATCGTCATCATGATTTTTTCCCCTTTACGATCTTGAAAAAAGCGTTTCACGATTCTTGCTATGCAAAGAACTCTTTCTGCTCTTCTGAAGCCACAGCCGAAAAACCAGGAAGTCTGCCAAGAATTAGAACATTCTTTATCAGTGAACTTAACTAGAAACCTTGTAACAATTTGTCAATGAAATAGACTTCTGTGTAAGTGAGGAAAGTTTAACCACTTAAACAATAAACATTTTTCTGACATTTGTTGGTTTCAGGTTAAAATCATTTTTTTTTGCTAGAAAATTACTTAAAACCCCCCAACATTATATATATTTTTTTAGTAGAGACCCTAGAGAATAAAATGGTGGTTGTTACAATATTTTATGTCACACTGTATTTGCGCCTTTCAAATGCAATTTTTTTGGAAAAAATTACTTTAATGAATAAAAAAAAAAAAAGAAAAGTTAGCCCAATTTTTTGTGGGATAATGTGAAAGATTTTACGTCGCGAGAATCGTGATCTTTTTATTCTAAGCAAAAAAATAGTGATTCTCATTTTGTCCAGAACCATGCAGCTCTAATGTCTATGCAACTTCACCCATGTTCACATAGGTCTGAATTGACATGTCAAATTGTAGGCCAAATCGGCGCCTATTGATGGCAATGGAACTGTCCGAATTGATGCGACGCCACAACGATTCCCAAAAGTAGTTCCTGCACTACTTTGGGTGATTTCAGGGGGCGATTTCTTACCTCCCAACTTTTTTTATTGGGTATAAGGGACACCTATTAGCAAAAGTAGGTAGGCATAGGACACCTTCTTAAAGGAGAACTGTTGGGACCTATGTGATTTCACTAGACATCTGTTCAGGAAAGTGCACTGATGTCTCTGAAATCGCTGACAAAGTCGGGCTGAGTCACACTTGTGCAACTTTGGACATCAGAGACGCATGACAAGTCATACCCCATGATTTTCAATGTGTACCATTTATATCTGCGCAACTTCAAGTAACACTGACTTCAACGTAGTCCCTGTACTACTTTGGTCTGACTTTGATGCGAGTTGAGGTCCATAGACCTCAAGTTTACACAGGCATTCCCTGGAATTGTGGCAAAATTGCTGATGCAAAATCGTGGGAAAGTTGCGTGTCTTTCCCTGCGACTGCTGCGTCCATAGACCTCAAGATTACACAGGCATTGCTTAAAGTCGCATTAAAATCTCGCAACTTTCAGGTCGCACAAGTGTGAAAGGTGCCTAAGTCACTGTGCTGAGTACTATTTTATACCTAGAATATAAAGTAGTTCCACCATCAAACACTAGAAAACGTATGTTCTCAATATAATTCTGCTCAAATGGCTGAAAATCACACAGATGGTATCACCTAATGAAAGCTTGCATTGTACTCAGCAGCATATGCTAAAAAGAGGCGAATGCCTATTAGCCAATGCCACATCGGCATGAGCATGGTTGTTACTATAATATTAATGCTTGAAATGCAAAACATTATTGTATAGAATCAAACATTAATAAATGTATTTTCTCTGTAGGTAAGTGCTTAGCTCTGTAGCATAGCAGTATACCCTGCTGCCCCTCAAAAGTTCAAGCCATGAATTCAAATCCCACTGACAGCATCACCTCCTGGAAGTGTGAATTGTACTCAGAAGCATAATTAGCCAAAGCACAGCAGCTTGCTTTATTCCATATTTTAACTCTTCAAATGCATGCAATGGTATGTACTTATTCAATAATATTATGGTATGGAATTCCAAAATTCAAGGAAAAAAATGTTGTAGGGTCCCCCCAGTACATACCAGGCCCTTCGGTATGGACTTTAAGGGGAACCCCACACCAAAATGTAAAATAAATTTTATGTGGGGCCCCCCAAAATCCATACCAGACCCTTATCCGAGCATGCAGCCTGGAGGTCAGGATAGGGGGGGCGAGTGAGCACCCTCCCCTTCTGAACCTTACCAGGCCACATGCCCCAAAGCACCTTTTCCCCATGTTGATGGGGACAAGGGCCTCTTCCCGACAACCCTGGTCGGTGGTTTTCAGTCTGCAGGCAGGGGGTTTATCAGAATCTGGAAGCCCCCTTTAACAAGGGGGCTCCCAGATCCTGCCCCCTATGTGAGTAGGTATGGGGTACATTTTACCCCTACCCATTCACCAAAAAAAGCAGTGAATGTAAAAAAATCAATAGATGGTTTTTGACAAGTCCTTTATTGTAAAATAGCTCCGAGCTGTCTTCTTCCCTGAGCCATCTTCTCCAGACGCTGTCTCTCCCTCTTCCATCTTCTCCCCGAGCTGTATTCTCCCAGAGCCGTCTCTCCTGCCGCCGCCATCTTCGCCATCTGCTGTGTTCTTCCGCACCGCTGGTTACCCACTAATAAAAAAAAGCTGCTCTTCTTCCATGGTGGTCTTCCTCCGCTGTGTTGTCACCCGCTGTGTGGCGTCTCTTACATAGCCATGGAGCGGACTCTCCGGGTGACATTATCGGATGGTCACAGAAGACCGCCACAAGAAGAGTGGCTTTTTTTCTATTAGTGGGTAACTGGCTGCGCTGAAGAACACATCAGCGGGAGAAGATGGTGGCAGCAGGAGAGACAGCTCGGAGAGAAACATCAAACACTAGTGAATGTATTTTCTATGTATTTTCTATGTATGACTGTGCTACACCCAATAGGCTAGCGGTCAGAACTTCTACCTTGACAGAACTCATGGGTTCAAATCCCAGAGAGAAATACTAAAAGATTGAATTGGTGAAAAAAAGCAAATGACTATTAGCCAATTAGCCAAAGCAGCATATGCTGAAAATAATTATATTAACTCTTCAAATGCATGCAATGATATGTAAGTATTCAATACTATTATGGTGTGAAATTCCAAACACCACACACTAACTAATGGGCAGATTACTTTTTTTGTTTGTTTATTTTAATTCGCTTGTGCACTGAAAAAATAAACACAGCTGGGGGATGGTAGGTTGGCTGGTATTTGAACTTGTACCGTGAGTGCTGTGGAGACATCAGAGCAGACCACTAAGCCATTGTGCTAAGTACAAGACCTGCATAATAGTGTAGTATGATTAAAGAATGAATATAAATAATTACCGCTTTATAGTCACCTAAATAAAAAAATAAAAAACAACATACAACAAATAGGTAACCTAAATGTTTAATACATGTAACTTTACAGAATAGCAGACATTACTATGTAATAATCATTCATAACTGCATTAGTTAACAAAATAAGGAAAAAACTAGGAATACTAATTGCAACATACATCAATAGGTGCACATGAGGTAGAGTACATCTCACATAAAAATTTTTCTTTCACATACATGGATCATGGTTACAGTGCAGTACTATATAACAACTTGGTAGGAATTGGCATTTGCATATACGCGGAAGCGCTAATTAGCGCCAGCTTAGAATTTACCAACATGTGTTTCTCACTAATAGCGCTAATTTTTCATTCGCACATTCGCCTGTTAAAATTTTATTTGGCTAAAATGGGAGCTATTATTTGCCATAGTGCCCAGTACTTCCTGGCGCTATAGTAAATGACCCCCATAGACTTTAACGGTGTTTGCGTGCTCGAACAAACTTTTTTCCTGTTCACATGTTCTGGTGCGAACCGAACAGGGGGGTGTTCAGCTCATTCCTAGCTAGCAGTAAAAAGGGTCGCTGGTTCGTATTCCCAACCACACCACAACACTACCTGCCTGGAGTTTGCATGTTCTCCCTGTGCCTGCGTGGGTTTCCTCCGGGTACTCTGGTTTCCTCCCACACTCCAAAGACATGCTGGTAGGTTAATTGGCTTCTGTCTAAATTGGCCCTAGTATATGAATGTGAGTTAGGGACCTTAGATTGTAAGCTCCTTGAGGGTAGGGGCCCATGTGAGTGTATAATGTATATGTAAAGCACTGCGTAAATTGACGGCACTATAGAAGTGAAAAAATAATAAAGTGTGGCGCTAAAAGTAATATCATCTAGGAAATATTGATAACAAAAATAGATAAAAGTGCACAGTCCTGAGGTATGTGCAAAGAATGTTAATAATGATTTTGTAAAGTGAATTAGGAGATAGTAGTCTCCATAGATGTATACCAAATACACAAGTGATGATCCTAGGAGTGTATGAAGGGATAGTAACCTCCCCACCCAAAATATCTTATAAACAAAATCAACAATATCAACAATAATAAAGTTATATGTGCAATGATATAACTAGATCCATATACCAAAATAAGTGAAAAAAGTGGGGTGATAGCCAATATATCAGCGTTGGGTGAAACAACTCAACTGATACCTGAAGGTTCAACTACAAGGTATAAATATGAAAAAGAAAACAAAAAATATAAAATAATTAAGAATAACACAGTGATGTGTGTTAAATAACCTGCAACCCTACAAATAGACCAAAATATGGAGTTAAAAGTCCATCAGGGTAATAGGTGTAAGGATGTTTAGAGTCCACCACCATATGATGGGATGATTCTGGATCGTTTCATATCAATCTAGGTGCAGACAGTCCTTTTAAGTATAGTAAGGCAGGAGCTGTTGGACGTATCCCTGCACATAGGTCAATTCTTCCCTTAGTATGGTGATATTAGCCCAAAGAAATAGATGTACAATACCCTTACCAGACAAGGTGGACTCACAGGCCCTTGGCGGTGAGTCAAATGAGCTTGTACCGTCAAGCGGTGTGGGGCTGTAAACCCGTAAGGTGGTCCCGGATAGGATCTCCACTGGTGTCGCCGAATGGCACTTCTCTAGCCCTATAGAGTTCGACAGATGTCATCTAATGGTATATCCTCGGCAAGACTCAGCTGGAATCCAGGGTCGGTCTCAATCATCAGATGGTGAAAAAGGTTTCCTCAGCGACCGTTACCATATAGATGGGCAAAAAAGGAAAAAAAAAAAAAAACTTCCACATAGTGTAAATCTTTCTCAAACGTAACAACGTTTATTAAAAAAGGGGTACTTTTGCAATCTATACAAAAATTGGGTGGTAAAAACTCGGCTCAAAGCAGTATAAAAAATACAACATTTTAAAATGTTGCGCAGTAGGTGATGGTAGGGGTGAATACACAAGAACCCTACGCGTTTCATCCTCAAAGACTTCTGCTGGGGTATGAATTTGCCCCCCATCCACTGCGCTTATATATACTATAACTAACAATCAAAAAAATCCCATTGGCGCTGATGCCGGGCATGACTTCCGAGTGGGGCGGCGTCATTGGTGACCAACAGGTCACATGTTGTTTGAAAGGCCAATCCTATCCCCCTTGGTTGGTCAGGAGCCAAGCCTCCCTTCAAGCCTCCAATCAGTGGTGACGCGTCTTCCCTAGTGTCACATTGACCACGCCGTGTTCACGTGATCTTTTTTGTGGGGGGTGAGGTCAGGCCGCTCGAGGTCTGCGTGTCACAGGCTATAGGAAGTGATAGCTTATCAATCTGAGGCCTGGAACGCAAACAGTGTGGCGATCGTGGATGGGGGGAGTGTTTACAAACGAAATATACCTAATCAGATATACCGGAAGTCATATCACCGGATCTTTACATGCCAATTTCAGAGACAATCCACTATTGCAATGCCTACAAAGATGGATCCTTCCTAAAACATTTATATGTCCTATCATAAGACTAGTGGAAACGTAAACAATTAAAAATCAAGATTATATGAATCCTTTATAAGACATCAATATGTAGCATCAGGAAAAGTACAGTAATATGAATCTATCATGAGACATTTAGATGCAGCATCAAAAAAAGAGAAATAATGGTGCAAAAAATCAAAAATGTATGGGTTTGACCATGCCTGTCAGCATAGGCAGGCTCAATTTACATATAAAAAACATTAATAGAACACCAATGGGCCAAATATATTTATAAAAACGAAAGGGGCTATTGAATAAAGCCCAAGGGGTGAGGGGACCAGGGGAAAATATGTATATATCTGTGTCCCGGCCAAAGTCCACCCCACCGTCTTGAATGTAAATAGTATTGATGTAAAAAGAATAGAAGAAACCAAGAACAGTAAAAAATGCAAGACTAGAATATGTGTTGGTGGAAAATCCCACCAATATCGTAAGGTAATGGGCAATGATCTCAGTAACTATTAGATATCAAAAAATGTTAATCAAAAGGGGGGGGGGAGGGGAGGGGAGAAAGGGGGGGGATTGTCACGATAAACCATTAGAGAGGGGCATCAATGCCTATGATTGATTGATAAAGGCATTGATGTTCCAATCAACGTTGAGTCCGTGGGGTACATAACATTTAATGAGGTGTATCCAGAAGGTCTCTAGCTTAGAGACACCTCTCACGTTTGGTTCCCCCCTCCAATGTGGTATAAATGTATCTATCATTTGGAACTTAGTTCCAGCTGGATTTTTGATTATGATGGTATAAATAGTGTTTTGGTACACTATGGTTTGTGCATCCTTTTCTTATAGCTGTAATATGTTCGTTCACTCTTATGGCAAAATTGCGTTTTGTGCGACCTATATATTGCTTTCCGCAAGGACAGGTGATGAGGTATACAATGAACTTTGTGGTACAAGTGGCAAATCTTTTCATCTTATATTCCTTCCCAGTTGTAGATGAAGTGAATGTTTCGATTTTTCTTGCTTTGCAGATATTAAGTTTGCATACTGTGCATTTCCGACAGGGTTAGAAGCCTTTCAGGTCATGAAAAAAGGATGGAATTTTCGGAGGTTCTAACACTCCTGGTGCAATCTGCCTTCCTATTGCTGGTGCGCCTTTGTAAATCACTCCAGCGCGTTCGGGGAGTAAAGGGCCCAATATACGGTCGTTTCTTAATACTTTCCAGTGTCTTGTGATAATATCCTTAATTTGTTTGTGTTGGATAGAGTAATTAGTAAGGAAAGCCCATCTGTGTTTATTTTCAGGGGGTCTCTGAGGGTGCTCATCCAACAAAGATAGATGGTCGATACAGGCCACTTTTTGAATTTCTTGATCAATTTGTTCTTCGTCATATCCTTTTTCCTGGAATCTTAGTTTGATGGTCTCAGCCTGCACATAGCAGTCTGATAGGAGAGAGCAATTACGTCTAATTCTCATCAACTGGCTCCAAGGGACCGATTTCAGCCAGGCTGCATGATGACAGCTGTTGGTTGGGATGTATCCGTTGCAGTCGGTCACCTTAAAAAAGGTTTTCGTTTCCAAGTGACCATCGACAGCTGTAATCTCCAGATCCAGGAAATGTATTGAGGAGGCACTGGCTTCATATGATAAATGAATGCCAATCTCATTAAGATGGACCATAAAACTATTTAATGAATCCATGGTGCCTCTCCATAGGAGGAGGATGTCGTCAATGTACCTAGCCCAAAGAACCAGTTGAGGGGGGTTCAGGGCTCTGAAGACATCCTCCTCCCACTTGGCCATGAAAATATTCGCCAGGCTGGGGGCAAATTTTGCCCCCATGGCGACCCCCTTGATCTGTAGATAATATTAATTATCGTACCAAAAATAATTCGACTTAGTAGCAAAGCATAAAAAATCCATGATGAACCTCTTTTGTGTCCTGGAAATGGTCTTGTCTCTTGACAGAAATGTTTCAACAGCTCCCAGGCCAAGCTCATGGGGGATATTAGTGTACAAAGTCAGCAGTGACTAATAAAAGATCATTACTGTAAGTGATCTGTTGTAACTTAATGATGGTATCCCTAGTATCCTTCAGGAAAGACGGTATGTTTTTAACTATAGGCTGCAGGTAATGATCGATATATTTCCCTATACGTGATGTTATGGAATTAATCCCGCTAATAATCGGGCGGCCAGGAGGTTGGGTGGTATTTTTATGTACCTTGGGCAGGTAATATATTATAGGGATCCGTGGTGCAACCGGAACTAGAAAACATTTCTCCTTTCTGTCCAGGATGCCCAACTGCGAGCCTGTATCTATCAAATCCACCAGAGTTCTTTTAAACTCTGTAGTAGGATTTGTACTGAGAGGTAAGTATGTCTTGGTATCGCTAAGGATTCTTGTCATCTCCGTGTGATAGTCTTTTCTGTCAAGCACGACAATTCCCCCACCCTTGTCGGATGGACGGATGACAAGGTCTTTGCGCTCACAAAGGGATTTTAATCCAATTTTGATGTTAGGATCAGTGTAGAATTTCTTCTTTGGGAGTGCTTCTAGGTCCTCCAACACTAGATCACGGAACACTTTGATGGAAGGAGCTATAGGGGCTGGAGGGTTAAATAAAGATGGATTGGCTAGTCCGGAGTGAACAGTATGTGAATTAGTGAGTGGATTTGAAGGCCTACTTGGATTAGACGCAATATACCTTTGTACATTCAATTTGCGCACAAATTTGTGCACATCTATGAATGTAGTAAAATTTACTAAATTGATTTGGAGGAGCAAATTTTGATCCTTTGTTTAAAACGCCAAGTTCAGCTGGAGTGAAGTTAGCTTTACTTAAATTAAAAATACCGTTATCTTTCATATCGGCTTTCTTTTTCCTGGTGCTCCTCCCCCCTCGGGTACCGCATTTTGTTCTTGGTTTCGTTTGGGGTATTCTTGTTCCCTGGGAAAACCCCCCGAATATGGAAACTTTGGTACATCTTGATTGTAATTGTAGAAGTACCTTAAATAAAAATAAATAAGTCTTCACTAATATTATGGTGTGAATTTCCAAACACCATACACTAGCTAACAAGCAGTTTACATTTGATAAACTTTATTGTATGGTATATAAACCATAAAACACTAGTAAAAGTATTTTGTATATATAATCGTGCTCAGCCCAATAGGCTAGCAGTTAGCACCTCTACCTTCAATAATTCAGGTATTGAAAGACTCATGGGTTCAAATCCCACAGAAGAATCCTAAAAGATTACTATTGGTGGATAAAAGGAGAATAACTGTTAGCCAATTAGCCAAAGCAGCATACAGTGAATGCCAAGTAGCCAATACACTTTAATGTGGTTGATATTATTATATTAACTCTTCAAATGCTTGCAATGGTATGTAAGTATTCACTAATATTATGGTGTGAATCTCCAAACACCACACACTAGCTAACAAGCAGTTTACATTTGATAAACTTTATTGTATAGTATATAACACATCAAACACTAGTAAAAGTATTTTGTATGTATAATTGTGCTCAGCCCAATAGGCTAGCAGTTAGCACCTCTACCTTCAAACATTCAGGTATTGAAAGACTCATAGCTTCAAATCCCACAGAAAAATCCTAAAAGATTGCATTGGTGGGAAAAGGAGAATGCCAGTTAGCCAATTAGCCAAAGCAACACAAATGTACATATATATATATATATACTGAAAATAGGTGATTGCCAAATAGCCAATGCACTTTAATGTGAATGATTTTATTGTATTAACTCTTTAAATGCATGCAATGGTATGTAAGTATTCAATTATATTATGATGTGACATTCCAAACACCACACACTAGCTAAAGGGCAGTTAACATTTATTTGTTTATTTTAATTCATTTGTGCACTGAAAAAATAAACACAGCTGGTGGATGGTAGGTTGGCTGTTGTTTGAACTCATACCATGAGCAGTGTGGAGATATCCAAGCAAACCACTAAGCCATTGTGCTAAGTACAATACCTGCATAATAGTGTAGTATTATTAAAGAATGAACATAAATAAGTACTGCTTTATAGTCAACTAAATTAATAAATAATAAATCAAAAACATGAAAAAAAAACAACATACAACAAATAGGTAACCTAAATGATTAATACATGTAACTACAGAATAGCAGACATTACTATGTAATAATCATTTAGAACTGCATTCGTTAGCAAAAGAAGGAAAAAAAAACTAGGAATACTAATTGCAATATAAATCAATAGATGCACGGGAACTAGAGCACATCTCTGATAAAAATGTTTCTTTCACATACATGGATCATAGCTACAGTACAGTGCTATATAACAACTTGATAAGAATTGGCATTTTTATATACGCGGAAGCGCTAATTAGCAGCGATTTAGAATTTACAAATGGTTGTTCCCCGCTTATATCGCTAATTTTCATGCGCAAATTCGCCGTTTTTAGCATATGCCAGAGACTTTTGTAAGTCTTTAGCTGACACTCTAGGATTCTTCTTCACCTCATTGAGCAGTCTGCGCTGTGCTCTTGCAGTCATCTTTACAGGACGCCCACTCCTAGGGAGAGTAGCAGCAGTGCTGAACTTTCTCCATTTATAAACAATTTGTCTTACCGTGGACTGATGAACAGCAAGGCTTTTGGAGATACTTTTATAACCCTTTCCAGCTTTATGCAAGTCAAAAATTCTTAATCGTAGGTCTTCTGCGAGCTCTTTTGTGAGAAGCATCATTCACATCAGGCAATGCTTCTTGTGAAAAGCAAACCCAGAACTGGTGTGTGTTTTTTATAGGGCAGGGCAGCTGTAACCAACACCTCCAATCTCATCTCATTGATTGGACTCCAGTTAGCTGACACTTCACTCCAATTAGCTCTTGGAGATCTCATTAGTCTAGGGGTTCACATACTTTTCCCACCTGCATTACATTTAACATTTACCATTTAATTCTTTGTGTGTTATTAGTTTAAGCAGACTGTGATTGTCTATTGTTGTGACTTACATGAGACCCTTGTCCTCATCAACATGGGGACAAGGTGTTTTGGGGGGCTACCCCAAAGCACCCTCCCAATGTTGAGGGCATGTGGCCTGGTACGGTTCAGGAGGGGGGGGCACACTCTCGTCCCCCCTCTTTTCCTGCGGCCTGCCAGGTTGCGTGCTCGGATAAGGGTCTGGTATGGATTTTTGGGGGGACCCCACGCCGGTTTTTTTTTTTTTTTGGTGCAGGGTTCCCCTTAAAATCCATACCTGAAGGGTCTGGTATGGAATTTAGGGGAAACCCCACGTCATTTTTTTAAAAAATTTTGGCCGGGGTTCCCCTTAATATCCATACCAGACCTGAAGGGCCTGGTATGGAATTTAGGGGGACTCCCACGTCATTTTTTTTTTTTAATTTTGGTTCGGGGTTTCCCTGTGTTGAATTCCCATGCTGTTTTTATCAATGAACTTCTATGTGTATTGTCAGCAATGCAATAGCCGCGGGTAGTTTTAAATGGAATTTTTCCTTCGAAATGTCATTTTGCTGTCAGACTGTTCTAAACATGCGCCCCTTTACAAGCATACTATAGACACCCCCCAGGTATGAAATTTAAAGGGATATTACACTTTTATTGTTTGACTTTAAGCATTATTAAAATCACTGCTCCTGAAAAAAAAATTTTTTGCATTGATCCATGTCCCCTGGGGCAGGACCCGGGTCCCCAAACACTTTTTATGACAATAACTTGCATATAAGCCTTTAAAATTAGCACTTTTGATTTCTCCCATAGACTTTTAAAGGGTGTTCTGCGGCATTCGAATTTGCCGCGAACACCCCAAATTGTTCGCTGTTCGGCAAACTTGCGAACAGCCAATGTTCAAGTCGAACATGAGTTCGACTCGAACTCGAAGCTCATCCCTATTCCTGACCTTTGTCTGCTTCCTGCAGTGACATCGGCTTGTCTCTGAATTCTTTTTTAATTATAATTGTATTTTTATTAAATTTTAAAAGAAAATATACAATCTTGTTACACATTATACATTACACTAGTAATAACAGTGCAATCTTAACAAACATATTGAGATAAAAAGAAAGGAAAAGATTATTGTAAACAAATGATGTCCATGGATACAGAGCACAGGGGTGGACTGTATCGCTTCTTAACAGTATGTAAAACAGGCAACTCGTAGATATATATTAAAATTCAAAAGCAGTAGAAGTGATTACTTTGGTTCACTCACATTACACCTATGAACTTATAGGATCAAGAGGTTCTGCATCTTTCACAACATCCAAACAAAATGATCCCAATGGAAAAACTGGTATAATGGAAAAATAGCATACATTTCTTTTCACAAAACTATCCTTTTGAAATGTTGCACACGTGAATGGACGACATAATATATGCATACTCCAAATAATGCTCTCAATACCCTCTCTCCTAAAAAAGACCCTATATTACTCTATTGTTATTGTACCACAGTTTCCGTTTTATGCATTGTAACATGTGTAATACTGCTTTTTAATGCTTTTAAATAACTAACGCAAGATATACTGTAAATCTGTATTATGTTATTGTCAACTTGCAAAAAAGTAATAAAAATCTATTTTGAAAAAAAAAATTCAAAAGCAGTCACAAAATCACAGGACTTCCATGAAGGGTATAGCATAAGCATTAGAGAGACCAATAAGGGATCAGTCAATATATATAGAGAAAAAGATAAGAAAGGAGGGCATACAGACAAGAACAGTATGAAATTAATATTACTTAGGGCGTGTTGTTTGGCAAAGGTGTCCCAAAATCCGATAGATCCCAAGGTTCCCAAAATTTATTAAATTGAAAGATGGAATCGTGCACGGAGGCCGTTAGAAACTCCATCCTTCGAATTTCAGCCACCAGACGTAAGAATCTGGACCACGGAGGAGGAGCGTTGGACAGCCAGCACAATAGAATAAGCCTTTTGGCGGCTAGTAAAATATAGGAGATTAACCAATTCTTTTTTTTGGTTGTGTTTGGAAGGGGAAGGCCCAACAAACAATTCAAGGGATCCAACGGGAGGGATACATCTACCACCTTCTGTATGAGTACACTCACATCACGCCAAAAGTGTTGTTTCAGAGAACACTGCCAAAAAATGTAAAATAAGGAACCCGTGTCGGTTCCGCATCGCCTACAGCGTGGCGAGACCGAGGGGTCAAATTTATGAATTACATCTGGAGAACTATACCAGAACATAAGAATCTTAATGGATGTCTCCCTCTGAGTTACACAATTAGAGGCTTAAAAATAGAGGACCAAATCCTATCCCACATTTGTACCGTAATAGGTCGGCTCAGTAAATGGGACCATCTTCTCATATAGTGATGTGTGATCTCCTCAAGAGGAGTCGACTCATGGAGGATGCAATAGATGTATGAAATTAAGTGTAATTGGTGGGGACCCTGGGCACATAGGTATTCAAAAGCGGTTGGTATGTCAAGGGTCAAGGTTGAGGATTTAGAGTGAAATGTCTTACCTGCATATAAAAATAGGAGGGTATATTGAATTTCTCACATAAAATGTTGAAGGTATGCCATTTTCGCGTAATGGGATGAACTAGGTTTCGGAGCTGAAAGAGAGATGCGGTAAGCCATGGGAAGACCCTACCCAGGGACAAGCTATCCGGTATGAGCGGGTTAAATAGCACATTAACAAGAGGAGAACATGGTGAAACGAGGGAGAAGTTTTTGAGACGCTTACGCCAAATGGTTAGGGTGAAAGCCATTGGAGCAGTGCACTGGCGTTTGTATATGGGATCCAGGGAAGGGGGGGCACCCCAGACTAAGAAGCATGGGTGAACCGGGTATAGCACTCCCTTTTCAATGGAAGTCCATTTATTAGATGCATGTAAAGAGGACCACGATACGATAGCCCTCAAATGTTTGGCGTAGTAATATTTAGTAATGTCCGGGGCTCCCAGACCTCCCCTGGACCTCAGAGAAAATACTACCGAACTTGCAATGTGGTGGGCTTTACCGTTCCATATGAATTTTAAGAAATTCCTCTGGAGTGCTTTTAATTGAGAGGAGGGTAAGGCGACTGGTAATGTTTCAAAGTGATAAAGCAACCTGGGTAAAATAGACATTTTTAGGACATTGATCCTACCTAACAGGGATAGAGGATATCTTGTCCGGGTCGATAAAGATTTATTAATGTCTAAAATCAGATGAGGAAAATTTGCAGAGTAAAGGGAAGAGTAGGGTGGGGTAAGTAAGACACCTAAATATTTTGGAGAGGTAGTGCACCATTTATAAGCGTATGAATCTTTAAGCTGAGATAGCATGGGAAGGGCTTCAGTTTTGGAAGTGTTAACTTTATAGCCGGAGATGGCATCAAAGGAGGTCAATAGTTTGTGTAAAGAAGGAAGAGGTATCAGCGGATTGGTAATAGTTAGCAGAATGTCGTCTGCAAAGAGTGATAGTTTATATTCCCCCTGTCGCATCAGCACCCCACAAATATCCGGATGAGTACGGGTGGACTCAGCCAGGGGTTCCAAACACAAGATAAAAAGTAAGGGTGATAAAGGACATCCCTGCCGAGTCCCGTTAGTCATGGGGAAACCGGGCAACAGGAGGGACGACATCTGTACTTGGGCCGTGACAGTTGAGTAAAGACTCTCTAAGGCTTTTAAGAAAGGGCCATTAAAACCGTATGTTCTTAAGGTGGCAAACATATAGGGCCAACTCAGCCTATCAAAGGCCTTCTGTGCGTCTAAACTTAAGATCAGTGCCGAGCGGGAAGTCCTGTCAAGAAGATCTATCAGATCTATTGTACGGCGGGTATTGTCCCCAACATGTCTGCCCAGCACAAAACCGACCTGGTCCCTACGGATAAGTTTGGGGATAAACTTGGATAATCTGGACGTGAGGATTTTGGTAAATATTTTATAGCCCAAATTTAGAAGGGCTATGGGTCTGTAGTTATCTTGGATAGACAGGGCCTTACCAGGTTTTTGAATAACTGAGATGAATGAATGAGAGAAATGCGGAAGTGGGGACGTACCTTTAAGCAGAGAGTCATATAGAGTTAACATGTGTGAGGAGAGAATGTCAAAGAAAGTTTTGCAATAAGAATAAGGTAGACCATCAGGACCAGGTGACTTATGTAATGTGAGATTCTTAACCACAGCCAGGAGTTCCTCAGCCGTTATGGACATGTTCAGACTATCTAGATCTGTCGCAGTCGGTAACTTTATATTAGAAAAGAAGGATTCAAATTTTTCCTGGGTGAAATGAAAATTATTCTCAGGAGTCAAGCAGTTGTACAATTTGCTATAGAATTTACCAAAGATCCTGGACATCTCACGGGGGCAGTACGTTCTAGATCCGTCCGCTTGCTGGAGAAAGTCAGGAAACAAATTAAATGGTCGTGGATACAGTTTACATCCTATGGGGTTTTTTAGAGTATTCATAACATTTCTGTTTTGTCCATAAAAGGGACCTAGCTGTTTTTTCAAACTTTATCAGTTTAATTTGTTCTCTGGGAGAGGTGACTCTACGCAGTTTCACCACTGTGGGTGCACACAACAGCCTACGCTCAGCGGCTATCAGAGCAGATGTCAAGGACTGTATAAGTCCATCTCTATCCCTCTTCAACCGAGAGCTTTCAGCAATGCAAGTACCACGAAACACGGCCTTGTGTGCCTCCCACAGTGTAGAAAACTTAGATACTGACCCTGTTGAAAATAATCTCTCAGATTTTTTTCTAGGATAGAACGGGAACATCCTCAGACTGTAATGCCGCGTACACACGACCAGACTTTATGCCAGACTTTGTCAGGTGGAGTTTTTGACGGACTTTACGACGGACTTTCCAAATGAACGGACTTGCCTACACACGATCAACCAAAGTCCGACGGATTCGTACGTGATGACGTACGACCGGACTAAAACAAGGAATTTCATAGCCAATAGCCAATAACTGCCCTAGCGTCGAGCGGACTTTTCGACTGGACTCGAGTCCGTCGGACAGATTTAAAACATGTTTCAAATCTAAGTCCGTCAAACTTTTGAGAAAAAAAAGTCTGCTGGAGCCCACACACGATCGAATTGTCCGACGGACTCCGGTACGCCGGACCAAGTATGCCGAAAAGTCCGCTCGTGGTTACGCGGCACGACCGGACTAAAACAAGGAATTTCATAGCCAATAGCCAATAACTGCCCAGCGACGAGCGGACTTTTCGACCGGACTCGAGTCCGTCGGACAGATTTAAGACATGTTTCAAATCTAAGTCCGTCAAACTTTTGAGAAAAAAAAGTCCGCTGGAGCCCACACACGATCGAATTGTCCGACGGACTCCGGTACGCCGGACCAAGTATGCCGGAAAGTCCGCTCGTGGTTACGCGGCATGAGAGAGATCGATTAAACGCCAATGACAGAATTTGGTATATGCCTTGGAGAGCGTTAGATCTAAGATAATGGGCGCATGGTCTGACCATGTAATGGGGAAAATGTCAGACTCGACCACATAGGGGATAAGTGGGGCTGAGATGAAAAAGTGATTGAGACATGAGTACATCTTATGTGCCGGGGAATAGAATGTGAACTGTTTAGCAGAGGGATGTTTTATCCTCCATGAATCAAACAGCCGACGTGATCTAATACATCTACAAAAGGCAGCAGCTTGGGATATAATCTTTTTGGATGGTACAGTACTAAGGAGGATTTGTCTATCTCTAGAGGGTGACATAACCACATTGAAATCCCCACCAATAACCATAAAAGGTTGTGAGTAATATTGGGGAGTGTCAAAAAGTTTGTTAAGGAAGTCAATCTGGCCTGTATTAGGGGCATATAGATTAACCAGAGTAAAAGAAGTGGACATATATTCACAATCTAAAATAAGGAATCTTCCGTGGGGATCAATATGAGAATTTTTTACCTTAATAGGATATGACTTCCTTATTAATATAGCCACTCCTGCCCTGCCCGTGGAATCAGAGGCAAGGAAGGAGGTGGGAAAAAACTTTGAGGCAAATTTAAATGAACCTCCTGCGCGGAAATGTGTTTCCTGTATCATTACCACGTCAGCGCCAGAAGCCCTGAAGTCCTTCAGGGCCATCCAGCGCTTGCTAATGGAACCTAAACCCTTCACGTTGTATGATAAGATCCTCAAGGCCATGGATGTGGTCCATTCAGATAAGCTAGCATAAGAATAGTGAAGGGGATAAAGTGTATAATATCGGCTACATTAAAATAAACATAATGCTGTTTATGAGTGTTACCAGTACTCGTTAGTCCTCGGTATCTGGGTATGAACATACATAACCTGTGGTGGGACTGCTCCAGAATAAAGGAGAGAGGATAATGCAATTTCACCCTATAGAGTAAATCTATAAACATGGACATAGGAATAAAGAAAAACACCAAAGAATAAAGAAAAAAAAATAAAAATTGTCGAAAACCTGAGAACATAATACATCTCAGGAAGCCTTGGATATAATCCAGGGCCTGGCAGTGGCATGCACGGACTTCCATCAGGAGACTCTAGATGGAGTAAATGGAAGGGCCAGCTGCTCACCTTATGAACTCGGTAACATGCAGTATAAGTTTGACATTGAAAAATCTGTTTACAATGGAAAGAAAATGTCAGCAAATGAACATTAACATTTTGTCATCTAAAGCGTTAATACCTCTAATGAAAAAATCCCATGGGATGAGAAAAAAATTCTACTCCGAACAAGGAACAGAGTAGGCACAATACTTTGTGTAACGAGCCCCTTGCTCACTCGGTTCCACTCTCCCGACACTCCTCTGCAGCTATAGAATCAGATTTCAGATCGCGACATCTGATTGCTTGTCATCCAATGCTCTGGGATTAGAACTACAGCTATGTGCCGTTCTAACCCAGTTGTGATAGCTCAGAACAAACACCAGGCAGGCTGTATGTAAGTTCAACCAGGAATCTCTTTTATTCAAAAATACAGGCTCTTTTATACACTAATGCCCCGTACACACGGTCGGATTTACCGATGGAAAATGTCCGATCGGAGCGTGTTGTCGGAAATTCCGACCATGTGTGGGCTCCATCGGATTTTCCGTCACACAAAGTTGGAGAGCAGGAGATAAAATTTTCCGACAACAAAATCCAATCGAGTCAATTACGACCGTGTGTGGCCTGTTCCGACGCACAAAGTGCTACGCATGCTCAGAAGAAATTCCAAGACGGAACAGCTCGTTCTGGTAAACTTAGCGTTCGCAATGGATACAGCACTTTCGTCACGCTGCAATGTTAAAAATGGTTTAATACAGCGCACTCTCTTCTTCTTTATAATGTGACAAGAATATATTAGTTTTGCTGCTCATATTCACACAAACTTCTCACAAACTTATTTTGTTACTATTTATCTGGATTCTCTCAATATATTTTGATTTCTCACATCTGACAACATATTTTTGTATATTTTTTATATTTTTTTTGGCTTTAATGTAGATTCTTTTTTTGTGTTTGTATTTTTTTGAAGGGTTTTTTATTTTTGAGATTTTGATTTGTACTCCCGAAAATGTTTGTGTGTGTTTTTTGTGACAAGTTCCCACAACACCATTGATATGTTGTTCTATTTAATCTGTAGGAGATTGTTTGGTGTTGTTGTCTCTTGTTAATTTCACATTTAATGTTAGAAATGTACCTGAATCGTCACCAACAAACTGTCCTTTTTGGATGAAAACACACACAGGAGAGTAGAATTTCCCCCAAAAATTTTTATTAAGGGCTCACAACTAAACAAAGAGGGAGGCAACGCTGGAGAAACTGCAGAAATGGGTGAAGCCTTGTACCCCCAGGGCACACATCAATTATTTTTAAGCAAAATTGGTGGCCTGAGGAGTCCTTATCTAAGGGAGGGCAGTCTGGTCCAGAAGTCCCAGAGATCCGGAAAGCAGCAGATGACATCTGTGTCCCCAGGCTGTGGTCATACGAGAGACTGCATCTTCTGTCAGACCAGACTGAACCCAGGGCCATCACTCTCAGGTCTTCCTTCCATGCTTCCTTACATGCGGTGGCTGTGGTGGTGGAGTTGTGGCAGCAGGAGGAGGAGGAGGATGGTCCAACTCAACCACGTCGGCCTTGGGTGTTAGTTCCCCACTCACCCCCTTACGTAGCACTTTATAAAGCAGTTCCTCACAGAGCCTGCGTTGACCCTCCTGCATGGCCTGCAGTTTGGTGGCAGCCATGCAGGCAAAGGCCTCTTCAGGAGTGGGTAAGGCTCGTACGGACGCCGAAGCCTCCTGAATAAGCCTGAACGCAGAATCCTGCACGGGACTGGGAGTCGTCTTCCTGGCTCTTTTATATGGAAGGCAGAGGGGAGGAACCTGAGACTCAGTCAGGCTGCGACTGGTCCCTGGCTTCTCCTGGCTGCCACTTAGCCCCGCCTCCTCCTGGCTGCCACTAATCACCGCCTCCTCCTGACTGCCACATTCCACAGCCTCCTCCTGGCTGAGGTCTTCCTGTGTATGAAAAAGGGACATAGTTTTAGTATTTTTTTCATCAATCACACACAATTTTCACCTCCTGACTGCTGCAAATTGAATGTTAACAAATATAACAGACTATCCTTCTGAGCCCAGCATTTTTCATTCTTGTCCCAATTTTGGGTGCCCACTACTGTCTATTGATATGTAAAACACTTTCAAGCAGCAATTAGTGATCAATACTAACATCTAGTAAACATCATTTCTTTCTTGCCCAGAAATCTGTAGAAGAATGCTATACCTGACTCCAGCTGGGCTCCTCCACTTCTTCCTGGCTGGAAGGCCCAGGTTGGACATCGGAAGCCTCAGCTGGTATGGAAGGAAGCGTGGAAGGAAGAGTAGAGAGGGATTCCCTGACTTCAGTGTGGTCTGACAGAAATCGCAGTCTCTCATAGTACCACAGCCTGGGGACATAAACGTCATCTGCTGCAGCTCCGGACCTCTGGGAATCTGTGACTTTCTTGCGCTCCCTAAGATATGTGCTCCTCAGGCCACCAATTTTGGCTTTTAAATAGGGGATGGTTGCTGTGGGGACCACCGGCTTCACCAACTCCAGCAGTTTCTCCAGCGCTGCCTGCCTCTTTTGTTTATGGTTATAGTGGGGGTGTCTCACCTGCCACAGACAGGGCAGCTCCCTGTATTTGTCAATGAACAGGGGGAGGAAATTGTGGTCGTTGAACCCATCCATTTTCTCTGCAAGACACAACACAAGACAAACCCTAATGTCAGGCCAAACTCCCCTAACCTTGTTACAATATAGGCTTCCATTTCGAAGCAGTATAGGCCCAAGTTTAGATCCTACCTTCGTTATCATGATCGGCGCCTCTGATGCTCCTTCCTCCACTCACAGATCGTACGTAAGACGCACGCCTGTTACGCTTTATACACACTGCGCATGCGTGTAACTCCGCCCGCCCCTGACGTTCTTTCTAGTCTATTCCCCGCCCCTTTTCGTTCGGCGCAGTGGGGGAAGAGCACATGGTGGATGCACAGCAGGTACGTGCTAATTGTAGCAACGAGGAGGAGGAGGACAGGCCGGATCCGGACACGTCCCGATCCAGAAGGAGATTTAAGGACTCAAATATGTCCTTTGGGGAGATGTTGGAGATGGTCGACATCCTGAAGAAGGCCGACTATGATGGAAAGTATGGGCCTTACCCCAACCCCAATGTCTGAAAGGCCAAGATCATGGCGAAAGTGGTCAGCAGTCTGCACCGGAATTTCGGGGTACGACGATCGAAAGATCAGCTCAGGAACCGGTGGTCAGACCTCAAATTATGAGAACATGAGCAGTACAGAAAGATCCGGAGAGTGCTGCAAAAAAGTAAGTAGTTGTCCTGTGTTCCCTTTCTTCATGTTTATTACGTTCGTGCTGCTCCATGTGCTTTTAGGAATGGTTGTACAGTTTAAAATGGCAACTTTCATGTTCATGGGCACATTATTCGTTCGGATCAAACATTTTGCTTTCGGACTCTAAAATACCATTGTTTAGGCCATATGCATGGCCACCATTTTGACGCCCTATACTTGTCTTAAAAAAATTGTGTTGTGTAGATGGCTTTGTTACTAGAATGAAATGCAAACCAGATTCTGTGTAAGGAGAGGACACTGAGCAGCTGCTTTCACATCTGGACACTGGAGCACTAGTGTGGGACACAAGAACACCCTTTTTATTAGGGGGGCACACAGGTGCTCCAGTGTATACCATAGGGGTGTTTCCATCTGTGAAGCTTGTACTAAACAGGTAAAGTATTGCAGCTTGACAAAGGACACTGAAAATGCTACATCTTGGAACTCTGCTAAAATTGACAATTGTACCCCACTTCCAAGCAATGTTTCCTATTTCTAGTTCTGCCATCAAATCTCTGTGTGCTAATTATACCATTTTTGTTTTACATAGGGGATAAAAGACTCGGAGGACACCCCTCATCCGAGGAGACCAGAGCCCCCCCTCTGGAAGAAGGGGAAATCCCCCCAACACAATCTGAGCAGGAGGAAGAAGACGTGGTGGAACTAGTCACCACAACAGGTGAGTGTCTGCAACCACAGGCTCAGATAAGAGATGGATGGCGGCATTTTTTTTAGACCTAATTTATTTTGGGGTTCCTCTCTTTTTAGGTGATCGTGATGTTGTGGATCCAGATCCTTTCACATCCGAAAGTGTCCAGATCCTGATCGGGGAGATCATGGGGTGTAATTTACAATTGGAAATCATCAAGAAAAACATCAATGATGTTATTCCAAAAAATAAAAACATCATTGATGTTTTGGGGCGAGTTTAAAGCCCCTCCAAATCACTTTCTTCTTTTGTGTGCTACAATGTGCTAAATGTTTTTGGGATTTTTACCAAAGCAAAATTTGGAGGATGCACACAGTGTGCCAACATGTGCTATCTGCCATCACGGGAGATCAATGGACGCGTTTTGGGGGTGCAATACCTTCCTCAATAATAAAGTAGCGGTGAGGAAGGGCTTGCTCCCCCAAAACACGTCCCTTGATCCCCCATGATAGCAGCTAGCACATTTTGACATTGTTAAATTCGTGTGCATCTTCCAAATTTGGCTTTTCCTGGGGTGACTTCACCCCATCTGAATGCAATATCAAACACAGTTCCTAAATACTCATGTCTGATATTGCCTTCAAATTCTACAAAATGTGACGTTTGTAAGTTCAAGATTTGTGTCTTTCTTGTTGGTTTTACACAGGCCTGTTTTATCTAAAATGGACATTTTGAGTTTTGATAATGCCACCCCAAAAATTGTTATACAACAAACAGGTTGGTTTGTTTGAAAAACCTTTGGTAAATGCACATGTGATTGTGCAGGTATTAAAAAGATTGTTAATCAAGAATGTGTGGATTATTGTCTCAACGCTACAACACTTTTGGGGTGATGTCATTGTTGTTTTGTGAGAAAATGGGGGTTATTTTCTAAGGGCAAATCCTCTTGGCACTACAAGTGCAGTTTCAGTGCAGTTGCAACTGCACTTGTAGTGAAATGTGTTTTTGCATTTTAGTAAATAACAGCCAACAGTGCTTTGTATAATAAGGTTACACAATCACAACATTTTCAGGACTCAACAAATTACTGTCAGGGTCAGCTAAAACAAACACAAGCAGTAAATGTCCACAAAGAATTTCTTTTTTTGTTTTATTATAAAAAGGCTTCACATATTTGCTGGCATATTGATAGCCCCCCTACCCGAAAAGAACTCCAGGTAGCGTAACCGTACATCACGGGCACTCAGGGAGGGCAAGCCCGGACGGCCGCTTTCAAGCGCCGTCAGTGTGGTTTGATGTATCATTCCGGCCTCAGGCCCAACTGAGCCAGCATAGTTGGCCGAATGTTTTCTTAAAATGTTATGGAGAACACAGCAAGCAAGTATAATATGGTTCAGTTTATACTCCGCCATATGGATGGGTGTCATAAATAGGCAGAACCGGCTGGCCAGGATTCCAAATGTGTTCTCCATCACTCTTCGGGCAGCTGGTAATTAAAAACCCTCTGTTCTGGGGTGAGGGTCCTCATTGGGAATGGCCGCATCAGGTGGTCCCCCAGCGCAAATGCTTCATCAGCAACGAACACAAATAGGAGTCCTTCAACATTGTCCTCTGGAGCTGGCAAGTCCAAGCTGCCGTTCTGGAGACGCCTGTAGAACTCCGTCTGGGTGATGACTCCACCATCGGACATCCGGCCATTCTTCCCTACGTCCACATACAGGAAGTCGTAATTAGCCGACACCACCGCCAACATCACAATACTATTGAACCCCTTGTAATTATAATAATACGACCCCGAGTTGGGTGGTGGGACGATGTGGACGTGTTTCCCATCAATTGCTCCTCTGCAGTTAGGAAAGTCCCACCGCTGGGCAAAGTGGGAGGCCACAGTCTGCAATTCCTGTGGCGTGGAAGGAAACTGTTGAGGCAAAAACAATAAACATTACTATTTTTTCTCAGAAACAGGCAAGCAGATTAGACACAAACATTCTGGGTCTACCTCTAGCTAGCATTTATTAAGGGGAATTTAACAATGCCAAAGTATAAGGTACACCTATCATATTCCTCCTCCCCCCCCTCATGGGCCATTTCTAACATTATAGGGAGTGTGTGGAAATCTTGGACAGGTAACCCTCTTCACTTCATTGAGAGATGAATGCCTAAATACAGGGTATTACTTGGAACAGCCCCTCCTTAGTTACACTATTGGCAGCCCACTGGACAGGTAAGAAGTGTCATAATACAAAGATAGAAATACACACTGTACACATTTGAGGACATTTGGACATTCTGCTATTACCTATCAAGATAATAATAGGATACCCAAACTTTAAACAGTACCATTTGAAAGTATACAGGCAGGCCTTTGCACTACATGCTTTGGGGAATTCATTCATAAATCTGAGCACTAAAGAGATGGGTATAGTGTGTATGGGTTTGGCAAAGTCAGCAGATAGATGATTGAGGATATATAGAGAATTGGGATCAGCTGACTTAGCAGTTGGGGGGAGGGAGGGTTACTAAAAATTATTTGGGGACACTACAAAAAAAAGCCTCTGGCACTCTGCCAGAATTTAAAGCAAAAGTAACATTTCCAAACATTTTAGGGGGTGTTTGGGGTAAAGCACTACTATGGAGCTGAAAAAATACATTGTTATGTGACTACATGAGGTGAATATAGGGCAGGAGACACCATGCTGGGGAGGTTATTGAAGGGCAAATATGTATGAAGGACATAAAATAATAATTACATAAAAATGCAGCATGCATGAGGACAAAGGGGACAATCACAGCATATTCCAATCATGGTAATTAGGGAATGAGGAAAGAAATACAATATATTAGCAAACATTCAATACAATAAAATGTGATATTAAAGGATAAATCTTACCTTCATATACTCCTTCTGCAGGACCTGGATGATGGCAGAACAGGTCTCTGGGATAATGATCCCCAGAGCCTGGGGGGAGATGCCTGTCGAGAACTTCAAGTCCTGCAGACTTCTCCCTGTCACCAAATACAGCAGGGTAGCGACAAACCTCTGCTCCGGAGTGATGGCTTGCCTCATGCGGGTATCCTGCCTGCTGATATAGGGGGTCAGCGAAGCCAACAAACGGTGAAATACGGGGTCCGTCATCCTGAGAAAGTTCCTGAAATCATCAGGATTATTCTCACGGATCTCACGGAGCAAAGGCATATGAGAGAACTGGTCACGCTGAAGCAACCAATTCTTGGTCCATGAACTCCTCCCCACCCTGTTCATGGACTGGACTTGTGTCAAGGTCAGGACCCCAACACCAAGCCCCCGCACAGCACGAACTCTACGAGGAGTACGCATACGCAACATGGCTAGAAAACGGTCGGCTGCTCAGAACGAAGTAACAGAACGCACTGAAGAACAGCAAGGCCTGTAAAGAGTGACCTGAAAAACAGTAACGAACGAACAAGAATACAATGACTAATTAAAGTCACGCGGAACTTGCTGCACACACTGAAGAGCAGATATAAACCCACAAGCACAAACTGAACAGCAGAAAACGATCTGAAATCCACGAGTCTGAAAAAGCGCGAATCGTCTCTCACCAAACTTTTACTAACACGAGATTAGCAAAAGGAGCCCAAAGGGTGCCGCGCTTGGTTCTGAACCGGCCTTTTCTAGTCTCGTCGTACGTGGTGTACGTGACCGCGTGGTTGGCGATCGGAAATTCCAACAACTTTGTGCAACCGTGTGTAGACAAAACAAGTTTGAGCCAACATCCGTCGGAAAAAATCCTAGGATTTTGTTGTCGGAATGTCTGAACAAAGTCCGACCGTGTGTATGCCCTATAACAGTAGAGGTGTATACCTCCGGCTCATATTACTCTAACAATACACCTGTAACCTAATTAACCCAATTAACATGGGCTAATTAACTAATCCCTTTAGACAGCCTAGATGACTCAGACATGACCTTTAGGCCAGACTGGCTGTCTTGTAGCTTAGAACCCCCAATCAACATTATCACAATAGCAGAGTTAATTAACACAAACAACAATGGGGATCTAATGACTCTTAGATCCCATACTAGAGACTTATTTACAATACACATTCTAGCAGACAACAGACAGGTAGCTGGAATTGATGACATTAGCATTTATCAGTAGGAGTCCCAACGGTATGAATCAGTCACTATTCCAATATGGCAAATCCAGGGTCCCCAGAGTCTGTGTGTCCTGGGGGACCAGGACCCGAATCCACAGTAATACCACCTCAAGGGTCCCCAGGCATACAGCTCACAAAGAGCACCGTTCCCCCAAATGCCAGGGCCCACGATCGATCGGCAAGAGGCTAGCATTCAGTCTCCTCCAAAAGTCTCTCTCCTGGCTAGGTCTGTCACACTTTGTAAACCAGAACAGCAAGTTCGTTTCATCTAAGCCATAAGGAGACGGAACTGCAAAAGGCATTGAGGTGTGGATTCAAAAAAGGAGAAAGAGGAAAAATAAAACACAAAAAAAAAACAATTAAAAGTTCAAGGAGGTTGTTTAGAGGGACGTAGACTTTGAGGTGTAGAGAGGTGTTTCTTGGGTTTGCCCTTTACAGGGGTCCAGATGCGGCTAGGAGTGTTTAGAGGCAGGCGAATCTGGGCGGCAGGAGGTATCAGATCTTTTTCCGGAAGTGGAGGCAGGCCAAGATTTTTAAGGAAGGCGTCCACTTCCTGCAGTTCACGCAGGGAAAACTGGGTTCCATCTTTAGACACAGTAAGGCGAAAAGGGAAGCCCCAGTAGTATGGGATCTTATGATGTTGTTAATAAGAAGTAATTGGACGTAGGTTCCTTCGTTTAGCAAAGGTGATGGGCGAAAGGTCGCTAAAGATCTGTAATTTTACAGCCTTGTATATAATTAGAGATTTGTTACGTGTGGCCAGGATTAGTGCCTCTTTACTTTCAAAGTAATGAAACCTTACCACGACATCTCTTGGTCTGGCTCTTGCTGGGGGTTTTGGGCCCAGGGACCAGTGCGGTCTATCCAGGTGCCAATCCATTTCCACAATTAAGGGGGCCAGATTGTTAAAAAGGCCCAGGAGGTATTTACGCAGATCGGGGAATTCCCCTAAAGCGCAAGTTCTGTCGTCTCTCTCTGTTCTCTAAATCCTGAGAAACTGAGAGATGGAGATTGTGGTTTTCCTCCTCTACAGCCTGAACATAGCTTATCATCTCGTCAAATTTATTTTCAAGAGTGTCTGTACATTCCCCGATCTGAGTTATTTACCCCCTCAATTTGGCGGCCAATTTGCTCACCTCCGCCGAGACATTAAACGTGATTTGTTAATGTAAAAGCTGTAGTTTAGTGTCCAGGATGTTAGGGGTGTGAGTCTCATGTGAGGGTGGTGAATTAGGAACTTGGTTGTGAGTGTTAGCTCATGGGGGATTCACTGGATCTTCCGTATCCAAGGATGGATCCATCATGGCGAAAGGGTTTGCTGAGGGGTTCAGGGGTGCAGATTGCGACCTAGTAACAAAGCGTTCCATATTTAGACCCTTGCGCAACCCAAATTGTGGCTTGTAGTAATGCTGCTGCCCATGAGGTGCTCGTGGAATATGGTGGTCAGTCAGACTTACCTCCGCTAAACATGTTTAAAGAAGCATCTCGGAGGTCTCAGTGAGCAGGTGAGGACCCTGAATTCAATTAAGCGACATCCTCCATAAGAGAAGAATCAAGCTCTACAAACTGGGTGACACCACTAATTGGTGTCCCCACAAACCAGTATTGCAGAGGCATAGGGCTGGTAGAGCAGCAGTGATGGGGCACAACTGATGGCACAGGGAATGCAATATTATGCTGCAGGGGTCCAGATTGTGGCAGTGGGAGGACAGCACTACGTTGCTGGGGCACAGTATGTGGATGTGAAGATTGTGTCCCGTACAGTGGGCCACGGTGTGGCAATAAGTAGTAGGCAAACCCCAAGTGTCCAGTGAGGGGATGAGAGATGCTGAAATGATAGACTGCCTACACCAGGTCAGGACCCCCTGCAGGACACAACTTCTATGAGGGTGGTACCGGAGCCCGGGGATGTAGGAGGCATAGTAGGCCTCAAGATGGCGGCGGGCTGCTGTAGTGTAGGCCTGGCCGCGGACCTGTAGACACCCAATCGTCCGACTAACCACCGTAATTCCTGCTGGGGTCAATGCAGATGCTGCTTGGGGATGGCTAGTGAGAGTCTGGAGGCTTTCCCACTGCTGGTAGCAGCAGGATGGCTGTAGATTGTTCCAGGCTCTTTGGAGCTCCTCTAGAACACGTCTAGCTCCTTCTACGGCCGGACACGCCCCCTTGTCTCTGAATTCTGCTTCTTCCTGTTCTTGCGCAATTTACCTCCAGTTGCAAACTTGGTTGTGACCCAACTAGCCTGCTTCCTGCCAGCTATGCCTGATCTGCCCCACCATTACCAACCCGGCTTATTTGACCCTGCATTCTGCTCATCCAGCCTGCTACAGCTCTTTAGTCCAGCAAGTTCACATCTGGTTCCTGCCTCCTGCTGCATATCCACAGTCTACCCCCAGCCAAGCTCTGTGCCAGCTCATCTATCACCAGCCTGTTCTACTGCCACATCCACCTGCTGACTGCTGCCGCCGATTACGCAGACTACGGGACTGATCACAGGCACTGAATCTTTGCCGTGCTCCCATGGCTGCTGTTTCACTACCAGTGGCCCCTGAGCCGGAGCTGTATGAGAGGCCTTCCTCTTCATGTCAAGCCCACTAACCAGGTACCTTATAGTAGGTATAGATAAGAATAAATCACTGAGCCTCAAATGGAAGCCATAGCCATTCTGTCTACAAGCTCAGCAGAGGATGAGACCTATACACCTAGAAAGCACCCGAACTGTCTACTGACAATTGATTTAAGTCAAAGATCATAGGAATATACTTTATTTTCCATAAAAACTAAAATATTAGTTACAGAGGGATGGAAATTCCTTATGATCATACACATTTAGGGGTATGTGTACATATTGAATTGCCTATGTGTATAGAATTTATGAGAGATTCACAAAATGGTTGTATAGAGCCTGCTTGCAATAGTTTAGCAGTGATTGGTCTTGTTGCCATTGGACTAATGAGCTGGTGTCAGAAATCCTATCTTTGATCTAACCATCAGAACCATTCATGGCCCATTTCTTGTCATATTTGTTTGTTGAATTTTAACAATTAGCATACATAAGTACATATGGTGGCAGCAAAAGAAAAGATCACATATATAGTAATAAT
This sequence comes from Lithobates clamitans, assembly GCA_037952925.1. Classification (NCBI taxonomy): domain Eukaryota; kingdom Metazoa; phylum Chordata; class Amphibia; order Anura; family Ranidae; genus Lithobates; species Lithobates clamitans. Next base: position 2,658,667 of record JBBGZY010000089.1, on the reverse strand, counting down.
ATTGAGTTGTAGTTCCTACATAAACTAAACGTAGTTTAACTAAAACAATTTTAGCATAGATCTAACTACTCAAAAGATTATGTCATACATTGTATAAGAAGGGATAAAACCAACTTAGACCAGGTTAATATAAGATGACCTCAGATAAAAATTAAGACCTATTTTTTTATCAAGAGTATAGTTTTTAAATAAAAAAAGAGAAAAAATGTATTAAAGAATCTAAAATCTTATACTACATATTAGATCTATGCACAATTGGTATAATAATAACCAAGGAAATAAAAGTTCTGCTACCAGAAGTAAGAGTAATGGAAGTATAAATCGAGATTACCAAGGTCTTAGTAGGGAAGCATCAAAATTGGAAGGCAAAAAGTGAGTCACCCAGGGATTCCATATATTCTCATAGTATTAATGGCCCATTAATGGCCCATTTAACTCTGGTCACTTCAGAACGCTGAACCATCCTCCAGGCTGAGGCGGAAACACCCACAGGGTTGATTGGCCAAGGGTTAGAGTCAAGCTTACATCCATATGTCAATAAACTGAGGAACAGGAGATATGGATGGGGAGACTCACATGGAGCCAGTCTAGATTGGTGGATAGCAAATGTTTCTGACATGTTCCTGTCAACGGGATACACCCCAGTAAAAGCTTATTTCTGTTTTTTATCCCTTTTTATTTGCATAGCTAATAGCCAAACCTTGTATGTCCTCTGTTTTTTATTATTATTATTTTCGTTGTACATATTTTATGTATTGCCCACCTTCGGGATATTAAATTATGAAATTATTTAAGTGGCTTCTGTGTACTAACCTAGGACTCATATCCCTAGAGAGATTGTTGCATTGCAGTATCTATGTGCTCCATCTAAGTTCCTAATCTGTATGCAATTGCACTGTGTGTTGGCAGATTGCATGAAGATTGTAAACTAGCAGGTCCGCATGCAGGGGATCTATGTGTATATGGATGCCTAACAAACCAGTCAGCAGACAAACTGCTAGGCGGTGACGAGCTAACATGAGTCATGTTTCTGCTGTGCAATTGTGCATTTGCAACGGGTTGAGTGATTAACACAAGGGTTCCAGCTTGTAGGATAACTTAAGGAATCTTGGAAGTGTGTACTAATTTGTAGACTGCTTCCCAACCCTTGGAGTGCACCAAATTGCGTATAAGGTTTGGATCTGCCTGTGTATACTCAGCCAGTTAGATTGAAGTTTAGTCTCCCTCCAGTGGTGGCCAGAGGTAGCGCGGGTTGTGAAAACGAAAAATTGTATACTCACCTTTCCGTAATTTTCCTTTCCTGACGCCTCTCCATGGCAGCACACGCTGGGTTGTGACTCCGCCCCCACAACCTGACAGGATTGGTTAGCTATAAGTTTGAAGGGGAGACACCCCGCTGCATTCTCTGTAAATATATCACTAGGGATGAGCTTCGTGTTCGAGTCGAACCCATGTTCGACTCGAACATCGGCTGTTCGGTCGTTCGCCGAATTGCGAACGATATGGGCCGTTCGCGCCAAATTCGTGTGGCGCGGCACGGCCCATAATTCACTGCGGCATCGCAGTGCATTGCTTGCTGATGATTGGTCAAGCATGCACTATGACCCGCATGCTTGGCCAATCACAGCGCCGCCTGAACAGAGAGCCGTAATTGGCCAAAGCCAAGGAGGCTTTGGCCAATTATGGCTCAGGGGATTTAGTACACGCCCCACACTATATAAGGCCGCCTGCACGGCGGCCCTGTGCAGTGTGTTCCTGTGTGCTTAGAGAGAGAGAGAGACAGTGTCATTTTATTTGAGTTAGCTAGATTAGACAGGACAGTCAGTCAGTTAGCTGCATTTAAAGTGTATTGTATATATATGCATCCCAGGTGTTGCATATATATATATATACACTGTATTCAGTTTAGCTAGATCCGTTCCTGTTATCTTCTAGACTATTTACATTTAGTGCAGTGCGTCCTGCTCACAGTGTTCAGCTAGATCCGTTCCTGTTATCTTCCTACTGACAGGCAGGCTTGTCTTGTTACAGTATTTACAGCTACCTAAAGAAAATTACTGGTGTTCTTTTGATCCTATTAGTACCACGGTCAGGCAGCTAGACTATTTACATTTAGTGCAGTGCATCCTGCTCACAGTGTTCAGCTAGATCCGTTCCTGTTATCTTCCTACTGACAGGCAGGCTTGTCTTGTTACAGTATATAAAGCTACCTGAAGAAAATTACTGGTGTTCTTTTGATCTTATTAGTACCACGGTCAGGCAGCTAGACTATTTACATTTAGTGCAGTGCGTCCTGCTCACAGTGTTCAGCTAGATCCGTTCCTGTTATCTTCCTACTGACAGGCAGGCTTGTCTTGTTACAGTATTTACAGCTACCTAAAGAAAATTACTGGTGTTCTTTTGATCCTATTAGTACCACGGTCAGGCAGCTAGACTATTTACATTTAGTGCAGTGCATCCTGCTCACAGTGTTCAGCTAGATCCGCTCCTGTTACCTTCCTACTGACAGGCAGGCTTGTCTTGTTAAAGTATTTACAGCTACCTAAAGAAAATTACTGGTGTTCTTTTGATCCTATTAGTACCACGGTCAGGCAGCTAGACTATTTACAGTTAGTGCAGTGCGTCCTGCTCACAGTGTTCAGCTAAACCTACAAGTTAGTGGGGTGCGTCCACCTCACAGTGTTCAGCTAAAGCTACCTGTAGAAGGTTGGTGGTGTTCTCATACTACAGGCAGGCAGTTGATTTTGCTAGCTGCAGTGTATATATATATATATATATATATATATATATATATATATATATCCCAGCTTAGTGCAGCTACAGGCCATTAGTATGTCTGAAAGGCCAAGAAGGAGAGGCAGACAGTCACAAGCCAATAAGAGAGGGCAAGAAGGCTCTGTGTCTAGTGCTGGTCGTGGAGACGGTGCATCCTCATCAGCACGTGGCCATGGGACACGCTTGGCCTTTTTTTCGGCAGCTGGCCGTGTTGAGCCGCAACATGCGGAAGACTTGGTCGAGTGGATGACCAAGCCGTCCTCATCCTCCTCATCCTCTCTCACCCATGCCCAGGGTGCTTTGTCTGGCAAAGCAGCGGCCTCTTCCCTCGGCTCAATGTCATCAGTGACTCCTTCCCTAGCTCCACCATGTCCTCCTGAGGAGTCCCTCGAACTGTTTGACCACAGTGTTGGGTACATGCTCCAGGAGGATGCCCAGCGTTTGGAAGGCTCTGATGATGATACTGAGCTCGATGAAGGCAGTAACATGAGCACGGACAGAGGGGGTACCCAAGAAGGACAGCAATCTGGCAGTCATGCCCCCCCTGCTGCAGCATACTGCCAGGTTTGCTCCAGTGATGAGGAGGGAGAGGATGATGATGTCACTGACTCAACGTGGGTGCCTGATAGGAGAGAGGAGATAGCAGATCGCACCACTGCTATTTGCAACATATGTCTCAAGCATATCTCACGTGGCCAAAACATCTCCCGCTTGGGTACCACATGCTTGACCAGACATATGTTGTCCTGCCATGCAGTTCATTGGCAAGCGCATCTAAAAGACCCACACCAAAGAACAAAGAGGACCTCTCCTTGCTCCTCATCAGCTGAGATTTCCAACCCTACTAGACCTTCAGTCCTCTCTGAGACCTGCACTGAGAGGAATGAAGGTGTAGAATTAGGTGTGTCACAGCCAAGTACTTGTGGGCAATCTGCTTTTGGTACACCGACGTCAGATTGTACCAGGCAAATTTCCCTGCCCCAGCTGCTGCACCGCCGAAAGAAGTTTGCTCCCAGCCATCCACATGCCCAGCGGTTGAATGCTAGCTTGGCAAAATTGCTAGCACTTCAACTGCTGCCTTTTCAGTTGGTAGACTCTGCCCCCTTCCGTGAGTTTGTGGAATGTGCAGTTCCTCAGTGGCAGGTACCCAAACGCCACTTTTTCTCACGGAAGGCGATTCCGGCTCTCTACCGGCATGTGGAAGGCAATGTCCATGCCTCGCTGGACAGGGCGGTCAGCGGTAAGGTGCATATTACCGCTGACTCATGGTCCAGCAGGCATGGACAGGGACGTTACCTAAGTTTCACGGCGCATTGGGTGACTCTGCTGGCAGCTGGGAAGGATGCAGGACAAGGTACAGTAGTGTTGGAGGTTGTTCCGCCACCACGCCTCCAAAATGCTAATGATTGTGACACACCTCTCTCCTCCACCCCCTCCTCTTCTTCTTCCTCCATGGCCTCTTCCTCGGAACCAGCGGTGCTCCGTAGTCGTTCAAGGGGCTATGCAAGTACGCAGGCCAAAAGATGCCATGCGGTGCTTGAGCTGGTGTGCTTGGGGGACAGGAGCCACACTGGGGCAGAGGTTCTGTCAGCTCTGCAGGGGCAGGTTCAGAGTTGGTTGACGCCACGCCAACTTAAGGCAGGAATGGTGGTTTGCGACAATGGCACCAACCTCCTCTCTGCCCTCCGACAGGGACAAATGACCCATGTGCCCTGTTTGGCTCACGTCCTTAACTTGGTGGTGCAGCGGTTCTTGGGCAGGTACCTGGGCTTACAGGATGTCCTGAGGCAGGCCAGGAAAGTCTGTGTGCATTTCCGCCGGTCATATAATGCCAGTGCTCGGCTGACGGACCTCCAAAAGGAGTTTAACCTGCCCAAGAACCACCTAATCTGTGACATGCCCACCAGGTGGAACTCAACGTTGGCCATGCTGCAGCGGCTGCACACGCAGCAGAGGACCATCAATGAGTACCTGTGCTACTATGGCACCAGGACAGGGTCAGGGGAGCTTGGTTTTTTTTCCCCACGCCAGTGGGCCATGATCAGGGATGCATGCACTGTCCTGTCACCATTTGAGGAGGCCACTAGGATGGTGAGCAGTGACAGTGCATGCATCAGTGACACTGTCCCCCTTGTCCACCTGTTGGAGCACACGCTGCGTGGAATAATGGACAGGGCACTTGAGGCAGAACAGAGGCAGGAAGAGGAGGACTTCCTTAGCTCTCAAGGCCCCCTTTATCCAGACAGTGTTCCTGCGTGCCCGCTGATCACACAGGAAGAGGACGAGGAGGAGGAGGAGGAGGAGGAGGAAGATTGTGTCAGTATGGAGGTGGAGCCTGGCACTCAGCATCAGCAGCAGTCTTTAAGGGATCAGTCCCAAGAAACACATGGACTTGTACGTGGCTGGGAGGAGGTGGCTGCGGACCATGTCGTCCTTAGTGACCCAGAGGACTCCGGACCGAATGCCTCAGCAAACCTACGCTGCATGGCCTCCCTGATCCTTCAAAGCCTGCCGAAGGATCCTCGTATTCGTAGTATCAAGGAGAAGGACCAATACTGGCTGGCAACCCTCCTTGATACACGTTACAAGGGTATGGTTGCGGACCTTATCTTGCCATCGCAGAGGGAGCAGAGGATGAAACATCTTCGGGAAGCCTTGCAGAAAGTTCTGTGCAACGCATTCCCAGAGACTGGGAGGTTACAAACTCCTGTTTCTGGACAACGTGTTGCTGAGGCTTCGGTCAGTCAAAGAAGGAGCGGTGTCTGAGGCTGTCTGAGGCTTCGTTCAGACAATTTTTTGGTCCGCAGCCCCAAGGTATGATCGGTTCCAGCAACCATCGCCAGCGTCTGTTTTACATGGTGCAGGAATACCTAGGGGCAAGATCTGACTTGGACACCTTTCCCACCGAAAATCCTCTGGGTTACTGGGTCTTGAGGATGGATCACTGGCCAGAACTTGCACAGTATGCAATTGAGCTACTGGCCTTTCCTGCATCCAGCGTTCTTTCGGAACGCACATTCAGTGCTGCTAGAGGCTTTGTAACCGATCACAGGGTGCGTCTGTCCACCGACTCGGTTGATCGACTGACCTTCATAAAAATGAATCAGTCTTGGATCACCACCAGCTACCAAGCACCTGATGCTGATGTAACCGAATAATTTTTTTTGAAATCTCAGATCCCTTCAAAGACTGCCTATGCTGATGCTGAGTGACTACCCCTGAGTAATTATCCTCTTCCTCCTCAATCATCACGCTGATAGCTTGTAAGAACATTTTTGGTTCTGGGCGCCACCACCAGTGCCTAAGGCACAATTTTTCAGCCCCTGTTTAACAGGGGCGTGTAATTACAATTTTTGATGTAATACTTTGCAGCAGGGCTTGTTCCTGCATTCCAACTAGAGTGTCTGTGAGGGGTTGCAGTGTTGTGGCACCAGCACCAGTGCCCAAGGCCCAATTTTTCTGCTCCTGTCTAACAGGGGCGTGTAATTACAATTTTTGATGCAATACTTTGCAGCAGGGCTCGTTCCTGCATTCCAACTAGAGTGTCTGTGAGGGGTTGCAGTGTTGTGGCACCAGCACCAGTGCCCAAGGCCCAATTTTTCTGCTCCTATCTAACAGGGGCGTGTAATTACAATTTTTGATGCAATACTTTGCAGCAGGGCTCGTTCCTGTGTTCCAACTAGAGTGTCTGTGAGGGGTTGCAGTGTTGTGGCACCAGCACCAGTGCCTAAGGCCCAATTTTTCTGCCCCTGTCTAACAGGGGCGTGTAATTACAATTTTTGATGCAATACTTTGCAGCAGGGCTCGTTCCTGCGTTCCAACTAGAGTGTCTGTAAGGGGTTGCAGTGTTGTGGCACCAGCACCAGTGCCTAAGGCCTAATTTTTCAGCTCCTGTTCAACAGGGGCATGTAATTACAATTCTTGATCTAATATTTCACAGCAGGGCCCTGTGAGGGCTTACAGTGTTGTGGCCACAGCAACACCTAAGGCCCAAATTTCTGCTGAGTATATAGGGCAGGACCCTACTTTCAAACATCTAACTTACAAACGACTCCTACTTGCAAACGGAAGGAGACAACAGGAAGTGAGATGAAATCTACCCCTAGGAAGGGAAATTCTCTCCTGTAAGAGTTAATATGGGAAAAAATATTCTCCTTTCCACTGATGCTTTCCAATCCTTGTTCCACAAAAAAACCCAAATTTTCAAAAAACATTTTTCATTGGGACAAAAAGTGAGGTGAAATCTTCTGAAGAGGAGGAAAGACAGCAAAACAAACGTCACAGGGTTGATAACCCTACCCTATGTTTTCCAAAAAGCTTAAAAAAGATTTTTTGGCTGGAGCTAAACACGTTAAAAATGTACCAGTTCAAAATTACAAACAGATTCTACTTAACAACAAACCTACAGTCCCTGTCTTGTTTGCACCGCCTGTATACTGCTGTTCAGAGTATATAGGGCCTCACTCTGACCACGGGGGCGTGACCGGATGTGTGACTGGATGCTGGAGTGAGTGGAGGCGAGCGTGAGCTTCCCCCAGCCCGATGCCTCCGTGTCTGTCTGCTATGCCTAGCGCCCAGAGCCTGCCTGAATGAGCTCTCTCCCCTTGTGGTGTGCTTCACTGGCTGCTTGCCTCTCCTGCCCGCCAGTCTGAGACGGAGTGCGACGCCGGGATAGGAAGCGACCCGAGCCCTCGGAGCGGGGAGAAGGGGGTCGGGCTCTCTGCTCGAGCGGTCGCCCGAACAACGATTCCGTCACCAGCGGGAGGAGGCGGCTGAGACAGCGCGTGCATAGGACAAGAGGAACCACAGCCACCGCCAGGAGTGTCCATGTGTGAGCTGCACTAAGGTACCGACTGTTAATTTCTGCTACTACCACTGCTACCACTAGCTATTGTGCTTATTAGAAAGTGGACCATCTCCCCCTGCTTTCCGAGGGGCGGACTACCACCGCAGACAGTGGGGGGGGTGAAGACATATGCGACCCACCACATAGACACCCAGCGTCTTTTCATTCTATCTAGCGACAATATATCACTTGTTAGCTGGCGGTGGGTTGTGTTGGGGGAGGGGGCTATAGCGTGGAGTACTGACGGTGCAGCGGTTTCGGCCGATTTTCGGCTGATTGGATTTTTGGCTGGTCGGTTATCCTAGTGCCTGCCTGGAGGGTACTGCTGGGTCTGTGACGCTGCTGAGGGAGGTGAGAGGAGGTGGGAGGTGGGGTGGAGAGGGGGGGAAAGCAGAGGAGGAGGGGAGAGTGCGGGAAGGTAGGGTAAAGGGGAGAGCAGAGGGGGAGAGAATAAAGAAGGGAAGAGAAGAGAGAGAAAAAGTCGCATAGTACAAACTTTATGTGTGGTTAAAACCTTCTAATTTATCTCTCGGGCCAACACAACTAGCTATGACTAGGAAAAAGGGAGAAGAGCTGCAGCCACAGGAGAACTCTAGCTCCCAAACGACCTGCACTTCAAAAGAGAAGGGAAACCAGGCAGCAGCGGCAGCAGCGGCTAAACTTGAAAAATTTGCTCACCCCTCTACCTCTACCTCATCTCCATCTAAAAATATCCAGCACCAGCAGGATAGACTACAGGCAGGGGACAGGAAGAGCCTAGGAAAAGGACCTGCGATAACGCACATAACAAAAAGCAGCAAACAGTAAACAGAGGGGGAGTCCGCAGGATCAGCGAATAACAATGCTATTGTGCACAACGCACCAGGAGAAGCGGAACCCACATTGAAAGACGTTTTATGCGCTGTCAACTCCTGCAAGGCCTCCCTAAGCGACTTGTGCGACCAGTTAACCGGGCTAAAGGATGAGCTAATTATAGTAAGCCAAGAACTGCAAAGGACTATCGCTAGAACAACAACACTGGAGGAGAGAGTAAGCCAGGCCAAGGACGATCTAAACCCACTAAAACGAGAGCTTAAGGCATTAAAAATGCAGATGGATCTACACAACGCTAAATTCGAGGAAATGGAAAATAGGTCCCGCAGAAACAACGTAAGGGTGGTAGGACTACTGGAGCGGTGTGAGGGCTCCCACCCCGAGGAGTTTTTCGAGAATTGGCTTAGGGGAATATTCGGGGCGGAAACTTTCTCCCATCTTTTTGCCATTGAAAGAGCTCATAGAGTGCCAACTAGGGCCCCACCAACAGGGGGATACCCCAGACCAATAATTATAAAGTTGATCAACTACAGGGATAAGGTAACCCTGATGCGCAGGGCCAGAGTACTGGGAGATATTCTGTATAACGGAACCAAGATTTTATTTTTTCCCGACTATTCCCCAGACCTCCAAAAACGAAGGGCTGAATTCAGGGACATTAAGCGTAACCTGCGGAATTATAAATTGGAGTATGCCCTGCTGTATCCCGCTCGACTGCGTATTATTGCCCTAGGGACTACCCATTACTTTGACACAACAACAGGGGCAACAAAATGGCTGGAAGATAATAAAAAGGACCTGTTGAGTTAGGGCTCGAAAAAAGGCTAGTCAAATCAGGAAAGGAAGGGAGGAAAATGTATACTTTTTTTTTTTTCTTTCTTTTCCTTCTCCCTTTCTTTTTTTTTTTCTTGTTAATTTCTCGTTTTTTCTTAGAGTAAACAGTAGACGACACGGGGGGGGGGGGGGAAGGGGGGGTGTGTTAGATGGAAGCACGAATCAACGATGCGATTACACGGATTATGAATGTTTTAAGTATCGTTCTGAAAGTTTGGAAGAGGGCAGCGGGAAGGAGGGAGGGGGGTAAGTGTGTGGTAGCAAGACACAATGCATCTTATTCTTGCACGAGAGGGGTGTTGTTTTCAGAATGGTTGGGAGAGGGGAAAAACCAGGTCACAAGTGCTGCCCCCAGGGCTAGCCTAACTAGGCAGGAGGGGGGGTCACGAACTAGGGGGGAGGGGGGGATGAATGCAGTGGGAGGGGGGGCTGGTGGGGGGTTCGTAGTGAGACATAGGGTTGGGCAAAGGGGCGCTTGTAAATCACACATAGTTAGGAGGGGGGGGCCTATAAAGGCAATGTATACTGGTACACATGTTTTTGTATTTGCAATTAAGGGATGTAGAGTGGGGATGGAGAGATCCCTGGATACGGGGGTTCTATGTCCCTCCCCACTCTCCCTTTTTTTCTTCTTTTTTCTTGGTTTGCATAATCACGCAGTTGGCAAGTTTTGTACCCACGAATCCTCAAAGGCACTGGTTCTCCTTTTTCTTTTTGTTATTTTGGTATTTTTTTCTTTTTTTTTTCTTTTTTATCTTAGCTAGATGTCATTAAAAATGTTAAAAATAGGTTCCTGGAATATTAGGGGTATGAGCGACCCGGCCAAAAGGGCCGCGGTGTTCTTGGCGATGGAGGCTTATGGCGTCGAACTGGCTTGTCTGCAGGAAACTCACCTCACCAACGATACCAAATTATACGCCCGGAATCATAAATTTCAAGAACAGTATCATTCTGTATACACCTCATATTCAAGAGGTGTGAGCATATTGGTGGGTAGGAGTATTTCATTTTCCTGCAGGGAAGCCAGGATAGACGCGCTGGGCCGCTATGTATTCCTGAGCTGCGTTGTGGAAAATAGACCACTAGTGCTAGCAAATATCTATGTTCCGCCTCCGTTTAATACAGAGCCCATACTGGATCTGTTGGAGTTTGTGGATAACAAGGCTGATGTACCTATAATTTTGGTGGGGGACTTCAATACTGTTCTGGATAACAAAATGGACCGATTTCCACCACTGAATTGCGCAGAGAGATTATCAGAGGGACGCCTAGGTCAACTCTTGAGAGAGGTTGGGTGGTGTGACCTATGGAGATCTCACAACCCAAACACCCGGCAGTATTCCTGTTACTCAGGGACACATTCCACCCTCTCGCGCTTAGACATGGCATTAGGTAACTGTGAGGCCCTGCAATTAGTAGGGAACATAGAATATAAGCCGAGGGGAATCTCAGATCACTCTCCTTTGACTCTGACCCTGAATCTAAACACTAGAATTGGCCGGAAAAGGTGGACAATAAAACCGCTCTGGTTGGACCTGATAAGTTGTCCAGAAGAAGTAACCTCCAAATTAAAAGAATTTGTAACATTTAACTCAGGTACAGCACCTGCGGGTGTAGTGTGGGATGCCCTAAAAGCGTTTCTTAGAGGATTACTACACCAACAGGTCGCCACAATAAAGAAAAACTCAAGGGAATGGGAGGCGAGGGCCAGCAGGGAAGCTATGGAATCAGAGGCTCAATATGTGGCGGATCCAACTCCTGTAAAGCAGGCGATTTGGCTCAATCGACAACAAGAGTATAGAGAGGTAATTAATAGAAGAGCAGAGAATAAAAGACTTTTCCAGAAACAAAATTATTTCGGTGAAGGGGAGAAAGTAGGCCGGATCCTTGCACTTATAACGAAGTCTAACCTATCCCCATCGGCCATTTTCTCGATTAGGACACCGGCTGGAGAGATCACTTCCGATCCTGCCGCGGTCCTAGAGACCTTCTCTGCGTTCTATAGAGATCTGTATAGGTCGCGCTGTGGGTCGGATCGGTGTAGTATGGACAGGTTTATAGAGGGGGTGGACCTGCCCGTTTTATCGGAAGGGGATAGGAGTGCGATGGAGTCCCCCCTGACCTTAGAGGAGCTCCAAGGGGCTGTCATGGAGATGTCAGCCCAGAAATCTCCCGGCCCGGACGGTTTGCCATTGGAGATTTACAGAAAATAGGGGGAAGTGCTGCTCCCGGAGCTCTTAAGGGCATTGGAGCAGTCGTTCAAGGACGGACGGCTGCCTTTATCAATGTCAGAGGCTGATATAATAATGATTCCAAAAGAGGGGAAAGATCAACTGGAAGTCACCTCATATAGACCGATATCATTGTTGTGTTCAGATGCCAAAATTGTCGCAAGGGTGCTCGCATCCAGATTGAACAAATGCATCGCAAACCTGGTACACCCAGACCAATCAGGGTTTATCCCTGGTCGGTCAACTAGTACTAATATCAGAAGGGCCTACCTGAACCTCCAGGTGCCGACCGAGAACACAGGGTCTAGAGCCATACTGTCCTTGGACACCGCCAAGGCTTTTGATAGCCTAGAGTGGGAATACCTCTGGTGGGTACTTGAGAGGTTTGGATTTGGCCCTGTATTTATTGGCTGGTTAAAGATCCTCTACAGAAATCCCAGGGCAAGACTTAAGTTAAACAATGATTACTCTGAAAGTTTTTCCCTCGAAAGAGGGACGAGACAGGGGTGCCCTTTGTTTCCCTTGTTGTATGTTTTAGCCATGGAGCCACTGGCGGGTGCGGTGAGATCATCACCTGAATTGCAAGGATTCCTTAGAAAAGGGCGGGAGGAGCGAATAGCGCTTTTTGCGGACGACGTCCTATTTTTCCTTGGAGACACGACTTCCTCACTGGAGAAGGTCATGTACCTTGTGGAGGACTTTGGAAAGTTCTCAGGGTTAATCATTAATTGGGAGAAATCGTCGCTCCTGCCGGTCGATCCATTGGTCAGCCCGATCCCGACTAGCTTGCCCCAACTGAAAGTCACTGAGAAAATGAAGTATCTCGGCATTGTGCTATCCAGGGACCCCAGCGCGTTCATTGAGGATAACCTGGCCCCCCTCCTATTAAAATTTAAAAAGAAATGTGATATTTGGAGCAGACTCCCCTTGTCTGTGGCGGGTCGGGCCAATTTGATTAAAATGGTTTGGCTACCTCAGCTGCTATACCTGCTCCATAACTCCCCAGTTTGGATTGGAGAGAAGTGGTTCCAAAAAATTCAATCTCTCTTTGGGAAACTAATATGGAAAAAAGGGCAGGCCAGGATAGGCCTACAAAAGCTGCAGTGTCCTGCCACGGAGGGGGGACTGGGGGTTCTCCACCCCTTTGCCTACTTTCTGGCAGCCCAGTTGCAGCAGCTGGGCGGATGCGCCATTGATGGAGGGGGAAGCAGGAGTGCCCAATTTATTTTGCAGGGTTGCCCACATAGCTCACTGGTGGAAGCACTGGAGGCAGAGTCACTACAACGAGAGATCCCGACTCTTAAAATGACCACCAGGGTTTGGCAGACAACCAAGTGAATAATGGGATATAAAGGAATTTCAGAATATTCACCAATCTGGAACAATAAGAATTTACAAGAATTATTATCTGTTGACAGTAACAGGCTGTGGGAAAGGTGTGGGATAAGCCGGCTAACACAGTTATATGAGGGGGATATCTTGAAATCTTTCGAGGAATTGAAGTATGAGTATGGGATTCCAAATCGTGCATTCTATACCTACTTACAGATTAGACATGCCTTGAGCAAGCAGTTTGATAGGCAATCTCCCATATGGTGTAGGATTCCGCTGCTACACACTATAGTTAAATCAGAGACCTCCAAGGGGCTAATCTCAAAGATATACACCCAATTAATAAAGTGTATAAATATGCAGGTAGGCCTCCCTGGGGGTAGGGTCAGATGGGCAGCCGATGTGGGGGCGATAACGGACGCTGAGTGGAAGAGGATTCTGGAATTTGGTACTGAAGTGTCGGTCTCGCCTTCACAAATGGCCTCCCATCTGATGCTGCTACATAGATCTTATTACACTCCAAAAAAGCTTTTTATGTTTGGCCGTAGAATTAATGACGAGTGCCCTAGATGTAGAAGAACAGGCGATTTAATCCACATGATGTGGCGGTGCCCAAAGCTAGTCAGGTACTGGTCCGAGATTTTAAAGAAAATAAATACAACGTTTAAAACTAACTTAGCGCTTGATTCTAAGACTTGTGTGCTCGGTCATGTCGACAATGGGCTGAGAGACAGGAGCACAGCGGTGGCTGTAGCTAGATGTTTGTTCCAAGCGAGGAAATTAATAGCGCAGCTCTGGCAATCAAGAACTCCTCCGACCTCGGAGGATTGGATTAGAATAGTCGACTCCACAGTGTGGAGTGAGAGGACGTTCTATACTAGGGCTGGCAATTATAACAAGTTTGTGAGGTTGTGGAGTCCGTGGGTCCAAGTAATGCCGTGCCCGCAAGCAGTGCTATCTGTATGCTGAGAGTGTTCATGTTTTTAGTAATGGGGCATAGCTATACTAGGTGCAACTTAGAGTTAAGAGAGAACAATGCACAGTCTTGTCGTTGCCCATCAGGTGCGCCCGGATACTATGGGGGGTTATCAAGGGAGGGTCACTGGGGGATGGGGGGATGGTTCAATCACGAGAAAAGGTAATAAAACATACAAATATGTATACGGTCATGGTAGGAAATGTGGCCAATAGGCCCCGGGGTACTAGTTGCACGATACGGGTCCCGTAGTCTGGGACTACTGGTATCATCTACATACTGTAATGCAAATTGTAATTTCTCACTTTAAGAGGGGGAAAAAAAAAAAAAAAAAAGAAAAGAGGAAAGAGAAGGGAAAAAAGAAAAAAAAAAAAAGGGAATAACTATGGAATGCCACAATGATGTGACTAGATTAGAGACGTATATGAGCACCAATCTGAAAGTAGTCTCTGGACAAAGTTGACTGATGTGGCAAAAAAAAAAAAAAAGAGTATATAGGGCCTGGTGGCCCCACACCTTTCCTTATTTTAATTTGGGTGCGGGGTTCCCCTTAATATCCATACAAGACCCAAAGGGCCTGGTAATGGACTGGGGGGTACCCATGCCGTTTGTCTCACTGATTTTCATCCATATTGCCATGACCCGACATTACATTAAACCCGCAAGCAGTTTTAAATGAGATTTTTTCCTTTAAAAATGACATGTGCAGGGACTGTTCTAAACACGGGAAACACGCGTCACTTTACAGGCATACTATAGACACCCCCCAGGTACTATATTTAAAGGAATATTTCACTTTTTTTTTTTTACTTTAAGCATCATTAAAATCACTGCTCCCGAAAAAACTGCCGTTTTTAAAAGTTTTTTTTGCATTGATACATGTCCCCTGGGATAGGACCCGGGTCCCCAAACCCTTTTTAGGACAATACCATGCAAATTAGCCTTTAAAATGAGCACTTTTGATTTCGAACGTTCGAGTCCCATAGACGTCAATGGGGTTCTAACGTTCGTGTGAACTTTCGGTCCGTTCGCAGGTTCTGGTGCGAACCGAACCGGGGGGTGTTCGGCTCATCCCTATATATCACCATAAAACGGGGTGGGAATCTGTGTGCTGCCATGGAGAGGCATCAGGAAAGGAAAATTACGGAAAGGTGAGTATACAATTTTCCGTTTTCCTGACACCTCCATGGCAGCACACGCTGGGAAATAACTCGCCAGTCGGGTGGGTGCAAGAAAATAATATTTATTCCTTATAATGCGGAAGAATTGGCTCTAACAACGGATCTACCGAAGTCTGTCATAGCCAAGTGAGCAGAATCTACTCTATAGTGAGAAATAAAAGTATGTCTGGAGGACCAAGTTGCTGCTTTGCAAATAGTCTCCGGTGAAACCCTGCAATACGCTGCCCAGGAGGTAGCCACTGCCCTGGTCGAGTGAGCCCTGATGCCTTCAGGAATTGCCATATGCCGCATGGAGTATGCCTTCTTGATGGACTTGACTAACCAGGAGGCGATAGTACGTGAAGTAGTCGCTTGACCTCGTCTGTTTCCATGTGGGATGACCATGAGGGTATCCGTCTTCCTAAAAGAATTTGTAGCCGCCAGGTAACTAATGATGGTAGTTTTAACATCCAGAGGATGAGGTTCACCCTGATCATTAGTGAAGGATGGTAAGACAATATCTTGGTTGTAGTGGAAGGCAGTTGCTACCTTCGGGATGAAGTGGTCTGAAGGTCTTAGTACTACCTTATCAGGAAAGAATACCAAGTAAGGTTCTGATGCCATCAGTGCTTGGATCTCAGACACCCTCTTTGCTGATGTGATTGCAATGAGAAAGGATAGTTTTAGAGTCAGATCCCACAGAGATATTGATTCAGATGGAGTAAAAGGAGGATTGGTGAAGGCCTCAAGAACTACTGAGAGATCCCATGATGGAAAAACTGGTTTCTTAGGAGGTTTGATTTTTAGGCAGGCTCTCAGGAATTGGATAACCAGCGGATGTAATGCCCATCTGGTGCCTGTTTTGGCCGACAAGGCAGATACTTGTACCTTAAGGGTACTTGAACTTAGACCTTTGTTGATTCCTGATTGGAGGAATTCTAGGATTTGAGAAGGTTCTGGAGCAATAGGATCCCATCCCTTCTGCTGCGCCATTGTAAAGAATTGGTTCCAAATTCTTGTATAGGTGGTGTTGGTGGTGCTTTTCCTGGCTTGCATCAGAGTCGATATTACTTCCTGTGAGCAGCCTTGTTCCCTTAACCTAACCCTTTCAACTTCCATGCTGTCAGATGCAGTTTCTCTGGAGCTGGATGTAGAAATTGGCCTTGAAATAGCAAATCCGGAGTTACCGGAAGGAGGATTGGAGGTTGAAGGCTGAGCTGCAATAGGGTCGTGAACCATGGTCTTCTCGGCCAAAGAGGGATTACCGCGATTACCGTGGCTGAAGATCTCCGAAGCCTGGACAGGAATCTCGCAATTAGCGGAGTTGGCGGGAATATGTACCCCAACCCTAGCACACTCAAGCAGATTCTGGCTGGAAGATGCCTCGCTGATAGTAATCTCCACATCTTCTGTACTAGAGGCTGAATCTTCTCCTGAGGGAGTTGTACCATGTTCAATTTGGTGTTCAGATCTGCTCCCAGGAATACCATGTTTTGTGTGGGTTGTAAGCTGCTCTTTTTCCAGTTGACTAGCCAACCAAAGTCTTGGAGAGTCGTGAGTAAGATTTTCTGATGGCATAGCAAGTTTTCTTGATCTTCTGCCAAGAGCAGGATGTCGTCCAAATAATGGTGGACTCGCAGACCCTTTTCCCTGAGGAATGCAACCAAGGGTAGGAGGACCTTGGTAAATGTCCTGGGAGCCGACGAGATGCCGAAAGGGAGGCACTGAAATTGGAAGTGGCTTTTGTTGATGGCAAATCGGAGGAATTTTTGAAAGGCGGGATGAATTGGAATATGTAGGTAAGCGTCTGATAAATCTACTAAGAGCATCCAGTCGCTCAGGTTCACTGCCAGAAGTATGGACTGCAGACTCTCCATTTTGAAGGCCTCTATTTTTATGTTCCTGTTGAGATTTTTTAAATCCAATACAGGACGTAAGTCTCCGGTCTTCTTCTTTACCAAAAATAGTGGGGAATAGAACCCCCTCCCCTTTTGATCTGACGGAACCTCCAGGATTGCCCCTTTCTCCTTCAATTCCACTATATATTTTAATAGTAACTTCCTTTTGACTAGTGAAGATGGCAGTCTTGTTGATTGGAAGTGATTTTTTGGAATTTTGCCCATAAACTTCCACTTGTGTCCAAATTTGATCGTGGAAAGAGTCCACTGGTCCTTTATATGGCTTGACCAAATCTGTGCGAAGTCCTTGAGCCTGGCGCTCACCTGTACTGGGTGGGCAGGCGAACCTTCAAAAAGACTTCTGCTGCTCCCCTGCCAGGGTAGGCTTGGACTTCTGCATCCTTAGGAAGGAAGGTCTTGTGTTCTTCCAGTCTCTTCTAAACTCCCTACCAGGACGGTAGGATCTAGCTTCCCTATATTTCTCAGGAAGGTTGCGCCTGAAGAAGGAACCCTTTTGGGCCTTGGGTCTTCTGTCTGAGGGAATTAATCCCGACTTCCCTCCTGTAACCTTCGAGATAGCGGTGTCCAATTTAGACCCGAACAGGTTTGAGCCATCATATGGAATTCTGCACCAGTTTGTTTTGGATGCAGTATCGGCCATCCATGGTTTCAGCCACAAGGCCCTTCTTGCCGTGACTGAGGCTAGCATTGATCTCGCCGAGGATCTTATAATATCCACTGAAGCTTCTGTCACGAAGTCACCTGCCAACTTGATCTCCTGGAGAGAAGATATTATTTTGTCTATTTCAGTACCGTCTTGCAGATCTTTCTCCACCTTGGTTGCCCAACCTGATATGGCTTTAGCCACTGCTGCTGTGGTAATTGCTGGTCTGCACACGCCCCCAGCAGTGGAGTATGCTTTCTTCAATTCCAGATCCAATTTCCGATCCAGAACATCCCGAAAGGAAACTGCGTCTTCAATTGGCAGAGTGACATGCCGTGCAAGACGCATCAAGGAGGAGGCAACTACTGGAGCGTTCATCAATGATTTGACTTTTGACTCCTTCAGAGGATACATTTTTGTCAGTCTGTTGGTGAGACTGGACCGCTTATCAGATCTTTCCCACTCATCTTTAATTAGATCCTCCAGTTCACCTATAAAAGGGAAATTCTCTGGTTCTTTCCTTAAATTTGGAAAATATTTCCGGACTTTCTGCGGTTCCTCTTTATCTTCTTCCCAGCCTATCGCTTCTTTGACTGACTTTGCGAAAGGCTGTACAAGGGAGAAATCAAAACCTGCTGACATGTCCTGATCCTCATCTCCTGAGGAGGGTTCTGATGCCTGGGGTTGGAGGTCATCCGCTACCGATGTGCTGGGCGTAGGCCTATCGATTAGTGGTGCTGTTGTCTCCCTTATGGATTCCCGCACAGATTCTCTTATGAGCTCCGTAGCCACTGCTGCGTCTAGCTCTTTGTCCTTTGCTGCTTCATTGAAGCAGGATCTGCAGACTAGCTTATCTGGCAAGGCTGGTGCGCCGCATACCCAGCAAGCCTTTGCTGCAGGACGGGTGTGGCGGCTTTGGCGGTGTGATGAAGGTGACCGTCTGCGGTGTGACCGACTGTGACGGGAGCGGCTGCATCTTGAGCGGCTGTGACGTGAGCGGCTATGTCTTCGGTGGCGAGAAGAGGATCTTCAGCGGCTTCTGCGAGACTTCTTGCTTGACGCATGACTTGATCTCCTCTCATGCCTGGAACTTGCGGCTCTTGACCTGGTAGGGCTGCCAAAAACGCAGCGTTAGTGGTTGGCTCTCTTTTTCTCTCCCCTTCTTCAATACTTACCAATGACGAATGGCCTCTTACCTCGTTTGCTGATGGTGGTCTGTGCGGGCAGTGGTCTCCATAGTGATAGTAAGACTGAAGGGAAATAAGAGAAAGGAAAAAAAAATTTTTTTTTTAAAAACCCTTACTCTTTTTTTTTTTTTTTAAAAGGCTAAATCAGATAATTTGACTTACCTGGTCTTGCTGAGTTGTTTTCTGGCAAAGCAGTTGAACGCACGGTGAACATTCAGGTATTTGTGATACTGCTCATTTAAAATGCCTGTGCTTTTAAATCTACCGCCACCGTCGCGGCAAAATGACGCTCCCGCGCATGCGCAGAGCGTCCCGAACGTCTCGGCGCCATCTTGGAGAAGGGCATTACCTTCCCAAGGCAGAACTTGGCCCTGAGGCCAATTGCAGAGTGGAGGAGGCGGCCTTGGCGGCCATGACGGTTCCACAGCGGTGGACAGCAAGTGCCAGCAAGCCCCCTAAGCAGGAGAAACACCATAAACAAGGTACAGGCAAAGTACAGGCAAAAAAGAAAAGGAGACCACTGCAAAAATATGAAGCTTCTTTAAAGCTTACTGTGCCAGATGTCCAGATGCCCCCTGAGACCACCAGACCGGGGGTTCCCTCCATAGAAGCTCCTTTGGAGACTGTACAGGAGGGACTTCCAAACAGGAGAGGCTTGAACCTGCTGGGGCGAGTGCAGTAAGAGGCTTTTTCTTTATCTTGACAACAGGAGCAAGCTGCTTATCCCAATCTGTCAGGTGAGGATAAAAAAGAGAATGCAGCGGGGTGTCTCCCCTTCAAACTTATAGCTAACCAATCCTGTCAGGTTGTGGGGGCGGAGTCACAACCCAGCGTGTGCTGCCATGGAGG
The DNA here is from genome assembly GCA_037952925.1 of Lithobates clamitans. Classification (NCBI taxonomy): domain Eukaryota; kingdom Metazoa; phylum Chordata; class Amphibia; order Anura; family Ranidae; genus Lithobates; species Lithobates clamitans. The sequence continues at coordinate 2,639,102 of JBBGZY010000089.1, read as the reverse complement.
CGTCAGGAAAAGGGTATCACAATGGGAATTACTTACTGAAAGTAAATCTCCCCTCATTCCTTTCTACCCAAAGCAAGGCCCTCGCCTTCATTAGTTTATCGCTGGGGGTTCAGGGACAGGTTAAAAAAAAAGAAGTAAAATAACATACCCCAGGGAGAGGGTCCTTATTTTATGCAACTTTAAAGGCCTAGGATAAAATCCAGCTCTTTCAATTATATGCTTGGGAGATGTCTTCAACCACTTGAAAACCAGCAAGTTAATTCCTTTTCCCAGACCATTTTTTAGTTTTCAGCACTGCATGACAATTACTTAGGCATGCAACACTTTTTCCATGAAATTTTATATAATGTTTATAATGTTTTGAGACAGATAGAGTTTTCTTTTACTGATATGTCATTTGCTATATGAAGGAAAAAAATATATTTTTCTTTGCTTCTGTTATAAAACTTTGCAAATAAATATTTTTTCTTCATAACTTTAGGACAAAATGTAGTCTGCTACATTTTCTTGATAAAAAAAAACATACCGTAAGTGTGTATTATTTAGTATTATTTTGTGTGAAAGTCTAAAAACCATGGTATATATTGAAAATTGATCAGTTCTGGTGTTCTGGCTGCTTACCATATTTCTTGGGACTCTAAAATGCCAGAACAGTGCAAATACCCCCAAAATTACCCATTTTTTTGGAATGTTGGCAGTTAAAGGTATTTCGCCTGAGGCCTGATGTGTTTTTTGAAGTTGTAACTTTTTATCACAATGTTTTGGAAAATGAAGCATGTAAGTAAAATTATATATTTCACAAGGTTGTCGTTTTGACAAGTTATTTCTTGCACACAGCAAAGACATGCTTACAATTACACCCCAAACACATTATGTTACTCTTCCATAGTATGGGGATACCACGCGTAAGATTTTTTTCTCAGCATAGCCACATAAAGGGGCCCGAAATCTAAGGAGCACCTTTGGGCTTTTAAGCAGGATACATTACACATCTAATTTCCTAATACCTATCATATTGCATGAGTCACTGAAGTGCCAGGAGAGGAGAAACATCCACAAAATGACCACATTTTGGAAAGCAAACACCCCAAGGTATTTTCTGACAGGCAGTCTTTTGAATTTTCTGAGTCTTTTGAATATGTAATTTTTTCCACAAGTTTTTGAAAAATGTGGAAAGAAAATGAAACTGTATTTTTTACAAAAAAAATGTCAATTAATAAGGTACTTGTTTAACCCATTCCGGACAGTCGCACGTTGATATACGTCCTTACTTTGAAGGGGGATATCATTGTTGTGGCAGCAGCTAGCTGCCATAACCCTGGTATCCTCTTGTTTGGTCGGCAATCTGGTTTCCGATAAGAGTGGTTTCTGCAGCGGGTTCACCGCAAGATCACTTTTATCGGCAGCGGGAGAGGGGGACCCTTTCCCGTCGCGCTACGGTGCCGTCGGCGCTTACCAGAGCCATCGGCAGTGGCGGAGGCAAGCGGATCCTCACCCTTGCTCAGCATGGAGATGAGTGAGGGGAAGCTGGCCCCCACCCGTCTCCAAAACAATGCAGGGTGGAAGCGATGTCAAAACGTCACTTCTGCCCATAGCTCTTAAAGGCCATTTTTTTTTATTTCTTTTTTTAAATGACACATTTTTTTTTTTTTTTTATTGCATTTAAGTGTAAATATGAGATCGAAGGTCTTTTTGACCCCAGATCTCATATTTAAGAGGTCCTGTCATGCTTTTTTTCTATTACAAGGGATGTTTACATTCCTTGTAATAGGAATAAAAGTGACAAGATTTTTTTTTTTTAAAAACAGTGTAAAAATAAAAAATAAAAGGTAAAATAAATAAGAAAAAAAAAACATTTTTAAACACGCCCCGTCCCGCCGAGCTCACGTGCAGAAGCGAACGCATACGTGAGTAGTGCTCGCATATGAAAACGGTGTTCAAACCACACATGTGAGGTATTGCCACGATCGGTAGAGCGAGAACAATAATTCTAGCCCTAGACCTCCTCTGTAACTTTAAACATGCAACCTGTAGAATTTTTTAAACGTTGCCTATGGAGATTTTTAAGGGTAAAAGTTTGTTGCCATTCCACGAGAGGGCGCAATTTTGAAGCATGAAATGTTGGGTATCAATTTACTCAGAGTAACATTATCTTTCACAATATAAAAAAAATGGGCTAACTTTACTGTTGTCTTATTTTTTAATTCAAAAAAGTGTATTTTTTCCCAAAAAAGTGCACTTGTAATGCCCCGTACACACGGTCGGATTTTCCGATGGAAAATATCCGATCGGAGCATGTTGTCGGAAATTCCGACCGTGTGTGGGCTCCATCGGACATTTTCCATCGGATTTTCCGACACACAAAGTTGGAGAGCAGGAGATAAAATTTTCCGACAACAAAATCCGTTGTCGGAAATTCCGATCGTGTGTACACAAATCCGACGGACAAAGTGCCACGCATGCTCAGAATAAATAGAGAGATGAAAGCTATTGGCCACTGCCCCGTTTATAGTCCCGACGTACGTGTTTTACGTCACCGAGTTTAGAACGATTGGATTTTCCGACAACTTTGTGCGACCGTGTGTAGACAAAACAAGTTTGAGCCAACATCCGTCGGAAAAAATCCTAGGATTTTGTTGTCGGAATGTCCGAACAAAGTCCTACCGTGTGTACGCCCTATAAGACCGTTGCACAAATATGGTATGACAGAAAGTATTGCAATGACTGCCATTTTATTCTCTAGGGTGTTAGGAAAAAAAATGTAAAAAGAATGGATATATGAGGCATGTCACTGAATAAATATCTAGTTTATATTGATCATTAACCACCTGCCATCTGCGCTATGACTGAATGACGGCCACAGCGTGGACCTGAATTCCCGGGAGGCCGTCATATGACGGCCTCCCCTGTGCATGCGCTCCAAGCGCGCTGTGATCACCGAGTCACTGAGACTCGGCTGATCACCGATCCAAGTATGGGGCCGGTCCCGGACCCTTACCATGTGATCAGCTGTCAGCCAATGACAGCTGATCACATGATGTAAACAAAAGATCGGTAATCGTTTTTCTTTTCTACTCACGCTGATAGCGCGAGTAGAAAAAAAAGCCGATCACCGGCTCAGATGAGAGGGACAAAGGTCCCGAAGAGGAAGAGGCACATCTGCCTCATCTGTGCTTCTTAACAGTGCCACCTAACAGTGCCCACAGTGCCACCTAACAGTGCCCACAGTGCCACCTAATAGTGCCCAAAGTGCCACCGAACAGTGCCCACAAGTGCCACCGAATAGTGCCCACAAGTGCCAGCTATCAATGCCCACCAGTAGTGCCAATCAGTGCCACCTAGCAGTGCTACCTATCAGTGTAACAGATCAGTGCCCATTATTGCCACCCATCAGTGCTCATCACTGCCACCCATCAGTGCCCATCACTGCCGCCTATCAGTGCCCATCACTGCTGCCTCATCAACGTACATCAATGAAGGAGAAAAATTACCTGTTTTAATTTTTTTATAACAAAATATAATTTTTTTTTTTTTTTTTTTTTTTTTTAAATTCAGTCTTTTTACATTTTTTTAACAAAAAATAAAAACCGCAGAGGTGATCAAATACCACCAAAAGAAAGCTCTATTTGTGGGGAAAAAATAAAAAAAATTTCATTTGGGTACAGTGTAGTATGACCGCGCAATTGTCATTCAAAATGTGTCAGTGCTGAAAGATGAAAATTGGTCTGGATAGGAGGGGGGTTTAAGTGCCCTGTAAGCACGTGGTTAAATTGCTTATTAATCAAGTTAAAAAGTATCAATAATCTTTGGTAAAAGACGTGATATACTGTAAATAACAATTCACTTGTATACACATACAATTATTATACAAAGTAAAATACAACATGATTAGCAGTACAATGTCATAGATTATTCATAATAAACATAAGCAATTGCTCTTAGTGAGCCAAACTTGTGTGAGCATCAGTTCAAAGTGTACTTGACACACGTTTCATGGCTCTCGCCACTTATCAGGAGTAAAATGCTCTGAAATTAAATCAATAACATATCTATAAATATAGGATACCCTTTAAAAGGAGAACCATCTCTCAAAAAAAGTCTATAACTTACAAAATGGTCCACTAGCGACTTCCAACCTGCTAGCAATTGCAATTGCTTATGTTTATTATTAATGGATGAATGATCTATGAAATTGTACTGCTAATCATGTTGTATTTTACTTTGTATAATAATTGTGTGTATATACAAGTGAACTGTTATTTACAGTATATAATGTATTTTACCAAAGATTATTGATACTTTTTAACTTGATTAATAAACAATTTAATGATCATTATAAACTAGATATTTATTCAGTGACATGCCTCATATAAAGTCCTATTCTTTCCTCTTCCTTGTTGTTTAACCACTTCAGCCCCGGAAGGTTTTACCCCCTTCCTGACCAGAGCACTTTTTACAATTCGGCACTGCGTCGCTTTAACTGCTAATTGCGCGGTCATGCAATGCTGTACCCAAACGAAATCTGCGTCCTTTTCTTCCCACAAATAGAGCTTTCTTTTGATGGTATTTGATCACCTCTGCCATTTTTATTTTTTGCGCTATACACGGAAAAAGACCGAAAATTTAGAAAAAAAATGATATTTTCTACTTTTTGTTCTAAAAAAAATCCAATAAACTCAATTTTAGTCATACATTTAGGCCAAAATGTATTCGGCCACATGTCTTTGGTAAAAAAAATGTCAATAAGTGTATATTTATTGGTTTGCGCAAAAGTTATAGCGTCTACAAACTAGGGTACATTTTCTGGAATTTACACAGCCTTTAATTTATGACTGCCTATGTCGTTTCTTGAGGTGCTAAAATGGCAGGGCAGTACAAAACCCCCACAAATGACCCCATTTTGGAAAGTAGACACCCCAAGGAATTTGCTGAGAGGCATGTTGAGCCCATTGAATATTTATTTTTTTTGTCCCAAGTGATTGAATAATGACAAAAAAAAAAAAAAAAAAAAAATTCCAAAAAGTTGTCACTAAATGATATATTGCTCACACAGGCCATGGGCATATGTGGAATTGCACCCCAAAATACATTTAGCTGCTTCTCCTGAGTACGGGGATACCACATGTGTGGGACTTTTTGGGAGCCTAGCCGCGTACGGGGCCCCGAAAACCAAGCAACGCCTTCAGGATTTCTAAGGGCGTACATTTTTGATTTTACTCCTCACTACCTATCACAGTTTTGAAGGCCATAAAATGCCCAGATGACATAAAACCCCCCCAAATGACCCCATTTTGGAAAGTAGACACCCCAAGCTATTTGCTTTGAGGCATGTTGAGTCCATGGAATGTTTTATATTTTGACACAAGTTGCGGGAAAGTGACAAATTTTTTTTTTTTTTTTGCACAAAGTTGACACTAAATGATATATTGCTCACACAGGCCATGGGCATATGTGGAATTGCACCCCAAAATACATTTAGCTGCTTCTCCTGAGTACGGGGATACCACATGTGTGGGACTTTTTAGGAGCCTAGCCGCGTACGGGACCCCGAAAACCAAGCACCGCCTTCAGGATTTCTAAGGGCGTACATTTTTGATTTTACTCCTCACTGCCTATCACAGTTTCGGAGGCCATGGAATGCCCAGGTGGCACAAACCCCCCCCAAATGACCCCATTTTGGAAAGTAGACACCCCAAGCTATTTGCTGAGAGGCATGGTGAGTATTTTGCAGCTCTCATTTGTTTTTGAAAATAAAGAAAGACGAGAAAAAAAATTTTTTTTTTTCTTTTTTCAATTTTCAAAACTTTGTGACAAAAAGTGAGGTCTGCAAAATACTCACTATACCTCTCATCAAATAGCTTGGGGTGTCTACTTTCCAAAATGGGGTCATTTGGGGGGGTTTTGTGCCACCTGGGCATTCCATGGCCTCCGAAACTGTGATAGGCAGTGAAGAGTGAAATCAAAAATTTACGGCCTTAGAAAGCCTGAAGGCGGTGCTTGGTTTTCGGGGTCCCGTACGCGGCTAGGCTCCCAAAAAGTCCCACACATGTGGTATCCCCGTACTCAGGAGAAGCAACAGAATGTATTTTGGGGTGTAATTTCACATATTCCCATGGCATGTTTGAGCAATATATCATTTAGTGACAACTTTGCGCAAAAAAAAATAAAAAAAATAAAAAATTGTCTCTTTCCCGCAACTTGTGTCACAATATAAATTATTCCATGGACTCGACATGCCTCTCAGCAAATAGCTTGGGGTGTCTACTTTCCAAAATGGGGTCATTTGGGGGGGTTTTGAACTGTCCTGGCATTTTATGCACAACATCTAGAAGCTTATGTCACACATCACCCACTCTTCTAAGCACTTGAAGACATAGCCCTTTCTGACACTTATTGTTTACATAAAAAAATAATTTTTTTTTGCAAGAAAATTACTTTGAACCCCCAAACATTATATATTTTTTTTAAAGCAAATGCCCTACAGATTAAAATGGTGGGTGTTTCATTTTTTTTTTTCACACAGTATTTGCGCAGCGATTTTTTAAACGCATTTTTTGGGGAAAAAACACACTTTTTTACATTTTAATGCACTAAAACACACTATATTGCCCAAATGTTTGATGAAATAAAAAAGATGATCTTAGGCCGAGTACATGGATACCAAACATGACATGCTTTAAAATTGCGCACAAACGTGCAGTGGCGACAAACTAAATACATTTTTAAAAGCCTTTAAAAGCCTTTACAGGTTACCACTTTAGATTTACAGAGGAGGTCTACTGCTAAACTTACTGCCCTCGATCTGACCTTCGCGGCGATACCTCACATGCATGGTGCAATTGCTGTTTTCATTTGACGCCAGACCAACGCTTGCGTTCACCTTAGCGCGAGAGCAGGGGGGACAGGGGTGCTTATTTTTTTTTTTTTTTTTTTTCTCTTTATTATTATTGTTTTTTTATCTTATTTTTAAACTGTTCCTTTCATTTTTTTTTTTTTAAATCATTTTTATTGTTATCTCAGGGAATGTAAATATCCCCTATGATAGCAATAGGTAGTGACAGGTACTCTTTTTTGCAAAAATTGGGGTCTATTAGACCCTAGATTTCTCCTCTGCCCTCAAAGCATCTGATCACACCAAGATCGGTGTGATAAAATGCTTTCCCAATTTCCCAATGGCGCTGTTTACATCCGGCGAAATCTACGTCATAAAATGCTCGTAGCTTCCGGTTTCTTAGGTCATAGAGATGTTTGGAGCCACTCTGGTCTCTGATCAGCTCTATGGTCAGCTGGCTGAATCACCGGCTGCATTTTCAGGTTCCCTGTTGAGACAGGAGAGCCAGAGAAAAACACGGAAGATGTTGGGGGGGGGGGGCATTCCCTCCCACTGCTTGTAAAAGCAGTCTAGAGGCTAATTAGCCACTAGGATTGCTTTTACATGAAAGCCGACCGCTGGCTGAAAAGAATGATACCAAGATGATACCTAAACCTGCAGGCATCATTCTGGTATAACCACTCAAAGTCGTGAATGGCATACCTGAAGACAAAAAAATGGTTAACAATAAAGCACAGTAAACGGTAAAGTATAAATAATTACATACCTGAAAAGCAAACGTGATAAAACATAACAACAATAAAACATTGCAGAATAGAATACAGTAAAAAAGAGCAGAACAATAGAGAGAGAATAGAGAGAGAGAGAACAATAAAACGACAACTATTTTTATTTTATATTTTTGTTTGTGTTTTTTTTTTTTTTTTACACTTTTTTTTGTAACTAACTTTTATAACTGTAACCGGTTCCAGGTTCGGGTCTCTCAAAATGCGATGGCATCTCGGGAGACCCTGTGAAAGTGTGCCTAGTCTGTGCAATGCTGTACCCTACGCTAAAACTCAACTAGTGTATGGTAGTGTTCAAAACATTCACCAATGCAAAGACCAGGATTATCAGGACAGGAGGGACAATAATAGCGGGTGTCACGCCTATATCCGCGCTAGCTGCAGACACGACATCTTTTTTGGGGGGGTTCGTTGGGTAGGGGTACTCGGGAGGACATAAAAATGCCTCTCATGCAGCCGACTGCATTTGGTTGGGGATGTGAATGGGGGAAGTACGGGTGCTGCAGAAGCGGTGGGTTCCCAATTAGGATTGGCGAATGCAGCAGGAAGGGCATTATGGGCACGACGGGCCTGTGTTTGTCTTTTTGGTGGCAGCGGGACACTACTTGTGCTTGCCACCTCACCAGCTTGAACTGCACTTATGGGACTCGCCACGTCACCAAGTGTTACTGCAGTGCTGGTTTGGCTACGACCGGGGTGTACTAGGCCACTGGCGCTTGCCAGTTCACCAAAACGCTACAAAAAAAACTGTTAGCGATCGCAGGGATCAGGCCTGACTCTGCGAACGCTGCAGTTATGCGTTTAGTGTTTTGTAAGTGACAGTGATCGATCGATACTGCACTTGGGTGGGCTGGGCCGGGCCGGGCGGAGGGGCAAAACGCAGGTGCTAGCAGGTATCTGGGCTGATCCCGCTAACACTGCGTTTTTGGGAACCCTAAACTGCTGGTGACGCTAGTATAGATCTGATCGGATCAGATATTGATGCGATCAGATACTATACCACTAAGGGAGGTGTACGGTGCGTGCGTGGGTGTTAGCGGTACTGGCGCTAATCTGACGCTGCCTGGGGCTGGTACTTGCCAGTTCACCAAAACGCTACCAAAAAAACTGTTAGCGATCGCAGGGATCAGGCCTGACTCTGCGAACGCTGCAGTTATGCGTTTAGTGTTTTGTAAGTGACAGTGATCGATCGATACTGCACTTGGGTGGGCTGGGCTGGGCGGAGGGGCAAAACGCAGGTGCTAGCAGGTATCTGGGCTGATCCCGCTAACACTGCGTTTTTGGGAACCCTAAACTGCTGGGGACGCTAGTATAGATCTGATCGGATCAGATATTGATGCGATCAGATACTATACCACTAAGGGAGGTGTACGGTGCGTGCGTGGGTGTTAGCGGTACTGGCGCTAACCTGACGCTGCCTGGGGCTGGTGCTTGCCAGTTCACCAAAACGCTACCAAAAAAACTGTTAGCGATCGCAGGGATCAGGCCTGACTCTGCGAACGCTGCAGTTATGCGTTTAGTGTTTTGTAAGTGACAGTGATCGATCGATACTGCACTTGGGTGGGCTGGGCTGGGCTGGGCGGAGGGGCAAAACGCAGGTGCTAGCGGGTATCTGGGCTGATCCCGCTAACACTGCGTTTTCGGGAACCCTAAACTGCTGGGGACGCTAGTATAGATCTGATCGGATCAGATATTGATCCGATCAGATACTATACCACTAAGGGAGGTGTATGCTGCGTGCGTGGGTGTTCGCGGTACTGGCGCTAATCTGACGCTGCCTGGGGCGACGCATATCACCGCCGGGCGATCGGGGGGCTAAACCTTTATTCGGTAATAAACGGCGGGTGCCCTGACACTATAAAAAATAAACGAACTAACCAGCGTCACCCGTAACGGTTATACGGTGATCAGTGGTGAAAGGGTTAACTAGGGGGGAATCAAGGGGTTAAAACATTTATTAGATAGTATATGGGGGTCCCTGTCGCTATAAAACACTGACGGCGAACCTAAATATTTACGTCCCTAACTAGCGTCACCAGCGACACTAATACAGCGATCAGAAAAATGATCGCTTAGCGACACTGGTGACAGGGGGTGATCAAGGGGTTAAAACTTTATTAGGGGGGGTTAGGGGGGTATCCTAGACCTAAAGGGGGGTAATACTCACTGCCCTAACACTAACTGTCACAAACTGACACAGCAGTAATCAGAAAAAAAAAAAAAATACTGCTAATGTCAGTTTGTGACAGGGGGGGGGGTGATTGGGGGGGGATCGGGGGGCGATCGGGGGGGGATCGGGGGTGTAAAGTATGCCTGGCATGTTCTACTGTGTGTGTGAGTGTTGTGTGCACTTACATGTCATCTCCCCTCGGCGCTGGAACGGAAACTGCCAGACCGAGGAGAGATGACATCACATCCTCTGCCTGTGTGAAACGACACACAGGCAGAGGAGGATTCCCATTGGCTGGGAGCGATCGCGAGGGGGGGGCCACGATCGGATGGTCTCCCCCTCGCCTCCCGACGCTCCCAGTCAGATGCCGACCGCCGATGGCACCGGGGGGGGGTCCGATCGGACCCCCCGCCCGCGGGAGGCAGATCACGTACGGGTACGTGATTTTGCCTGCCCGTGCCGCTCTGCCGCAGTATATATGCGGTAGGCGGTCGGCAAGTGGTTAAACATATATTAGGGATGAAGGTTTGCCGCTGCTATAATTAGGTTGTGTCAGGTCACATTATTACATTGCCAAACCATAATCAAACAATTTATCACTCATCCACATTAACCACTTTAGCCCCGGACCATTTGGCTGGCCAAAGACCAGAGGACTTTTTACAATTTGGCACTGTGCTGCTTTAACTGGTAATTGCACAGTCATGCAATGTTGTACCCAAACACAATTTGCGTCCTTTTTATTTGATTGCCTCTGCGATTTTTATTTTTTGCAATATAAACGGAAAAAGACCGAAAATGTTGAAAATAATGATATTTTTTACTTTTTGTTATTAGAAAAATCCAATAAACTCAATTTTAGTCATACATTTAGGCAAAAATGTATTCAGCCACATGACTTTGGTAAAAAAAAATGCCAATAAGTGTATATTTATTGGTTTGCGCAAAAGTTATAGCGTCTACAAACTAGGGTACATTTTCTGGAATTTACGCAGCTTTTAGTTTATGACTGCCTATCTCATGTCTTGAGGTGATAAAATGGCAGGGCAGTACAAACCCCCCCCCCAAATGACCCCATTTTGGAAAGTAGACACCCTAAGGAAATTGCTAAGAGGCATGTTGAGCCCATTGAATATTTTATTTTTTTGCCCCAAGTGATTGAATAATGGCCAAAAAAAAACAAACATTTTTACAAAAAGTTGTCACTAAATGATATATTGTTCACACATGCCATGGTTATATCTGGAATTGCACCCCAAAATACATTTTGCTGCTTCTCCTGAGTATGAGGATACCTAATGTGTGGGACTTTTTGGGAGCCTAGCCGCGTACGGGGCCCCGAAAACCAACCACCACCTTCAAGATTTCTAAGGGCGTATATTTTTGATTTCACTCCTCACTACCTATCACAGTTTTGAAGGCCATAAAATGCCAAGATGGCACAAAACCCCCCCCCAAATTACCCAATTTTTGAAAGTAGACATAAGGGACTCATCAACGCAGACAACTTGATGGGGAGTAAACAAGTCTGCAAAACGTTGGTTGAAGTGGTTTAGGAGGGGCCGAATTTTGTAGAGCCGATTGTATCCAGGGTCTCCACAAGGACAACAGAGTTCATTGTTGTTGAAGTGCATGAACCGCAAAATCTGCTCGTATCGTGCCCTGGCCATGGAAGCAGAGAACACGGGCATATGGTACATTGGGTCAGTGGACCAATATGACCGCAACGTACTCATTTTAACTATGCCCATGTTGAGGGATAGGCCCAAAAAGGTCTTAAATTCGGAGACTGTAATTGGTCTCCAATCTCTGGCAAGGGAGGACTGGGGAATAGTGGCGATGTGTTGACCAGCGTAAAAAATTGCTTTGGTCCACAATAGATCTATAGAGATCCTCGGTGAAAAACAGCGAATAGAAATCAAGTGACGTAAAATCAACTGTTTACATCTGAATGCCGGGTTGGCCAGTGAATGGGGGAAGTACAGGTGTTTTGTGTGCCTAGAGTGTTCTACTGGAAGTTTTGTGTTTGATGCACTTACTTGATGTCTTCTCTCTCGGAAGCCGGAACGAAAAGGCTTCACGAGGAGAGATTACATCACTTCCTCTGCCGCTGTTTATATTGCAAAGGCAGAGGAAGGTTTTCATTCGTCAGGAGGGATCGCGAGGGGGTGGCCATGAATAGATGGCCTCCCCCTCAGCCCAGATCACTCCTGTCACGAAGCTGACTGCTGCAGGCACCGGGGGGAGGGGTCAAATCGGACCCCCCACCCGCGTGCAGGCATGGACGTACAGGTAAGCCCTTATGCCTGCCCATGCCATTCTGCCGATGTACATCATCATGCGGCGGTCAGCAAGTGGTTAATACATCTATCTTTATTGAGCCAAACTGTCTGTATAATTCGAATCGCCATATATACATACATATCTATAGTTATACACTCTGGCATTTATTGCTGGCTAATAAAAAACCCAAGGGTTAAACGCTGCGCTGAAAAAAAGGAATAAATTGAATGGTAAAGTATAAAAGCCGTCAGCACAAAAAGTCCAATACTAAACTCAAATAAATAAAAATAAAAATAAAAAATGCAGCGCTAAAACAATAATGTGAAATGAACAGAAATCACCAAAAAAGCTCTTGTATGTGTGAAAAATAAAAACCAGCACATCAAAAATGACTAAAGGTGATAGCCCATAAAACATTGACAACAAAGATTGAATAAAAAAAATAATAGCAATATGATGAAGCAATGGTGAAAACAAGTCTCACATGGAAAACTAAAGCAGATATCTCAACACGTGAAAAAACCTTTGAAAACACTAGAGATGTTCAAAATTAAAAAATACAATAAGGATATGTGTAATAAAAGTGTCAAACACAAGAGGGAAAATAAATCCCAAATAAGTGTACAAGTAAAATCCCAGTAGCAAATAGTGTAAAAAGTTCAAAACTAAAAAGTGTGAGTTGAAAATCCAAAGGAAATGTGAATTGAAATCCAAAGGAAGTGTGGTAAAGGTAAGTCCAACATCCAGAGTATTCACACCCAAGTGAGATATGAGGCTCTTTACCAGCTGAAGTTGAAATCATGGTACTCCTCCGATCGTCACGTTACCCTTTGATAAAGTCATGTGGGCGGTGATGATACGCGTCAGGGAAGAGTCAGGTGTCATCACTTCTGGCCGCGGCCGAGACTGGAAGTACTGGGATTTGTGCTGTTTATTTTATGCTGTATATGTAAGTTACTATTTTGTTTTGAATAAACCTGTTTTGAATACTGCACAATGGGGATACTCCTTTCTATTGCATGCCTCCACCGAACTTGCCGAACTTGAGGCCTTCCATTTGGAGATTTGCCAGACCTGTGACGATCGGAGGAGACTGATCGATTGATGGTATTTCATCCACTTCCTGATTGCAGGCTCGACTTGACCCTAGGGGTCTTTGCTAGAGCCTTTCTTGCTTTTGTTTTCTGAGTACCACGATTTCAACTGTGGATGTCGGCATAGGTTTGTGGGAGACCTGATAATTTCCCAAATGCCTGGTGGGACTACTGTTATGGTAGTCATCTCTAGCTGGTAAGGAGCCTCATATCTCACTTGGGTGTGAATACTCTGGATGTTGGACTTACCTTTACCACACTTCCTTTGGATTTCAATTCACATTTCCTTTGGATTTTCAACTCACATTGTATATGGACTTTTTAGTTTTGAACTTTTTACACTATTTGCTACTGGGATTTTACTTGTACACTTATTTGGGATTTATTTTTCCCTCTTGTGTTTGACATTTATTGCTGGAACTTAGGGGTATTAGACACAGTATACAGGATACAATACAGTATACTTCCTTTAGCCATGAGTAAGCCCCCTTTCCAGGGGGGAGAGGGGGTGACAGGATGGTTTTTGACCCATGGGGCTGCGATGCATGGTAGTCTTTCCCCTTCCCCTTCCCCTTTAAACAGGCTTTGGGGTGGGGCATTGCCTCCTATGCATCGGAGTCATCGCGCTTGAGAATGGGATGGATTCTCCTCCCCCCTTTTTAATCTAGTTGGGGCTGGGACTTGCTTGGTTCCGCAGTGGATTCATATGCCGCTGATGAAGCCAAAGCTAGTCGCTTTGGCTTCATCGGTGGGGTTTTTTCATGAAGTTGGTGGGGACCCACCCCTCACTGGGGATAACAGTGGCTCGGGCTGGCCAGCTGACCATTCCACATGGGTCATTCACATGAGAGGGATCCCAGGCATGCTCACATCCACAGAATCATACACATAAGGTAATAAAGGCTCATTTATATGACACACATAACACTTTTCAGGTTTATTTTAGTATCACTCATTATATTTCACCATCATTATGGAGTGCACATAGTTATCAAATGGTGGGTTGGATTTGGATTAAATTTTGGGGGGTACATGCACACACATTCTTTTTGGTAGCAGTCCTTTTAGTTAGCACACTTCAGTTCACTGCAGCAATCACACACCATATATCACCTTCATTTAGTTACTGGCAGGGATGAGCTTCGTGTTCGAGTCGAACCCATGTTCGACTCGAACATCGTGTGTTCAGTCGTTCGCCGAATTACGAACGATATGGGCCGTTCGCGCCAAATTCGAGTGGCGCGTCACGGCCCATAATTCACTGCGGCATCGCAGTGCATTGCTGGCTGATGATTGGCCAAGCATGCGCTATGACGCGCATGCTTGGCCAATCACAGCACCGTCTGAACAGAGAGCTGTAATTGGCCAAAGCCAAGAAGGCTTTGACCATTTATGGCTCAGGGGGTTTAGTACACGCCCCACACTATATAAGGCCACCTGCACGGCGGCCCTGTGTAGTGTGTTCCGGCATTCAGATAGATAGAGAGAGAGAGACAAACAGTGTAATTTGATTTAAGTTAGATAGAGTAGGCAGGTCGAGACAGTTAGCTACAGTTACAGTGTATTGTGTATATATATGCATCCCAGGTGTTGTGTATATATATATATATATATATATATATATATATATATATATATATATATATATATATATATATTTATATATATATACTGTATTCAGTTTAGCTAGATCCTGTTCTTCGCTTCCTAATATACTGACAGGCAGGCAGGTGTTTCTCATCATGGTCTCATCTACAGTATAGCAACCTGCAGCCAGGTGCTTGTGTAGGCTCATTGAAGTATTTCCAGCTACTGTACAGTGTACAATGCACAGTCTCACCTACAGTATAGCAAGCTGCAGCCAGGTGCTTGTGTAGGCTCATTGAAGTATTTCCAGCTACTGTACTGTGTACCCTGCACAGTCTCACCTACAGTATAGCTACCTGCAGCCAGCTGCTTGTGTAGGCTCATTGAAGGATTTCCAACTACTGTACTGTGTACCCTGCACAGTCTCACCTACAGTATAGCAGCCTGCAGCCAGGTGCTTGTGTAGGCTCATTGAAGTATTTCCAGCTACTGTACTGTGTACCCTGCACAGTCTCACCTACAGTATAGCTACCTGCAGCCAGGTGCTTGTATAGGCTCATTGAAGGATTTCCAGCTACTGTACTGTGTACCCTGCACAGTCCCACCTACAGTATAGCAACCTGCAGCCAGGTACTAGTATAGGCTCATTGATTTATTTCCAGCTACTGTACTGTGTACCCTGCACAATCTCACCTACAGTATAACAACCTGCAGACAGATGCTTGTGTAGGCTCATTGAAGTATTTCCAGCTACTGTACTGTGTACCCTGCACAGTCTCGCCTACAGTATAGCAACCTGCAGCCAGATGCTTGTGTAGGCTCATTGAAGTATTTCCAGCTACTGTACTGTGTACCCTGCACAGTCTCACCTACAGTATAGCAGCCTGCAGCCAGGTGCTTGTGTAGGCTCATTGAAGTATTTCCAGCTACTGTACTGTGTACCCTGCACAGTCTCACCTACAGTATAGCAACCTGCAGCCAGGTGCTTGTGTAGGCTCATTGAAGTATTTCCAGCTACTGTACTGTGCACCCTGCACAGTCTCACCTACACTATAGCTACCTGCAGCCAGGTGCTTGTGTAGGCTCATTGAAGTATTTCCAGCTACTGAACTGTGTACCCCGTACAGTCTCACCTACACTATAGCTACCTGCAGCCAGGTGCTTGTGTAGGCTCATTGAAGTATTTCCAGCTACTGTACTGTGTACCCTGCACAGTCTCACCTACACTATAGCTACCTGCAGCCAGGTGCTTGTGTAGGCTCATTGAAGTATTTCCAGCTACTGAACTGTGTACCCCGTACAGTCTTACCTACACTATAGCTACCTGCAGCCAGGTGCTTGTGTAGGCTCATTGAAGTAATTCCAGCTACTGAACTGTGTACCCTGCACAGTCTCACCTACAGTATAGCAACCTGCAGCCAGGTGCTTGTGTAGGCTCATTGAAATATTTCCAGCTACTGTACTGTGTACCCTGCACATTCTCACCTAGAGTATAGCTACCTGCAGCCAGGTGCTTGTGTAGGCTCATTGAAGTATTTTCAGCTACTGTACTGTGTACCCTGCACAGTCTCACCTACAGTATAGCAACCTGCAGCCAGGTGCTTGTGTAGGCTCATTGAAGTATTTCCAGCTACTGCACTGTGTACCCTGCACAGTCTCACCTACAGTATAGCTACCTGCAGCCAGCTGCTTGTGTAGGCTCATTGAAGGATTTCCAACTACTGTACTGTGTACCCTGCACAGTCTCACCTACAGTATAGCAACCTGCAGCCAGGTGCTTGTGTAGGCTCATTGAAGTATTTCCAGCTACTGTACTGTGTACTCTGCACAGTCTCACCTACAGTATAGCAACCTGCAGCCACGTGCTTGTGTAGGCTCATTGAAGTATTTCCAGCTACTGTACTGTGTACCCTGCACAGTCTCACCTACAGTATAGCTACCTGCAGCCAGGTGCTTGTGTAGGCTCATTTAAGTATTTCCAGCTACTGAACTGTGTACCCCGTACAGTCTTACCTACACTATAGCTACCTGCAGCCAGGTGCTTGTGTAGGCTCATTGAAGTATTTCCAGCTACTGAACTGTGTACCCTGCACAGTCTCACCTACAGTATAGCAACCTGCAGCCAGGTGCTTGTGTAGGCTCATTGAAGTATTTCCAGCTACTGTACTGTGTACCCTGCACAGTCTCACCTACAGTATAGCTACCTGAAGCCAGCTGCTTGTGTAGGCTCATTGAAGGATTTCCAACTACTGTACTGTGTACCCTGCACAGTCTCACCTACAGTATAGCAACCTGCAGCCAGGTGCTTGTGTAGGCTCATTGAAGTATTTCCAGCTACTGTACTGTGTACTCTGCACAGTCTCACCTACAGTATAGCAACCTGCAGCCACGTGCTTGTGTAGGCTCATTGAAGTATTTCCAGCTACTGTACTGTGTACCCTGCACAGTCTCACCTACAGTATAGCTACCTGCAGCCAGGTGCTTGTGTAGGCTCATTTAAGTATTTCCAGCTACTGAACTGTGTACCCCGTACAGTCTTACCTACACTATAGCTACCTGCAGCCAGGTGCTTGTGTAGGCTCATTGAAGTATTTCCAGCTACTGAACTGTGTACCCTGCACAGTCTCACCTACAGTATAGCAACCTGCAGCCAGGTGCTTGTGTAGGCTCATTGAAGTATTTCCAGCTACTGTACTGTGTACCCTGCACAGTCCCACCTACAGTATAGCTACCTGCAGCCAGGTGCTTGTATAGGCTCATTGAAGGATTTCCAGCTACTGTACTGTGTACCCTGCACAGTCCCACCTACAGTATAGCAACCTGCAGCCAGGTGCTTGTATAGGCTCGTTGATTTATTTCCAGCTACTGTACTGTGTACCCTGCACAATCTCACCTACAGTATAGCAACCTGCAGCCAGATGCTTGTGTAGGCTCATTGAAGTATTTCCAGCTACTGTACTGTGTACCCTGCACAGTCTCGCCTACAGTATAGCAACCTGCAGCCAGATGCTTGTGTAGGCTCATTGAAGTATTTCCAGCTACTGTACTGTGTACCCTGCACAGTCTCACCTACAGTATAGCAGCCTGCAGCCAGGTGCTTGTGTAGGTTTATTGAAGTATTTCCAGCTACTGTACTGTGTACCCTGCACAGTCTCACCTAGAGTATAGCTACCTGCAGCCAGGTGCTTGTGTAGGCTCATTGAAGTATTTTCAGCTACTGTACTGTGTACCCTGCACAGTCTCACCTACAGTATAGCAACCTGCAGCCAGGTGCTTGTGTAGGCTCATTGAAGTATTTCCAGCTACTGTACTGTGTACCCTGCACAGTCTCACCTACAGTATAGCTACCTGCAGCCAGCTGCTTGTGTAGGCTCATTGAAGGATTTCCAACTACTGTACTGTGTACCCTGCACAGTCTCACCTACAGTATAGCAACCTGCAGCCAGGTGCTTGTGTAGGCTCATTGAAGTATTTCCAGCTACTGTACTGTGTACTCTGCACAGTCTCACCTACAGTATAGCAACCTGCAGCCAGGTGCTTGTGTAGGCTCATTTAAGTATTTCCAGCTACTGTACTGTGTACCCTGCACAGTCTCACCTACAGTATAGCTGCCTACAGCCAGCTGCTTGTGTAGGCTCATTGAAGGATTTCCAACTACTGTACTGTGTACCCTGCACAGTCTCACCTACAGTATAGCAGCCTGCAGCCAGGTGCTTGTGTAGGCTCATTGAAGTATTTCCAGCTACTGTACTGTGTACCCTGCACAGTCTCACCTACAGTATAGCAACCTGCAGCCAGGTGCTTGTGTAGGCTCATTGAAGTATTTCCAGCTACTGTACTGTGTACTCTGCACAGTCTCACCTAAAGTATAGCAACCTGCAGCCAGGTGCTTGTGTAGGCTCATTGAAGTATTTCCAGCTACTGTACTGTGTACCCTGCACAGTCTCACCTACAGTATAGCTACCTGCAGCCAGCTGCTTGTGTAGGCTCATTGAAGGATTTCCAACTACTGTACTGTGTACCCTGCACAGTCTCACCTACAGTATAGCAGCCTGCAGCCAGGTGCTTGTTTAGGCTCATTGAAGTATTTCCAGCTACTGTACTGTGTACCCTGCACAGTCTCACCTACAGTATAGCAACCTGCAGCCAGGTGCTTGTGTAGGCTCATTGAAGTATTTCCAGCTACTGTACTGTGTACCCTGCTAAGTCTCACCTACAGTATAGCAACCTGCAGCCAGGTGCTTGTGTAGGCTCATTGAAGTATTTCCAGCTACTGTACTGTGTACCCTGCACAGTCTCACCTACAGTATAGCTACCTGCAGCCAGCTGCTTGTGTAGGCTCATTGAAGGATTTCCAACTACTGTACTGTGTACCCTGCACAGTCTCACCTACAGTATAGCAACCTGCAGCCAGGTGCTAGTGTAGGCTCATTGATTTATTTCCAGCTATTGTACTGTGTACCCTGCACAGTCTCGCCTACAGTAGAGCAACCTGCAGCCAGGTGCTTGTGTAGGCTCATTGAAGTATTTCCAGCTACTGTACTGTGTACCCTGCACAGTCTCACCTATAGTAAAGCTACCTGCAGCCAGGTGCTTGTGTAGGCTCATTGAAGTATTTCCAGTTACTGTACTGTGTACCCTGCACAGTCTACCCCCAAGTATAGCTACCTGCAGCCAGGTGCTTGTGTAGGCTCTTGATGTATTTCCAGTTACTGTACTGTGTACCTTGCACAGTTGCACCTACAGTATAGCTACTTGCAGCCAGGTGCATGTGTAGGCTCTGGACATATTTCCAGTTACTGTACTGTGTACCCTGCACAGTTGCACCTACAGTATAGCTACCTGAAGACAAGTGCAGGTGTTATCATACTAATAATACTACAGGCAGGCGGTTGATTCTGCAACAGTATAATCGGTGTATATATATATATATATATATATATATATATATATATATATATATATATATATCCCAGTTTTGTGCAGCTCACTGCAGGCCAATAGTATGTCTGGAAGGCCAACAAGGAGAGGCAGACAGTCACAAGCCAATAAAAAAGGGCAAGCAGGCTCTGTGTCTAGAGGCAACAGTGCTGGTCATGGACACGGTGCATCCTCATCAGCATGTGGCCATGGGACACGCTTGGTCTTTTTTTTCGGCAGCTGGCCGTGTTGAGCCGCAACATGTGGAAGACTTGGTCGAGTGGATGACCAAGCCGTCCTCATCCTCCTCATCCTCTCTCACCCAGGCTCAGGGTACTTTGTCTGGCAAAGCAGCTGCCAACGCGGCCTCTTCCCTCGGCTCAATGGCATCAGTGACTCCTTCCCTAGCCCCACCATGTCCTCCTGAGGAGTCCCTCAAACTGTTTGACCACAGTGTTAAATACATGCTCCAGGAGGATGCCCAGCGTTTTGAAGGCTCTGATGATGATACTTAGCTAGATGAAGGCAGTAACGTGAGCACGGGCAGAGGGGGTGCCCAAGAAGGACAGCAATCTGGCAGTCATTTTCCCCCTGCTGCAGCATACTACCAGGTTTGCTCCAGTGATGAGGAGGGAGGGGATGACGAGGTCACTGACTCAACGTGGGTGCCTGATAGGAGAGAAGAGGAGGAGGCACATCACCAACGAGGCAGGATGCCCTCCAGGGGCCAGCCTAAGGGCAGCACACTGACTGCATCACCCCGCAGCGCTCCGCAAGTGCAGGGCGCTGCTGTCTCTGCGCATTATTCCAAAAGTTCTTTGGTGTGGGCCTTTTTTGAGACGAGTGCATCAATTCACACCGCTGCTATTTGCAACATATGTCTCAAGCGTATCTCGCGTGGCCAAAACATCTCCCGCTTGGGCACCACATGCTTGACCAGACATATGTTGACCTGCTGTGACAGACCTAGCCGGGAGAGAGACTTTTGGAGGGGACTGAATTCTAGCCTCTTCCCCACCGATAATGGGCCCTGGCATTTGGCGGAATGGTGCTCTTTGTGACCTGTATGCCTGGGGACCCTTGTGGTGGCGTTACTTTAGATTTGCAATATCCCCCCAAGAGACACAGACTCTGGGGATCCTGGATTTGCCATATTAGAAATAGTGGCTGATTCATAATGCTGGGACAAATACTGTTAGGAGATGCTGATGTCAATTCCAGCCACCTGTCTGTCTGTTGCCTGCTAGAATGTGTTTATTGTAAATAAGTCTAGTATGATTTTTGATAATTTTGACTGTGTTTTCTGAGCTACAAGACAGCCAGTCTAGCCTAAAGGTCATGACTGACTCATCTAGGATGTCTAAAGGGATTAGTTAATTAGCCCATGTTAATTAGGTTTCTGGTCACAGGTGTATGTTCAGAGTAATATGAGCAGGAGGTATGCACCTCCTCTTTTACTGTATAAAAGAGCCTGTATTCCTTTCAATAAAAGAGATCCCTGTTTGAACTTACATACAGCCTGCCTGGTGTTTGTTCTGAGCTATCACAACTGTATTTGAACAGCACATAGCTGTAGTTCAATTCCCGGAGCATCGGATGACCGAACCATCAGAAGTTGCAATCTGATTCAATAGCCACAGAGGAATGTCGGGAGAGTGGAACCGAGCGAGCAGGGGCTCGTCACATTGGTTGGCAGCTGTGGGATTTGCTCTCCAGTTACTGGGACACTCCAAACCAGCCTGCAGGAGAGCCACTCTGAAAGATTTACTTGAGAGCCGGGAGGGACCGGTGGAATCGTGCTTCCTTGCCGTGAACACATCCAAACCATCACCTGGATCCAAGGTCCAGATAGCAGGAGAGAAGAGGTACAGATACCAGCCACCACGGAAGTGGAATTCAGAAGGAGGTTGCGAGAGATGCAGATACAGCACAGAGGACCAGTATCAGAGCAGGTCCTGTTAGGATGGTTTGATTCTATCCACTGCGAACTCTGGAAGGAAGCGCTAGCCTGTGAGCAGCGAAACCAGGGAAAGTTCTCCCCTCCATCCATGTAAGGTACTGGTCACAGTATGAAGTGCGAATGCTGTTATTGGGGGAACAGCTGAACAAGGAGTGGACAGCTGAGTTAAGCAGGCTGATCCGGGCAGAAATGCGGTTCGGCGAGAGCTACAGAGCCCTCCAGTGGTATGTAGCCCAAGTGTGCCCCTGGACAGCGGATGACAGCCCCACGGAAGGCTTTGACTACGATGGCCTGATATTGTTGTACTGGAGGCTGTCCAGGGACCCTGACTTTGGGAGTGATCGGGAGTGGCGTTTGGAGGAAATAATGGAGCACAGAGAGCGAAGACTGAATATCTCGGAAGTGCACTGGGCACAGGAAGATTTGGAGTTTCTGGCCGTTCAGGAATGGGAGCTTGAGATGGCCTACAGACAGCTGCTAGAATCTCCTCAGCAGCAGGGTGGGGCTCCCTTTGCCTGGGACTATCAGGAAATACCAGTTGACAACTCTGAAATCCTGGCTGAAGAGTCGACAATGTGGCAAAGTAACAGTGTGCTTTGCCAACCTGCCCCCGCAGCTATGGACATGGAGGTCTTATGGCGGATGGAGCAAGTGCTGACTGACCTTGATGAACCTGTTTCTGCATTGGATGATCTTGGATGGAGGAATGTGCCTGTCCAGCAGAATGCCAGAGAATCGGCAGTGGAAAATCTGGAGATTGCTATCCCCAAAGCTGAAGTGCTGACAACAGGGCAGAGCTCTGCTAACCTCTGCCCAGCACTGATAGCATCTTCTGGGTTCCCCGGAGAGGAGATGGTGAACCTTTATCCCCAGACACCAGTTGCAGAGACAGGGGATTTGATAGACTTTTCTGCTGAGGAAGAACAACCTGGTGAGCCTCCAGCAGAAGAAGAGCTGTTATTAGGGCCAAACTTCACTGTGCTCTGCCCAGCACCAACAGAAGTATCTGTGGAGTTACAAGGAACTTCCTCAGCTGAAGCGCTGGCAACCGGACAGAAGGTCCAAGATCTCTGCCCTACACCTGCGGCGGTTCCGGAGGCTCAGGGTGAGAAGGAGGTGGTCACTTCCCAGCAGCAGATCAGGATACAGGGGGAGACGGGAGAGGAGGTGTTCGTCGTCCCTCCCCAACAGTTGGCCAGGGTGGAGGAATTGGTCTTTCCTCCCCAGCAAAGATCCGTGCACCTGGGAGACAGTACCACAGACATATCGTCCCAACATCCAAATGAGGAAATGGAAAAGGAAGCAGCCGGCTCACCTCCCCAATGGCAGTTACACAGTTTAGGAGTGGAGGAAGCCAGCCTCCTGCCCCAACGGTTAGCCAAAGCAGAGGATGTGGAGTCCCCAGCAGAAGGGCTGGCAACCGGGCAGAGTGCTGCTTGCCTCTGCCCTCAACTAACAGAAGAGGGAGTTCCTGTGGTAGTGGATGGGACTTCAGTCTCCACTTGTATACCCCTGGGATGCTGGGCGGTCGGCCCAGATCCCCAAAGGCATGACAGAGTGAGCCCAGTCACCCTGTCTTCTCTCCAGTGGCTGAAAAGACTCCAGGGAGAAGGGCCAGTCCAGGCCTCTCCCCAGCAGCAAGCATGTTCTCTGAGACAGGCAGAGGTTGGCTGGGTAAGTAATGCTCTGTTTGGGACAATTTATTTGGGGTACTGTGGGGATATCAGCAGTGGGGGACTGGAACTATGGACTAACTTTGGAGTCAAACCGTCTGGGGTCTCCTCCTGTGTTAGTCTCCTGCCGAAAGGGGAGAAATGTGACAGACCTAGCCGGGAGAGAGACTTTTGGAGAGGACTGAATTCTAGCCTCTTACCGACCGATTATGGGCCCTGGCATTTGGCGGAATGGTGCTCTTTGTGAGCTGTATGCCTGGGGACTCTTGTTGTGGCGTTACTTTAGATTTGCGTCCATATCCCCCCAAGAGACACAGACTCTGGGGACCCTGGATTTGCCATATTAGAAATAGTGGCTGATTCATAATGCTCAGACAAATACTGTTAGGAGATGCTGTCAATTCCAGCCACCTGTCTGTTGCCTGCTAGAATGTGTTTATTGTAAATAAGTCTAGTATGATTTGTGATAATGTTGATTGTGTTTTCTGAGCTACAAGACGGCCAGTCTGGCCTAAAGGTCATGACTGAGTCATCTAGGCTGTCTAAAGGGATTAGTTAATTAGCCCATTTTAATTATGTTTCTGGTCACAGGTGTATGTTCAGAGTAATATGAGCAGGAGATATGCACCTCCTCTTTTACTGTATAAAAGAGCCTGTATTCCTTTCAATAAAAGAGATCCCTGTTTGAACTTACATACAGCCTGCCTGGTGTTTGTTCTGAGCTATCACAACTGGATTTGAACGGCACATAGCTGTAGTTCAATTTCCGGAGCATCGGATGACCGAACCATCAGACATTGCAATCTGATTCAATAGCCCCCGAGGAGTGTTGGGAGAGTGGAACCGAGCGAGCAGGGGGTCGTTACACCTGCCATGCAGTTCGTTGGCAAGCGTACCTAAAAGACCCACACCAAAGAACAAAGAGGACCTCTCCTTGCTCCTCATCAGCTGGGATCTCCAACCCCACTATACCTTCAGTCCTCTCTGAGACCTGCACTGAGAGGAATGAAGGTGTAGAATTAGGTGTGTTAAAGCCAAGTACTTGCGGGCAATCTGCTATCGGTACACCAACGTCAGATGTACCAGGCAAATTTCCCTGCCCCAGCTGCTGCACCGCAGAAAGAAGTTTGCTCCCAGCCATCCACATGCCCAGCGCTTGAATGCTAGCATGGCAAAATTGCTAGCACTTCAACTGCTACCTTTTCAGTTGGTAGACTCTGCCCCCTTCTGTTAGTTTGTGGAATGTGCGGTTCCTCAGTGGCAGGTTCCCAAACGCCACTTTTTCTCACGGAAGGTGATTCCAGCTCTCTACCGGCATGTGGAAGGTAATGTCTTGGCCTCGCTGGACAGGGCGGTCAGCAGTAAGGTGCACTCATGGTCCAGCAGGCATGGACAGGGACGTTACCTAGTTTCACGGCACATTGGGTGACTCTGCTGGCAGCTGGGAAGGATGCAGGACAAGGTGCAGTAGTGTTTGAGGTTGTTCTGCCACCACGCCCCAAAAATGCCACTACTGGAGGATTCTGAGACACCTCTCTCCTCCACCCCCTCCTCTTCTTCTTCCTCCATGGCCTCTTCCTGTGCTTTGTCCTCGGAACCAGCAGTGCTCCGTAGGCGTTCAAGGGGCTACGCAAGTATGCAGGCCAAAAGATGCCATGCGGTGCTTGAGCTGGTGTGCTTGGGGGACAGGAGCCACACTGGGGCAGGGATTCTGTCAGCTCTGCAGGGGCAGGTTCAGAGGTGGTTGACACCATGCCAACTTAAGGCAGGAATGGTGGTTTGCGAAAATGGCACCAACCTCCTCTCCGCCCTCCAACAGGGACAAATGACCCATGTGCCCCGTTTGGCTCACGTCCTTAACTTGGTGGTACAGTGGTTCTTGGGCAGGTACCTGGGCTTACAGGATGTCCTGAGGCAGGCCAGGAAAGTCTGTGTGCATTTCCACCGCTCATATAATGCCAGTGCTTGGCTGGCAGACCTCCAAAAGGAATTTAACCTGCCCAAGAACCTCCTAATCTGTGACATGGCCACCAGGTGGAACTCAACATTGGCCATGCTGCAGCGGCTGCACACACAGCAGAGGGCCATCAAGGAGTACCTGTGAGACTATGGCACCAGGACAGGGTCAGGGGGGCTTGATTTTTTTTTTCCCCACGCCAGTGGGCCATGATCAGGGATGCATGCACTGTCCTGTCACCATTTTAGGAGGCCACGAGGATGGTTAGCAGTGACAGTGCATGCATAAGTGACACTGTCCCCCTTGTCCACCTGTTGGAGCACACGCTGCGTGGAATAATGGACAGGGCACTTGAGGCAGAACAGAGGCAGGAAGAGGAGGACTTCCTTAGCTCTCAAGGCCCCCTTTATCCAGACAGTGTTCCTGCGTGCCCACCGATCACACAGGAAGAGGATGAGGAGGAGGAGGAGGATTGTGTCAGCATGAAGGTGGAGCCTGGCACTCAGCATCAGCAGCGGTCTTTAAGGGATCATTTACAGTCCCAAGAAACCCATGGATTTGTACGTGGCTGCTAGGAGGTGGTTGCAGATCATGTCGTCCTTAGTGACCCAGAGGACTCCGGAACGAATGCCTCAGCAAACCTACGCTGCATGGCCTCCCTAATCCTGCAAAGCCTGCGGAAGGATCCTCGTATTCGTGATATCAAGGAGAGGGATCAATACTGGCTAGCAACCCTGCTTGATCCACGTTACAAGGGTAAGGTTGCGGACCTTATCTTGCCATCACAGAGGGAGCAGAGAATGAAACATCTTTGGGAGGCCTTGCAGAAAGGTCTGTGCAACGCGTTCCCAGAGACTGGAAGATTACAAACTCCTGTTCCTGGACAACGTGTTGCTAAGGCTTCGGTCAGTCAAAGAAGGAGCGGTGGAGAAGGTGGACGTCTGACCGATGCGTTCAGACAATTTTTTGGTCTGCAGCCAAAAGGTATGATCAGTTCCAGCAACCATTGCTAGTGTCTGTTTTACATGGTGCAGGAATACCTAGGGGCAAGATCTGACTTGGACACCTTTCCCACCGAAAATCCTCTGAGTTACTGGGTCTTGAGGATGGATCACTGGCCAAAGCTTGCACAGTATGCAATTGTGCTACTGGCCTGTCCTGCATCCAGCGTTCTTTCGGAACGTACATTCAGTGCTGCTGGAAGGCTTTGTAACCGATCACAAGGTGTGTCTGTCCACCGACTCGGTCGATCGACTGACCTTCAGAAAAATGAATCAGTCTTGGATCACCACCAGCTACCAAGCACCTGATGCTGATGTAACCGAATAATTTTTTTTAAATGTCAGATCCCTTCAAAGTCTGCCTATGCTGATGCTGAGTGACTATCCTGTTATGCTGAGTGACAACTCCTCTTCCTCCTCAATGATCATGCTGATAGCTTGTAAGAACATTTTTGGTTCTGGGCGCCGCCACCAGTGCCTAAGGCCCTATTTTTCAGCCCCTGTTTAACAGGGGCATGTAATTACAATTTTTGGTGCAATTCTTTGCAGCAGGGCTAGTTCCTGCACTCCAACTAGAGTATCTGTGAGGGGTTGCAGTGTTGTGGCACCAGCACCAGTGCCTAAGGCCCAATTTTTCAGCCCCTGTTTAACAAGGGCGTGTAATTACAATTTTTGATGCAATTCTTTGCAGCAGGGCTCGTTCCTGCGCTCCAACTAGAGTATCTGTGAGGTGTTACAGTGTTGTGGCACCAGCACCAGTGCCTAAAGCCCAATTTTTCAGCCCCTGTTCAACAGGGACATGTAATTAGAATTCTTGATCTAATATTTCACAGCAGGGCCCGTTTCTGCGCCCACCAAGAGTAACTGTGAGGACTTACAGTGTTGTGGCACCAGCACCACCACCAAAGCCCCTATTTTTCTGGCCCTGTTCAACAGGGGCATGTAATTACAATTCTTGATCTAATATTTTACAGCAGGGCCCTGTGAGGGCTGACAGTGTTGTGGCAACACCAACACCTAAGGCCCAAATTTCTGCTGCGTATATAGGGCAGGCCCCTACTTTTAAACATCCAACTTACAAACGACTCCTACTCGCAAACGGAAGGAGACAACAGGAAGTGAGATGAAATCTACCCCTAGGAAGGGAAATTCTCTCCTGTAATGCCGCGTACACACGAGCGAACTTTACACCAGACTTGGCCTGGTGGACCAGAGTCCGCCCGGCAATCCGATCATGTGTAGGCTCCCGCTGACTTTCTTTCCCAAAAGTCCAACGGACCTAGAAATGAAACATGTTTCAAATCTCTCCATCATAACTCCGCCGGACTCAGTTCCTGACGGAAAGCCCGTTCATCTGTAGGCTGGTCCGATGGACCAGATACGACGCAAGGGCAGGGTACTGCATCTTGCGCTCGCTGCAATAGGAAAAAACAATTTTCCTATTGCGGTGTGCGTGGGGCATACCAGGCCCTTAGGTCTGGTATGGATTTTAAGGGGAACCCCCACGCTGAAAAATCAGCGTGGGGTCCCCCCAAAATCCATACCAGACCCCGATCCAAGCACACAGCCCGGCCGGTCAGGAAAGGGGGTGGGGACGAGCGAGCACCCCCCCCTCCTGAACTGTACAAGACAGCATGCCCTCAACATGGGGGGTGGGTGCTTTGGGGGAGGGGGGCCCTGCGGCCCCCCTCCCCCAAAGCACCTTGTCCCCATGTTGATGAGGACAAGGGTCTCTTCCCGACAACCCTGGCCATTGGTTGTCAGGGTCTGCAGGCGGGGGGCTTATCAGAATCCGGGAGCCCTTTTTAATAAGAGGGCCCCCAGATCCCGGGCCCCCCACCCTATGTGAATGAGCATGGGGTACATGGTACCCCTACCCGGTCTTCTGCCTTCTGCCTTCTTGTCTTCCTCCCTCTTCTCATGACCAGAAACTGTGATGGCATAAGGGGGCAGGGTCACCATATAAGTCATATCAGAGCGCTCAGAGAGCATTCCAGCCAGAGAGAGCGTCATGTCAACATCGCAAGTAGAGAAAAGGGAGGAAGACAAGAAGGCAGGAGGCAGAAGACCGGGCCACCCCTAGCAAAAGAGCGGCAAAATAGCAGAAGATAGTGGAGGAGCCCGGCAGAGGACCCCGAGAGCGCGGAGAAGAGGTCAAACAACGGGAGAAGAGGCCGGAGACAGCGGAGAAGAACCGGAGAGACCCCCGAAGTTGGAAAAAGACCCCCAAAGCCGGAAGAAGACCCCCGGAGCTGTCTAATAAATTACTTTAAAAACCTGTGTAGTGTGTTTTTTTATTGACACTTTTCCCCCCAGGTGAATGGGTAGAGGTACCATGTACCCCATACTCATTAACATAGGGTGGGGGGCCGGGATCTGGGGGCCCTTATTTTAAAGGGGGCTCCCGGATTCCGATAAGCCCCCCGCCCGCAGACCCTGACAACCAACAGCCAGGGTTGTCGGGAAGAGGCCCTTGTCCTCATCAACATGGGGACAAGGTGCTTTGGGGTGGAGGGCCGTAGGGTTCCCCCTCTCCCAAAGCACCCCCCATGTTGAAGGCATGCGGCCTGGTACGGTTCAGGAGGGGGGGTGCTCGCTCGCCCCACCCTCTTTCCTGACCGGCCGGGCTGCGTGCTCGGATCGGGGTCTGGTATGGATTTTGGGGGGACCCCACGACGATTTTTCAGTGTAGGGGGTTCCCCTTAAAACCCATACCATACCTAAGTGCCTGGTATGCCCCACGACGGGGCTCACAAGGTGCCAATTTCGCCGATAAAAGCGGCGAGATTGACTTTCTTTTCTAGTCCTGCCATACACAAGTCACATTCAAAATGAACCGACTTGTCCGTGTGAGGGCAAGTTCATTCATTCTGAAAGTCTGCTGTAACTCCGGCGAAAGTCCGTCGGGAAGACCGGCGGACCTAGTCTGCTGGAAAGTCCAGTCGTGTGTAGGCAAGTCCATCCGTTCAGAAAGTCTGGCGGAAGTCCGGCGGGAAGAACGTCGGACCTAGTTTCCCAGAAAGTCCGGTCGTGTGTACGTGGCATAAGAGTTAATATGGGAAAAACTTTCTCCTTTCCACTGATGCTTTATCACCAATCCTTGTTTCACAAAGAACCCCACATTTTCAAAAAACATTTGTCATTAGGACAAAAAGTGAGGTGAAATCTTCTGAAGAGGAGCAAAACAAATGTCACAGGGGTGATAACCCTTCCCTATGTTTCCCAAAAAGCTTAAAATAGATTTTTTAGCTGGAGCTAAACACGTAAAAAATGTACCAGTTCAAAATTACAAACAGATTCTACTTAACAACAAACCTACAGTCCCTGTCTTGTTTGCACCGCCTGTATACTGCTGTTCAGAGTATATAGGGCCTGGTGGCCCCACACCTTTCCTTTTTTAAATTTGGGTGCGGGGTTTCCCTTAATATCCATACAAGACCCAAAGGGCCTGATAATGGACTGGGCGTACCCATGCCGTTTGTCTCACTGATTTTTATCCATATTGCCAGGACCCGACATTACATTAAAGCCGCAAGCAGTTTTAAATGACTTTTATTCCTTTAAAAATGTCATTTTGTGCAGGGACTGTTCTAAGCACGGGAAACATGTGCCACTTTACAGGCATACCATAGACACCCCCAGGTACGATATTTAAAGGAATATTTAACTTTTTTTTTTTTTTTTACTTTAAGCATCAATAAAATCACTGCTCCCAAAAAAACGGCCGTTTTTAAAACTTTTTTTTGCATTGATATATGTCCCCTGGGGCAGGACCCAGTTCCCCAAACTGTTTTTAGGACAATACCATGCAAATTAGTCTTTAAAATGAGCACTTTTGATTTTGAACGTTCGAGTCCCATAGACGTCAATGGGGTTCTAACGTTCGTGCAAATTTTCGGTCCGTTCGCAGGCTCTGGTGCGAACCGAACCGGGGGGTGTTCGGCTCATCCCTCATCACTGGTATAGGTTCACCTTATCAACAGTTCAATCATCTCACATGGTCTCATTTACATACCCTTGCAGAGCGCTGTGTGTTGTCAAGCACACACAAGATTCACATGGTTGTGATATGGTTGCCTGGTCTTTACCTGACTGCTGTCCCTGGTTTGGATGGGATTCCTCACCTCAGCCCCGGGAGAGATCATCATCCCTGTCCCTTGTCTTCCTTTGGATATAGGTTGGGTGTTGCTATTGGACCACTTTGTAAGTTGTAGACCCCCCTTTTTTCGATAGGTTCTCCTTTTAAAGGGTATCCTATATTTATTAATTTGTTATTGATTTAATTTCAGAGCATTTTAATACTGATGAGTGGCGTGAGCCATGAAAGGTGCATCGAGTACACTTTGAACTGATGCCCAGACAAGTTTGGCTCACTAAGAGCAATTGCTTATGTTTATTATTAATGGATGAATGATCTATGAAATTGTATTGCTAATCATGTTGTATTAAGTGAACTGTTATTTACAGTATATCATGTCTTTTATGTCAAAATTAGGTACCGTATATACTCGAGTATAAGTCGTTCCGAGTATAAGTCGAGGCCCTAATTTACCACAAAAAAATGGGAAAAACTTATTGACCCGAGTATAAGACGAGGGTGAGAAATGCACAGCTACTGTAAGTGGAAAAGAGGGTCAACAATGCCCATTTGCAGCCTCACTGTGCCCATTTGCAGCCTCACTGTGCCCATTTGCAGCCATAGGTCCCCTGAACTTCAAACTCGGTAGTTAAGGGTTCCTAGATGCCCCCTAGCTGCAGCCAAAATTTGGGGTCTCTGAACCCAAAGGGTCCCGAAATGACATTGCAGCAGATGGACACAGTTGACCGAATTTGGGGCCCTGTATCTCAGGGCCACTTAGTGCTAAGAACCCGAAATTTGGTGTGCAAACCCAGTGGAACTAGCACCATAACATTTCCAAAGCTGGGGTTTCTAGCACCAAGTGGCCCCGAGATACAGGGCCCCAAAAATCAATTCAGAAAATGTCAAGCACTTTTCTACAGCAGAGAATGACATTTTCCGAACCAGTTTGGGGGCCCTGTATCTCAGGGCCCCTTAGTGCTAGAAACTTCAGCTTTGGATATGTTGTGGTACCAGTTCCACTGGGTTTGCACACCAAATGTGGGGTTCTTAGCACCAAGTGACCCTGAGATATGGGGCCTCAAACTCGGTTCAGAAAATGTCAAGCACTTTTCTGTAGCAGAGAATGACATTTTCTGAACCGATTTTGGGGCCCCGTATCTCGGGGCCACTTAGTGCTAGGAACTTCAGCTTTGGATATGTTGTGTAAACAGGTCCACAGGGTTTGCACACCAAATTTGGAGTTCCTAGCACCAAGTGGCCCTGAGATACGGGGCCCCAAAGTCGGTTCGGAAAATGAAATTTTTTGCTGCAGAAAAGTGCTTGACTCGAGTATAAGTCGAGGGGGGCACTTTCAGCACTAAAAAATGTGCTGAAAAATTCGACTTATACTCGAGTATATACGGTATATAGAAAATCCGCCCCCTCCTACACCCAAAACGCTGCGCTGATGGAAAATAGACCTTAAACCTAAGCTGCTGCTTGAAGTGTAACAACCATAAATACAAAAATTTGATTCACCACAACCTAGCCCCAAGTGAACTCAAATAGCAGCGCTAAATGAAATCCTAATCATAAATTAAATAAAAAAGTGATGAAATAAAATATCCACCAGTGATAAACTTATATACTCACTCCTTCCTACTACTGTGCATTAAAATAATATGATCTATATTCACAAATATAGTGCGCATAACCAATTACGTGAATATCATAGGTGTACACAAAAATATATATAAAATTAAAATATATATATATATATATATATATATATATATATATATATATAACACCAGTGTAAATAAGTCCACAAATGTGTAAAAAAAGTCCAAAAAATATTGATCCGTGACATGATACAGTGTAGATCTCCACTTTAAGTAACTCTTCCACCGCACCTCTGTGACTGTGAATCCACTCCCCTTAGGTTAATACACTCACCAGCTACTTTCGCCCACACTCTCGTGTTGGGCCACAAAGCTTTATCCCACACAGAAAAGGGAAATAAATGGTCTCCAATAGTTCACCTTTACATATCCAGAGTGTAATGATAAAGAGCTCTCTCCACATGAAAAAAAGAAAATGATCCAATAGTGCAATAACGTAATGATATTTATTAAAATAACACACTCCTCCACCATTAAACTCACATCTTTAAAAATCACTGCAAGCTCAAAACAGCACAGCACAGCACAGCAAGCTGTCACAGCAACAACTCCAAACAGTAAAACCAGTGTATGGTGGTCGCAGCAGACCCAGGTACTGCGCTCTCTAATACCAGTCTCACCCGATCCCTGGTGTTACTAGGACCCACTTCCGCACTTCCTCGTATGGCGCTCCCTGTCACAGCGTCCTACGTCACAAGCGTTTGATTGCCGTGTAGCCACGCCCCGACATGTTTCGTCATGAAGACTTAATCATGGGATTGGCTACACGGCCCGGCAATCATTCCTTTATACCCTCTGCTCCTGATCCGAGCAGAAATAACCTTACTGCGCCTACGCGCTCCCTGTGTCCCCGCTCGCACCATACATCACTATTACAATGCAGCAGAGCATGTAAGGTTCCATTTATCATAATTTTAATATACATATCAAAACATTTAATCCAATAGTACTAATATTAAAATGAGGATTTCTCCTCCACACACATTTAAAAGTGGGCTAATTCTCCCTTATGTGGATTAAAACTACATTAAAACTGAGGGACATCACTCCCTTTAACAAGTGGTTAGATATGGAAAATTACATAAAAATAAAAATAAAGATCCATTAATACTACCCTATCAACGAATTAATCTACATCATTAACCCAATAAATACCTCAAAGTTGCCCTTAAGAAAAATATTTATATCCTTCCTACAACCCGAGAGGAGGACAGTGGTTCTTTACTTCTCAATAGCAAACATTCATGCTTATATATATGAACCATATATCCTCCTCACCTCCCGAAATTCAAATCTTTTTTATTTTTATTTTATATTGTATTTAGAGAATATTTAACCCAATACTTAGAGTTTAAAAATACCAGTGTATCCCCTAAAATGCTATAGATAGTTAAACCTACATCCAAAAATAGATCTTACTGAATCATCAACAGAACAACCAAGAAAAATGGGGGGTAGGGGGGGGGAGGGGGGAAAGGAAAGGAGAAAATTGTGACAAGGTACCAAAGATTATTGATACTTTTTAACTTGATTAATAAACAATTTAATGATCAATATAAACTAGATATTTATTCAGTGACATGCCTCATATAAAGTCCCATTCTTTCCTCTTCCTTTTTGTTTAACCACTTCCAGACCGCCTCACGCAGATATACTGCGGCAGACGGGCACATACAGGCAGATTAACGTACCCGTACGTTGCCCTTTAAGAGGCGGCTCGCGGGCGCGCACGCGCCGCCGGCGGCACCCGCTGGGAGCTCCGTGATTGCATGTCCCGTGGACCCGATGTCTGTGGGGATACCCGCGATCGTCTCACGTTGAGGAAGAATGGGGGGATGCTAATGTAAACAAGCATTTCCCCATTCTGCCTAGTGACACTGTCACTGATCTCTGCTCCCTGTGATCGGGAGCAGCGATCAGTGTAGTGTAACACACAGCCCCTCCCCCCACAGTTAGAAATTCTTCCTAGGATACACTTAACCCCTACAGCGCCAACTAGTAGTTAACCCCTTCACTGCTAGTGACATTTTTACAGTAATCAATGCAATTTTTTAGCATTGATCGCTGTCTTAATGCCAATGGTCCCAAAAATGTATCAAAATTGTCTGATATGTCCGCCATAATGTCGCAGTCATGATAAAAATCGCTGATCGCCGCCATTACTAGTAAAAAAAAAAAAATATCAATAAAAATGCCATAAAACTATGGCATAAAACTATCCCCTATTTTGTAGACACTATAACTTTTGCGCAAACCAATCAATCGCTTATTGCGTTTTCTTTTTTTTACCAAAAATATGTAGAAGAATACGTATACGCTTAAACTGAGGAAAAAAAATGTTTTTTTAAATATTTTTGGGGGATATTTACTATAGCAAAAAGTAAAAAATCTTTTTTTCAAAATTGTCGCTATTTTTTTGTTTATAGCGCAAAATATAAATACCGCAGAGGTGATCAAATACGACCAAAAGAAATCTCTATTTGTGGGAAAAAAAGGACACCAATTTTGTTTGGGAGACCGGTCGCACGACTGCACAATTGTCAGTTAAAACAATGCATTGCCGAATCACAAAAAGTGCTCTGGTCAGGAAGGGGATAAATTCTTCCGGGGCTGAAGTGGTTAAACATATATTAGGGATGGAGGTTTGCTACTGCTATAATTAGGTTGTGTCAGGTCACATTATTACTATAATAAGGTATTTCTTTTTTTTTTCAATAGTTTTTATTCAATTTTGTCAACATACAAAAGGTTTGTCATACATCAATATGTATTGTAGACGGTGATACAGATGACCATAGCTAACAAAATTGTGCATCTATATAATATTGGTGTGGTTTTTAATGAATATGTATAGGTCAAGAGGTGCTGTCTCTCTCCACCAGCCACCCCTTTGGGAGCTTACTGTGACTCGGTGAAGGGACAGCGCCTGCAAGCCCATGCTTCTATTGTAACAATATGCAATAGGTTCAACCGGACTGTTGCTGTTAGCTGTTAGCAATTATTCACCAAGAGCATATAGCTCGTAACTAATAGGAAATAAACAAACAGGGAACAACTCTGAGACAAAAAGGAAATGAAAGAACTCGAACCGTCATAAGAGTACAATTACTAAGGACTCCTTCGGAGGATAGGGATGGTTTACAGGTTCATCGCCTATTGGGAGTTTTCTCATTCTTATTATGTTTTGTTTACGTTGTACCAATTTATCAATGGTTGCCAGTATAGAAGGAATTTTGCGTGTTTTCCCTCAATGAATGCCAGCATGCTTTCATAAGTATAGTGTATGAACAGTGTGCGTATAGCCTCTTTTACCTCTGGGTGGTTCGGAGATCTCCACAGTCTAAGTATTACTAACTTAGCTGCTAGGAATAAGTGGGTGGTAAATTTCCTATGGAGTGGTGGTATGCCTTTGATGCCTACATTCAGGAGAGCTAGTGAAGGGGAGTATTGGGTCGGTAGACCTGTCACTTGGTGTAGGATTGTGAAAATGTTGGACCAAAATTTGGCTAATCTCCCGCAGTTCCATAGAACATGAAAGATGGTGCCTGACTGCTTACAATTTCTCCAACACAGAGGAGATGTGGAGGGATCAAATTTAGCTATCCTGTATGGTATCAGGTACCATCTTTGTATGACCTTGTGGGAGAGTTCCCAAAGGTTGGTGTATTGTAGGGCCTTGTTCTATTGTTTGTCTGAAAAAGAATCATTAAGGTTTTTTTTCCTATGCTTGCATGGAGTTTGTTTTTGCGAGTATGGACTTGTCATGGAGAAAATTGTAGAATAGTGAGATACTTCCTTTACAATATTCCTTAGCAGTGAAGTAGAATTGGATTTGCCAGAATAAGTTGTATTTAAGAGTGTTGTTGCTTTTCATATAGGATGCTACTCGGATGTGATTAAATTGCTCTGAGGCAGGTAAACCATACTCCAATTGTAAATAAGCGAATGGTTTTATCCGATACCGATTTTACTCCTCGATTTGTCCATCTATTCAGGTTTAATTCTGGGATTATCAAAGCTAGGGAGGATATGGGTATTGAAAGGGGAATAGTAGGAGATGACAAAGATTTGGAAGTCACCATAGTCTTCCAGGAATTCAGGGTTGCTAAAATTGGTAGAGGAAGATCAGTGGACTTGGATTTAAAGTGGGGATAAGCTAGGGCATATTCATATAAGCTACCTCCTGGTATCAGAGCTTGTTCAATGCTCCCCCAAAGTGGGGTAGGTTAGTTAGGAAACCATCCTCTAAGCTGTGCTAATATTGCCGCTAAATGGTAGTCAGCTAAGACTGATAATCCTACCCCACCTGCTTTCTTTGACTTGCGAAGCTTCGAAAAAGCGCTCCTGACTTTCTTGCTTTCCCAATGGTATCTAGAAAGTATTGTTTGTAAGGCGTGAAAGAATTTTCGGGGACCTGAAATGGGTACTGTACGGTATATATAAAGTAATTGTGGTAGGAGTTGCATTTTGAAGGCTGCCAGCCTTCCTGACCATGATAATGTATGTTTGCTTAAGTTTTCTAGTCCCACTTGTAATTTACGCTCTAGTGGGAGGTAGTTAGCATTGAATAATTGTTCAGGTTGGGAGGTGAGTTTAATCCCTAGGTTGGTAATTTCATGGGAATCCCACACATATGGGAATTTAGTTTGCAGGTCCAATTTGTCACGTGGATTTACTCCCAAATCCAAGATATAAAATTTGGCGTCATTTACTTTGTAGTATGACACCATACCTTTGTAATAGGTGAGACACATGTTCCAGGGAAGACACCAGATTTGTGAGAATTAAGATCACGCCATGCACAAATAGGCTAATAACGTGTTTACGGTTATTGATCATAAAACCATGTATGTTAGGATTTTGTCTAATGCTGGCAGCTAATGGTTCCATTAACAAATAAAAAATAAGGGGAGACAGTGGATATCCCTGGGGAGTGCCATTTGTGATCCTAAAGGGCTTAGATAGCATGCCCAATGTATACACCCGAGCCGATGGACAATTATAGAGGGCTAATATTGTAGAAAGCAAATGGCCTGGGAAGCCAAATTTTTCCAACGTTGTTGTTAGGTACATCCAGTGTACTCTATCGAACGCCTTCTCTGCGTCCAAAGCCAGAAGCAGAGAAGGCGTCCAATGTTTCTTAGCCAGATGGATTACGTCTATTAGCCATTTGGTGGCATAAGATGTTTGTCTTAAATTTCTTGTAATATTCCC
Source organism: Lithobates clamitans (assembly GCA_037952925.1). Lineage (NCBI taxonomy): Eukaryota > Metazoa > Chordata > Amphibia > Anura > Ranidae > Lithobates > Lithobates clamitans. The sequence goes on along the minus strand of JBBGZY010000089.1, from coordinate 2,601,884 downwards.
CTGTCAGTCCATCCGGTCCTAGGGGATTTGTTATTGGGGAGAGTATCTATAACCTTCAGTATTTCAGACAGGGAGAAGGGGGTATTTAGCTCCTGGAGTTGTGAAGGGGAGAGCTGAGGTAGGTTAATGTCTGTTAAAAAAATAACTGCTTCTGAGTGATATGGTTGTGCAGTGCAGCTATCCTGATTTAAGTTATAAAGGGACCCACAGTATTCGCTAAAGTCATCGGCAATGTTTTGGGAGTCAAAAATATTTTTTGTTTGGACTTAGGGTTAATGAGATGAGGTATTTTGGTTTTAAAGCATTGGCCCTGCAGTTTGCGAGCAAGTGCTTTCCCTGCTGGACAAATAGAAGGACATTTTCAGCCTTCTCTCAGTTTGTTTGAAGGATTGGAGTAGTTCTAATCTAAGGTCATGTCTCGGGGTAGTGAGTTTTGCGCTGATGAGGGATGTAGGATTTTTTTTGTTTTGAGCTTCGAGGGTACTCATCTCTGATGCCGCGTACACACGGTCGGACTTTTCGTCTACAAAAGTCCAACGGACGCTGACGGACTAAATCTGGCTGGTAATCCGATCGTGTGTGGGCTTCTCCGGACTTTCAACTGACTTTTTTAGCCTCAAATCCGACGGACTTTAGATTTGAAACATGCTTCAAATCTTTACGTCGTAACTACGACGGACCCCGAAGTCCGCTCGTCTGTATGCTAGTCCGACGGACAAAAAAACGACGCATGCTCATAAGCAAAAAATAAACGGAAGCACTCGGTCTAGTAAAACTAGTGTTCGTATTGTAGGTAGCACATTCCTCACGCTGCAAAATCTGTGATCGTTGAACGCAGCGCATTTAATGTCTTCTTTACGAATGCTATAAAGAACGAAAATGTTTTGCTGTTCATATTCAAACAGAGTTCTCCCAAACAGATTTCTGGATTCTTTTTCTCTTTGATCTCATTAATGACATGGTATGCTTTTTCAAAACAATGTTTCCATACTAATAATACTTTTTAAACTTTTTTTTTTTTTTGGTGGAGTCATCTTTTCTTGTAATTTTTATCCAGATATTTATTTTATGATTGTTGTGGAACTTTTTTCTGTTTATCTATAAATTTTTTTGTAAAGTTACCACAGGGAACCCATTTTTATATATATTTTTTAAATTTTTTTTAATGTTTGTAAAGTTACCACAAAGAACCCTTTATAATTTTTGTTTTTATAGTGATTTGTTTTTTTTTTTATATAAAGTTAACCCAAAGAACCGTTTTTGGTTATGTATCTTTTTTTTTTTAAATACTTACCACTCGAACATTATTAACATTATTTTAATCTATTTTTGTTGTGTTTTTGCAAAATCAATGAGATTGTTGTCCCTTGTTAATTTAAAACATTGTGTCTAAAATCTATGATTTAAAATAAAAAACCTAAACTCAAAAAAGATCCATTTATTTATGGTCTAAATAAAATAAAGAGGAAGTCAACGCTGGAAAAAGTATGTGTACAAGAAAATGGGGATCTTGAGGAGTCCATATAAGAGGGAGCACAATCTGGTCCAAGAATCCCAGAGATCAACAGCACCAGCAGATGATATAGATGTCCCCAGACTGTGGTACTACAACAGCCTGCGTCTTCTGTCAGACCAGACTGAACCCAAGTCATCACTTTCTTCTCTTCCCTGCAGCCTTTCCTCCACGCTGCCCTGCAGCCTTCCCTGCAGCCTTCCCTGTAGCCTTCTTTCGAGGCTGTGGCTCTGGTGTTTCAGTTGTGGCAGGAGGAGGAGGAGGAGGGGGGGCTGCCTCATGTAGTTGGGTGTTTCGTGTTAGCGTGCCCTGCAGCCCCTTCTGGATTGTTTCCCCAAATAGTCGCTCACAAATGAGGCGCTGCTCCCAATCCATTTGAAGAAGCCTGCTGGCTAAGTAGCAGCCATAGGACTCTTCCGCTTCGGGGGGGCTCTTTAAAAAATGGGTGGCCTCTTGCATGAGGCGCATGGAAGCCTCCTGTGTGACCGTCCCCTTCCTGGCCCTTTTTTTGGGAAGGTGGAGGGGAGGCACTTGGGATTCGGTCAGGCTCCTACTGGGCCCAGCCACCTCACTTGGCCCAGCCACCTCACTTGGCCCAGCCACCTCCTGCCTGACACTGGGCCCAGCCTCCTCCAGGATGATGGTGAATCCGGCCTCCTCCAGGCTGTCCATGGGCCCGGTCTCCTCCTGCCTGCCACTTTCCCCACATTCATCCTGGATGGACTCATCCTGTGTATAAAAAAAGGACAATAGTTTTAGTATATTTTTTTGGGTTCATCAATGACACACAGTTTGCTTCTCATGACTAGCAAATTCAATGTGAATACATCTCTTTAATAAAAGAGTCTAATCAGACACCCTAATTATTTCAAGCAGGTGCCAAACATATTTAGCCACTACTGTCAATTTATATGTATACACAATTTTGAGGGCAAAATTATTTTAGACAATTATAACATCCAGTTAACATCATTAATATTAGTACAGTAAATATTTGTTAAAATAATTTACCTGACTCCAGATGGTCATATCCGGTTCATCCAGGATGGAAGACCCAGCTTGCTCCTCATCAGCCTCTGCTGGGGTGGAGGGAAGGGTGGAGGGAAGGGTGGAGGGAAGGGTTGAAAGTGATGTCCTGGCTTCAGTCTGGTCATCAAGAAAATGGAGTTGATTGTAGTACCACAGCCTGGGTACATAAACATCATCTGCTAATGCTCCTGATCTCATTGATTCCTGGATCTTCTTATGTTCCCTCTTATACATGTTCCTCAAGACCCCAATTTTCTTGAGCAATGTCTCCATTGTTGCTTCCGGGATGGTCGCCTGGACAAAGGACAGAAGTCTCTCCAGCGTTGACTTCCTCACATGCTTTGCATAATACTGTGGGTGTTTCACCTCCCACAAATTCCTCATCTCTCTATATTTAGAAATAAAAGCAGTAAGGAACTCTGGATCCTTAAATAGGGGATTCACAATGTCTGTATAAAAGATAAAGTCACAAGACAAAAAACACTTATTAGGTTTCTGCTAAACCCTCATCATCTTATCCCTATATAGGCCTCATCAATCTGTCAAGCCATATAGGCTGCTTGCTACAAAGTCTTGACCAAAAGTATAAATTTTAAATTACCTTCGTTTAGTAGCGTCCCGGTCCACTATCACCTACGCACAGAACGTACGTACGACACAATATGTAACAGCGCTTTATACACTGCACATGTGTAATACTACGCCTATTTGGCCCGCCCCTGATGTTCTTTTTGTTTACGCATATAACCCGCCCTTGACTCTACGCACAGAACGTACGTACGACACGTGCACAAGGCCCCTCTTTATACACTACGCATGTGTGAAACTCCGCCTGCGTCGCCCGCCCCTGACGTTCAATTTTAACTCATGTTCTCCGCCCCTTAATTCTACGCACAGAACGTACGTACGACACGTGCGCAAGGCCCCTCTTTATACACTACGCATGTGTGAAACTCCGCCTGTGTCGCCCGCCCCTGACGTTCGATTTTAACTCATGTTCTCCGCCCATTTTTAGTTACGGCGCGTAGTGGGGTGAATAATGGCGGAGACACATGACATGTTTACTACCTCAGGTAGCGAAAAAAGCCCGGAGGCTGGAACGTCAAGATCTGTGAGGCCTAGATTTAAGGCCTCCAATATGTCCTTTGAAGAGATGGTGGAGATGGTGGCCATTCTTCAAAAAAAGGACTATGATGGGAAGTATGGGCCGTACGCCCAGCCAAATTTGCGCAAGGCCAAAATAATGGCGAAGGTGGTGGACACTTTACAGGCTTATTTTGGTGGGGTACAGCGCTCCAAGGATCAAATTAGAAAAAGATGGTCTGACCTGAAACTCAGGGAGCCGGATCAGTTCAGACAGATCCGTAAAGTGCTGCAAAAAAGTAAGTACCTGTGTTTTCATCTTGTGTTGATTACCTCGTATACCGCTCCATGTGCTTTTCATTCCTATACGATTGTTTGCATCGTTTGAAACGATCTTTTAATAAACATCGTTACATATCTATATATAATATATACATATATATCTCTCTCTATATATATACACATAGACATATATATATATATATATATATATATATATATATATATATATATATATATACACACATATACATATACATATATATATATATATACAGACATATACATATACATATATATATATATATACACATATATATATACGCATATATATATATATATTTATGGTTGGAGCCCTATGTCCGATATGGACATAGATAACACTTATAGTAAAGATAAGACTTACCATCGGAAATAGACCTGAAAGTGTGGACTTACCATATGAAATGGACCTGAAAGTGTGCCTTGGTCTAATGGCCGGTATGCCAAAATAAGGGGGCATACCCTGGTTTAAGAAATGATTATTCTGTAAGAGAAATGAATGAAATGAATAGTTTGAGAAATGCTGTGAAATGGGGATGGGAGGGTGGGTATCGCGTACAGGAAACCGACAAGCACCACAGGTGAGCGGGCTGCTTAAATACCCCCCCCGGGCTCCTCCCATAAATTCAGGCCACCACACTGGCCTTCCTACTTATGGTTGGAGCCCTATGTCCGATATGGACATAGATAACACTTATAGTAAAGATAAGACTTACCATCGGAAATAGACCTGAAAGTGTGGACTTACCATATGAAATGGACCTGAAAGTGTGCCTTGGTCTAATGGCCGGTATGCCAAAATAAGGGGGCAAAAACATTCAGGTAGGGTTATAATTTTTATTGGTTTTCAGTTATTTATTGAGCCAATTTGGAGAATGCCTGTGCCATCTCTGTTTGCGGATTGGGGATATACCGGGCGAAGCAGGCTGATTTCCACCTGCCTAGTCTTTTGATGATGTGGTCTGGAACCCCGTGGCGGGACGCTGCGGAGGCTGCTCCGATGCGGAAAGAGTGTCCGGAATACTGACTAGGGTTAAGGTGAAGATTGCAGAGAAGTATCCTTATGTGTTTCACGAACTGAGAGGCGCTTAAGGGTTTAACTGGGAATGGTAGAAGGGGACTGCTGTCTGGTTGCTCAGGCAGGAGTGACAGGAGTTGGTTGAGTACAGCGACTGGACACCAGCTGTTGTTGGTTTTGTAGAGGTGAATGTTCACTCCTGAGCCCGTTTGCTGGGTTTTAGAGACCTCGAGGTGCAGGATGAAATGGTCTTGGTATCGAAGCAAGTGCCGTCTGCATAGTACTTGGTCTGTGGGTTTGTTAGAGGTGAATTCGCCAGGCCGCAAGAACCCATAGTAAGCTAAATATACGGCTGCTTGTAAGACCGTGCTGGGGAGCAGACCGAATGGCGAAGTAGCCAGAATAGTTGACATGTCCCTAAAGATGGGCCCCGTAATGGGTAAGCGCTTAGTGCTGATGACTGGTTGTCGTTTCTGAATTCCCCTTAGAATGGCTCGTATAGCGTGTGATGAGAACAGTGAAGATTTCGTGGGGTCTTCAAGCGCCATGAAATGTTGAATGCCGGCTAGGTATAGCCGGATGGTATTGTAGGATAAGGCCAGCTGCGTGTGGCAGTGTGCAGTGAAGGCCAGTACCTGTTTGATATCTGTTGGTCCTTTACGGCAGGAGGTGAGGAATTTATTGAAGGCCTTCTAAGCTGTCTGGTAGGCTTTGAGTGTGTTGTGGGAGAGGGAATGATTTATGAGTTGCGTAGCTCCGTGTAGATGTTGAACTAGTCCAGGGTCAGTTGTGACCAGACAGGGATAGGGGCCGACATTGGATCGGCATCGGGAACCTGTTTGAAAAAGGAGGTATAATTGAAACGTGACAGTGCGTCAGTTGCTGAGTTGTATCTGCCGGGAATAAATGCACAGTGTATATTGAACTGATGCTGTAAAGACAGTTGTACCAACCTGCGCAGGAAGGACATGACTGCTAGGGACTTGGACCTGCCTCTGTTGATGATGTCTGCCGTGGCCTGGTTGTCGGTGGTGAAGACTACGGTTTGTCCTGTCCAGTGGTGGCCCCAGAGTTGTGCAGCTGCCACTATGGGATAAAGCTCAAAGAGGGCAGATGTTTGGGAAAAGCCGGGTATCAACAGTATCTGTTGAGGCCAGGGTCCTGAAAACCAATGATGGCCAAAAATTGCCGCGAAACCTGTGGAGGCTGCAGCATCCGTCACCACCTGGGGTGAATGGACCGAAACCATAGGTATAAATAGAGATATGCCATTCCAGGCGGACAAGAATTCCTCCCACATAGATAGGTCCGCTATAGCTGCGGAGTCTAGATTCAAAATCTGATCGGGGTCTTGAGTTTCTGACAGAAATCTAAGCAGGCATGATACAAATGTGCGGCCTTGTGGGATAATTCGCATAGCGAAGTTGAGCATACCCAGGAGAGACTGCAACTGTTTTTTGGTACAGCCCTTGGTGTGTGTAAACTCGTGAAGGACTGCCCTAATGCGTGTTAGTTTGTCGGGGGGGAGACTGGCTTGCATCGCGCAGGTATCCAAGCTGACCCCGAGAAAGGTGATGATGTTTGCTGGGCCATCGACTTTGTGCTCGGCGATAGGAACATTGAGGTTTCCAAAAATCACTCTAAGTTTGTCGAGATCTCCTGGGGGCTTGCTGGGCAGTTCTATCAGTAGGAAGTCATCCAGATAATGGATGACTTCATGGCATTGACCCTTGTGTAATAGTATCCAAACGAGGGACTGAGAGAACGTGTCGAAGAGCCACGGGCTACTCTTCGAACCGAAGGTGAGTTTTGTAGCAAAATAATATGCTTCCTTCCATTTGATGCCATGCCAGCACCAAAGGGATGGGTGGATGGGCAGGAGCTTGAAAGCATCCGAGATGTCGGCTTTGGAGAGCCAGGCACCTGTGCCTGCTTTGATGATCGCTTGTATTGCCATGTCAACGGAGGAATATTTTAGGGAAAACTCTTCGGAGGGGATCAGGGAATTGAGACTGGGTATGTGGGAAGAATGAGGCGCAGACAGGTCATACACCAAACGCAATTTATTTGAGAACTTGCCCTTGACAAGCCCAATAGGGCTGACTCTCCATGTGCTGAAAGGGGGGCAAGTGAAAGGGCCTATCACGTAGTCTCGATCTACCTCTGCCTGTAAGAGCTGATCTATGGCTTGTTCGTCAATGGCTGCCGAACGAAGATTGGCACATTCGTGAGTACTGTGGGGTAGTGAAATGAGGCCGGTGTGAAAGCCTGCTGTGAAGCCTTGGATAAGGTAAGTGGCCAGGGAAGGGGTGGGATGTGAAGTGAGATACAGTCCTAACCATAAGAGGTTGATCCGGCTTAGTCATGCCCTCTTGTGTTGTTTGACTTCACACAAATTCCTAGGGTGTGCTCTTTGGCATAAGGTGCAGATGTGAAGTAGACGGCACTGGCTGAAGTTGCAGGACCCATAGTTAAAGTTGTTACAGATGGCTGCCCCTCCCACGGTTCGGACTGGGCGTCCGAGTTTGTCCACCTGAAGCGTTGGTTCAGGGATCGACTGACCCTGAACTGTACCTGAGGTAGAGGGGAACTCGAAGGGCCGTCTGATCGCCGCATTGGCGCACCAGGTGGCAGTGTGGGTGGAAGACTGACAAATCGCACACAGAGGTGAGCGTAAGCCGGCAAAGTGGCGGCAGAAGAGCTCTGTGTCCATGAAACTCCAATCTGTCGTAGTCTGGAATTGTGTGAGTCTGGCGGCGGCCTTAGCTGAAAAGGAACGATGATAGTCGTAAAAAGCAAAACCTCCATACTTGTAGCCCAAGTCTACTACAGTATGGAGATACAAGTCCAGCTCTTGCCGCCTGCTAGGGGTGGCTGAGCACAGGACATCTCTGAGCATGCCAAAGGCCAAGGTAAACTCTGGGACTGATAGCTTGCGGTTCAATCTGGGGTCTTTGGCTTTAAGGACCACCGATATGTCGCCCCAGGAGTAGGCCTTATTTTCTGCCAAATCATGCACGGAAATAAGGAGAGAGGCCAGGTTGACGTCCTTGCCGTCCAGAATGTCCTTCCTGATACTGGTTGGGACCAGATGGGAGGGGTAGACAATGGGGCTCGAGCCTGAGGTACCTGCAGGAAGAGGTGTCAAGTTTTGAGTTGCAGTTGGGTCGGGGACAGCCGTGGCCGGTCGGGCCTCCAGAAGTGCAACTCTGGTTTGGACGTCTGTTACATGAGGTGGATAGAGATGACACCATCGTGTGTAATTGCGAGATGGCTGATGATATTGACTGGAGGGATGCTTGTTGGGAACTGGGTCCTGCTGCTGGTGGGGGAAAGAGGAGTTTGAAGAGCTCGCCTTTCCTCGCTGTGGCGGGGAAGGGGACACCTCTGCGTCTGAGCTCTGCCGTCAGTTTGGGGATAGTCCATCCCCTGAGGGACTGCACGCTTCCGCTCTCTGAGACCGGGGAAGGTGACAGAGGGGCCGTGAAGTCTTCGCTGCCGGCCTGGGACATAGTTGCTCTGGTGAGAATCTCTTGAGCTTTGTTTCCTGGTTGACTGTAACCTATTGGGGGTGACATGAATTTCAAGTTTTCCTTTGATCCGCTGAGTCATACTTACCCGACTTATTCTCTCATTCCCTTTTTTTTTTTTTTTTTTTTTTACCTGGGGGGATATCGTCCAACCTGGTGCAGGGTGGACCTACTGAACTTTGACTGACCTGAGGAAAATGGAAAGGTGATAATTCGTGAAGGGATTGCTAACTTAACTTGAAGCAACGATTTGTAAGGTGTTTGCAATCTTTGTGACAATGAAATGATTCGAAATGTTTGCCTTGATTATGAAATGAGTGAACTCCCTGACAGAGGTCCGGCCTGGTCGTGTCGTGACTGATTCGACCATGAACCGGGCTCTGGAGCATGTATTGAAATGAGGCAACTGAAAACATTGGTGCACACCGGGACGAATCGGTGCCTGTTTGATGTATCTGGATTCGAATCGGAGCGCAGTATGAAATGAATGAGAGAAATGATTACCTTGACCGAGGCTCGAATTGGTTGTGCCGTGTTCTACGACTGGCAACTAACCGAGCTCTGGTATAGGTATGGATACGGTTGAAACAAGCGAGGCATTCCGTGGCGACTCGGTGCATCTCAGATGCGACTGGTTTCGAAACGGTGATGCGTTGTGGGAGTGAAATGGTAGTAATTGCATGACAGAGATACGGATCAGTCGCCCGATATCTGCGACTAGCTATGATCCGGACTCTGGAGCATGTTTCAGAAATGAGGCCGAGCCCTGGGGCACGCCGTAACGAATTGATGCATGGAAGATGCAACTGGATTCGAAGCGGAGCGCGGTAAGTGCGGTGTAACATATCGTTTGCCATGACGGAGGCTTCGAATCGGTCGTGCTGTTGTAGCGACTGACTACGAATTGGACTCCGGAGCATGTACTGAAATGTGGCCAATCCTGGGGCACGTCGAGACGAATCGATGCATTTCCATGCGACTGCATTCGTGTCGGAACGTGATACGTGGAAATGAAATGATAACCATGACAGAGGTACGGATGACTGATGATAACGTAACTCTGGAGCATGTATAGAAATGAGGCCAATCCTGGGGCACGCCGAGACGAATCAGTGCACTTCCATGCGACTGAATTCATGTCGGAACGTGATACGTGGAAATGAAATGATAACCATGACAGAGGTACGAATGTCTGATAATAACGTAACTCTGGAGCATGTATAGAAATGAGGCCAATCCTGGGGCATGCTGAGACGAATCGGTGCACTTCCATGCGACTGAATTCATGTCGGAACGTGATACGTGGAAATGAAATGGTAACCATGACAGAGGTACGAATGACTGATAATAACGTAACTCTGGAGCATGTATAGAAATGAGGCCGTAATAACTGGGGCACACCGGAACGAATCGGTGCATCTTTTGGTGCGACTGGATTCGAATCGGAGCGCGGTAGGTGACTGAAATGAGAAATGTTTGAAATGATTTGAAATGTCAGAAATGAGTTTAGAAATGTTTCAGAAATGAGAAATGATTGGTATCGAACTGACTTGATCCGATAAATTGCAAATTGCGACTCGCTATGGCTGTCTACCGACGCATATTTCAAAATACCAACATGCTAGAAATGAAGCGACGTCTGCGTCGCGGTGCTATCTCGGGTAAGTCGAAATGGTAACATAACGAAAGTACGAGCGATATACATTGCAGTTTATGTTGTGAAATGCGAGTGAAACGAAAATTTGAAATCACGGTTTAGTGACATGATATGAAAACGAAAAACAAAGTCCGACGGGACCTTACCTGCGACAGCCAAGCCAGACGCGTGGTACAAACTACGAACGAAAAATGCGGACTTCGAAAGTTTTGAGTACGGAATATCGAATACGGGAACTTGCGAGGCAAGAACTTGCGGACGCTGGTATATCAAATAGTCGGCCTAGTGACGTGTATCGCGCACAGGAAACCGACAAGCACCACAGGTGAGCGGGCTGCTTAAATACCCCCCCCCCCCGGGCTCCTCCCATAAATTCAGGCCACCATACTGGCCTTCCTACATATATATATATATATATATATATATATACACACATATATATATATATATATATATATATATATATATATATATATATATATATATATATATATATATATATATATATATATATATATATATATATATATTTATATATATATACATATGTATGTATGTATATATGTATGTATATAGATATATAGGTAGATATATAGATAGATATAGAATTTTTTTCTTTTTTTTTAATTAAATTAATATCTATTTTTAGATTTAGATTTTGTTTGAGATTGAAGATTTATATTTAGTTATAGATATATAGAGAGAGAGAGATCCAAAGATTTTTTGATATATTTTGATATTGATATCTAGATATCGAGATATCTATCCATCTTCATATGTCTTTAGAAATTAAAATCTTGAAGTCTACTAGGAACTCTACACAAATGTTTGAAGATTAGTATGTACTAAAATATCTGTGTGCTAAGTATATTAATTTTTTGCTTCACATAGGGGAAAAATCACTCAGCCAACAAGAGGAACCCAGTCCCCCCCCAGCAAAAGAACATACTTGGGAAATCAGCCCAAGCCCCACTGAGGATGTGGAGGAAGGAGAGGTGGGCGACATGGGCACCCCACCAGGTGAGTGTCTGACACACCAGCTTACGGTAATCTATGCATGGCTGCCTTTTCTTTTATGTAATTTTTCTACTCTATTTTAGGTGATCTGGTTGTGCTTGAGTCAAGCAACAGCGCCACCCCCGAGGATGTTCAGGAATTATGCGACATGGGCACCCCACCAGGTCAGTGTCTGAGACACCAGCTTTATGGTAAGGTAAACTATGTATGTGTGCATATTTCTAAACACATTTTTTTGTTTCATTCCACTTTAGGTACAAGAAGTGACTATTTCACCTCAGACAGTGCCCAACGGCTAATTGGTCAAATAATGGCCTGGAATGGGGAGATCGATGAAATGCGTAATCGGCTGGATCGTATGCAGCAGGAAATGAAGGACATGATTGATGTTTTGGGTCGAATCTAAATGCCCTTTTTGAAACCCCAAAACATCGATCATGTCCTTCATTTCCTGGTTTGCTGACCCCATTCTGGGCCTTCTCTTTATTATTTTTGGTCAAATTATATGGCTGTTTAACAGCATTTAAAAAAGGAGGGCTGTTTAGAGAAAATACCTTAAAAATCCAAAAAAAAAAAAAAATGGATTTTAAAAAACCAAAAAAAAAAAATGGATTTTAAAAAACCAAAAAAAAAAAAAAAAAATAGGGATTTTAAAAAACCAAAAAAAAAAAATGGATTTTAAAAAACCAAAAAAAAAATGGATTTTAAAAAACCAAAAAAAAAAAAAAAAGGATTTTAAAAAACAAAAAAAAAATTAAAAAAAAGCATGTTTGCTAAAATCAAAAAGGCCAAAAAATTTTTGATTATGTAAAAATATTTAACTATAATTATATTTTTCTAAATTATTAAGATATCATTATATTTTTGGCTAGGAACATTTTATACTAAATGCATAACTGAATGCATAACAACGATTAATAAAAACATCTGCTTAGGAATTAAATAAATGTGTGGTTTGTTATTTCAATGCTCAGTATCAGTTTGGTTATAATTTAAAAAAAGTTGTTTACAGTGGCAATGGAGCTTATTTAGACATTTAAAAGGAAAATACAGTTGGCACTACAACTGCTCGACCATAACCTAGGAGAAAGCCCAAAAGAAAGGCAAGCAATAAATATAATTCACGATTTCATCAAGATTTTTTTTATTTAAAATATTTAGATATCCTGGCCCATTGCAATGGCCCCCCTACCCATAAAATAATTAACATATTGCTGTCTAACTTGACGGGCACTTTGGGGGGCCAAGCCAGTACGGACAGTATCCAGGCCCGTAAGGTTGTCATCGATAAGTCCGGCCTCAGGCCCAACTGTTACCATATAATTTGGAGAATGTTGGTGTAAAAAGTTGTGCAGGATGCAGCACGATAAAATGATAAAATTAAGTTTGTATTCCGCCAAATTAATGGAGAAACAGGCGGAACCGGCTGGCCAGAATCCCAAACGCATTCTCAACCACTCTTCTAGCTCTGGCCAGCCGGAAATTAAAAACCCTCCTCTCCGGGGTGAGGGTTCTTTGGGGGAATGGCCTCATGAGGTGCTTGCTCAGAGCGAAGGCTTCAACAGCAATGAAGACAAAGGGGAGTCCTTCCACGTTATCCGCATCAGGTGGCAATCCCAGGCCACCACTCTGGAGACGCTGGCAGAACTCCGTCTGGGCAAATACTCCTCCATCCGACATCTGGCCATTCTTCCCCACGTCCACATATAAAAATTCATAGTGTGCCGACACCACCGCCATTAAAACAATACTGTGGAACCCCTTATAATTAAAATAGTATGACCCCGAATGGGGTGGTGGCACGATGTGGACATGTTTCCCATCTATAGCCCCTCCACAATTGGGAAAGTCCCAACGGGTGGCAAAATGGGATGCCACAGTCTGCCATTCCTGTGGCGTTGAAGGAAACTGGGGAATCAAACAAGAAAACCAAAATCATTAATTTTGAAGATAACATTGCAAGAAAATTATACAATTAAAAACATTATTCCCCAGCATCAGTATAACATTAAATAATTTAAATCTTCGGGAAGAACTAATATGGAAAGTCACACTTATCAGATTGCTCACCCCCTCTGATGGAACATTGATTACATTTTAGGGGGTTGTGAAATCCCTAAAAAAGATTACTTTTAGGACACGCAGGGTTTTAGGGACTAAAAAGGCTACAAGACTGCAGTTGTCGCACTCTGCAAGTGCAGTTGCTACCCAGCTTACAGTAAATGAGGTAAGGTAAAAAGGCAGTCATGTTGCAAGGAGTACACAATCACATGCAAGGGCAATTAATGAAAACACTTTGTGGCTTGCATATGATTTGATGATGGAAATCAGCAGAGCTTCTGCTCATTTACTAAAGCACTGGAACAAATGCACTTGGAGAGTGCACATGCATTTTGCAAAGTGCAACATATATTTGCTTTATACAAATCAACACCACAGAACATTCTAGCAAATTTTTACGAGGGTGGGGGGGGGGTTGGGAAATCAAGCTAATTGCTAATTATAAGCACACTATTTGGATTGAGTTTAGGTGGGGGGGAGGGGGTTGGGAAATCAAGCTAATTGCTAATTATAAGCACACTATTTGGATTGAGTTTAGGTGGGGGGGAGGGGGTTGGGAAATCAAGCTAATTGCTAATTATAAGCACACTATTTGGATTGAGTTTAGGTGGGGGGGGGGGTTGGGAAATCAAGCTAATTGCTAATTATAAGCACACTATTTGGATTGAGTTTAGGTGGGGGGGAGGGGGTTGGGAAATCAAGCTAATTGCTAATTATAAGCACACTATTTGGATTGAGTTTAGGTGGGGGGGAGGGGGTTGGGAAATCAAGCTAATTGCTAATTATAAGCACACTAAATACACTCAAACAAAATACATTCAAAATGAGTAGACTAGGTGGATATGTGCCCATCACTGCATGCTGGGGAGGTTATTGAAGGAAAATATACATGCATGACAAAAAAGAACAGGAAAAAAATCCTGCATGTGTGAGGATAAAAAGGGGACATTCACACTATATTGCAATGATGGTAAGTAGTGTTTGAGGCAAGAAATACATTACATTATCAAAGATTACATAAAAGAACATGTGATGCTAATAAAAGAAAAATATCTTACCTTAATATAGTCCTTCTGCAGGACCTGGATGATGGCAGAACAGGTCTCTGGGATAATGATCCCCAGAGCCTGGGGGGAGATGCCTGTCGAGAACTTGAGGTCCTGCAGGCTTCTCCCTGTCGCCAAGTACCGCAACGTGGCAACTAGCCTCTGCTCCGGAGTGATGGCTTGCCTCATGCAGGTATCCTGCCTGCTGATATAGGGGGTCAGCAAAGCCAACAAACGGTCAAAAACGGGGTCCGTCATCCGGAGAAAGTTCCTGAAATCCTCAGGATTATTCTCACGGATCTCACGGAGCAATGGCATGTGACAGAACTGGTCACGCTGGAGCAACCAATTCTTGGTCCATGAACTCCTCCTCGCCCTGTTCATGGACTGGTCTTGGTCTGAAGAATAAACTACAGCACCAAACACATACAATGCACGAGCTTGACGACGAGTACGTACAGGTAACATGGTTTCAAAACGGTCGGCTGGTCAGAACGCACTAAACAGAACGCACTGAAGAACAGCAAGGCCTGTGAAGAGCGACCTGAAAATCAGGAACGAGCGGACAATAAAACAAAGATTTCTCAATGCCAACTGACCAAACGCACTGAAAAGCAGATACAAACCTCACAAGCACAGACTGAACAACAGTTAAAACGAACTGAAAAATACGAGTCTCACAAGCGTGAATCGTCTCTCACCAAACTTCTACTAACACGAGATAAACACGAGATTAGAAGAAGTAGCCTAAAGGGTGTCGTACGGGCTATTGAACTTCCGTTTTATAGTCTCGCCGGACTTGGTGTACGTCACCGCGTACTAGGCTGTCGAACTTTTGTGTGGTCGTGTGTAGGCAAGTCCGTCCGTTAGAAAGTCTGCCGCAAGTCCGCCGAAAGTCCGCCGGAAGTCTGTCGGACAGGCTGTCGGACTTTTGTAGCTGAAAAGTCCGACCGTGTGTACGCCCCATGAGAGGAAGGTATTAAGCCGCTGCTACCTTTGTTTTTTGAGCCTTGTGCCTAATTGAATAAATATACCTCTAATGTATGCCTTATGGGCGTTCCAGAGAACAAATGGATTATCTGCAGAGGAGGAGTTGATCTGGAAATAACCGGACAAATGACCTTCTAGGACAGGGGTTTCAAACTGGTGGCCCTCCAGCTGTTACGAAACTACAAGTCCCATCATGCCTCTGCCTGTGGGAGTCATGCTTTTAACTGTCAGCCTTGCAATGCCTCATGGGACTTGTAGTTTTGCAACAGCTGGGGGGCCGCCAGTTTGAGACCCCTGCTCTAGGATGTTTTTAGTTAATGGGTTTTGTATTACCTGTGGGTTAGAGCGCCACACATAGGCCCTGTTGCTAGGATATTTATTCCTAGAGTAAGGAGGACGGAAGCGTGTTATTTTATTGATTTTGATTTGAATTACTTTTTGAAGCAGCCACTTGCCCATTAGAAACAGATCAATCCTCGTATACATGCAGCGTCTATGAGAGTAATATGAATAGTCCCTTTCGTTGGCATGCGTACACCGCCATGCGTCATACAGGTAATGGGAATGCAAGAAGAAAGCCAAAGAGGGTGATCTGTTAGATGAAACTGACCTGGAATCCATTTGTGGATCAGGTGTGATATTAAAGTCTCCACATATTATAAGGGAACCTTGTTGTATTCCTTTAAGCTTTTTCATAAAGCTATTCAGGAATCTAACTTGGTGGTTATTGGGAACATAAACGTTCACTATTTTATAGCGGGTAGCATTAATGTCACACACTATAATAAGATAGTGGCCAGAAGGGTCAGATGTTTCTAAGTGTAGTTGAAAGGAAACAGAGTCTTTGCCACCATTACCCCTCTTTTTTTCGCTGTCATGTTGGAGAAAAAATAATGTTGGAAGCATCTATGAGAGCATCTGGGTGGAGCCGTATGGTGAAAGTGTGTCTCTTGGATGCATTAAAATGTCACATTGGGAAGAATCTGCTTCTCTCCATAGGGATGCTCTTTTGGCCGGATGGTTTAGGCCATGTGCGTTAATGGAAAGTACTTTAACTAGCATGATTTAAAGAGGGTGGGTGTCAGGGGCGGACTGATAACTCATGGGGCCCCCGGGCAATAGGAGATTATGGGGCCCCCAGGCAATCAGAGAGTATGGGGCCACACAGTATACACACACACAGTATACAATCACACAGTATACACATACATGTACACACAGTATACACAGACAGATGTAAAAAAAACACAGATTTATACATACTGTCCCTGGTTTTACTAAGGCTGGCAACCCTGATGGGGCCCCCTAGTGGCCCAGGGCCCTCGGGCAGTGCCCTAATCGCTCAATGGTCAGTCCGCCCCTGGTGGGTGTGTTAGATGTCATGTAACGAATGTACTCACAATTAGGTTGGTTGGCGGTTGGCCAATTGAGGAGGAGTTTGCGTTGCTCCGAGGCGACGATGTCCCTTAAGTGTACTATGACTTGGACGAATGGCATGGAGAATCCTGGCATCTTTTTCATTTGGTGATCTGTGAGGGTGTCTTGGAAATCCAGGCAAGTAGAAGTTGATGAAGGTTCGAAGAGGTTCAGCGGAGGTGAACGTGAGGATTGCCCCCCCTTGGGGGCAGCCTCCGGATGCCCACCAAGGAACTCTTCTCAGGGTGAAGATGAAGATAGGCTCGAATCAATCGAGGAGCATGAACATTAGAGGAAGGTTCCAATGAGTTATCTTCAGGGCCATAGCCCTTCTACTTAATGAGGAACTGAGTTTGGCCCCTTCTTTTCCTGCAATCCAGGATAGTTTCTTTTTTTTTTTTTTGGTTTTGTTTTTTTTTTTTTTTTGTCACTTCAGTCGACCATTTTGAGAGGCTCAAATCAACTTTGCAGTTCATTTAACTTCCATCCCTCTCTCCTTTGTCTCATCATCGTGACACTTTGCCATATAAAAAAAAATTAGTTAAAACCAAGCATGTATCCAATCTAATGGAATTACTTATCCTCGCGAAGGGTCGAGCGCAAGCAGTCAACAATCTAAACATTCTTCTCTATGTTCCCCACCTCCCCCCTTTTCCCAACCTACCCCCCCTTACCACCCTCTCCCCATCTCTCCAAGGTCTAATTTATCCAACTCTCCTTCTCTAATCTAGGGCTTTCAAATCTTTAACGTAACACCACGTTTTTTTTAATTTTTTCCAGCGCTCCCACTCCGCTAAGTTCACACCTCCTATGTCCTCTACCGAGCTTGCCTTCATCTCCATATTATATGTTTCCTCTACTGCGTCTATCCACTCCCATATCTCAGGGCTTTCCCTCCTCTGCCAGCTCTTCGGTATTATTCGCTTTGCAGCATTCAGGAGGTGGGGGACCAGTGACCGCTTATATTTATTTATGTCTTCTTCTCCCCCATGAATCAAGACCTCCCAAGGGTCTTCTGGCACTTCTTTTCCTGTTATTTTCTTGACTAGGGCAAGTATCTTCCTCCAGAAGTTTTTTATTTTAGGGAATATCCACCATAGGTGCGCCATTGTGCCTATCTCCTGGCAGCCCCGCCAGCAATATGCCGACCCATTTTGGTATTTGCTTGTTATCTCTGGGGTTAAGTAGCTTCTGCTTATGCATTTATAACTAATTTCCGCCGTTCAAACATCTATTGCTGAGTTGCCGATCATTTTCAAAATTCTCCTAATTGTGTTTCCATCTTTCCTCGTGCCCTGTTCACTCTCCCATTTACTTATAAATGGGGGTATCTCCAGCTGATCCATCTTCATAAGAATTTTGTAGATTTTAGAAACTATATTTCTTGGGTCTTCTATATCAAAAAGCTTCTCAAAATCCGTCAATTTGTCCCCTGTTCTGATCGGATTTGGTAGTTTACTCACAAAGTGACACAGCTGGAGGTACCGCCATTCATCTAACCCCCGTGTCCCCCTCCCAAATCTAAGTTCTTGTAGTGTCATAATTTTGCCCTCCTTAATGATGTGTCTTAATTGTGTCTTGCCCCATAGTGCTTCTTTTCCGCCTATAGTTTCTAATCCTGGTGAAAAAAAATTACTATCTGTTAGTGCCAATAAGGGTGAATTATATTCCCCATTAACTTTCTTATTTACCCCATCCCAAATTTTAAATACATTACTTGTTATTGCATGTGTGCTTTTATCTAAATTTCTAGTGTGTGGAGGGTTCCATATCATTTTTCCTAATGGTGCTTTACTGAGGTTTCCCTCTATTCTTACCCAACGTTTTTCATTCTCTCTCTTTGCCCATTCAACCATTCTAGACAAGACTACGGCCTTATAATAAGTCTGAATATCCTGTACTGCTAAGCCACCATTTATTTTCTTTTGCTTTAAGGTCCTGAAGGAGACTCTCGGTTTTTTGTTTTTCCATATGAAGCTCATTATTATCTTATTTAACTTTCTTAGATAATATGGGGGCAGTGGTAGCGGTATCATCTGGAACATATATGTGATCTTAGGGAGTAGGACCATTTTAATGACGTTTATGCGGCCTATCCATGAGAGAGTCTTACCAGCGTAATTTTTACAGTCAAGTCTGACTGTATCTAACAGGGGTAGGTAGTTTAGCGTGAACATCTTTTCGATTGAGTTAGCCAGCTTAATACCTAAGTACTTTAGTTCTTTAGTCCATCTGAAGCTGTAGTCTCTTTTCAATGTCTCCCTTTCAGTTTTATTTAAGTTTACGTAATATTTCTGATTTTACCATATTAATTTGAAAACTGGATACCTTCCCGTATTCCCTTAGTGCTTTTACTAATTTGGGCATAGTGGTCTCTGGGCTCGATATGTAAAATAACACATCGTCGGCATAAGCTGCGACTTTATGTTCGTCTTCTCCAATCTTAATGCCTCTTATGTCTGGGTCTGCGCGTATTGTTGCCAAAAGCGGTTCCATAGTGAGGGCAAAGAGCAACGGGGATAGAGGACATCCCTGTCTCATACCATTTTCCATTTAAAATGGCAGAGACATTACTCCATTCACTCCCACCGTTGCCACTGGGTGGTGGTACAGAGTTTTAATCCTTTGAATCATTCTAGGTCCAAGACCCATGATCTCCAGGGTCTGAAACATGAACCCCCAGTCTACCCTGTCGAAAGCCTTTTCGGCATCGACCGACAGTAGTAGCCCTGGTGGTCCACTCTCCCCTGTTTTTTGCAAGAGGAGCAGTGTCCTGACCCCGTTGTCCTTCCCCTCCCTTTTAGGGACAAACCCCACCTGGTCAGGGTTGACCAAGGCGTTCATTGACCCCTTTAACCTCTCTGCGAGTATCTTTGCGTAGAGTTTTGTGTCGGTATTGAGGAGGGAGATGGGACGGTAACTTGAGCATAATGTTTTCTCTTTTCCATCTTTCAGTATGATCGTGGTGGAAGCCTTTAAGGCGTCCCTGCTCATCTCGTATCCATCTCCCAACCCATTAAAATACCGACGCAACCTCGGAATTAACACTTCCTTAAATATTTTATAGTAAGTTAGGGTAAATCCGTCCGGACCTGGACTTTTCCCAGGGGCCATTCCTGACTTCTTCTTCAGAAATTGGTGCTTCCATTCCTTTACTTTCCGTATCTATAATCTTCGGTAATGCTGCCTTTTTTAGATACATGCTGTTTCTCTCTCTCTTGTTATTTACCTGGGTGTCCTGTTTGGAGACTGAATATAGCTCCTGGTAATAGATCTTAAAAACCTCTGCTATTTTCCTAGAAGAGTACTCCATATTGCCCTCCCTAGTCTAGATTTTTTCTATAAAGTTCCTAGCTTTACGCTTTTGTACTACTTTTGCTAGGTGTTTACTTAGTTTGTTGGCCCAGCGATATCTATCCCCTATAGTCTTACTATGTGTTGCTCTGACTTCTTGTTCCATTAATGTTTTCAGCTCGGCTCTTTTGATTACTATTTGTTTATATGTCTCTTGGGGGAGATGACCTGATTGCCTTTTATGTTTCTGTTCTAGACTGTCTAACTCCTTTGTTAATTTTTGGATTTTCTCACGTCTCTCTTTTTTCCTTCTTGCCCCTAGCTCAATTAAGATTCCTCTTATGTAAGCTTTGTGGGCCTCCCACAAAGTAGACCCAGACACATCTCCCGAGTCATTTACCGCAAAATAATCCTCCAGTTCCTTACTAATTCTATTGAACCCTTCCTCCCCTCTTATCAGTTCTTCATTTAAATGCCACTGCCCTAGATGTCTCATCTCTTCTCCTATTATTATTTCCATAGACATTGGTGCGTGATCAGAGTAAGTTATATTTCCTATCCAGGAGTCAACCACCTTGTCGATATCCCTATGGTCCATCAGTCCGTAGTCGATCCGGGAGTATGACCCGTGCACAGGAGAATAAAACGTGTAATCCCTTTTTCGCGGATGTTGCACTCTCCATATATCCACCAGCTGCAGGCTGGCGAGCTTTTGCTTGATCTTTCTTAATTGTACACTATTCTTCCCCTGTGTCCGGGCCGTGCTGTTCAAACCAGGGTCAAAACAAAAGTTAAGATCCCCCATTATTATCATATGCCCTTTCCTGAACTCCGTTAATTTTCCCAGAATTTTTGTCACAAATATCATCGGGTCAGCTATTGTATAGTCTCTTCCGTTTAATCTACCTTTCAGGAATAAGTATCTACCTTCTGAATCTGCTATTCTCTCTTCCAGCACAAACCTAGTTCTATTTGCAAATCCGATGGGGACCCCCCGTGTTCTATTGAGATAGTGTCTCCTTGGTACCAGACCGGGTATTCCCCTGAAAATAGTCTTAATCTTGATTGGTGTGATATATGTGTTTCCTGAAGGAATACCACCTCCAAGCAGCCTAAGCTCGTTAAAAATACATTGTTTTTTATTGGCCATGTTTAGGCCTTTAACGTTGTATGTTATGCATTTTTTTGTGTCTGAAATCATTTTTCTACTTTCCAACCCGCACCCTTTGCCTTAGACCTTGGAGAGATGTCCCATATTCTCATTATTGAGATTGAGATGTAACCCCCCCTTATTCCGCCCCCCTTCCCCTCCCTTCCTCCCCCCTTCCACCTTCCCATCCATCCCCCCTTGGTCTTCTGTAGACCCTTAGGCCAATGTGGATCACAAAAATCGTAATCCTCCATTGGTCTCCATCTCTAAAGGTGGCGCTGTTGGTGTGCCGGATCTCCGGTCGATAGTGCCCTGGCAACCAGTTGTAATAATCAGCTCCTTACTACTCTTGCCTTCCTTAATTTCTTTACTAATTTTCTCCATCCTACTGACCCCCCCCCCCCGGGTTCCCCCTCCCTCTCCCTTACTTTTACACCGATCCTATTCCCATTTCTATCCACCGTTCGTTAGACCAGTCCATCGTCGTGGGCACCTGTAGGCCCAATTTCTTGCAGAATTCCTCTTGCTCCTCCGGGAATCTCAGCCTGGCTGTTCTGCCATCTTTACTGCCCAATAGGCATGCCGGAAATCCCCATGAATATTTTATATTTTGATTTGTCATTTGTTCCAAGAGTGGCTTCAGGAGACGTCTTCTCGCCAGTGTGTCTTTAGCTAGATCTGCGAATACTTGGATCCTTGCCTCCTCATATAATAGTGGAGTTTGCCCTCTCAGTTTTATCCATATATTTTCCTTATCTGCGTAATATCTGAACCTCACGATTATGTCACGGCTTCTTTCTGTTCGACTAATATCCAGTCTTCCTTTACGGTGTACCCGCTCAATCCTTGGAAAATCCTCCCCCTCCAGCTCTAGAAGGGGGGAGAAGATAGCCGCTACTGTCCTCCTTAAGTCCTCACCCCTTTTTTCCGGAATGCCTCGGATTCTCAAGTTCTGTCTGCGACTTCTGTTCTCCTGGTCCTCTAGCCTATAGCAAATTTTTATCTGGTTTTGTTGAGTTGTTTTAATTTGTTCTTTTAAGTCAGAGATTTCTCGCTCCTGTTGATCTATTATATCTTCCGCTCTCTCGACTCTGGCCAAAAGGTTACCTAGGTCTGTCCTTAGCATACTTATCTCTGATTTAATTGAGGTTTCCAGTGCTTTGAACATCTCTGCGATTTCGTTTTTTGAGGGGAGTTCTGAATCATGCCTATGTTCAGTCATTCTGGATGATTCGTGAGCATTTTCCATTAATGACGACTCTCTAGATTGATTGGGGTTCTGATCTCCCTTCCCATTTTGGCCCTTTTTCTTTTTTTTTAAATTGTTTGTTTATTGAAAGTTTACCATGTTATACAATGATGTAACAATATACACACATATTAAATGGAATAACATAAGAAAGAAGTCCATCTCAAGGAAACCACTTCATCACATTCTATGAATAAACAAGGGTAGGAATAGTATAACTAGTGATTGACATATAAAATATACACATCTAGTGTAGAAGAGAAAAAAAAGACCAGCATTAAATTATTCTAGGTATTGGTTAGCTACTTGAACATCATGTCTGATTGGGTTTCTCCAAATTATATTCAGAAGCATCCCACGTCTCCCATGTTTTATCGAAACTAGGAAGGGTTTCTTCAATAATAGTCGTAAGATGTTCCATCCTACGAATATCACCTGTGTTATTTAGAAATTGAGCAAAAGTAGGGGGAGCTTTGGTCAACCAGCATTGGGGAATGGCCCGTTTAGCTGCTAGTAAGACGAAAGCCATCAACTTCCTATGGTGTTTGGACATTTTTGGGATCGGAAGGCCTAGCAGAAGGTGTATTGGGTGAAAGGGGATAGAGATGTTCAAGATCTTCTCTAGTGATATGTGGATCTGTGTCCAAAAAGGCAATAGAACAGGGCAATCCCAAAATATATGATAATGTGTGCCTATGGACACACCACATCTCCAACATAAGCCTGAAGTTGTCAGTTTATGCTTCAACAAGAAATCTGGAGTCCTATACCAAAACATACAGACTTTGTAGGCTGTTTCTTTGTGGGTCACACATCTGGATACTTTTGAAGTAGCTTCCCAAATCTCCCTCCATTCTTGTAGAGCAATAGGCCGATCTAAGATGTGGGACCATTTACGCATGTATGCGTGGGTGTGTTCTGTAAGGGGGGGATTTGCTTGCAGTATTTTGTATATAGTGGAGATCAGGCCGGGTTCATGAGGGCCTCTGGAGCACGTCAATTCAAATTGTGTGGGTATAGAAAGTGTCAGTTGTGGTAGTTTTTTGGAGAAAAAATGTTGAATTTGAAGAAATGAGTAAAAGAGATTCCGCGGAATTCCATGTTTAGGTTGTAGTTCTGAAAAGGTAAGTATTTTGCGTGTTATCGGATGAACTATATGGCGTAGCTGGAATATACCTGCTTTTGTCCAGGGCAACATGGCTTCATAGGATAGGCTATCCGGAATGTCTGGATTAAAGGTGATGTTTATTAAAGGGGAACAATGGGATGTGAGTGAAAATTTGCCCGAACATTTTTTCCAAATTGAGAGGGTAAAGAGCATTGGATTTAGGCATATCTTGCGTAGTTGGGCGAAGGATTTATCCGTAGATGGCCATAATAAACTGCATGGATGAGCTGGGATTGTAATGCTCATCTCAATTTCGGACCAGCGGTTAGGAGCAAACCTAGATGTCCAAGAGGCTATAGCCCTCAAATGTGTAGCATAATAATATTTGATTATATATGGTGCTCCTAGGCCTCCTCTATTTTGGGAAGTTAGAAGTACTGAGCTGGCCACTCTATGTGATTTATTATCCCATATAAAATTTAGAAAACTTCTCTGTAGGATTTTGAGCTGAGACAATGGAATCATCACTGGCAAGGTTTCGAAAAGGTATAAAAGTTTCGGGAGGATCGACATTTTAAGGACATTTATCCTTCCTAAGAGGAAGAGAGGGAATTTCATCCAGGTTTTCAATAAGTTGTTGATTTCAGTGAACATAGATGGAAAATTAGCTTGGAAAAGGGTAGAATACGAAGGGGTCAAATAGTCTCCAAGGTATTTTAGTGACTTAGGACACCATCGGTAGTTAAAATTACCTTGTAGGGTCGACAGTGCATCTTCTGAGATATTAATAGGGAGTGCTTCTGTTTTGGTTGAATTGATTTTATAACCGGAAATATCCCCAAATAAGGCTAAAGTTGTGTGAAGTGAGGGAAGGGCCCTTTTTCTTCTTGTCCCCCATGGTTGACATTTGCGCTTCTTGCTGGGCACTCCCAGGGCTCCCCCCCCTGGCTAAATACTGCTTAATTGTGCTCCCGGTTGTACTTCCAGAGAGGTTGTCCTTTGGTGTCTTCGGAGGGCCCCCTTTCCCTGCTTTGGTTGTATTTCTGCTCATTATTTATTCTAGTGGACTGTATGAATAAGGTTTTAGTCACCTTATCTTGATAGTGCAGATAGATCTTTGTTGTTCCAACACTGGGTAGTTTTGTATTCTGTCTTCTCTCCGAAGTTCTATTTCTGATTAAGAATAGTTGATCTATTTACTATGAATGACTACTACGAGGAAGCTGATGATTCTCTCTTCCGTCCTCACCTTGCCACTTCTTTCTTTTAAACTTACTTATTTTGATACTTTTGCTATCTCTTTCCTATTGATATTGATAGGGTATTTTTACTGTAAATGGTACTTATATTTCTGTTGTTCAACATGTGATAGTAAAAATGCAAAAGATAATGTACTTTTAGGGAAATAGCTAGATAGCCCAGTGACCAGTGTAACATATAAAGCTTTCCCTTTAATACAGTATAACAGATGTTACTCGGGTTTAACAATAGTGTACACCCACAAGTTTAGTCCTGTACTCATTTAACTTATATCTTCTGTCCCATCTGTCACCAATAGGATGGTAAGGTGCTAATATACGTTTTAATGATCATCAAGAGGAAATTCAAGTGACAGGATGCTATGGTACTCTTGGTATTTATTGTGATATCCTTTAGTTTATTTAATGCTGATATTTCAGAGACGAACGTCTTATTTTTTCCTTATTGTTATTAATTATGTCCATAGGATGGAGGACAGGTACCCCAAACTATTGCGATAGAACTGCAACAGCAGCAATCTCTACTAATGGTGTAATTGGATAAAATTAGCGTTCTAATACCTCTCCATCCCTTAGTACTGTCAGTGTAACAGGGTCCCCGCTAACCGGACTAATATTCCAGGGACTTATGTTTATTGTGCAGGGATTTTGAAAACCTGTCAATAAGTAGTGGTTTATACAATTTTATTTGTCCTTATACTTTGATACCACGTGTGCACCACCTTTAGAGTGTCCGGTATAGCTGGGGAATAGTCATGCAGAGGAGTGCTTTACTTCTAAGTGTCCTATCACCTCTATGCAGGCCAGCCTCTCTACTCCCAGGTTTCATTGAGATTATGCATGTGCAATGGCACTTAGCAAGTATCGCGGTGTTCACGCAGGTTTTAAAATGCTGTATTTTCCAGAGTATAGGCCCACTGCTCCTCTCCCTTATTTTATCTTATACAAGGTAACATGACAGGGTACAGAAAAACAAAAAAAATTGGAACTGAAATGTACCTCCGGGTATGTTGGCAGTGCTATGATGTCAGATAATCACCTGAATGACCGCAACATACAGGGATAATCACACACATAGGTTGGACTTGATGGACTTGTGTCTTTTTTCAACCTCACCTACTATGTAACTATGTAACTATGTGTATAAAGTTATATAATATCATTTCATTTCCCACTTTTCATTTCGTTTCATTATTTCATTTCCCACATTCCAGCAGTATTGGTAGTTATCCAGGAATAGTACTCATATAGTATATCAAGTAACCTTCTACCTATGCATCAGGCTGTATATAGAGTCTCTTATGAACTTGTTCAGACAGTTTTCATACCTTTACTTTTCTTCCCTTTGGAAGCCAGTTTCAGATGTTCTTCTTACCTTGGGAACGTGGATAGGAAATTGCGTCTCTTACCATCACCCGTCCGTTCTCTGCTCTTTTACATCAGAGGTGACGGTCCAGTGCTGTATGCCTGCAATCTCCATTGAGGAGACCTTCCGATGAACGCTGCGGGTTGATAGGGACTCAGACTGTAGGTCGCTTTCTGATGGCTCTTCTCCGTCCTTCTACCATCCCGCCGCCAGGCTCCAGTGAGGGGAGGGGGGGAGAGAGATGGGGGAGGATCCAGCTAGCAGAGCGGGGTCCTCACTCCGTCATTTGTAACCGTACCGCTAAGCCCGCTAAGCCCGCTAAGCCCGGTTCAATCCGGACTCCAGACTCCAGGCACTTGGTAGCGGTGTTGGACACCGTGCTCTGCTTCCCCGCCTCTCCACGCTGACTGCCTCGTCCGCTTGACTTGTCGTTGGAGCGAGGCTGCCAGGACGCCAGCTTCCGACACACCTCCAGCTCCTCCCTTCCTATCTCACGTCTCACGTCATCCCCGATCCTCTGCACACCCCTCTCAATCCAGGATAGTTTCAACCTCAAATTCTTCATTTCCTTCAACAAGGAGTGAAACAGGAGTCTCAAGTTCCCGATCAGGAAAAGGATTAACAACAGACTGTTTTAAAAGGGACACATGAAACACCGGATGGATTCTCAAACTCTCCAGCAAGCTTATCTCAAAGGCTACTGTATTAATCCTCTTCTTTACTGGAAATGGGCCAATGTACATTGGCCCCAATTTCTTTGAGGGGCAAGCCAGCTTAAACCACTTCAATACCTGGCCATAGTAAAATGACGTCCTCTACTTTGTGCAGGGATATGTGAATGATGCCTGTAGCTACAGGCATCATTCAGATATCATTCTTTCCAGCTGGTGATTCTGTGCGCAATAAGAATGATCATAGCAGCAGTTCTGCCACTTGATCGTTCTTATAGGCGACGGGAGGGGACATCGCCGCCATCTGGTGCCTTTGATGACGCCCTGTGGGAGGGCGAAATGCATTGACGTGACACACTTCCGGTTCTTTTTTTTTTTTTTCATTTTTTATTTAAAGATATGACACAGATACAAATATAACGGTAGCTTCGCATTGCATTTAAACTGTAATGAACTCGTCAAGTATAACAGTCAGAAACTTAACAGTTAAATGTGAGTGAAGGTCATTATTCAGTTAGACTGAGATACCACTCGCCGAAGTCTAATATAATGTAAACTTAAACATCTGTGCCCATCACTTTTTATGTCTTATTTTATAGAGAGAGAAATAGTAAGGTTAGAGAGAGAAGACTGAGGGGAGAGAAAAAGAAAGAGATAAAAGAAAAATAATTGAAAATTAAACAACATTCCTGGGAGGGGGGGAGGGAGGAGGTGAGGGGCGTTTGCCCCCGGGGAGCCAAATTCGGTAATACTGAACTGTCAATAGAAATCCTAGACGATGGATCCTGACAGGTATTGGTGGAATTCGTCGGAGAAGCGAAAAAGGTTCCAATAAAACCATCTGGACCTATGTTCCTTGTCCCGCAACGCAGAGGTCAGATCCTCCATCTGCTCAATGCCCCCCACCCTCGCGAACCATTGGGCCACCGTTTGCGCAGACTGTTGCTTCCAGAGAGGTGGAATGCTAGCCCGGGCCGCGTTAAGGAGATGCTTGAGGAGGGATTTGTGGTAACGTTTCTTTGACAGGGGAGTAAGGTTAAGAAGAACCGCAGCTGGATTATCCTGAAGGGAGAAATCCGTAAGTTTCTGTACGAGCTTAAGCACCGGCTGCCAGAAAGTTTTCAGTACAGGGCAGTCCCAGAAAATATGTAATAGAGTGCCTGGATGTAGGTTGCAGCGCCAGCAACGGTCAGATTGTAAAGGAAATATCTTAGCTAGCACTGAAGGGGTCCTGTACCAGCGAAAAAGAGTATGCGTTCTTTTTGGGGTTCTGTGAAGGTGACTTGTAAGTCTCTCTCCCATTTTGCTAAGAATGGGGGATCCACTGTGGCGTGAAGGTCCAAGAGGGATTTGTAGGAGGCTGATAAGGATCTCCGAATCGGTCCCTCACCCAAGCAGAGCTCCTCAAAAAAATGGAGCTCTCTGACAAAGTGGTTTGGTTTGGGCAGTGAGCCAAGAAAGTGGAATAGTTGGTTTATCCTCCAGTGGTCCAACTGAAGTGGGGCCTGACCTGAGAGCAGGCTCTCCGTAGCTGGCCAACCGGAGGACCGCAGAAGCGTAGAGGCCCTCATGAGTCCCTGTGGGGCTTGCGATCGAAAGGATGGGTCAGTGAGGCCAGGTAGAAAATCCGGATGACCAATAAGTGGCGTCAGTGGAGATGGAAAGTTTCTTAATGAGGCTAATCGGAAAAACCTCTTCAGTTCCGTAAGAGTTGGTCCAATCAGTGGGTGAGTGGTCAAGTGGGTGGCAGAAGTTTTCCCAGCCCAAGGTAGTCCCGCCAGAGGGGCTCCGGCTGCCTCCTGCTCCAGCGAAACCCAGAGCTTCAAATCACTGTGACGGCACCAGTCTACCACTCTGGTCATATGTGCCGCGGTATAGTATAGAGCTGGATCTGGGAATCCGAGACCGCCTCTAGTCTTTGGTCATAATAGGAGTGTTCTGCCGAGACGTGGTTGTTTTCCACGCCAGATGAATCTGATGAATAATGACGAACGGCGTGAAAAAATGTTTGAGGTATCTTAACGGGCAGCGCCTGCAATAAGTACAAGAGTCTGGGCATTGCATTCATTTTAAGTATATTGCAGCGGCCGAACCAGGAAAGGGCCAGAGAGTTCCACCTCTCAAGATCAGCAGCGAGCGTAGATAGAAAAGGCTGAAAGTTGAGGGTGGCGATGTCTTGTAATTTTGCGGAGATTTTTGTTCCTAGATATTGTATTGAGCGGGCAGCCCATTTGAATGGAAAGAAGGGACGTAAGTTAGAAATGGTAGAATCTGACAAGGATACATTTAAGGCCTCTGATTTTTGTAAGTTGACCTGAAAATTAGATAGAGTGCCATAACGTTTTAGTTCCTGTAACAAGGAGGGTAGAGAGGTGAGGGGCTCGGTAATGTAGAACAAAAGGTCATCGGCACAAGCCGCAACTTTGTGTTGGCATTGATCCGATTGGATGCCTTTTATGGACTGATTATTTCTAATATGGCGTAGAAAAGGTTCCAGGGAGAGGACGAACAGCATTGGAGACAGGGGGCAGCCCTGTCTGGTGCCGTTCGAGATAGAGAAAGGGCTGGAGTCAAAGCCGTTTACCCGGACAGTCGCTGTGGGATTCTCATATATGGCCGAAATCCATGACAGGATGGAATCTGGCATACCCACAAATTTAAGTGTCTCCCAAAGGAAGGACCAGTCCACCCTGTCAAAAGCCTTCTCGGCGTCTGTGGAAAGGAGCAGTAGGGGTATTCGGGAATGTTTCGCTTTTTCTATGATGTTCAGTGTCCGGGTGGTGTTGTCCCTGGCCTCTCTAGTTTGAATAAAACCGACTTGGTCTATTCCGACCAGACGTGGTAATAAGGCATTCATCCGGGAGGCCAGGATTTTAGTGAAAAGCTTCATATCACAGTTCAAAAGTGAAATGGGCCTGTAACTGGCGCATAGTAGTGGGTCTTTACCCGGCTTAGGGATCACAGATATAGAGGCGCGTAGCATGTCTGCAGGGAGATTGTGTCCATCTAACACAGAATTAAAGGCTGCAAGAAATGAAGGTGCCAAAGTGTCCAGGTATAATTTGTAATATGGGAGGGTAAAACCATCCGGTCCAGGAGCCTTACCGGGCTGGGTGTCAGCTATTGCGGCTGCAAATTCCTCCATGGTAATAGGTTTGGACAAGTCTTCTCGCTCTTCAGTCGTCAGTGTAGGAAGGTCAGTCTCTTGAAGATATTTGCGAATGTCTATGGCTTTTTGGGGTAGCAACTGAGGGGTGGAAATTGGATCCAGGTTATACAGCTTGTAGTAAAAAGCACGGAAAGTGTCCGCTAGCTCCGGGGACGAATGGACTCTGGAGCCCGATGACGAGTGAAGAGCGGGCACGTATGTCTGAGAGCGTTTCGCGCGTAAGGCGTTGGCCAGTGGCCGACCACATTTATCGCCGTATTCGTAAAAAGAACGCCGGGCCTTCAGTAGTACATGTTTCGCCTCGTACATGGAATGGTCTCGTATAGCTTCCCGAAGACGGACAAGTTCCGTCTCGGTAGCACTATCGGGCTGACTCTTATGTTGACGTTCCAAAGTGTGAAGTTGCGTCAGGAGGTCAGTCAAGGTTTTAGCACGACGTTGTTTGGCCGCATGACCATGTTTGATTAGCATGTCTCTAATGACGCACTTATGCGCTGACCATACAATGGCTGGGTTGTCTACAGAATCTTTATTGACAGAAAGGTATGACTTGAGTTCCCGAAGGACGTCAGCGGCAATCTCTGGGTCTTTTAGGAGCGTCTCGTTAAGTCGCCACATGGATGTCCTGGGGGATGCTTGTGAAATAGACATCTCCAACAGAATTGGAGCATGATCAGAAAGTGCTATATGGCCTATGTCCGTCTTGGTGACCATGGGGATGGCTGAGTGTTTTAGGAAAAAAAGGTCGATTCTGGAGTAAGACCCATGAACGGTGGAATAGAAAGTGTAGTCCCGTTCTTGAGGGTGCATTATTCTCCAGATATCGATTAGTTGGTGTGAGTGTAAAAGATCTTTTAGGCGAAGTCGGGTTCCCCTAGGGAGGGAAGACAGGTTCGAGGAGGAGTCTTTATGAGGGTCCAATGTTAGGTTGAAATCCCCGCCTAGGATAAGTATTCCCTCAAGGAAGGAGTCGAGAGTGGATAAGAAAGCCTCAAGGGTGGGGAGAGGATTTGAATTCGGGAGGTAGATGTTCGCGAGAGTGAAGGTCTGAGAGCAAATTTTCCCTTTTATGAGGAGGAACCTACCCTCCCGATCACGGAACTCCTCGAGGAACTGCCACTGGAGGGACTTAGAGATGAGTATACTCGTCCCTTTTGATTTAGAGGACAAAGACGGACTGTGATAGGCCGTTGGGAAGTGTTTGTTAATTAGTTTAGGTATCCTGTCTGCCCTAAAGTGAGTCTCTTGGAGGAATGCAATATGCGCTCTTTGCCTCCAGAGCTCGGCGAGACAGCTAGTACGCTTCTCCGGGGAATTCAGCCCCTTTATGTTCCATGAGAGGATTTTGACAGTCATGTTGTCTAGGTCTAGGTCAACTTGCGTTGACTCCCGGGGTGCACAGGGAGGTAAGGAGAGGGGGGGAGGGAAATGGGTGAAGGGAGATGGGAGTGGGAAAAAAAAAAGGGGAAGATTGACAAGAGAAAGAAGAAGAGAGATAAGAAGAGAAGAGATCTAGTAGTTCAAAATGTAAACTCCGCAGAGAGAAACTACTGCCACCTGGGCAGAGTGTGCCTAGTGCGGGGAGTGGTAAGGCACAGCTGAGTTCCGGGCCCCGGCCATATGGGCCCCCGCAGCCTTTATGGTCAGCCATCAAGGCACCTTTATTGTTACCCGGCTGGGGAAAAAAAAAAAATTGGTGAAGATGGATTAACGGGCCGTAAACACAAAGTATTTGTCTTGCAAGCAAGTCTTAAACTAGAGCAGCACCGGTCCCGCGTCCCAACCCCGAAGCCGCACAGCGCCAAAATCTAGACACCAGGGCCACTGCATCTCATTGTAACCCAAAAAAGACTGTGACCATAGTGTACAACCTGTAAAAAGGGCAAGGTGTTAGTTGAAGAAACAGTTATCTGATCACATTTGCACATAAAACAAAAAAAAATAAAAAATTTTCCCTTCTTTTTTTTTCTTTTTCCTTTCCCCCCCCCTCCCTTTTTAAAGGAAGAAAAGCCCTCGTTAGAACATTGATATCCCTAGTTATATACATATTTATATGCTCATCATCATAGGGAACATGAATACGTATAGTCTCTATGGCAAATAATACGATGTTATGTCTACGGTTCCATCATCAGGCAGTCAGAGCCACTTCATTATTCCAATACTCTGGGCGTGGTAAAAAAAAAAAAAAAAGGGGAGAGAGATTGCTCTTGCGCTTAGGCTAGGAAGCATTGTTCCAGTTGTACTTTGAAGGCAATGGGTCAGAGTTGAAGGTACCAAGCGCAGTATTGGGTTTAACACATTAGAAACAAGCCAACTATTATGTGGGATGATCGGTGCATAGGGGAGGCCTATTTTCGTTCGTGGATCAGTGTGTACTGAATGTCAAACTGGAAGGCCTCTAGTTTGCGGCCCTTACACATAATGGTCCTGGCATATCATCAAACAACAAAAAAGTAATTTAAACTCAAAGTTCCACCTGAGGAAAAAAAAAAAAAAAAAAAAAAAATGAATGCAAGACTGATCTGGGTGCGTGTCAGCAACCCGCGTGTGCAGGTTCAGCCCACCACTTCTGCATTCGGGTGTTGTGAGCGAGAGTTTCCCATCCGTCTAACTTGAGAGTGGTTCCCTCGGCCACGGCGACTGTAGTGGGCCCTTTGTGGTCTACCCGGGAGAGCTTGGCGCATTGGATCTTTGGCAATAACTGTCAGCAGCCAGTTGGGCACTGGGAACGGTTCCATGTCGGCAAAGGAGAAGAGGTCTGGGAGCTCCGAAGGGTGACGCAAAGAGAAGGTATCTGGACCCTTACGAACTATGAGGTGAAAAGGGTGCCCCCACTTGTACGTCAGTCCTTTCTCCCCAAGACCATCAAGGAGAGGTTTGAGCGATCGTCGCATAAGGAGGGTTTTTCTGGAAACATCTGGTAGAAGGTGGACAGCTGCACCATCAAATTCCAGGACCCCCACCCTCCAAGCCTGCTGTAATATATCCTCTTTAAGGCTGAAGGAGTGTAAACAGCATAGGATGTCTCTTGGTCTGTCAGATGTCTCCAATCGAGGACCCAGGGTCCTATAAACTCTGTCAATGATGATCTCAGAGTCTGGCGGGCGGTCTAGGTAACGGTTGAAGACATTAACCACTGATGAGCGCAATTCTGAGTTTGGAACACTCTCGGGCAACCCCCTCAGCCTGATGTTCTGCCTGCGGCTGCGATTTTTCAGGTCGTCCTGAAGTAGGTGCAGCTGTATGATTTGGTCAGTTAGTTCGGATTGGGATGTTTGCAGGGTTTGCACAGATTGTGACACAGTGATCTGTTCCTGCTCTACTACAGTGACACGGGAGTCCAGCACCACTGCATCCTGTCTGATAGATTGTATTTCGCCCTTCAAGGCTGTCTCCATCCTCTGAACAATTGATTCTAGGTCAGTTCTTGTGGGTAGTTGCTGCAAGAAATCCCACAGTCTTTGTTCAGAGGAGGCATGGAGAGGGAGACCCTGTGCTTGCTGTGTATAATATAGTGTACTCACTGCGTTCTGGTGCATGGTTATTTGTCTCTGTTCCTCCATGTCTCCTGGGCTGAAACTCAGAGCGCTGGATGGGATAGGAGCTGTGGGTGAAGCTGGGAGCGCTGGGCTGTGCAGGGTGTCTTCTCTGTCTTCTCTGTCTGGTGATGCTGCCAGAGATCTAGGAAGACAGGGCGAAAGGTCACTGGGTGGTGAGAAGGGCGGCATGGTGTGATCGTCTGCCGTCTGTAGAGGAGGATCAGCATCGCCGGAGACCTCTGCTGTGCCCTGTACTGTGTGGCGGGCCGGCGTCATCTTTGTGGCCGTTGGTGTGGAAGCCGCCGGCTGCAGTGGACGTAAGTAGCGGTCCATGCCGGCTCCGGAGCGGTTGTGTGGCGATCGGGTTTCTCGGGTGTCTGAGGAGGCAGGGGGGAGCCGTTAAATGCCGGTAATGTGCGGTAGTGTGCTGCGGGGAAACCTCCGGCCGGGAGCCCTGTAAGGATGCGTCCTCACGCCGCCATGCCTAGGCCACACCCCGTACACTTCCGGTTCTGATGTCATTTCCGGTCTCGTGGGAACGCTGTGGTGTTTGCTGCATCCCCTGATTGTTTTAATGCCTGATTTTGACTTACTTTTGTAAGTATAACCTTTTAATGCGCAATAAATTCTCAATCTTAGCATACTTCACTATTGCCCCCTCTTTTTCTTCCTTTTTGGGTACCTGTTTTTTGTTTGGTTGAGTATTAATGTTGAAGGATCGTTTATCATCTCATCAGTGTACCTGCCATTCTGCAACATTCTTTGGATAACGTTACAAGCCTTTACCGACTCCCAGACTGAAAAGCTGGGTGTCATTGTGATTTGGTGAGTGGGGACACATGTGGGGGTGTCTTGGTACACCTGAAAATTTTTCTGCAACATTTTCTGCACACCAGATGTGAAGCATTTTTACACACTATTTGTAAAGCACCTTCATAGTTTTGTATGGACTTCATGTTTTTTGTTTTCACTTATTATGGGTTTTTTTTTTGTGAGCGCCGTATTTATATATTTTACCACTATGTTCAAGTATCTAGCACTTTGTGTATAGCAGCTTCATTCAATTATTTTTTTACCACCTTTTTTTTTTACCACCTATTTTTTTACCACCCATTTTTTTCACACCATCAGCGCGATTTTATATATTTGGATATTATATTTTCCCAGGAATACCGTGTAGACTTACCACTTCCCTGATAAAAGAAGGAGCAGTTTCTGTAGCGGAAGGGGTACCTTTCACGGGCACAGAGTGAACCATCTTGGATAAACAATCCACAATCACGAAAATGGTGGTAAATGCTTCAGACAGGGGTAATTCGACAATAAAGTCCATAGGGATCATGCTCTATAATTTATCAGGTACAGGAAGAGGTTCCAACAGGCCCCAATTTTTAGCTCTATTAGACCTGTTCCGTAAACATGCCGTGCAAGATTTAACATAGTCTCTGCAATTCTGTACCAGGCCTGGCCACCAGAAGGAGCAAAGAACTAGATTTGAAGTCTTATGTACTCCAAAATGACCTTCCAGGGGATGGTCATGGCACATGTAAAGGACTGCTGTCCGCAACTACTCTGGAACAAAGATCTGCTCACCATGGAAATAGAGACCCTCCTTTAGCTGATGGCGAAGTTCCTGAGATGGAGGATGATCCAGAACTGCTGTCTTGATTTGGGAAATGAGATCAGTCTGCAATAACAGAAAGTTTTTAGCAGGTAAAATGGTACCAGGTTCAGAGGGCACCTCAGTATCTTAAAACATACGAGAAAGAGCATCAGGCTTCCCATTCTTAGATCCAGGCCGATAGGTAATGTGTAAGCAAAACCTTGAGACGAAAAGGGACCATCTGGCCTGGCGGGGTCTTAATCGTTTTGCTGCTCTCAAATATTCTAAGTTCTTATGATCTGTGAACACAAGAATAGGCTGTGCCACTCCTTCTAGCAGATAACGCCATTCCTCCAAGGCTGCTTTAATGGCAAGCAACTCCTGATCACCAATATCATAGTTCTTTTCTGGTGCACTTAGCTTCCTAGAAAAAAAAGCGGCAGGATGAAGTAGGAATTTTGTCCCTTGTCGTTGAGACAGAATGGCTCCTACAGCAATCTCAGAGGTGTCAACCTTGAGAACATAAGGCAAAGCAGGGTCTGGATGTTTCAGAATGGGTGCAGATGTCTCTCAAATGCAGTTTGAGCTTCCAAGGCCCATTTGAAAGCTGTGCATAACCTTAACTGTGTGATAAGGGAAATGATACCAGAAAAGTCCTTGATTTTTTTTTTGTAAAAATTAACGAACCCCACAAACTGCTGCACAACTTTTTTATCAGTAGAGGCAGGGCAATCAAGTATTGCAGATACCTTCTGCGAATCCATGGCAATTCCATCTGCGGAGATAATGAGAACCAAGAACTGGATGGTGAGCTTCTCGAATTCGCACTTCTCTGATTTAGCATAGAGATGATGTTCTCTCAGTTTACTTAATACTTTCTTTACATGGACCCGATGTATCTCTAGTAAAGTAGAAAAAGTGAGAATATCAGCTAAATAGACGATAGTAAACAAATCAAGAATGTCCCAAAACACATCATTCACAAAATGTTGGAAGATAGCTGGTGTGTTACAGAGTCCAAGGGGCATCACCAGATATTCAAATTGCCCAAAACAAGACCTAAAGGGCGCCTTCCACTCATCACTCTCTCTGATTCTGATCAGGCTATAAGCTCCCCTCAAGTCCAATTTGGAGAATACACGTGCTTCCCATAGTCTCTGGAACAGTTGAGTGGTAAGGGGTACCGATTTTTAATGGTTACTTTGTTAAGGTCCCGATAGTCAATGCAAGGCCGGAGCATGTAATCTTTCTTTTCAACAAAGAATTTTCCCGCAGCAGTAGGTGAAGAAGATGGCTGGATAAACCCCTTGCCGAGATTATCATCAATGTATTTTCATAACTCCTCTCTCAATCTCAGAGAGTGGGTAAATCCTTCCAAAGGGGATCTCAGTGTCAGATATAAGTTTGATAGGACATTCATAAGGTCTGTGAGTTGAAAAGGTATCAGCATTATTTTTATTGAAGACGTCCAGGTACTCATGATAGACAGAGGGCACCAGTTTAGCGGTTTCAGAGTCCACATTGATACAGAGTAGTGGTTTTTCTGGACTGGGTGTAGGAAGAAGGCAGGATTTCTTGCAATAATCAGAATGGAAAGTCACTTCCCCAGTGGACCAATTGATGAGGGGGTTATGAGCCTTAAAGCAGGGTTGCCCCAGGATAACAGAGAATAGAGGGGACGTAATGACATCCAGATGTAAGAATTCCTGATGACCAGAAGCCATAAGACACAGAATAGGTGCAGTCTCTAGAGTGCCAGGTCCAGATCTGATGCCTGAATCATCCGCCAGGTGGACCAAGAAGCTGTTCTTTTTGGCACACAGGGGTAGTTCATGCATGGCTGCGAATTAAGAGTCCACAAAACAACTACAAGCCCCAGAACCCACAATGGCGGAAACAGCAAGAGTCCTTTCTGCTAACTGGAAGGAGACTGGCAGCATAGAGTGGGTTTGACCGGAGTTCAATGCAACTGTATGAGGTAGAGAAGAAGGTCTCCTACGGTGTCTTCAGGAACAAGTCCGTAAAAAGTGATCTTCATCACCACATTAGAGACAGAGATTATTACAGTGACGTCGTGACCGTTCTTGTTCAAACAGAGGAGGTCTAGGGAAGCTAGCATTTGGAGAATCCTTGATGTCAGCAGCGTTCTTTGCATTGGCCACAATGGAGACAGACAATGGGGCCCTGGAATGAGCAGGCATCGGATGGAGGTTCCCAGATCTTTCAGATTGTCTTTCGCACAGGCGGCGATCAATCTGTATGCAGAAATAAATTAAGTCATTCAGGGAGGTGGGTGTTCCCACCCTGGCAAGTTCATCTTTGATAGCTTCAGACAGGCCAAGACGAAATTAGAAACGTAATTCTGAGTTATTCCATTTAGTATCAGCGCTCCATAACCGAAAATCTGATACTTTTCGACAGGTCTTGAGCCCTGCTGTAAGTGGCTCAGAATGGTTTCAGCAGTCTAGTGATGGAAGGATCAGCGCATAATTGGGACATGGCAGTGAAAAAGGAGTTTACTGAGGCCACGTTGCTCCCGAAGCTGGAGTGCTCAGGCCTGAGGTTCCTCCAGAAGCAGAGAGATGAGAAACCCCACCATCAGTTCTTTGGTAGAAAATGTGCGAGGCAGCAGAGAGAAATATAGTTCACAGGCATTCTGAAAAGTCCTGAATTTCGTACAGTCCCCAGAAAAACGTTCAGATAAAGGCACTCTGGGCTCAGGAGGTCAAGACAGTTCAACATGGGTACAGGTCATAGTTTCAGCAGCGGAATCCTTAACTCTTGCATGATCAGAGGTGGAAGCAAAGCTGGATGCACACTGCAGTTGGTTATGTAACTGAGCAAAGTCCATATGCAACCCTTGCACTACATGAGAAAGTGTGGTAACCCAGCAGAGGGTTGTCAGTAGGGATGAGCCGAACAACCCCCGGTTTGGTTCGCACCAGAACCTGTGAACGGACCGAAAGTTTGCGCTAATTTTAGAACTCCATTAAAGTCTATGGGACTCGAACGTTCAAAATCAAAAGTGATAATTTTAAAGGCTAATATGCAAGTTATTTTCTAAAAAGGGTTTGGGGACCCGGGTCCTGCCCCAGGGGACATGTATCGATGCAAAAAAAGTTTTAAAAACGGCTGTTTTTTCGGGAGCAGTGATTTTAATGATGCTTAAAGTGAAAAAAAAGTGAAATATTCCTTTAAATATCGTACCTGGGAGATGTCTATAATATTCCTGTAAAGTGGCGCGTGTTTCACGTGCTTAGAACAGTTCCTACACAAAATGGCATTTTTAAAGGAATAAAAGTCATTTAAAACTGCTTGCGGCTTTAATGTAATGTCAGATCCTGGCAATATGGATGAAAATCAGTGAGACAAACGGCATGGGTACCCCCCACCCCCCAGTCCATTACCAGGCCCTTTGGGTCTTGTATGGATATTAAGGGGCACCCCGCACCCAAATTAAAAAACGGAAAGGCGAGTATACAGGCTGTGCAAACAAGACAGGGACTGTAGGTTTGTTGATAAGTAGAATCTGTTTGTAATTTTGAACTGGTACATTTTTAAAGTGTAGCTCCAGCCAAAAAATCTATTTTTAAGCTTTTTGGAAAACATAGGGAAGGGTTATCACCCCTGTAACATTTGTTTTGCTGTCTGTGCACCTCTTCAGAAGATTTCACCTCACTTTCTATCCCAATGACAAATGTTTTTTAAAAATTTGGGGTTTTTAGTAAAACAAGGATTGGTGATAAAGCATCAGTGAAGAGGAGACATGTTTTTCCCATATTAACTCTTACAGGAGAGAATTTCCCTTCCTAGAGGTAGATTTTATCTCACTTCCTGTTGTCTTCTTCTTCCGTTTGCAAGAAGGAGTCGTTTGTAAGTTGGATGTTTGAAAGTAGGGGCCTGCCCTATATACTCTGCCTAAATTGGGGCCTTAGGTGTTGGTGTTGCCACAACACTGTAAGCCCTCACAGTTACAGAATTGTAATTACATGCCATTGCTGAACAGTGGTAGAAAAATTGGGTCTTTGGTGGAGGTGGTGGTTGTGCTGGTGCCACCACACTGTAAGTCCTCACAGTTACTCTTGGTGGGCACTGGAACGGGCCCTGCTGTGAAATATTATATCAAGAATTGTAATTACATGCACCTGTTGAACAGGGGAAGAAAAATTGGGCCTTTGGTGGTGGTGGTGGTGTTGCCACAACACTGTAAGCCCTCACAGTTACTCTTGGTGGGCGCAGGAATGGGCCCTGCTGTGAAATATTAGACCAAGAATTGTAATTACATGTCCCTGTTGAACAGGGGCAGAAAAATTGGGCCTTAGGCACTGGTGCTACAACACTGCAACCCCTCACAGATGCTATAGTTGGAGCGCAGGAATGAGCCCTGCTGCAAAGTATTGCATCAAAAATTGTAATTATACGCCCCTGTTAAACAGGGGCTGAAAATTTGGGCCTTGGGCACTGGTGCTTGTGCCACAACACTGCAACCCCTCACAGATACTCTATTTGGAGCGCAGGAATGAGCCCTGCTGCAAAGTATTGCATCAAAAATTTTAATTACACGCCCCTGTTAAAAAGGGGCTGAAAAATTGGGCCTTGGGCACTGTTGCTGGTCCCACAACACTACAACCCCTCACAGATACGCTAGTTGGAGCGCAGGAATGAGCCCTGCTGCAAAGTATTGCATCAACAATTGTAATTACATGCCCCTGTTAAACAGGGGCAGAAAAATTGCCACAACACTGCAACCCCTCACAGTTGCTATAGTTGGAGTGCAGGAATGAGCCCTGATGCAAAGTATTGCATCAAAAATTGTAATTATATGCCCCAGTTAAAAAGGGGCTAAAAAATTGGGCCTTGGGCACTGGTGCTGGTGCCACAACACTGCAACCCCTCACAGATACTATAGTTGGAGCACAGGAATGAGCCCTGCTGCAAAGTATTGCATCAAAAATTGTAATTATACGCCCCTCTTAAGCATGGGCTGAAAAATTGGGCCTTGGGCACTGGTGCTGGTGCCACAACACTGCAACCCCTCACAGATACTATAGTTGGAGCGCAGGAATGAGCCCTGCTGCAAAGTATTGCATCAAAAATTGTAATACATGCCCCTGTTAAACAGGGGCAGAAAAATTGGGCCTTGGCCACTGGTGGCGGTGCCCAGAACCAAAAATGTTCTTACAAGCTATCAGCATGAAAATTGAGGAGGAAGAGGATTGTGACTCAGCATAACAGGATAGTCACTCAGCATCAGCATAGGCAATCTTGAAGGGATCTCACATAAAAAAAAATAATCGGTTACATCAGCATCAGGTGCTTGGTAGCTGGTGATCCAAGACTGATTCATTTTTTATGAAGGTCAGCCGATCGACCGATTCGGTGGACAGGCGCACCCTGTGATCGGTTACAAAGCCTCCAGCAGCACTGAATGTGCGTTCTGAATGAACGCTGGATGCAGGACAGGCCAGTAGTTCAATTGCATACTGTGCAAGCTCTGGCCAGTGATCCATCCTCAAGACCCAGTAACCCAGAGGATTTTCGTTGGGAAAGGTGTCCAAGTCTGATCTTACCCCTAGGTAATCTTGTGCCACGACATGCAGAAAATCTGTCTGGATAAAGGGGGCCTTGAGAGGTAAAAAAGTCCTCCTCTTCCTGCCTCTGTTCTGCCTCAAGTGCCCTGTCCATTATTCCACGCAGCGTGTGCTCCAACAGGTGGACAAGAGGGACAGTGTCACTGATGCATGCACTGTTACTGCTCACCATCCTCGTGGCCTTCTCAAATGGTGACAGGACAGTGCATGCATCTCTGATCATGGCCCACTGGCATGGGGAAAAAAAACAAGCTCCGCTGACCCTGTCCTGGTGCCATAGTCGCACAGGTACTCATTGATGGCCCTCTGCTGCGTGTGCAGCCACTGCAGCATGGCCAACGTTGAGTTCCACCTGGTGGGCATGTCACAGATTAGGGTTTTTGGGTTTTTGGGTAGGTTAAATTCCTTTTGGAGGTCTGCCAGCCGAGCACTGGCATTATATGACCAGCGGAAATGCACACAGACTTTCCTGACCTGCCTCAGGACATCCTGTAAGCCTGGGTACCTGCCCAAGAACCGCTGCACCACCAAGTTAAGGACGTGAGCCAAAAAGGGGAACATGGGTCATTTGTCCCTGTCGGAGGGTGGAGAGGAGGTTGGTGCCATTGTCGCAAACCACCATACCTGGCTTAAGCTGGCGTGGCGTCAACCACCTCTGAAACTTGCCCCTGCAGAGCTGACAGAATCTCTGCCCCAGTGTGTCTCCTGTCCCCCAAGCACACCAGCTCAAGCACCGCATGGCATCTTTTTGCCTGCGTGCTTGCATAGCCCCTTGAACGCCTACGGAGAACTGCTAGTTCCGAGGACAAATCAGCACAGGAAGAGGCCATGGAGGAAGAAGAAGAGGAGGGGGTCTTTTAGGTACGCTTGCCAACGAACTGCATGGCAGGTCAACATGTGTCTGGTCAAGCATGTGGTGCCCAAGCGGGTGATGTTTTGGCCTCGCAAGATACGCTTGAGACATATGTTGCAAATAGCAGTGGTGGGATCTAATGCACTCGTCTCAAAAAAGGGCCACACCAATGAACTTTTGGACTAATGCACAGGGACAGCAGCGCCCTGCACATGCAGAGCTCTGCGGTGTGATGCATTCTGTGTGCTGCCCTTAAGCTGCCCCTGGAGGGCATCCTGCCTCATTTGAGATGTGCCTCCTCCTCCTCCTCTTTCCTATCAGGCACCCACGTTGAGTCAGTGATCTCATCATCCCCTCCCTCCTCATCACTGGAGCAAAGCTGGCAGTATGCTGCAGCTGGGGGAACATGACTGCCAGATTGCTGTCCTTCTTGGGCACCCCCTCTCTCTGGGCTGACGTTACTGCCTTCCTCCAGCTGGGTACCATCATCGGAGCCTTCAAAACGCTGGGCATCCTCCTGAAGCATGTACCCAACACTGTGGTCAAACAGTTCGGGGGGACTCCTCAGGAGGACATGGTGGGGCTAGGGAAGGAGTGACTGATGCCATTGAGCCGAGGGAAGAGGCCGCGTTGGCAGCTGCTTTGCCAGACAAAGTACCCTGAGCCTGGGTGAGAGAAGATGAGGAGGATGAGGACGGCTTGGTCATCCACTCTACCAAGTCTTCCGCATGTTGCGGCTCAACGCGGCCAGCTGCTGAAAAAAAGGACAAGCCTGTCCCACGGCCACGTGCTGATGAGGATGCACTGTCTCCATGACCAGCACTGTTGCCTCTAGACACAGAGCCTTCTTGCTCTCTTTTATTGGCTTGTGACTGTCTGCCTCTCCTTGTTGGCCTTCCAGACATACTAATGGCCTGCAGTGAGATGTAGCTGCACAAAGCTGGGATGTGTATATATATACTGATATTGCAGCTAGCAGAATCAACTGCCTGCCTGTAGTATTATTAGTATAAGAAAACGAGAAATTGTCTTCAGGTAGCTTTAGGTGCACACTGTGCAGAGGACACAGTACACTAACTGTAAATACTGCAGCTGCCTGTCTGTGGTACTAATAGGATGAGAAGAACACCACCAATTTTCTTCAGGTAGCTTTAGGTGCACACTGTGCAGCGGATGCACTACACTAACTCTAAATACTGCAGCTGCCTGCCAGCGGTATTAATAGGATCAGAACAACAGCAATTGTCTTCAGGTAGCTTTAGGTGCACACCGTGCAGAGGACACAGTACACTAACTGTAAATACTGTAGCTGCCTGCCTGTAGTATTAATAGGATCAGAACAACAGCAATTGTCTTCAGGTAGCTTTAGGTACACACTGTGCAGAGGATGCACTACACTAACTGCAAATACTGCAGCTGCCTGCCTGTGGTACTAATAGGATCAGAAGAACACCACCAATTTTCTTCAGGTAGCTTTAGGTGCACACTGTGCAGAGGACGCACTACACTAACTGTAAATACTGCAGCTGCTTGCGCTTAATACTAATAGAATCAGAACAACAGCAATTGTCTTCAGGTAGCTTTAGGTGCACACTGTGCAGAGGACGCACTACACTAACTGTAAATACTTCAGCTGCCTGCCTGTGGTATTAAAAGGATCAGAACAACAGCAATTGTCTTCAGGTAGCTTTAGGTGCACACTGTGCAGAGGACGCACTACACTTACTGTAAATACTGCAGCTGCTTGCCTGTGGTACTAATAGGATCAGAAGAACACCACCAATTTTCTTCAGGTAGCTTTAGGTGCAC
Organism: Lithobates clamitans; assembly: GCA_037952925.1. Classification (NCBI taxonomy): domain Eukaryota; kingdom Metazoa; phylum Chordata; class Amphibia; order Anura; family Ranidae; genus Lithobates; species Lithobates clamitans. The sequence continues at coordinate 2,558,539 of JBBGZY010000089.1, read as the reverse complement.
ACTGTGCAGAGGACGCACTACACTAACTGTAAATACTGCAGCTGCCTACAGTACTAATAGGATCAGAAGAACACCACCAATTTTCTTCACGTAGCTTTAGGTGCACACTGTGCAGAGGATGCACTACACTAACTGTAAATACTGCAGCTGCCTGCAGTACTAATAGGATCAGAAGAACACCACCAATTTTCTTCAGGTAGCTTTAGGTGCACACTGTACAGAGGACGCACTACACTAACTGTAAATACTGCAGCTGCCTGTGGTACTAATAGGATCAGAAGAACACCACCAATTTTCTTCAGGTAGCTTTAGGTGCACACTGTGCAGAGGACGCACTACACTAACTGTAAATACTGCAGCTGCCTGTGGTACTAATAGGACCAGAAGAACACCACCAATTTTCTTCAGGTAACTTTGGGTGCACACTGTGCAGAGGACGCACTACACTAACTGTAAATACTGCAGCTGCCTGTGGTACTAATAGGATCAGAAGAACACCACCAATTTTCTTCAGGTAGCTTTAGGTGCACACTGTTCAGAGGACGCACTACACTAACTGTAAATACTGTAGCTAATAGGACTAATAGGATCAGAAGAACACCAGCAATTTTCTTCAGGTAGCTGTAAATACTGTAAAAACACCTGCCTGCCTGTCAGTAGGAAGGGAATAACATTAACGGATCTAGCTAAACTGAGTACAGTGTATGTATGTATGTATATATATATATATATAACACCTAGGAAGCATATATACACAATACACTGTAAGAGCAGCTAACTGACTCGCCTGCCTACTCTATCTAACTTAAATCAAATGAAACTGTCTCTCTGTCTATCTCTCCGCCGCCACCTGAAACACACTACACAAGGCCGCCACGCAGGCGGCCTTATATAGTGTGGGGTGCGTACTAAACCCCCTGAGCCATAATTGGCCAAAGCCACCCTGGCTTTGGCCAATTATGGCTCTCTGTACAGGCGGCGCTGTGATTGGCCAAGCATGCGGGTCATAGTGCATGCTTGGCCAATCATCAGCCAGCAATGCACTGCGATGCCACATTGAATTATGGGCCATGACGCGCCACTCTAATTTGGCGCAAACGACCCATAACGTTTGAAATTCAATGAACGGTTGAACATGCGATGTTCGAGTCGAACATGGGTTTGAATCGAACTCGAAGCTCATCCCTAGTTGTCAGTAGAGAGACCTCCCTTTCAGACTCCATCATTGGCTGACTGGTACTGTCATGTACCTGAAGGGAGACTGAAATGTCGAGGTCGGCCTCTCTTGTATCTCCAACTCAGGTCCCGCTGAGAGTGAAACAGAGGGAGCCAAGGGACAGGAGGAACACGAGTGCCTGCAGGTGTAGACACGGAAACTTGCAGCAGAAGATGCGAGTTTGAGAAGGCAGAAGAACCATCAGGTCAGGAGGGATAGAGGTGCACCATAGTTCAGCTGGGGTTAAAGAAGCACTCTGCATGTACTGTGGAACTTGAACCTCTGACAAGGTAGAGCTTCTGACAGGCTTGCAGCAGGAATTCGCAGCAGGTCACAGGACTGTAACCACAGACAGCTGGGCAGGCACTCGGATGAGCTGGGAAGCTGGAGTCAGCAGACAGGAGTGTGGTTTTGAGATAGCCAAGGTCATTAACATGCTGACAGTGAGGTACAGAATCAGGAACAGAGCCAAGTCAGGGATGAGCCATGTCAGGAGGAGGAGTCAGGTAACAGAATCCAAGATCAGGTCAGGAGAAAGCCGAGCCAGCAACCAAGGGAACATATCAGAGGTAAGCAGGATTCAGGGAACAGCTGAAGACCAGTCAGCATTAAAGCACAGAAAAAAACTTTTAGGAGGGAAGTTTAAGGAAAAAAACTTACATTTAAATGCCCATCCATGCAGCCTTATCAGTGTCCATCTGCAGCCTTCCCCAGTGTCTTTGCAGCCCTGTGTCATTATTGCAGCCTTCCCAGTGTCTTTGCAGCCTTCCCTGTGTCATTGCAGCCTTCCCAGTGACATTGCAGCCTTCCCAGTGTCTTTGCAGCCTTCCCAGTGTCATTGCAGCCTTCCCAGTGCCTTTGCAGCCTTCCCAGTGTCTTTGCAGCCTTCCCAGTGTCATTTAAAATTGGCGCCGCCGGAGGAGAGGAACGAGCGGCGCCGTGATGCACAAACCAGAGTGTACTTCGGCTAGACTCGGCTCCTCTCGCAGTCCCGCCCATCTCCACTGCGAGAGGAGAGAAGCGAGCGCCGCCGACATACAGAAAGCCGAGTGTACTTCGGCTAGACTCGGCTCTGCTCACAGTCAGGGGCGGGACTGCGAGAGGAGCCGAACCCAGCCAAAGTACCCTCGGCTTTGTGTATGTCGGCGGCGCTCGCTTCTCTCCTCTCGCAATCAGAGGAGATGGGCGGGACTGCGGGAGGAGCCGAGTCCAGCTGAAGTACACTCGGCTTTGTGTATGTCGGCTCCGCTCGCTCCTCTAATCACAATCAGCGGAGATCGGCGGGGATCGAAGAACCAGAAGAAGAAGAAGATGGAGGAAGAAACCGAAGGAAGATAGAAGAAAGAAGATAGAAGATAGAAGAAAGAAGAAAGAAGAAGCATTTAAATAAAGGAATTGTCAAAAACTGTCTCTTGCCATTTTTAACATTTTTTACACTTTTTTTGTGAAATGGTAGGTACCCCCTTACCATTTCACACAGGGGGAGGGCCGGGATCTGGGGGTCCCCTTGTTAAAGGGGGCTTCCACATTCTGATAAGCCCCCTGCCCGCAGACCCCCACAACCACTGGGCAAGGGTTGTGGGGATGAGACCCTTGTTCCCATCCACATGGGGACAAGGTGTTTTGGGGGGCTACCCCAAAGCACCCTCCCAATGTTGAGGGCATGTGGCCTGGTAGGGTTCAGGAGGGGGGATGCTCTCTCGTCCCCCCCTCTTTTCCTGCGGCTTACCCGTTGCGTGCTCAGATAAGGGTCTGGTATGGATTTTTGGGGAGACCCCACGCCATTTTTTTTTTTTTTGGCGCGGGGTTCCCCTTAAAATCCATACCAGACCTGAAGAGTCTGGTATAGATTTTGAGGGGGACCCCACGCCATTTTTTTAAAAATTTTGGTCAGGGTTCCCCTAATATCCATACCAGACCTGAAGGGCCTGGTATGGAATTTAGGGGGACCCCCACGTCATTTTTTTAAAATTTTTGGTTCAGGGTTCCCCTGTGGGGAATTCCCATGACGTTTTTATCAATGAACTTTTATGTGTATTGTCGGACCCGCATTTCATTAATAGCCACGAGTAGTTCTAAATGACTTTTTTTCCTTTGAAATGTCATTTTGCTGTCAGACTATTCTAAACATGGGAAACATGTGCCCTTTTACAGGCATACTATGGACACCCCTCAGGTATGAAAATTAAAGGAATATTACACTTTTATTGTTTCACTTTAAGCATTATTAAAATCACTGCTCCCGAAAAAATGTCAGTTTTTAAAACTTTTTTTTGCATTGATCCATGTCCCCTGGGGCAGGACCCAGGCCCCCAAACACTTTTTATGACAATAATTTGCATATATGCCTTTAAAATTAGCACTTTCGATTATTCATGTTCGTGTCCCATTGACTTTAACAGTGTTTGCGTGTTCGCACAAATTTTTTGCCTGTTCGCATGTTCTGGTGCGAACCGAACAGGGGAGTGTTCGGCTCATCCCTATTGGACATAGACATTCAAAAATGATTGAATATTTCAATAGTGAGACTAGCACAATCACTTTTTTTCAATGTTGATGAGAATAAGAATCCAGAATTCTCAAGCATTGTGCAGGTTCAGCCCTGCGCTGATTTACTAAAAGAGTTGAGAATGTTCACTCAAAAAGTGAAAATTCACTTTAATTATTACGTCATGTACAGATGAAATAAATAAAGATATTTTCTTTTCACTTTGTTGAATAATTGAAGTGAAACTTCACACTTTTTTGAGGGAAGATCCTCTGCACTTTCAAGAGTTCAGCCTCAAAATGTCAGCACTCTCTGATGTTGTTTCTTTATGCAATATTTGTTTCAGCTCATATTTTAAAAAAAAAAGCCAAAACTTCACTCAACATTTTATGAATATATTAAAAACTCAAACATGACCTAAAACATTATACAGTGCCTACAACAAAGAATTTATTTATCATAGCGTAGAAGGATACCCATCTATTTATTGATAAAAAGGTCCTTTACAGGAAGGGCTCTATCCCTTAAGCAATAAGGGCCATACACCTATAAGAATCAACCTATTTCTGCAGCTGATAGCACAGGTGAACGCCACGGTGAGCAGCATGTACAAAACAATGACAGGCTGAATAGGGCTCTGTGACTGTTTGTGGCTGTTTACATACTTGAGGTGATTGTAGCCATATTAGTGCAATTTTGACAGAGAAAATTGAGTACTGTCTGTGATACTTTTTTTATTTGCACTAACATATAATTTTTCATGGATGAGCTTTCAGGGTGTCCCCTTTTTCAAGGTCAAAGCAGTACTGATTCACAAAAGTTTTAGCAGAAGGTAAAATGTTAAAACAAAACAAAAAAGAAAAAAAAATCTCTGAGGAAAAGGAAAAAGAAAAACAAACAAATACAAAACAATGTGTATGGCAATGGTAATAAAGCAATCAGCAAGTGAGATAAGACAGAGGGAAAGCTATAGACTGGAGGGGGGAGGATGATAGTCACAGAGGGGGTCATAAAACTTTAGTATAATGGGTGAGGAAACCAATATCTAAATTTAGGCCATTGTTTTTTGTGTCAAAAAGAAGTATCATTCTTAGCTCAAACATTTTCCTTTCCTGGATAGTTCTGAAATTCCCTTTAAGAACTAAAACATTGAAGTCTTCTATAGTGTGGTCCAGTTGTGAGAAATGATTTCCCACAGGTGTGCAGAAACTGTCTTCCTTATGTTCCTTGATGGTATGTCTGTGCAAATTCATCCTCACTTGCAACGTCTGTCCTGTTTCAACAATATAAGATCCTTTGCTACACCTGTTGCATTGGATGAGGTACACCACATTACTGGAGGTACAGCTGTATGATCTTGTGATATTGAAGGTCCCAATTGTGTGTGTGACACTTCTGGATAGATTGATCTAGTTGCACAGTTTTTTTTTATTGCAGGGTTTGCTTCCATTATTTGTGACTTTATAATCGGAGTGAAGTTTCCTGCTGATTAGTTTATGTCTGAGGTTGGGTGGGTGTCTGAAAGCCAATAATAGGGGTTGTTGGAATATTTTTTTCATCCTCTCTTATAATAGATTGTAAATCTTTGATTAACTTTTTGATCCCTTCTAGTGTTGGGTTGTATGTGGTGACTAGAGGTACTCGGTTGTTTGTCTTTTAAAAATAAATAAAAATTAAAATTAAAAAATTAAAAATAAAAAGTAAAAAAATAAATAAATAAATAAATAAATAATTTAAATTAATATTTATTTATTTTTTTTACTTTTTATTTTTAATTTTTTAATTTTAATTTAAATTTTTATTTTTTACTTTTATTTTTTTTATTTTTTTATTCCTGTTCTTTATTCTATTTTTTAATATTTTTCACTATGTATAGTCATTATCAATGTGGATATATTGTACTGACTTCTAATGTGGGGTAGAAATGATTCGTTTTAAGACAATTCAACCTTTGTGAGAAATATCTGGGAAGTAATAACCCGCTGGTATGAGGCTGGGTTCACACTGGTGCGACACGACAGCCGTCCTACTTTGGATCCGACTTTGCCCTGCGACATGAAGCCGGCATGTGTCCGACTTTCAATGAACGGGGATCCGACTTGGATCCCCGCCAATGCCGGCACTGTGTTTGGTATGAATCTTTAGGGGGAACTCCGCGCCAAATTTTAAATAAAAATCCGGCATGGGTTCCCCCTCCAAGAGCATACCAGGCCCTTGGGTCTGGTATGGACCTTGAAGGGAACCCCCTACGCCGAAAAAACGGCGTGGGGGGTCGCCCCCAATCCATACCAGACCCTTATCCGAGCACGCAGCCCGGCCGGACAGGAATGGGGGTGGGGACGAGCGAGTGCCCCCCCCCTTCTGAACCGTACCAGGCCGCATGCCCTCAACATGGGGGGTGGTGCCTTGGGGGAGGGGGCGCGCTGCGGCCCCCCCCACCCCAAAGCACCTTGTCCCCATGTTGATGAGGACAAGGGCCTCTTCCCGACAACCCTGGCCGTTGGTTGTCGGGGTCTGCGGGCGGGGACTTATCGGAATCCGGGAGCCCCCTTTAATAAGGGGGCCCCCAGATCCCGGCCCCCCACCCTATGTGAATGAGTATGGGGTACAGCGTACCCCTACCCATTCACCTAGGAAAAAAGTGTCAATTTAAAAAAAAAACACTACACAGATTTTTAAAGCATTTTATTAGACAGCTCCGGGGGTCTTCTTCCGACTTCGGGGGTCTCTCCGGTTCTTCTCCACGCTCTCCGGATCTTCTGCCGGGCTCCTCCGCTCTCTTCTGCTCTTTTGCCGCTCTTTTGCTAAAGCGGAGGAGCCTGGTCTTCAATCTTCTGCCTTCTGCCTTCTTCCTTCTTCCTTCTTCTCCTGATGTTGACACGACGCTCTCTGGGGCTAGAATGCTCTCTGTGCGCTCTGCTCTGATTTATATAGGCGGTGACCCCGCCCCCTTAAGCCGTCACAGTCCCTGGGCATGCTGGGACTGTGACGGCATAAGGAGGCGTGGTCATCGGGTGATGACCACGCCCCCTAAAACGTCACAGTCCCAGCATGCCCAGGGACTGTGACGGCTTAAGGGGGCGGGGTCACCGCCTATATAAATCAGAGCAGAGCGCACAGAGAGCATTCTAGCCCCAGAGAGCGTCGTGTCAACATCAGGAGAAGAAGGAAGAAGGAAGAAGGAAGAAGGCAGAAGGCAGAAGATTGAAGACCAGGCTCCTCCGCTTTAGCAAAAGAGCGGCAAAAGAGCAGAAGAGAGCGGAGGAGCCCGGCAGAAGATCCGGAGAGCGTGGAGAAGAACCGGAGAGACCCCCGAAGTCGGAAGAAGACCCCCGGAGCTGTCTAATAAAATGCTTTAAAAATCTGTGTAGTGTTTTTTTTTTAAATTGACACTTTTTTCCTAGGTGAATGGGTAGGGGTACGCTGTACCCCATACTCATTCACATAGGGTGGGGGGCCGGGATCTGGGGGCCCCCTTATTAAAGGGGGCTCCCGGATTCCGATAAGTCCCCGCCCGCAGACCCCGACAACCAACGGCCAGGGTTGTCGGGAAGAGGCCCTTGTCCTCATCAACATGGGGACAAGGTGCTTTGGGGTGGGGGGGGCCGCAGCGCGCCCCCTCCCCCAAGGCACCACCCCCCATGTTGAGGGCATGCGACCTGGTACGGTTCAGGAGGGGGGGGGGGCGCTCGCTCGTTCTACCCCCATTCCTGTCCGGCCGGGCTGCGTGCTCGGATAAGGGTCTGGTATGGATTGGGGGGACCCCCACGCCTTTTTTTCGGCGTAGGGGGTTCCCCTCAAGGTCCATACCAGACCCAAGGGCCTGGTATGCTCTTGGAGGGGGAACCCATGCCGGCTTTTTATTTAAAATTTGGCGCGGAGTTCCCCCTCAAGAACATCTGAGCACAAGTCGCGTGCCGAAGTCGGATCATGCGAGACGGCAATCCGACTTTGATCCGACTTCAATGATAGTCAATAGGCTGAAGTAGGATCAAAGTCGGACCAAAGTAGTACAGGGAGCATTTCTAAAGTCGGAACGACTTGTGTCGGACCAGTTAGGACGGCTCCCATAGGGAAACATTACATTTCACACGTCATGCGACATGAGCTCCCAATGTCGGAGCGTTTGTCGGACCAGTGTGAACCCAGCCTGATGGTTAGCGTTCTAATGTAGAGGGAAGGGATATTGTTAAGCTGATCGCCACGCATTTATTTGTAAAATACTTTTTAAATATTGATTGAAATATATTCAATATAGAACTGTGAACCAGAATGAAGAGAAGGGCTATAGATTGCACACACGGGGACACAGGAAGTGTGTGGACACTGAGTGAATTGCACCCACCCACTCTAATTCTGGTGTGGTTAAATAGTTTGATTGATTCGCCAGCTAGCCAACCCCATGATTAAATCTTTATGATGAAACATGTCGAGGCATAGCGACACGGTGATCTCACACGAGTGCTAGAGGAGGGAGTGAAGGGGGACAGAGCGGAGCTCCAGTGAAGGGATGAGTGCTGCAGACAGGTGAGACGAACGTGAGCACACACACCTCCTGGGTCTGCCTGTTGTTATTTCAGTTGCTATTGCTTGCTGTGCTGTGGGTGTTCTCCATTTGCCGTGAAGTGACTTGCCTGTTATTTTATTTTAAATGTGAGTTCATTACAAGTTGTTTTATATGTGATTAAATCTTTTAAACAAGATTACACTATTGGAGCTTCTTTTATTTTTATGTCATACTACCAACCTGAGAAAAGCGGTGTTCCTATGGAGCAGTGGAGGTGTATGCTCACATGTTAACCCCCATGTAAGTGGGTTAGAGGCTCTGTCAGGCCAAACACGAGAGTGAGAGGCCTTAACAGCTGGTGAGTTTGAATTTCAGCAGGGAGTGGATTCACGTCACAGAGGTGTGGTGGATGTTTGAAAACACAGCTGAGCAGTTTTGGAGTCGCCCTCACTCTTTTTTTGGACTTTCCTCAAATATTTTCACAATGATTTTTCACGATTGATTGGTTTCTGGACTTTATAGACATTTACTGTGTTCCACTGAGTGTTATAATTTATATTAGCTCATATTGAATTTATTGAATAATTTATTTTATTTAATAATTTTTACTTATTGGGATATTTAGCAATATATGTTTTTTCACTTTTTCTCTAGTCACGTCTGTATTCAGCTCACTGGCTGGATAAGAGTGTCTGGCATCTCCCCACCTGGGGATAAGCGCCACTATTTCATCTATAATTTTCCTTTGAATTCAGTTTATATACAATTTATTGTTAAGTGGCAGCTTTGGTAGGGTTTTTTAACATAGCGCGGAGGTGGTAATACAGGTCAGGGGTGGCGTAATTTGCACCTGGTTATCTCCGGTTTTCTACTTAAGGGACACGTTGGGATTCTGGATTGGGTTCCAAGTTGCTGATAGCAGAAGTTATAGAGGTTGTGTTTGTTTTGTGTTGTTTAGGTTGTATCCAAAAGGTCTGCTCTTGGTTCAGCTTTTGGAGTTTTTTTTGCTTCCTGTTCATGGCAAGTTTTTGCAGTTGTCTTTGAAAGGTTTCAATTTAATTCTTAATTAGGTTGATGCTTGTAGGGTCTAATGATCTTGAGGTTTCAAAAACCAACTGCTTTTGTTTCCTGATTGTTTCCCTTTTACCATACAGTTTATGAATGAGGTTGTTCCTTAACCTTTCGCTGGAATGTTTGCAGAGTCCTTCTGCATAAGGAGAGTTCAGTGTATTTCCACAAGGATTTTTAATCTGGAGAACTTGTGGTATGAGATTCCTCTTTTTGCATCTTGAGAGAAAGAAGATGTCGCTGTTGACTTGTGTTTCCTTTTTGATCAGGTTGATTATCTGCTTCTTCATATGGCTATATGCAGTATCTTCCATCATACTTGAGATAATTGTAGCCGTATTAGTGCAATTGTGACAGAGAAAATTGAGTACTGTCCGTGATACTGTTTACATGAAATTGTACATCAAGATGTTACATGAGGATAAGAACAGATGAGCAGCTCAGGATGCAGACAGTTTGCATCCATAGGCACTCATTTGTTCATGCAATTGCTCAACGTGTGGTTACATGCAAACAGTAATGGTGCCTATCAACATGTCACTGACTTGTACAGGCTGCTCTACCCTCCGCAAATATACGCTGGATCTCGTTGGTGTATTGCCCTTATCAGCCTTCTAAATGAGCCTTAAAGCTCTAACATGATTTTGTAATCATGTAGCATTGGCAGAAATAAAAAAAATGCATAAGGAGTAGATCAATTGTTTTGCAGAGCAAGGAGTAAATTGACAGAAAGAACAGAATGACATGAAGAGACAGATGAGCTCACCAGTGTGCTTCTTCTCTTTTCAGTGTTCAGTCACAGACTGAGAAGGGACAACACCTGTAATTAATATTGAACTGCAGTGAGAAAAATCTGATATTTTGCCCTGCCAGACAGGACTGTTTTGTGTAGCAGAGCTATGTATACTATAGAACTGGATGGACAGTAATAGAAATCATTGGCAAGTTAACCACTTGCCATCTGCACAATAGCAGTTTTACTGCTGCAGGGCGACTCTACTGTGCAGAATCGCATATATACGTGATTCTGCAAGTCTGCCAGTAGGGAGCGCATGCCGGCGTGCTGCTTTTGCTTTGAATATTCACAGCAGAAGCCGATCTGCAGGTGTCGGGCACTCAATGTAATCCCGCGCCAGCCTACCATCGGTAATACGCACAGAACTGAAATCTGCCTATGTAAACAAGGCAGATCTCAGATCTTTCTTTTTTTTTTTTTAATCTTTATTTATCGTTTTCCAATACAAAACATTTCCCATCAGGGGCATGCCGGTAATACAAATTCTTCTATGAATTCAGAGGAAAAAAAAAACCGAATGGCTCCACGAGCACGCCCCCCACCACCCACCCCCCCCTCCCATTCCCAACCCCCCCCCCCCCTGCGGGATGTACTTCAGTGGGGGCTAATCGCGTCTTGCCCGCTCTCTCCTCCATAATCGAACCATACTTGTTATACCCTTTTTATATAATCTCCCTTAAATAGGACCATGATTTTTTAAATTTAAGCCAGCCTGCCCATTTCCCCCTATGCTCCAAATCCTCATCCGGTTCCATTCCCCGCCGATCTAAACACTCAACGTTGAATATTTAGTTAAGATCGAATAGCCAGTCTCGCGTTTTGGGACTTAAAGGGTTCAGCCAGTTTAGAGCGATCTGTCTCTTGGCCGCATCTAGTATTATAGGGAGCAAGGAGGTTTTGTAACTCTTGACTGAGTCCTGAATACCGTGGAAGAGGCAGACCCAAGGGTCTTCCTCAATTTCCCTCCCCGTAAATTCCTTTGTCAGGGACAGGATATTTTTCCAGAAGACCTTTTATAATGGGGCATTCCCACCAAATGTGGGCCATTGTGCCTGCGGTTGGGCATCCCCTCCAGCAGGTGTTTCCCTTTGTCCCATCCATCCTGCTTACTCTGTCTGGGGTGGCATACCATCTTGCTAGGACTTTATAGTGGATTTCCGTTCTCCTTTTGTCTAGTGCTGAGTAGTGGACCAAGTTCAAAATTTTTCCCAACGTGTTTCTATTACAGGGTGACCCCAATTCCTGCTCCCACCTTTTGATGTAAGGAGGCATCTTACCATCCTGTTCCGCCCCCAGTATTCTATAAATTTGGCCAATGACACCCCCTGGGTGCTCCGTCATACAGAGTTTCTCCAGGGGTCTAAGCTCTTCCATGCTTCTTAGGGGCTTTGGTAGTTTGCCTATAAAATGGGAGAGCTGGAGATACCTCCACCTATCCATCACCCAGAGTTCTGCTTCTCTACTCAATTCCGTGAAAGTGCGTATTTTCCCCTTACTAATAAAATTATTCAGTTGGAGGGCGTCCTCTTTTAACCAATTCCCGCCCACCGACCGCATTCCTGGTTCAAAAAATAGATTATTTTTCATATATATTAATGGTGAATTGTGCGACCATTTGTGCGGAATGTGAATTTTGTCCCAATATTTAAAAGTGTTTTGTGTTAACAAGGAAGTGTTAGTGCTGAGTATTCTAAATTTTGGGGGATTCCATAGTGAGTGTGCCAAGTTATTATTAAGGAAAACTCAATGTTCACCCAACGCTTATCTGTCCCTTTCTTACTCCATTCTATAACCCGTGAGAGCACTACGGCAATGTAGTACCTATTAAAGTCTGGTGCTGCTATTCCCCCCTTTTTTTTTTCCCCTCTACTCAATGTTGCGTAGGAGATGCGTGGTTTATTGCCACCCCAGACAGCCTCGCCAATTAATTTCCTTAAAACCCTCAGGAAATACCTTGGTAGAGGAATCGGTAGCAGTTGAAATTTATACAAAATTTTTGGGGCGATCATCATTTTAACCGCATTCGCTCGCCCAAACCATGAGAGCGGCCTCGACCGCAGTCTCCTTACCTCTTGCCTGATTTCGTCTAATAATGGGATGTAGTTTCTTTGAAATAACTCTTTAATGGAGTTGGCTAACTTGATACCCAGATAATTGATCTCCTTTCTCCAAGGAAAGGGGAACACTGAGGCCAAGTGAGCTTCTTCCTGCTTCGTGAGACTGATATTTAAGATTTCGGATTTGCTGGGGTTGATTTTAAAATTGGAAACTTCTCCGTATAATCTAAGGGTTCGCAGCACATTGGGGAGGGTTACTCTGGGATTTGAGACAAAAAATAGTATGTCATCGGCAAATGCTGCCAGTTTATGCTCCTCCATTTCCACCCACACCCCATTACAGTCGGGGCTGTTCTGGATGGAGGCCAGAAGAGGTTCGAGGGACAGGACAAACAGGAGGGGGAAGAGAGGGCACCCCTGCCTAGTTCCGTTTACCATTCCAAAAGATTTTGATAAGGCCCCGTTCACCCTTACCACTGCAGTTGGACTACTATTTAGGACCTTAACCCAGGAAATAAACCTGGACCCGAACCCCATGACTTCCAACGTGTTCAGCAGGAACCCCCAGTCTACCCTGTCGAAAGCCTTTTCGGCATCTATTGACAGGAATAGAGCTGGGGGTCCCCTGCATCTACAATGCTCTGATGGCAGCACCGCCCGTACCCCGTTGTCTCTGCACTGTCTTCCCGGGACAAAGCCGGACTGGTCCGGGTGCACCAGGCCAGCCATGTATCCCTTTAGTCTGTTCGCCAGGACCTTAGCGTACAATTTTACATCCGCGTTGAGCAGAGATATGGGCCGGTAACTTGAACACATCCTAGTGTCCTTCCCTTCTTTCAATATTAGAGTTATCATAGCGGACAGGGCCTCACGTTCCATCTCACATCTGGTGCCCAGGTCGTTCCAATATTGGCATAGCCTGGGGACCAGTATGTGTTTCATTTTCATTAGGTAGGTGGAGGGGAAACCGTCCGGACCTGGGCTCTTGCCCTTCGGGGCCATACCTTCGCTAGACACAATCTCTTTCCCACCCGTACCGTTCATTTTCTCAATGAAATTCCGCCCTCTTTTTTTTCTGATTAATCTCGCCAAGTGTTTGCTGGATTTATTGGCCCATAGATATTTATCTCTGGCTATTAAATTGGTGGCTCTCTTAGCCTCCTGCTCCTCTCTCCCGGCGACCATTGCACGGTAGCAGTCCAGATCCTGCCCTTTGGACTTTTTGTGTACTTGTTCCAGATGGAACAGGTCCGCTATCAGTTTTTCCGTTTTTTTCCTTCCTTTTCTTTTTTAGACCTGCTCCTATGGATATAAGGATTCCACGGATATAGGCTTTGTGCGCCTCCCAGAGAATAGAGGGTGATACCTCACCCGTGTCATTTACATTGAAAAACAGGTTCACCTCATTCTGGATCCGGTCTAACACTTCTGGATCCTTGAGCAGGTCCTCATTCAGCTTCCACGAAAAAGAACTTCGCCCCAACTCTGGGAGCTTCAGCCTCATCGTGACCGGTGAATGATCTGAGAGGGTTGTTGTTTCGATTCTAGTTTCTACGACCCCCTCAAGCAAGCTATGGTCCACAAAAATGTAATCCAGCCTGGAGTAGGTCCCGTGCACAGGGGAGAAGAAGGTGTAATCCCTCTCTTTTAACATGTTGTACTCTCCATACATCCATTAATTGGCTGTGGAATAATTTCCGCCTGATAGCTCCTAATGACACCTTCTTGATCCCCTGGGCACGAGACGTACTGTCAGGGGTGGGGTCCAAGCAAAAATTTAGATCCCCTGCCAGGACCATCTCCCCCTCACCAAATCCCAACAGTTTCTCCAGTGCTTGTCCCAGGAAGGTGGTTGGGCTTCTATTCGGGCAGTACACATTGGCCAACGTAAACATTCTTGTGCCTATAGAACCCTTCAGAAATATATAACGACCTTCAGGGTCTATTAATCTGTCCCATACTGAGAAGTTCGCTGCCTTAGACAGCCCTATAGCTACTCCTTTAGACCCCCTGTCGGGGGAGTCACCGTAAAACCATTGAGGGATCTTTGGGGAAAACAACCTGACCCCTGTGTCAAGGGTCAGGTGGGTTTCCTGCAGGAAAATTATGTCCCCTCGTAGAAGACACAGTTCCCCCAATATTTTATGTCTTTTCCTGGGTGAATACAACCCTTTTACATTATAGGATACAAATTTTGATGTCAGGCATCTTTAGTGGTGTGCGTGTTGACCTCTATACTCAGCACCCCTCGAACACAGCCCGCCCACCCCATCCCGCCTCCTATCCCCTCCCATCTAATGACCCTCCTTCCCTCATACCCTCCCTCCCCTCCTCCTCCCCCCTGCCCACTATCCACCCCCTCACACCTACCCCACCCCCTTCCCACCTCCCCCTGCCACCCGCCTCCCCCCTTCCCCCCCATGGCATCAGCTACGCCAAAAGCCCGCCCATATGGAGATACACTCATTCCACACTGCGGTGCTTCTCCCTCAGGGGATGAGCTCCTGCGCCGGCGTCCAGCACCTGCCCCTCCCAAAAAGGGGAGAAACAGGAGATGGAGGCTCGGGACGTCCCCGCCCCGGGGTGTGCCCCCCACCGCCACACGGTCCCCCCCCCCCACAGGCTCAATGCAAATTATTTTATGTTAAATAGGTGAGGCCCTGTTACCCTCCTCCTTCCCCCTTGCTACGTTATATTCGTTAATAACTTGAGTCCATGATACGTAAGTCCTCGCACTCCGGGGGTAATCACCCCCCTGATGGGCCGAGAGGAGCGATAGGGAGGGGGGGAAGGGAGGAGACGAGAGAGGGAAAAAAAAAAAAACCCCACCGCCCACCCCCAGCACCTATAGCAAATCAGGGACAGGGATGCCCAAACTGCTACAGAAGTCCTGCATTTCTTCCATGTATCTCATTCTGTAGGATCTTCCATCCCTGGTAACTATCAGGGATGTTGGGAACCCCCAGCTGTACTTTAAGTTAGCCCTCCTGAGTTGGTCCAGGATTGGTCTCATCTGTCTTCTCCTCTCCAAAGTCCCCGCTGAGAGGTCGGTGAAAATCTGCAGATCCTTATTTTCAAATTTTAATGGAGGGGCCCCTTTTAGTTTTTTCCAAATTTTTTCTTTATCCTCATATTGATGAAATGTAATTATAACGTCTCTGGGGGTGTCTTTCTTTATATGGGGGGGGCTTCCTTATTCTGTGGACCCTATCGATCCTCAGAGCTTCGTCTTCTTGCCTGCCCAGTAGGGGATTGAAAATCTTCCTCATCTTCTCCCCCAGGTCCTCGTTTTGTTGTTCCGGAATAGATCTGATGCGTAAATTTTGTCGACGGCTCTGGTTCTCCTGTTCCTCAAGTCTGAACGCCAGCACGCGGTTTTCGTTCTGCATCTTCTTGACTTGTTCTTTTAAGACTGCTATGTCCTTAGCTTGGATGCCGGAGGCCTCTTCAGCCTCCTCAACCCGGCGAAGAAGATGACCCATATCAGAGCGAACATTTAAGATCTCCTCTTTTATAATGCTTTCTAGTTTTTTTTCCAGTTTAGCAAGCATTTTACTCATATCTGATTTACTAGGCATTAGGGCCATGATTCTCTGCTCGTCAGCTGCGTTAAATGCTGGCGCCCCCGCCAGGTCCAGCTCTTCGTGAGGTCTGTCACCCTGTCCCCCCTTTGGTTTCTGTTGCTCCTTCTTCTTAGTACCTGAGTGTTTCGCCTCCATTCCTGGACTCTTTTACACCTGCTTCTTTTAGATATTTTTGAATGGAGCTAGTGTTTAAACTCTCTCTTGGGTTATTGGGTTCCGTTGATCTCGATGACCGGCCTCTCATGTTTCCTCTCTTTACCGGTTTTCCCTTTTTGTGTTTTAGCGAGATGCAGACTCTCAGTATCGGCTCTATATGCTTTTCTATTTAATAATCCACTCCCACCCTCAGACAGTTAGGGTGGGGGGTTAAAAATGTCCCTGGGGGTTGTATAGGGTCTCTGTGGTGAATAACCTGTTTTATTCCCCCTTCCAGACTCCAAGTCGCTGGGGAGGGTTGCTAATGACAACGTATCTTATCAGTTCCTGCTCCAACCCATGGATAGTGCTAGGGAATGAGAGACTGAGCCCCTACTGGCTAGGAGCTGGCTGAGACCGAGCAATCGCTGCAGGGGGGCACAATTGGCATGTGCCACCCCATTCAGCTAGAATGTCCATTTCTAACTAATGAACATGTGGGGGGGGGGAGAAGCCAGACAGGCCTCGATACTCCAATCCCTTTTAACCTGTTCTTGGAGGGATAGCAGTGCCCCCTGAATATATGCTTTTTCCAGACCCCCCTAATTGACACCGAGTTCTCCAGAGTGAGCCTGTTAAGATCGTGACTGAGATTTCAAAGTTATTAGGCGGTGGAATCAGCAGTAGGTTCTGTGAAACGTCTCCTACCTGTTTCTTCCATCCAGACCGTTGAGCATTGAAGAGGGTCTGCTGCTTGCTCCCAAGTCAGGACTCTTGGGGAGACTATCCTGCCGGTGGTTCACCGCTCCAGGCGGAGCGCATCAGAGGGGATGCACAAGGGACAGCCTTCACTGGGTCCGTTACGGGAGGGCACTCCGGGGCCGCAGCTGCAAGTTGGGGTGGTGGGGGGGAGCGGGGCAGATGGGGAGCCGGACACTCGAGCCTAGACCGGCCGCTCGTGGTCTCTCACCCCACGAGGCATCACCTTGGCTTGTTGGCGTCCCGTCTCGCAGCCTCCTGGAGCCGGCGCTGGGCTCCTCCCCTGTGCTGACGTCAGCCGCACATCACGTCAGCCCGCCCTCAGGAGGAATGAGTTCCAGGCAGATCTCAGTTCTGATAGGGGGAAGGGGTGGATTTTGTGTTCCTGCAACGCAAGGATTAGACTCCATCTCTTCCCTTATTGAAAGCAGCACATACAGTACGCAAAAACACTGGCTGGGCACACAGTTAACCCTTCGCCCTAGATGTTTAACCCCTTCTGAGCCAGTGTCATTAGTACAGTGACAGTGCATATTTTTAACACTAATCACTGTATTAGTACCACTGGTTCCCGAAAAGTGTCCTATTGTCTGCCGCAATATCGCAATCCAGCTAGAAGTTGCTGAACGCCGCCATTACTAGTATAAGAAATACAAATAAATAAAAATTACATAAATATATCCTATAGTTTGTAGACGCTATAATATTTGCGTAAACCAATCAAAATATGTAAATTTAGGCCAATATACATATTGGCCTAAATTTATGAAGAAATTAGATTTTTAAAAAAATTTATTGGATGTGTTTTATAGTAGAAAGTAAAAAATATTGTTGTTTTTTCCCAAAATTGTCAGTCTTTTTTTTTTTTTTTTTTTTTTTTATAGTGCAAAAAATTGAAATTGCAGTGGTGATCAAATGCCACCAGAAAAAAGCTCTATTTGTGGGGAAAAAAAACGACATACTCTTTTTGGGTACAGTGTCGCACGTGCAATTGTCAATTAAAGTAACGCAGTGCTGTATGGCAAAAAATGGCATGGTCATGAAGGGGGGTAAATCTTCCGGAGGTCAAGTGGTTGAACAGCTCCCATATATGCATTCTATATGTGTATTTAGCTGTTTGCCTGGAGCTCAGCTTTAAATAAACCAATTTTTTAAAATGATGATGAGCAGCATTTTTCTTTAGACATTTGTGATGTGTGAAATATGAAAATGTGAAGTATTAATAGGTTGGCATGCATTAGCAATTAAAGTGACACAAAATTTTGGTTTTGAAAAGAAATGTATTCAAGTACCGTATTTATTATTAACTCAAAAAAGTACCTTCTATTGTTCTCAACCTCCTCCAAATTCCCTTTTCGTTTTTGAAGCTGTGATCTAAATTCCTGTTAAACAGTGGCTATGTTTGTTTCCCTTTTTTATTTATATATATATATTTATATTTTTAACATAGCCGCCCTCTCTTGCTTGATACCAGGATGAGCTAGGGACTAAGCACTATGGGATTTGTAGTGTGTATAGAGCAATGAACATGACCTATTATGTTATGACACAACTATTATGCACTCCTCATTCCAAATAAATGGAAGTGAGGGAGTGGGGGGGGCAGAAAATCACAGTAAGAAACAGTTTGATAAAAAAATAGATACAGGGCCATTAAGTAGTGGATGTGTATGGACTATTTTTAGAGAATAAGGATATTGTTTGTCACTTTAACTGTGTTGCTTAGTAGGAACTATTCTTCCTCATGTCTTCTACTATTTTACAGTGACTGATGCTATAGTGCTGCATATTCCTGCTGTTAGATACGAACATCCTCTTTTAAACTAGCAAGAAAATGCCTTCCATAATGAATGTCTTGTTTAAACATATTTAAACATCAAAATGCCTTTAAAAATATAGTAGGGGCTGTATCAGCAGTTTGTGTATAGAAAACAGGTTGTATTTCAGGTTTCACAGTCCCTTAAATGATGTGTATATTAATGTGATGTATGGTTTAATAGCTCAGCATTTCAAGCTTCTGTGCAATAAATGTTTTGCCACTCTATCACTCTTACTGGCAAGGAATGAAGGTAATTTAATTTATGTCATGTTTTTAATCCAGTAATGTATTTAGCATCTAAAAAGGTGTTAAATTAAGTGCATCCCCTGATTTGCAAGTAAATATATACCAGAATTAGATTCCCTGTTGTCTTTTAATACAAGCAGAGCATCTTATGCCAAGAAGGATCTCATTCAGAATATGTTAGAGGAAAATGGAAGAGCAAGCAGATCTGTCCCTCTTTGACAAGTACTGCACCTTTGGTGTTTAATTCCCCTTTGTTTTTCTGCAGCTAAACACCTTGAAATTACCTTCCAGAGCATGGGTGAATGAGTCTTTCTTCCTTAGACTGTCACAGTGATTAGAATTATAATTAGTAAGAATTTAAATGAGACAAAAGCACAGGGATGATTCATAAATGCAATATACAAAAGATTTGTAAAAGACAAGAGCAACCACAGTCAACTTGCTTTGTAAATGCATCAATTTTAGGTCAATAAAAAAATTCTATAAAACAGAGATGTAGATTTACCACATCTTTGATGTTCATGAGGAACAGAATGCAATTAGCAGAACAGAAACACACAGATTTGTTTCATTAGTTGCAAAAATTATTTAATTTCAAAGCACGTAGAGTAATTAGAGGAGTTTAAAATATATGTGATACAGTATCTTTTAGGAAACAATAGTAAAATAAATATTATAGCTGTCACCTCTAAGAGGAAGAAAATGTACTGTGTGAGACTAATTATTCTTTGTTTTCTAGTATCATGCTGAGGGCAGAGATTATTGCAGCTCATATTCCCAACAATTTGTAAGCTAAATGTATATTTATTTTAGCTTGCATACTGCAGAGATGGTTAATCACCACCTCCGGTTTGTGAACAATTTATTGAGCAATTTTTCCTTTCCATGTCATTTTGTTACAGGTTTTTGACAGCTGTAAAAAAATAATGCAGCATTAACTATACTGAGAAGTACTATGCTCTGAGTAATAGATGATTGCAATAAAAACAGTAACTAGACATAAAGATCTAAGAATATGTTCCCCTGATGAACATTTACACTCAAAGTGTAGCCTGGTATTTTGTGGCAGTTTTACCAGTTCTATTCCCTTCCATCATTGCCATGGTGTACTGTTGCTTTCTAGATAAAAAAGCAACGAAAAGAAAAATATTGCCTTTGGCCATCACTGCTACTTCAGGTGTTGGTAATGATGTGCACTTGAACACATAGGACCTGATAGATTATGTATAATAAAGGTAAGCAATTCCATGATATATACACTGTAATATAATATATATATATTTATGGTTGAAGCCCTATGGCTGATATGGATATGGACAACATAGACTTAGCATAAGACTTACAACATGAAATGGACCTGAAGTGTGCCCTGGTCTGATGGACGGTATACCAAAATAAGGAGCATACCCAAGATTAGAAATTTAATATTTGAGAAATGCCCTGAAAAGGGGATGGGAGGGTGGATATCGTGCACAGGAAACCAACAGACCACAGACGAGCGGGCTGGTTAAATCCCCCCCCGTGCACCTTCCATAAATTCAGGCCACCATACTGGCCTTCTTACTTATGGTTGAAGCCCTATGGCCGATACTGATATGGACAACATAGACTTAGCATAAGATTTACAACATAAAATGGACCTGAAGTGTGCCCTGATCTGATGGACAGTATACCAAAATAAGGGGGCAAAAACATTCAGGTAGGGGTGTAGTTTTTATTAGTTCTGTTTTATTCATTGAGAAAGTTTGGTAAATGCCTGTGCCATCTCCACCTGAGGATTGGGCGAAGCAGGCAGACTTCCACCTGCCTAGTCTCTTAATGACATGATCTGGGACCCCATGGTGGGATGCAGCCAAGGCTGCTCCAATGCTGAAAGAGTGACCAGAGTACTGGCTGAGGTTGTAGGTGTAGGTTGCGAAGAAGAATCCTCACATGTTTCACGAACTGGCAGGCACTCAAGGGTTTGACCAGAAAAGGTAGAAGGGGACTAAAGTTCGACTGTTCGGGTAGGAGTGATAGTAGGCGATCGAGTACGGTAACTGGGCACCAGATATTGTTCGTTTTATAGAGGTGGATGTGTTCCCCAGAGCCTGATTGCTGGGTTTTAGATAATGCAAGGTGGAGGATGAAATTGTCTTGATAGCGAGCCAGGTGACGTCTACGCAGAACTTGGTCGGCGAGGTTGCTGCAGGTAAACTCGCTAGACCGCAGGAACCCGTAGTAGGCTAGGTAGATGACCGCTTGTACGACCAGGCTGGGGTGAAGACCAAATGGAGAACTAGTAAGGATAGTAGACATATGCCTGACGATGGCACTTTTTATAGGCAGATGTTTGGCATTGATTATCGGTTGTCATTTCTGGATGCCGCGTAGGATGGCTCGGATCGCATAGGATGCGAACAAGGATGGTTTTGCGGGATCTCGTAGAGCCATAAAGTGTTGTTGCCAGCTAAGTATAGTCGGATATTATTATGGGATAGGGCCAACTGACTATGTCAATATGAGATAAAAGCCAGTATGTGCTTGGCGTCTGTTGTTGTTTCCGCGGAGCAGGATTCTAGGAATTTGTTGAATATGTTCCAAGCTGTATGTAAGCTTTGAGCGTGTTGAGGGACAGAGACTGATTGATGAACTGGATTGCTCCATGCAGATGCTGTTCTAGTCCAGAGTCAGCTGAGACCAAGCAGGGATAAGGGCTGATACTGGATTGGCTCCGGGAATCTGCTGTAAAAAAGTAAAGTGTAATTAAAGCGTGACAGTGCGTCTGTGTCACGTACCTGGTTGGAGGCCGAAATGCCAAGAGGGCTCCCCTTGCGGCTGAATGCAGTACACCCCTGAAGTTGGGTACAGAGGGTGTAGTGCCCAGAGAAGCACAGGCTGCCAGATGGATTCCAGAGAGAAGAGCTGGTGGGCACCAAAAGGACACCGAGTAATACAGGAAACACAGCTGGGCTAAAGTCAATAAGAATCCTCGGTAATACTTGGCAAGGTGTGCACAAGGAACAGTAGTGGAAGTCAGGCCAGGGGTCAAACACAGTAGATCTGGCAAGAGGAAGAGGCAGTTTGCAGAAACAGGGACAAGCCAAAGGTCTGGTATCGTGAAGCAGGCAGGAACAGGTAACTGTAGCAAAGTCCATGATACAAGATGGGATCGGGTACTGGAGAGGACAACAAGTCGGTAAATCAAGCCAGGGGGTCAAAACAGGAGAGCAGATCAGACAGGTCAGGAACAAGCCGGGTCACAGCAGGAATCCAAATGGTAATTGCACAGAGGCTCAGGAACACAGAAAGACTGACAAACCAGCAACTGCAGACACTAGCAGACTTCCTTATATAGGCACATGTAGGCATGTGCATTGCGTTTCGTTCCGAATCGAAATTCGGACGAATTTTTCATTATTCGAAAATTCGGATGCATCCGAATTTCCGAATTACAAGAGTAAAGAATTTAAACGAATCCGAAAAAAAACGAACGAATTCGAAAACCTATTTGAATCGAATTTGAAGACAAATTCGAATTGAATTTGAAGACAAATTCGAATTAAATTAGAAAACATATTCGAATTAAATTAGAAAACATATTCGAATTGAATTCGAAAACAAATTCGAATCGAATTCGAAAACAAATTCGAATCGAATTCGAAAACAAATTCGAAAACAAATTCGAATCGAATTCGAAAACAAAATAGAAAACGTTTTTCTAAAAAAAAAACCAATAAGATAGAATATAAAATAATAAAGTATATATATATATATATATATATATATATATATATATATATATATATATATATATATATATATATATATATATTAAAAAATTTGTATTATTATTATTCTCTTCTATTGTGTTTTTTTTATGCTTTTTCTTTTGTATTATTTTATATTCTATAATAGTCTTTTCAATTCAAATTCATTCTATACGAAATTCGAATTTCGGAACATGGCTTCTGAAGTTTAAATTTCGTATAGAATGAATTTGAATAGAAAAGATTAGAATAGAAGAAAATATAATATATATATTATATTTTTTTTCTAGTCTATTCTTTTCTATTATTTTCTATTCTATTGTAATCATTTATATTCAAATTTGATTTCGGTCTATATGAAATTTGAATTTTGGAAGATGTTTTATATATATATATAATATATATAATTTTTTTTTTCTATTCTATTCTAAACTTTTCTATTCGAATTTGAATTCATTCTATACGAAATTCGAATTTCAGAAGATGGCTTCTGAAAGTGGAATTTCGTATAGAATGAATTCGAATTTGAATAGAAAAGATTAGAATAGAAAATAATAGACTAGACAAACAATAGAACAGAATCAAATATAATATATATATTTTATTCTATTCTGTTCTATTGTTTTTCTAGTCTTTTCTCTTCTACTCTATTCTAATCTTTTCTATTGAAATTCAAATTCATTTTATAAAATTCAAATTTCGGAAGATATATTTATATTTATTTTTTATTGTTTTTCTATTCTTTTCAATTATTTTCTATTTTATTCTAATCTTTTCTATTTGAATGCGAATTCATTCAATACGAAATTTGAATTTCTGAAAAAGGTTATACAGAAACAGAATGAAATAGAATGAAATCGAATTCTAATAGAAAAGACTAGAACAGAAAAACAATAGAACAGAATAGAAAATTTATATATATATATCTCCATCTTCTGAAATTCGAATTTCGTATAAAATGAATTTGAATAGAGTAGAAAAACAATAGAATAAGAGTGGAGTCCCTCAAGGATCACCCTTGTCACCAGTACTATTCAACATATACATCCGCCCACTTCTCAATATCATCAGGAAAACTGATCTTTGTTTCCATTCATACGCTGACGACACCCAACTCTACCTTCGTATCAACGGACAAAAAGACCTTCATCAGCAATTACAGAAATGCCTCTCCTTAATAGACGACTGGATGACCACTAGCTCCCTCAAACTCAACGGATCAAAAACAGAACTTCTTCTCCTACAAGCTAACAAAAATTCCAAAATAAAGACTACATGGACACCTCCCACCATCCTTGGACAGACCATCTCCCCAAGCACCAAAGCCAAGAGTCTCGGAGTCATTTTTGACTCAGGAATGACAATGGATGCACAAATAGGATCAGTGGTGAGCGGATCCCACCATCTCCTCCGCCAACTACGTAGACTCATCCCCTTCATCCCAGAAGAGGACAAAGCGGCAGTTGTGGGAACAATCATCAATTCCCGACTCGACTACGCAAATTCGCTCTACGTAGGACTACCCCAATATCAGCTTGCGCGCTTACAACTCATCCAAAACACGGCGGCAAGACTGTTAACAGGAAAAAAACCCTGGGAATCCATCTCCCCCTCCCTAAAGAGCCTACACTGGCTAACCGTGAAGAAACGGATCACATTCAAGACCCTCTGCCTCACCCACAAATGCGTACAAGGAAACGCCCCACCATATCTCCGCGAGAAAATAAAACACTATACACCGAATCGCAGTCTTCGATCAGCTAACCAAAACCTCCTTACCATTCCCAAATACCGCTACAAAGCAAAGGGAGAACGAAGATTCGCAGTCCAAGGACCTCGACTATGGAACGCTCTTCCTACCAACATCCGCATGGAAGAAAACCACCAGGCCTTCAGAAAAAAACTAAAGACCTTCCTTTTCTGAGAAGCTGACATCAGAGAATGCATCCAGCGCCTTGAGGCGATTCAGTTCGCATTTGTAGCGCTTTATAAATCATTCATATAATTATATATATATATATATATATAATATTTTTATTCTGTTCTGTTCTATTGTTTTCCTAGTCTATTCTTTTCTATTTTCTATTCAAATTCGAATTCATTCTATACGAAATTCGAATTTCAGAAGCCATCTCCCGAAATTTGAATCTCCTATAGAATGAATTTGAATGGAAAAGTTTAGAATAGAATAAAAAAGAATAGCATAGAAAAACAATCAAACAGAATAGAAAAAAATATAATATATATATTATATTTTATTCTCTTCTGTTCTATTGCTTTTTTAGTCTATTCTATTTCTATTATTTTCTATTCTAATCTGTTCTATTCAAATTCGAATTCATTCTATACGAAATTCTAATTTTAGAAGCCATCTTCCGAAATTCGAATTTCACATAGAATTAATTAGAATAGAAAAGTTTAGAATAGAAAAGAATAGCATAGAAAAACAATGGAAAAGAATAGAAAAAAAAATCTATATATATATATATATATATATATATATATATATATATATATATATATATATATATATATATATATATATATATATATATATATATATTATATATCCATCATTGGAATTTGGTACAGAATGAATTTGAATAGAAAAGATTAGAATACAATATATTATATTTTTTCTATTTTTTTTTTTCTATGCTATTCTTTTATATTTTCTATTCTATCCTAATCTTTTCTATTGGAATTCGATTTCATTCTATACAAATTTCAAATTTCTCAAAATGGTTATATATAGTTTACTTTTTCAAATTCAGTTAATGTTTTTTTCCGAATACGGTTGAATTTTTTCGAATATGAAACAAAACGAATTCCGAAAATGAATGTAACGAATGCAACAAATTTAACTAAACGAATTTAGTTAAATAACGAATCGAAACTAAACAAATTTTTTCATCCTGCACATGTCTAGGCCCATGTGACCTGCTGGTAGAGATGCTGGGTCCTAAAGTCCTTCTCCTGCTATAAGTGCTGGTAGAGATGCTGGATCCTAGAGCCCTTCTCCTGCTGTTGGTTCCTTGACAACTGGCACTATTGCCAGTTCTCCTACGGCCATTTCCCTGACAGTGCCCCCCCTAAGGGGCAGCCTCCGGATGCCCCAACAGGCCAATGCTTCGGGATGTTATATGCAAGTATAGGCGCAACAAACTGAAAAAAGCAGCAAAACAACCCTTAATCCACAAAATTTAAATAAAAAAGGAACAAGTCAGATACTGTGAACATAAAAACCATCTCGGGTAATAAAATATATTCAAAGACAATAGGGTGAGAAGGTCATGATGGTAAATGTATATGTGTTATATATATATATATATATATATCTCTATCCACGTATATACAGGAAAGTCCACATGTAGGGCTGCCTTCAGTGGGAACTGAAACTGGGTTCCAAATCCTGAGGAGAAACACAAAAAGAGAGAGAGGCGCCTCTGGGTGTAGACTTTAAAAACAGTTTATTCAATAATCTTGTGTCAATCACACTCACGTTTTAGAAGATCATAAAAAGACATATAAATGTGGAGTATCCATCAAGGGGGGTGTCATCAGGTCGGTCAAAAACCTTGTCTACTGGCTGCTCTGCCTGCGTGTGGAAGGATATTGCTAAGATGTTAAAGCCGGCTGTAATACCGATAGAGATCCAAAACGAGGCTCGGAGCGCAGATGGAAGGTGGGCAAGGAATAATGACGTCACTGGCAAGCATCGCATTATCCGGGTGTACGGGCTGTGGTGACGTGACAGCCGCACCCCTTCATCAGGCTATGAATGGATGCAACTAGAGGCCATAAGAAGGGAAAAGAGGAGGGGTGAACAAAATGGGAAGTGCTGTGATTGGTCCAAGCAGGACTGGGTGACAAACAGGCAGGGGGAGTGGCCGCAATAATAATAAAGGAAGACGATGTGTGGCCAGAAGTGTCAGCAAGGGGGTATAAGCAATAGATACGTAATATAGCAATGAATGGTCAGCGGTGGTAATTAGCAGGCCATATATAAAAGGAATAATTTGGATGGATATATATATATATATATATATATATATATATATATATATATATATAATCTATCCGGGGGAGGGGGGGTGAAGGATTGCTGAGAAGTGAAAAAGAAAGAAAATAAATAAAATAAAATAATTGATTAGATGTTTTTTCGAAATCACATTTGTCTGTCTTGACATATAGTCCATGTTTTCGCAAGGTTGAGAGCACTTTTTTAATTTCAATAAATTTTTATTGGTAGTAGCAAGACAAATTTCTTACATAACCTTTGTAAAAGACATTACATGGTGGAAGGATATGAGGATTCAAAAGGAGCCAAATAATGTGAGGAAAGACCTCTCAATGCAAGACGTAAAATGAAAGGTCTAAACAACAAAATTCTTAGTTACAGTTGAGCTTAAATTAAAATTATAGACTAAAATAAACATAACTCTGGCATTAGGACAATGAATGAAGTGTAAACTGTCAGAACAAAAACTTAAATGAGTCTGGTGTAACTCAGTAACTGGAATAGATGAGGAGAGGTTAACTTGGAGACGGGGGGCTTTATTAAATTAATTGTGAGGGATCCGAGATCAGGGGGAGGTCCACCACCCGCCCCTATGGGAGCACACTGCGGGCTTAGGGCCATGCCCTTTTCCCGGATCCCCCACCTCAGTCGAATCTAATCTAAATGAAGTAGCCCATTATCAGTGTCGAAGTGTGGTTAATAGACCTGTCCTATCCCGCAGAGGTCTATCTACAGATGGACAGAATAACCTAGGTCCATATATGTCCTCATAGAGGGAGCTATTTAAGCAGACAGGATAACTCTGGGGCTTTGGGGCCAGAGGGTGTTAGGGTTTTACCATGACCCACTGGAGGGGTAAAAAAAGAGGAAGTTATACAAAAAAAAAATAATTTTAAATAAATCTCAGGGTTGAATAATTTACATAGAGAACAATCGGAGAGTCTAAGGTACTAAAGGGAGAAGGTCTTCAGGGAGGCTGATGGAGTGGTAGGTAGATGGGGAAAATACCATTGCTTTTGATGAGGATTGAGGTGGGAGTCTCTCAGAGAGCCCGTTACCCTGGGGGACTCATGCCGGGGTGCAAGGAGATATGACAATAGTTGGCCCAGGGTTCCCAGATAAGCTCAAACTTACTAACTTTATCCTGGATAATGCTCACTATTTTTTCTTGCGCCATAATCCAGGATATTTTATGCTTCACCGCTGTGAATGGGACTCTGTGTTTTTTCCAGCAAGAGGCTATTGTTATTTTGGTGCCCAGTAGAACAAAAAAGATCAGTTGTTGGGTATATTTATCAACCCTATCAACTTTCAGATTCAATAAGGCTATCTCCGGAGTTTGGGGGATCTGGGCGGAGGATATTTTGCGGATCACTGAGAATACTTTGTTCCATAAGCCCCTTATCCGTGGACATGTCCACCAAACATGGAGCAGAGTCCCAATGTGGTTGCAACCACGGAAGCACAGCGGGGAAGCATCAGGATATATCTTAGCCAAAAGGTAGGGTACCTTATACCATCTCATGAGCACCTTAATGCTGCCCTCCATGAGGGAAACATTAAGGATTCCCTTAAAGGAGCGATGAAAGCAATAAAACCATTGGTCACTATCCCATGAGATTTCGAGGTCTTTTTCCCAGGACAAGGCATACGGAGGCTTGGACACAGCGGAGGCAAGTGAAGCATAAATGATGGAGATCCCCCCTCTCTGATCCACCGCACCCGAACACCATGATTCATAATTAGTTATTGAAGGGGGTTCCGGTTTGTTTGGCCAAATAGAATGGAGGAAATGTTGGATCTGCATAAAACGAAAACGTTCGGCAGGGGGCATTTCAAGCTTACTTGTACAGAGGGCTAGAGAGAGAGGGCCAGTGGAGGAGAAATAGTTCCCTATTCTAAGTAATCCTTTATTCAACCACCAGCTAAATGCTAAAATGTTCATCCCCGGTGGGAAGTCAGGGTTATGAAAAATGTGTGTTAGGGGTTTAAGGGGAGAGATCAGGGAGGGATTTTTATAAAGACGGTCGCATAGAGCAAGAGTGTGATAGTGTGGGGGCTAGAATGGGTGGTCTCAATTTGGAGGGAGACCAAAGTAAGAAGTCAATCGTGTGGTGAGGGACTGCATGGCGTTCCATGGATACCCAATCAGGTTTCTGGCCCTTTGAGTAAACGATAGATATCTGGGCTAGCTGGGCAGCCTGATAATACCACCAAATGTTGGGGAGAGCTAGACCCCCTTGTGATTTGGAGCGGAATAGAATGTGTTGTGCACAACGACTTCCCCTTGATCCCCAAATGAATTTTATAATTTTGGATTGAAGTGGTTGAACTTGTGATTTTTAGATAGGGATGGGCAAGGATCTGAATAGGTAAAGAATGCGGGGGAGAAGGGTCATTTTGATTGCATTGATACGGCCAAGCCAAGATAAGTTGTGGTTGTCCCATTTGGATAGGTCTGAAATAAATTTACGGAAGGTGGTGGGGTAGTTAGATGAGTAGAGAGAGGCTATATTTGCTGTGAGGTTGACCCCTAGGTATGGTAGAGCGACCCCGTTCCAGGAAAAAGGGAAGTGGTTTTGAAGGCTACTTAGAACATTAGGAGGGACCGAGATGTTCAGGGCAGAAGATTTGGCAACGTTAACTCGTAGGCCAGAAGCCTCCCCAAACTTATCTAGCAAAGCAAAGATATTGGGAGTAGAGACTAGGGGGGAAGTTACAAAGAGTAACAAATCGTCTGCAAAGAGGGCGCATTTGTGCTCGCTTTTACCACACAACACCCCTTTGATGTCAGGGTGAGCTCTGATAGCGATAGCCAAGGATTCCATGGCTATGGCGAACAGAAGGGGGGAGAGCGGGCAACCCTGTCTTGTACCCTTCTCTATAGTAAAAGGTTCAGAATAGTAGCCCTGCAACCTGACCTGAGCTGTAGGGCCGGAGTATAGTGCTCTAAGGATGTTCATGAAACTTTGACCAAATCCCCAGCGATCTAATATATGGAATAGGTAGGGCCAGGTGACTGTGTCGAAAGCCTTTTGCAAGTCGATGGATAACAAATATCCGTGTTGCGGGGGGGCCTCCATCCCATTGGGATTTAAGAAGAGAGATAATATTGATTGCTCTTCGGATCTGGTCAGGTCCTTGTCTCCCCGGGATAAAGCCCACTTGGTCTTTGTTAATATAGGCTGCTATGCAGGAAGCTAGCCGGTTGGAAAGAACTTTAGTTAATATTTTGAGATCATTGTTGAATAATGAAACAGGTTTTGGAATTACCGAGATGAAGGCCAGATTGAGGGCTTTATCCAGGGGAGAACCAGATCTGAGCGAGTTAAAGAATTTGACCAAATACGGAGTTAAGGTCGGACCAAATTTTTTGTAATAGCCTGCGGAAAAGCCGTCAGGTCCCGGGGCCGAGTTTAGTTTCAGGTGTTTAATTACCCCAAGCACTTCTGCTTCCGATATGGTGTCATCCATAAGGTCAGAGTGCTCAGACGATAATTTGGGAAGGGGTAAGCTAGTCAGGAAATCTGAGGTTGAATGGTCAAATGTTGTTTGTTCCTGTTTATATAAAGATGTATAAAACTTGTGGAATGTTTCCATTATATTTTTGGGGTTTTGGGAAAGTTCACCGGAGAGGGTGCGAATTTTGGGGAAAGCAGCCGAGCGAGGTTTTGGGGACAATTTGGTAGCTAATTTAGTTCCTATTTTGTCAGTCTGGTGGTAGAAGCGTGCGCCTGACCACCGGAGCTGTTTCTCAGCCTCAGAGGTGAGGTCTAGATTTAAAGAGGTCCGCGCATTTTCCAACGCCTCTAGAGAATCCCCAGTGGGGTTCTTCTTATGGGCTCTAGAGAGGGATTGGTATCGTAGTTTAAGGTTGTTAATGTCAGCCGTGCGTTCCTTTTTAAGGTTGGAGGAGATTTGGATAATCTTCCCTCTGAGTACTGCCTTATGGGCCGCCCACAGTGTGACTGGAGAAACTTCTCCCGTGTCGTTAAGACAAAAGTATTCTTGAATCTCTTTATCTATAATCGAGCATTGTATCGGGTCACTGAGGAGCCCTTCATTAAGTCGCCATATGAATTTATTTCCCGGGTTGGGAGATTGTTGCAGATATAAGAGAACCAGGGAGTGGTCCGAAATGGGGGAGTCCCTAATAACTGCTTTGTTAGCCTTGGGGATGTTATGTGATTGTATAAAAATATTGTCAATTCTAGAATAAAGGTGATGTGGGGCCGAGTAATGGGTAAAGTCTTTGGACCTAGGGTTCATTTCTCTCCATATGTCCACCAGGCCTAGAGAATGTAGAGTGGATGCTATTTTAGTACTATGTTTTGGGGGTTTTCTGGAGCGGGAAGACCCCGACCCCGATTTATCTAGAGAAGTATCGAAAGGTATATTCGTGTCTCCTCCCATTATTATTTTTCCCTCGAGTTTTGGGCCTAGAGTGGACAACATTGTGGAGAAGAAGGAAGCCTGGCCTTTGTTAGGGACGTAGTAAGAGATAAATGAATATATTAAACCCTCAATCGTCCCTTTTACCAATATAAACCTGCCTGCCTGGTCTTTAATGACTTCGGAAGGGGAAAATTTCAGGTGTTTTGAAAAACAGATAGCTACCCCTTTAGATTTATTTTCGGCATTGGATAGAAAAAACTGTGTGTAGTTACCGTTTAAAAAGGAGGGGTTGTATGAGGCTGGGAAGTGAGTTTCTTGCAATAGGAGAACTGCTATTTTTTGTGATTTGTAGTGATTAAAAAGTTTGCGCCGTTTGACAGGAGAGTTCATGCCTTGTACATTATGCGTGGCTATACAAATTTGGGGAGGAGGAACGTGTGAGTCAGGTAGCATGGATCAGAGGGGGGGATGTGCTCATCACACAACCAGAGCCTACCTGAGACCTCAAATTTTGAGCTCTTGTCCTAGTCTCAGCCATCCGAAGGTCCTGGAATCCGGGATGTAGCGACATGGTTAGGCCCCTGAGAGACTCCGATGGTGTTGGAGGTGGGGAGGGGAGGGCGGGAGAGAGGATCAACCCTGAGAGAGAAAAATAGGTCATGTCAAAAACAATGTAAAACAGATGATATAGACGATCTGATATATTAAGTGTAACTAAATAAAAAAGTAAAAATCTAAGAACCCTAACAGGGGGGAGGGCAGTCAGCCACCCCCTAAAAAAAAAAAAGTAAAAAAGTTTTCCCAAAAAACGGGTACCCCGTAACAGGGGTTATGAAGGTGTTTCTGAATGGGGGAAAATACCACTCAGAAACTCGTGGAGGCGAAGTGCAGCCACTCCGGCCAAACTGCCATAAAAAAAAACCAAAAGGTAGAACCGTGAGAGTCAAAATTGTAGGAGCCCTGAGAGAAGTGAAACAAAGAAAAAAATTGAAAAATAATGCAAACGTCTCAGTGTCCCAACAGGTTAAACACCAGGTAAAAGAGACCGGGGGCTTGGGGTGTCAGCGTCCCACATCTTAAAGGGTGCTCCAGAGAGATCTGGAGAGTAGATGGAACTGTTGATAGCAGACTTTCCGTTAAGGAGGGCGTCCATCTTTGGATCTCTTGGCCTGTTGTTTATGCCATAAGGGTTGGATGGGGCTTGAGGGTGGTGGTCTCTTCGCAGACTGGGGTGTTCTGGAATCCATAGCGGTAGGGGATGTTGGTGAGTGGGATATTAGGCCCAGTTGCAGCAGCAGGCGTTCCCCATCTCCGAAATTTGTGAAGCTGTAAGACTTGTTTAAGTAGGCAAAGTTAAGGCGAAAGGGAAACGACCATCTGTAAGTGATCGATTTTTGCGATAGGATGCTCAATAGAGGCTTTAATGATCTCCGTCTCTAAATCGTGAAGGGGGAAAGGTCCGCAAAAATTTGAATCGAGTGTCCCTGGAATGAGAGATTTTCAGATTCTCTCGCTCTATGCATGACTTCTTCTTTGACTCTGAAAAAGTGGGGTTTAACCACAATATCTCTGGGTAGGCCATCTTGGCGTGGTGGTTGCAAAGCCCTGTGAGCCCGATCTAGTTCCAGCCTGTAGTCTGGTATATCCGGGATTAAATGTTTGATAAATGAACGAACTATTTTTTCCGTGTCCTTAAAGGTTTCTGGAAGGCCTCTTAGTCTGAAGTTGTATCTTCGAGACCTGTTCTCGAGGTCATCGAGTTTTGAGTATGCCATATCCAGTTGGTCATGTAATTCTTGAATCCTGTCAGTGTTCTGGTTGGCCACTGCAGCAATTTGATCGGTCTTTGATTCGATTGCTTCAATGCGTGCACCCAATTGCTGCAGGTCAGCCTGTATAGTTGTGGTAATTTGTGAGGCATTGTGTGCCAAACCCCTTGTAAGCATATTGGAGAAAGTGTTCATTAGGGCTGTAAAGTCAGTGGGGATAGGGGCAGAGAGATCATCCTGAGGGCTGGGTGGGGGGCAGCTCTCCTCCATCTGGGATAGGGGGGGAGATTCCATAGGGTTGCAGTCTAAGGAGTTCATTTGGGATCCTGTAAATAGCCCATCCTGGGGATTACTCACAGTTTGTGTTTTCGTCATGGAGCCGGGGGAGGGCAGGGGAGGAAAGTCTTCCAAGGATGCCTCCAGATTCCCTGAGGGGCCTCGTGTGGCGCCGGCCGCCGCCATTTTTGTGGAGGCCGCGATCCGCGGGCCTGAGTATAAAAACCGGGATAAGTCCCGTCTTGCCGAGCCCCCGGTCATGCGAGGGGGTCCTTCCGGACTTCAGGGAGTGAGGAGGGGGTCCGATGGTCCGGTTCAGCCGCTATTTGTAGCTGTGGCAGGGCTCGTAGGCCGGAGCGGAGCTCTCAGAACGAGCGACCGTTCATGAAGCTGCCGCGCATGCGCCTCTGAGAGCACTTTTTTACGTGTATTCGATGAAGCTCCAAAGAGGCAGAAAAGATGAGGATATCATCGAAGTATAGGATTACAAAGTAATCAAGGAATTCCCAAAAAATGTTGTTCACTAGATGCTGGAACGTGGCTGGGGCGTTGCATAACCCGAATGGCATCACAAGGTATTCGAAGTGGCCGAACCGTGTCCGAAATGCTGTTTTCCACTCATCACCCTGGCGTATGCATACAAAAGGTTATAAGCACCCCTCAGATCCAATTTAGTGAAAATCCGGGTGGTTCGGAACCTTTGAAAGAGTTCAGGAATGAGAGGCAGTGGGTACCTGTTCTTTACAGTGATCTTATTGATTTCTCTGTAATCTACACACAACCGCAATGTGCCATCCTTCTCCACGAAGAATATACCCGCCCCAGCAGGAGAAGAAGAGGGTCGGATAAACCCCTTTTCAAGGTTCTCATGAATATATACTCGTAGAGTCTCCAGCTCGTTTTCAGATAGGGGGAAGATTCATCCAAACGGGATCTCGGCCCCCGGGAGCAGTTCAGTTGGACAGTCATAAGGCTGGTGAGGTAGGAGGACATCAACCTTTTTCTTGTCAAAAATGTCTATAAACTCATGATAAGCTGGAGGAACATGCTGGAGATTACTGAGAGCAGGTTGCACCACCAGACAGCTAACAGGCTTACTGGAGCTGGGAGTAAAGCAATGCTGCAGGCAATATACTGAAGAAAGAAAGATTTCCTTCTTGGCCCAGTTGATTTGTGGGTTATGTGCCTGCAGCCATGGAATTCCGAGGATGATGGGAAACATGGGGGAACATAGGACGTCAAAGCGGACAAATTCTTGATGGCCAGTATCTGTAGTAGTGAAGATGGGCATGGTTTCCTGGGTGACAAGTCCAGAACTGGGCAGGGAACCATCGGGATCCCCATAATAACCCCCTACCCCTTCCCCTTCCCCTACACCCCCCCCCCTCTATTCCCATGACCTTCCCATAAGAAAACCTACCTATCTACAAGGTTTAGTGTTTCCTATTAATACCTAGCTACATCTAACCACTAATGACCCTAATTTTCTTCGTGTATCCAATCCATTCTATATTCCTCTAGTGCGTGTATATCTGAGTTATCAACCTAATCTCTTACATTCCAAGTTTTACCCCTTAATCCGACCACCCTATTCAACCATGGCTTCCACATTTTTTTCAAATTCCTGGAGGTTCCCCCTTTTAATGTACTCCAATCTCTCCCTACCGATAGAGGCGTCCAATGTATCTATCCAGTCGTACATTGTCGGGGGGGTCCTTTTGACTGCCACCTTAGCATTATCATTTTTCTAGCCTGAAACAAACTTCTCAGGATTGCTTGAGTAATACACCTCCTCTCTCCCCTTACCCTTCTATAGCCCAAAATACATTCCACCGCTTCCCTTTTTACTGATGTGCAATAGACATCCCCCAAGGTACTGATTACTCCCTCCTAATATCGAAATGGCTTAGGACATCTCCAGAGTAGATGGATGAGGTCCCCAGACTCTTGGCACCTAGGGCATCTATCATTAGGCCTTCTACCAAATCTAAAGAGCCGTTTTGGGGTATAGTAGGCCCTATTAAGCAGCATTAAATGGGAAATCTTCTGTAGAGGGGATACTGACACCAGGGACGCCATCACAAATATTCTCCTCCATTGTTCCCCAGAGATTACCCCCAGTTCCTCCTCCCATTTAGCTCTTACCTTCTGAAGTATCCTCATTCTATTCTCTGAGTTGCTTAGTTGTTCATAAATTTTGGTTATCAGCCCCCTAGTAGGTACTACTTGTAGCAGCTGGCGAGCTAAGGGCATTTCCACCCAGCCCGGGGACTGATCACCAAATTGAGCCCTGAGAGCATGTTCCATCTGTCGGTAGAAAAACAGGGAGCTCTGAGGGATCTTAAATTCCCTAACCAGCTCGGGAAATTCTTTAAGAGTATTACCTGAGTAGAGCTGTCTCAGCTTTTTAATACCGCCAGCCTCCCACCCTCTACTCTTTACGATTTTTAGAACTTCTTGTAGGTTCCGGTTGTTCCAAATAGGGGTGTATTCTGTAAATCCCTCATACCTCATTAGTTTCTTAACAACTTTCCAAAGCTTAATTAGTAACTTAAATGTCGGGTATTCATGATAGAACATATCTGCCTCAATAAGTGTGTTATGTCTTGCGTTTAACAGGATTAACGTGCCATTCGAAGTGCCGCCCTCTGGTACTCCACAGCCCATTACGTGCAGTAATTGGGATGCGAGTAAATAGCGCTCCGGGTGAGGAAGAGCAAACCCCCCCTCTTTAGTGGGGAGCTGGAGAACCTGCAACCGAAGCCTAGCCTGCCCACCTTTCCATATCAAATTCCTAAATAGGGTCTCTATTTTCCTAAACCAGCTCTTACTGATCCAGACTGGGGAGTTGTGTAAGATGTATAACAGCTGGGGCATCCAGACCATTTGTATCAGACTGCATCTTCCCGCTACTGACAAGGGGAGGCGTCTCCATATGCTTATCTTTTGTTTAAATTTGGCTAGGAGAGGTACTAGGTTCATACTAACATATTGGTTGGGGTCCTTCGTTAAAACAATCCCCAAGTACTTCAGTGCTTCCACGACTGCCACCTGGGGTAATCCAGGCACAGTTGGTTTTCCTAAGGGGGTTAGTGGTAGGAACTCGGATTTTTCCCAGTTTATTTCCAAACCGGAAAAATTACCGAATTCCGCCACTATTCTCTTTACCCCTGCCACTGAGTTCCTATTATCATCCAAAAACAACAGAATGTCGTCTGCGTATAATGCAATTTTTTCCTCAATCAACCCCTTCTGAAATCCCTTTATCTCGTGACTCGCTCTGATGGACATGGCCAGGGGCTCCATTACCAGAGCAAAAAGCAAAGGGGATAAGGGGCACCCCTGTCTTGTCCCCCTCTCTAATACAAACCATTCTGAAAATTCATTGTTTATTTTTACTCTTGCCTTTTGGGCTGTTATAAAGCATCTTGATCCATCCAATAAATGATGGACCAAAACCAAACTTTCCCAACACGTGCCACATATACTCCCACTCCACACTGTCAAAGGCTTTGGAAATATCCAGGGTCAACAGGGCTCTTGGACTCTCATTCTCCATAGTAGACTGCAAGTTCAAGAAAGCCCTTCTAATGTTTAGGCTTGTAGATCTATTGGACATAAAACCCGCCTGGTCCTCGTGTATTAATTTGTGTATGACTCTGCTCAATCTGGCAGCCAGGACTTTGGCCAGAATTTTAGCATCTGTACAAATTAGGGAAATTGGCCTATAAGCAGCCATGTCGAGGGGATCTTTCCCCTCTTTCTGTAGGACTATAATTGTTGCGTCTAGCATTGATACTGGCAGCCGCCCCCCCTCATGCGCATCCCCCAAGGCCTTCAGTAGTTCTGGGACTAGCACCTCCCCATAGTGCCTGTAGACCTCGATTGGTATTCCATCAGGGCCTGGCGATTTAAGACATGCCATACTTTTAATTGCTTGTTGTAATTCTGTAATTGTTGTTGGGGATTCCAACCAATCCCTTTCCACCTGCGACAGACGGAATTGTTCTCCATCTCTGTCTCTTTACTTTTTTTTTTTTTTTTTTTGAGAAGTGTACAACTTTTTATAGTAGTCTCTAAAAGTTTGCACTATTTTTAAGGGGCTTGAAAGGATCTCTCCGTCTTGTGCTCTAATAGCAAGGACCGTTGATGGAGCCTTATTGGATTTCACCAATTGGGCTAGTACTCTTCCCACTCTCTCAGCCTCCACTAGGGATACCTGACACTGGAGGAGCCGCCTGGTCTCAGCCTTCTGCATAGTAATCTGTTTATAGCCCCGCTGTTTCTCTTGCCAGATCTTTTCCTTTTCAGGGGTTGGATCTCTTATAAAGTTGTTTTCGGCCTCCATTACATCCCTTAAAGAGTTCTCTACCTCCCGTTTTTCTTCTTTATTAAATTTGGCCATCTGTTGTATTAAAACCCCTCTAAGGAAGGCTTTACACGTATCCCAAAGTACTACGGGTGTCACTGTTCCCTGGTTGAAGCTAACGAACTCCCTCAGTTTAGATGAAATTCCATCTCCCTTCCTAATTACCTCAAGCCAATGTGGACTTATTCTCCATTCCTTCCTAGGGCTGTGTCCCCCTACCTTCAGTGAGACCACTATGGGGGAATGGTCTGAGACCCCTCTTGACCCATAGATAATCTCACCTATTAACTGGAGTGTTCTATCATTACCCATGGCCATGTCTATCCTCGAGAGGGTTGAGTGTGACACTGAGCTACATGAGTATTGGAGCACCCCCGGATTCCGCACCCGCCATAGATCCACCAACCCCACTTCCTCTATAAACTGACTCAGACAGCTTTTAGCAGTATACTCCGATACGGTTCTCAACGGGAAGCGGTCCAAATTTCTATCTAACACCTCATTAAAGTCTCCCATTACTATAATAGGGACTTCCTTTTTATCTATCAAGAATTCATTCAATTTAAGCATGACATCTAGGTTTAAGGGAGGGGGGATATA
Source organism: Lithobates clamitans (assembly GCA_037952925.1). Lineage (NCBI taxonomy): Eukaryota > Metazoa > Chordata > Amphibia > Anura > Ranidae > Lithobates > Lithobates clamitans. The sequence continues at coordinate 2,520,685 of JBBGZY010000089.1, read as the reverse complement.
TATATTTGCCAGTACATACATGGCACCATTAATAGAGCAAAATAAGAAAAGGAATCGACCCATTTCATCGAACCTGGCTTGCCTGCAGGAAAAGTTAACCCCAGTTCTCACAAGAATACTCACCCCTCTACTATAGGAAGAGTGCACCGCATGATATTGATGTTGAAATTTATGCATCTGTAAGAATTGTATTGTATCTCTGGTGAGGTGGGTTTCCTGCAGGCAGACCAGGTCTACCCCGTAATTCTCAAGCACAGAGAACACTGCCAGTTCCTTAAGGTGAGTCCCTAATCCTCTAACATTCCAGGAACTGACTTTTAACGTTTCAGCCTGCATCCACCGCTAATTAAGGTGATAGGGTGGAGGGTCTGGAAGCAAACAATACAAGTCCTACTGCCAAGACTAAGCTTATTTACTATTAAATGAGTTTCACCCCGTGTATACCACCTGTAGGATCAAAAAATAACATCATAATAATTCCAACTTGGTATGCTTAGTGTACTCGTAAATTTTAAAACATGTATATAAATTATCTTAAGAGCCAGTTTCCTGTCATTATATCTAAGTGTGTGTTTAGGTGTATATCTAGATGTGTATCCCTGGTTCCAGCCCAGGTATTTACCACTCATGTATAAATTTTCTGTGTAGGGTGTTTTTTTTTTTTTTTTTTTTTTTTGAACATGCTACCCTTCCCATCCTCCCCATCCCCCTCCCCTCTCTCTACCATCCCCCCTCCCACCTCCCCACCACCTACCTAGGTGAACCCCTAGCTCCCACTACTACCATTCGCTTCGTCCTAAACTCATTCCCCATTCACTTCACTAAGACACTTCACTAAGACAACCTCTTGCTGTGCGACACTTGATTGGTTGTACTATATTTCTCCCAAAGTATACATCATTGTGAATACACCTATGTATTTGGAGTATTACTCATAATATAAGGGGGACGTACCCCTGGATGTCTAATACCTTATAGATATATAACCAAAGGTATGGGTTTATTACTTTTAAGGCTATCCCAGTTAAGTTTTCAGGTAGCGCCATTACACCCATATTTAATTATTTTTCAACAGCTGGTCTATGGCCTGCTCATCAGTGGCAGCTGAGTGGAGGTTCCTGCATTCATAAGTTGTGTGGGGTAGAGAGACGAGGCCGGTATGAAACCCTGCTGTAAACCCTTGGATAAGGAAGGTGGCCAGAGAGGGAGTGGGGTGTGAGGTGAGGTAGAACCCCAGCCATAGGACATTTACTTGGCCTAGTCATGACTTCTTCTGCTGCTTGACCTGGCATTAATTTTTCGGATGTGTCCAGGTGGCGGTGTGGGTGGAGGACTGGCAGATAGCACATAGTGGTGAGCGCAAGCCAGCAGAGTGATGACAGAACAATTCAGTGTCCATGAGGCTCCAATCCATGCCTGTCTGGAATTGCAAAAGCCTGGCTGCTGCCTTGGCGGAGAAGGAATGATGATAAACGGAAAAGCCTCCGTACTTATAGCCCAGGTCCACCATGGTGTGAAGATACAAGTCCAGCTCTTCCCTCCTGCTGGGAGAGGCTGGGCATAGGACATCCCTCAGCATCCCGAAGGCCAACACAAATTCTGGGACAGACAACTTGCGGTTGAGCCTGGGATCTTTGGCCTTGAGGACAATGATTTAGCCATGACAGAGGCACGAATCTATGTGCCGCAAATTGTGACTGACAATGAACCTGTCTGTGGAGCATGGTATCAATATGAAAAAACAAGTGAGACATGCCTGAATGAACCGGTGCGATACTGATGCTACTGGATTTGAATCGGAGTGAGGTACGTAAAATAATGTTTGGTATGATAGAGGCACGAGTGAGTAGCTAGTACTAGTGGCTAGTACTACGGCTATGTGTAGGGTTCCTTTTAACGAATGACTCGTAAGTTCGATATCGATTTTTGGTGACAAGATATCTAACAAATGCATGAAATGAAAAGGCCAAATGAAACCTTACCTGCGACAGCCGAGCCAGACACGTTGTACAAAAACTGCGAACGGGAACGAAAGCCTCGAAAAACTTTGAAAATGGAACTCACGGACGCTAATGAGTTGAATAGTCGTCCTAGTGATGTGGTATCGCGCACAGGAAGACCACAGGTGAGCGGGCTGGTTAAATACCCCCGGGCTCCTCCCATAAATTCAGGCCACCATACTGGTGTATATATATATATATATATATATATATATATATATATATATATATATATATATATATATATATATATATATATATATATATTTTTAGACCCCCCCCCCTTAAATTTTTTACTCTTTGTTATATTGCAGCCATTTGCTAAAATCATTTCAGTTCATTTTTTTCCTCATTAATGTACACACAACACCCCATATTGACAGAAAAACACAGAGTTGTTGACATTTTTGCAGATTTATTAAAAAAGAAAAACTGAAATATCACATGGCCACTGTGATCTTAGGAACCTTAAAGTGTAAGTAAACCCTCCTATCGTTTTCGGCCAAGGAAGCTGCCATCTTTGCCTCTGTTTAATCTACAACTGCCATGATGCTGCACATGTGATCAGTTATGACACCAGCCATTGGATGGCTTGACAGTTTGGTTGAGAGCACAACCAATGGGAGTGTTACATTTCCGGCACGTGCCAGAAATGAAACAGTTTTATGGATGGGTTTACTTTTGCTTTAAGTGCAGCAGAAGTTTTTTTGTAATCTTGGCCAGATCTGTGCCTTGCCACAATTGTCTCTGAGCTCTTCAGGCAGTTCCTTTGACCTCATGATTCTCATTTACTCTGACATGCACTGTGAGCTGTAAGGTCTTATATAGACAGGTGTGTGGCTTTCCTAATCAAGTCCAATAAAACACAGATGGACTCAAATTAAGGTGTAGAACCATCTCAAGTATGATCAGAAGAAATAGACAGCACCTGAGTTAAATAAATGAGTGTCACAGCTAAGGGTCTAAATACTTAGGACCATGTGATATTTCAGTTTTTCTTTTTTAATAAATCTGTAAAAATGTCAACAAGTCTGTGTTTTTCTGTCAATATGGGGTGCTGTGTGTACATTAATGAGGGAAAAATGAACTTTAAATGATTTTAGCAAATGGCTGCAATATAACAAAGAGTGAAAAATTTAAGGGGGTCTGAATACTTTCCGTCCCCACTGTATATATAAAGACTGAAGCAATCCAATATATATTGGATTGCTTCAGTATTTCCTCCCTATTTACATTTTGTTGTGTATGTGAATACAATCAAATAAGTTAAAATCTGCAAAATTGCACATTTTTATTTAATTTCAGGGGGCACCTGCTTAACATGATTGGTTAGAGGTGATACAGTCTCTTTTGACCTTAAAGCCATACAGTTAATAGATCTGAGGATAGGCTTATCACACATTTGTTTTAGAAAATACTGTATACATTCAAATAATGAAAAATAAATATGTTTTAATAGGCCCGGCTATACATGAAGTTATTCATTTCTTCCTCTACACAATTACAACTTTTATTACTACAAAAATATTAAAGTGGTTGTAAAGACTGAAGGTTTTTTATCTTAATGCATTCTATGGGCAGCAGCCCCCCTCAGCCCCCCTAATATTTACCTGAGCTCCCTCTCGATCCAGCGATGTTGCACAAGAGACTCGGCTGTCAGGGACACTCCCCCCTCATTGGCTGAGACAGCAGCGACTTGCCATTGGCTCCCACTGCTGTCAAGCAAAGTCAGTGAGCCAATGAGGAGAGAGAGGGGGCAGGCCCGGGTTGCGGCTCCATGTCTGAATGGACACAGGGAGCTCCGGCTTAGCTCGGGTGCCCCCATAGCAGGCTGCTTGCTGTGGGGGCACTCAACAGGAGGGAGTGGCCAGGATCACCAAAGAGGGACCCAAGAAGAGGAGGATCTGGGCTGCTCTGGGCAAAACCACTGTACAGAGCAGGTAAGTATAACATGTTTGTTATTTTTAACAAAAAAAACAAAACAATACTTTAGTAATACTTTAACTAAAGGCGGTAATACTTACAATACTTACCTTAGTTCTAATGGTATAACACCTGCAAGGTACCGCTCTGGCTGCTTCTCCACAACTTCCCCTGGGTGGCAGTCTTTGACTGCCTTTATTGGCCACTGCAGGATGACATCACCATCAGAGACTGGATGTTTACAATAATTTTTTTTTCTGTGATCAGTTCTATTCTAAGTTTTGTATCTTGGCATAGAGCCTGGATGCACAAAAAACTAAAAAAAATATATTAATATTTTAAAAACAATAACCGAATATTATGTGTGCAAGTGGAGTGATTTGGATGAAAGGACTGCAATAACTGTATGTATACTCCACATGGTAATTGGGAGCCAAGATGAGATTAAGGCCTTAGAGTCAAAGAAGAAAGTCATGCCATTAATGAAGTGAAAAGAAAAACTTCAAGCAAAGTGATAGGCAATTAGTCCATAGCGTCTACAGGTTCTTTATCAGGAAAAAAGACGGACTGGCCAAGCATGTCTCCAGACCTAAATCTATTGAATATCTGTGAGGCATCCTCAAACGCAAGGTGGAGGAGCGCAAGGTCTCTAGCATTCACCAGTTCCGTGATGTCATCATGGAGGAGTGGAAGAGGACTCCAGTGGCAACCTGTGAAGCTCTGATAACTCCATGCCCAAGAGGGTTAAGGCAGTACTGGAAAATAATGGTGGCCACACAAAATATTGACACTTTTGGGCCCAATTTGGACATTTCCACTTAAGGGTGCACTCACTTTTGTGGTCAGAGGTTTAGACATTAACAGCTGTGTGTTGAGTTTTTTTGAGGGGACAGCAAATTTATACTGTTATACAACAAGCTGTACACTCACTACTTTACATTGAAGAAAAGTGTAATTTCTTCAGTGTTGTGACATGAAAAGATAGAATAAAGTATTTAATAAAATGTGAGGGATGTACTCACTTTTGTGAGATACTGTATGTCTTAGAAATACTTGTGTTTTTCTTTCCCTACCTTTGTCCACATTAATAAAGTATAATCTCTGAAAGCCAGGAAAGCTGTTCCAACGGTCGTTACTGTATGCTGTCTCCAATTGGAATCCTCATGGAAGGCTGTACCAGAAGCAAGGGCAACATGACCTGATTGGCATTATGGACTTTCGTACTATTATTATTGGACTGTTGAGAACAAAGATCCTCATTTTTTCTTCTTTTTTTTTTCTGTGTTTTGTCTCTTATTATTTTTATTATGGACCTATTACATCCAGAACAAGTGATGACTACAGATACTGAGATCCAGAAATGTGGACTGTGGATATGGAGAGTTTAAAGGTTTTTTTTTTTTTTTTTCAAAGAGTTTTTTTATTTTTTTTAAGAAGGCAAAGACAAAAGTTCCAAATATTAAAGATTACACATAAACCATTATTTTAGGTGTGGCCTAGTCTCATATTCTCAACTGGCCAGAAGGGGGCTTCTGTTGCCTTATGAGTTTATGTGAAATCTCCATTAATAGCTGTAAAATATTGTAATTATATTATATATTTCTTTTAGAGTTGTATCAATGTGGGTGTGTACTATAGCTTCCCAGAAGTCCCTGTTATACAGACGATTCGGTGCCTAAGCTTGTTTATCTAAACAATGAGACCCAAACATCTTTGTTCTATAAATATTGACTTCAAAGGATCACTAGTTTAGATATGCAATGAAGGTGGCCAGCCTGTCATGAATACTTAATTTCCCTTAAAATGTCATCTACTTACAAGATTTGGTTTCCCGCTCAAAATTAGTTTGGGCCAAGGATTTGCATTAAAGGGGGCTGTATAAGGATTGAAGATTTAGTCAATCCTTAAACAGGAATAGGGAGGCCCACCAATCAGAGCCACGCCATGCCAACCAGTGAGGCACTGGCCTGTAATGATATACACAGACTAGATGGGAGGGGAGAGAAAGTTCTCTCTTTCTGATAGACCAGTCAGCAGAATGGAGCCCTCATGGTAACTATGGAATATCTCCCTTGCACTTGAATCTAAATGTTTCTCTTATGTCTTTTCTGTCTTGCTGTTTGTAGATTAATGTTTTTAGTATTATACTCTGTATTTCTTCTTTTTTTTTTATCATTTTTATTGAGTTTTTTCACAAACGTACAGTTATGAAAGTACATAAATGAAATGCAATAAACAGTATATAAAGGACATAATACTGAACTGGATCTGTAAGCGGTACAAACCGAACGAGGTGTGAACATTCCAGTTCAGTGTACGCTAATAGTTGTAAAACTATCTAAGGTAATATTAGCAGAAGATCTATCAATTGTAAAATACATATTAAATAAGAAAGAGAAGGTTGAGGGATAAGGGTGAGGAGGAATGGAGGTGCAATAAAGAAGGAAGGGAAAGGAGTGAGGAGGGACAGAGAGCCTCAATAGGACATTGTATATCAGCAATTTTCATTCAAAGATTGTCTTTTTGCGTACCAGAGGTTCCATAGTTTCATGAAATCAGTATGTGTATGTTTTCCGCGCGAAAGGATAGTCTCATAAGAGCAGTGGGTTTGTACTAGTGAAACTATGTCTGTAAGTCCGGGGACATCTTTTGTCCTCCATCGTCTGGCGATCAGAAGTTTAGTTGCCAAGAGAATGTGGGTGGTTACAAGTCTAAGATGTGGTGGTGTGTTGTCCATGGTCAAGTTGAGAATAGCAAGTTGAGGGGTTAGTGAGATGGAGTACTGCAGTACATCTCGTAACATTGTCTCCACTTCAGTCCAAAGTTGTCGAATGTGTGGGCAGGACCAAAAAATATGTATAAGTGTACCAGGTAGGTTGCATTCTCTCCAGCAATCATGTGTAGTATGGGTGTGGAATTTAGCTACTTTGACTGGTGTCATATACCATCTCATTAGTATCTTTTGTGTGAGTTCCCATAAGGAGGTGCAGGACGTGTATTTGTATATAGATGTGATTGCTGTTTGCCATTGCTGGTCAGAGAAGTGTTTTTGTATATCATTTTCCCAGTCGCAGAGGGGTTGGTATTTTTTAAATGTGTCTTTTTCTTGTAGAATAGAATAAATGACAGAGGTCCCCCTGGCTTGGTGTTTGTCAGAGAATAAGTAATTAGAAATATTTAATGACAAAGAGCCCACTAGGAAAGGGTGTGCCGCCAGGCATTGTTGTATTCTATAGTAAGTAAAGTAGTCTTTGGCTGGAGCTTCGAATTCCTTTTGAGCACGTGAAAATGGTTTTATTAGCAACTAATGGACGTAGTGCGTGTGTGAGGATCACTCGGTCTGTTAGCCAGTTCGGGATGTGTAAGTCTGGAGTCAGCAGTTGTAAAGTCCTAATGTGGACGGGTATCGGTTTAGTTAGGTGGTTTGTAAATTTGGTGTAGTGTATTATTCTCCAGATCTTGACTGATGCTTGTATGGTGGGGGAGTAAAGGCTTAGTTGAGAACTCTTGGTGGTCATGCTAAATAGCCAGTCAGAGAGATTTGCTCCAGGTGTCATGGTGTTTTCTATATCACTCCAGAGTGTGGAGGGTGTTGTGAGCATCCATTCTGTCATTTGTGAGTATGGAGGCTATATAGTAGTCTCTAATATGAACGTGTCTCATCCCTCCTACAGATCTGTGTTTGATAAGTTTTGCGTGGCTGCATCTTAATTTTTTTACCTTGCCAAACATATTGGGTTAGAATGGATTGTAAGGAGTTGAGGTAAGATTGTGATAGAGGTATGGGAAGTGTAGGGAAGATGTACAGTAATCTGGGCAGTACCATCATTTTAAAGGCCGCCAGGCGTCCTGCCCATGAAAATTCATGTTTAGCAATTTTTGTCTTTTCTTGGATCATTGTTTGTTTAATATGGGTGTAGTTATGGGCAAACAGACCTTTTGTAGATTTAGTAAGTGTGATACCCAAGTAGGGTATCCCATTATCTGCCCAGGGGTAGGGATATATGTTCCTAAGGAGGTTGCTTGTGATTGCGTCAAGACCTATGTCCAGAATGTATGATTTATGTTCATTCACCTTGCAGTAAGATACATTGCTAAATCTTTGCAAGAGAGATTGTACCGAAGCCAGGGAAGAGATGGGGTTTGTGATCATCATTATCACATCGGCGCAAATAGATTTATTTTATGCTCGATGGTGCCAATTTGGAAGCCTGCTATTGCATGATTGGTTCTAACATGTTCTGCCAGAGGTTCCATCACTAGGTTAAAAATGAGAGGTGACAAAGGACAGCCTTGGCGGGTGCCGTTGGTGATTAAGAATGGTTTCGATAGCATTTCAGAAGTGTATACCCGTGCCGATGGGGAAGAGTATAGTGCCATTATGGCGGACAGGATGGGTCCCTGGAAACCAAATTTAATAAGGGTCGCTCGCATGTATTCCCAGTGGACTCTATAAAACGCCTTCTCTGCATCCAGGTAAAGAAGCAGAGAAGGCGTTCGTGATGACCCAGCATGGTGTATGATGTTAATTCTACAGGTTGCATCAAAGGTCTGTCTACCCTTTGTGAAACCTGATTGGTCCTTGTGTATGAGTAAGGGCATTAGGTCTATCAATCTTTTAGCTATGTGTAGCGCTGGTAGATTTGCAATCTACCGCATGTTAGGTAAATTTAGTAAATTGTGTTAGGAAGGTTAAAAGTTTGCCTCCAGATTGGCTGACGTTGTGGGTGTTTCTGTGCTGACCGGTGGGTGTCGCTGTTACCACTGGTCAGGGTTGGAAAGGCAATGTGTTGAAGCGAGTGGATGCTCCTCTGTCCCGGAGGCACGCTCGGTGGAGGTGGTCCTCCGAGTTGCATTCTGGGCGAGGGTATTTATGGGACAGATGCCATATTTTGGGGTTCGTTTTACAGCCACCTGCTGGCCTTCCTGGCCGACAGGTATGCGTTAAGGAGCTACCTTGTGGTCCTCCGATCGGGAGGCCCACGATACAACAGTGCAGGGGTGGATCCAGGGGCTTGTCTGGAGCCTGCCACCGCGGATGAGGAATGGTTCTGAGTTGGTCCTGTGTGATGAAGCTGGACAACCGAGGAGATCCCAGGGGAGGACCCGTCTTGGAGAGATCACGCCGCATGCTGGTCTATAGAGGGGCCTGGTGACTCGGTTGGAGGACGTATCCAAAAGTAACTATAAAGCATAGTGTTGCCGGCTCGGCTTAAAGGTTCAAGCACTGTGACTGACTTTCACTACAGCAAATCTATACATCCTGTGGCAGAGGATCGTACGGATTTTGTTTCCAAACAAGTCTGTGGCAGAGACTTTGATTTGTGCTGCGTGCTGGTTGCTAGACCAGTGAGAGAGGCCTATCCAGACGAGCAAGGAGTGTGTCCCATGAGGGGAGCGCATTTCAAATAGTATTTGAATTATACCAAGACCTTTTGCAAGAGAACCCTTTCAGAGAATATTTGAGTTTTTTCTGCGAGTTTCCTTTCTATCTCTTTCCTGCTACTTCCTAAGTCGTCTGTTTAATAAAGCATTGAAAACATATTCCAGTGTTGGTGCGTGTGTCGTCCAGAAGTAAACTCAATGGAACCCTAGACCCGGTGCCAGTAAAACGGAGGGAAGCGGAGTGAAGGTAACAGACCTGCTTAACCACTTCCCGACCGCCGCACGACGATGTACGTCCAAACTTTGAACGGGGATATCGTTGTTATGGCAGCAGCTAGCTGCCATAACCCTGGTATCCCCGTTTTCGTGCGGCGGCCGGCTTTCAGATAAAAGTGGTCCCCGCGGCGGATTCGCCGCAAGATCACTTTTATCTGTGGCGGGATCCGGTGCCCTCCGCCGCTTACCGGGGCCATTGGTAGCGGCGGAGGCGATCTCGTCCTGCTCTCTGGTGTGTCTGGAGACGAGTGAGGCTAAGATGGTGCTCACACCTCTTAAAGGCATATTTTTTCAAATGTCATTTTTCTAAATGACTTTTTTTTTTTTTTTTTTTATTGCATTTTAGTGTAAATATGAGATCTGAGGTCTTTTTGACCACAGATCTCATATTTAAGAGGTCCTGCCATGCTTTTTTCTATTACAAGGGATGTTTACATTCCTTGTAATAGGAATAAAAGTGACACAATTTTTTTTTTTTTTAAACAGTGTAAAAATAAATAAAATATTGTAAAATAAATAATAAAAATAAAAAAAAAAAATTTTAAACCCCCCCCCCCCTGTCCCGACGAGCTCGTGCGCAGAAGCGAACGCATACGCAAGTAGCACCTGCATATGAAAACGGTGGTCAAACCACACATGTGAGGTATCACAGCGACCGGTAGAGCGAGAGCAATAATTCTAGCCCTAGACCTCCTCTGTAGCACAAAATATGCAACCTGTAGAATTTTTTAAACGTCGCCTATGGAGATTTTTGAGGGTAAAAGTTTGACGCCATTCCACGAGCGGGCGCAATTTTCAAGCATGACATGTTGGGTATCAATTTACTTGGCGTAACATTATATTTCACAATATAAAAAAAAATTGGGATAACTTTACTGTTGTCTTATTTTTTTATTCAGAAAAGTGAATTTTTTCCAAAAAAAGTGCGCTTTTAAGACCGCTGCGCAAATACTGTGCAAAAAAAAGTATTGCAATGACCGCCATTGTATTCTCTAGGGTGTTAGAAGAAAAACCATATATAATGTTTGGGGGTTCTAAGTAATTTTCTAGCAGAAAAACGTGTTTTAAACATGTGAACACCTAAAATCCAAAACGAGGCTGGTCCTTAAGTGGTTAAACCAGCAGCTCCACCGAGAGTTAGTGCTACATATGATTTTGGCATAAATTTTTGTGTCGAGGTTGAGCAGGGAGATGGGTCGGAAATTTTGTGCACATGTGGGTTCTTTCCCCGGCTTCGGCAACGTAATAATCAAAGCAGATAGCATTTCTGGTGGGAGAGAGGAGGATGAGGCAGCGTCATTGTAAACTTCTTTTTTTTTTGTAAAACTTTTTATAATACTTGCTAGTGAGTCCATCTGGGCCTGGGGATTTGTTGGGTGGAAGGGTTGAGGTTGTTTGCATTATTTCTAGGGAGGTGAATGGGGCATAGATTTTCCTTAGTTGGTTCTCAGAGAGCTTGGGGAGGTTAACTGCATGAAGGAATGCTGCTATGTCTTGCGAAGAAGGTTGTGTAACAGAGGCATCATCTTTTAAGTAATAAAGGGTATTATGGTAATAGCTGAATGCGTCTGCAATGGCTGAAGGATCAATTTGTTTTTGTTTTGAAGCGGGGTGGTAAAAGGTGGGTGATTTTAGTTTTGGAGTAATGACCTTTTAATCTTGGTGGCTATGGCTTTCCCTGCCTTGTTGCCAGTGGAGTAGTGTTTAGCTTTAAAGTGAGTATGGGCTTTTTCGTAAGAATCTAATAGATGGGTTCTCAATTCTTGTCTGAGGAAACCTAGTTTATTTTTGATACTGGGGTCAGGATTAGATTGATTTTGGCTTTCTAGGTTTTTGATCTCGGATGTAAGGGAATCTAGACGCTGTGATCTCCTCCTCTCTCTAGCTCCTAACTGTATAAAGATCCCCCTTATGAATGCTTTGTGGGCATTTCATAGGACTGAGTTATTACTGACGGATTCTGCATTGATAGCAAAGTATTCCTCCAATCGCTCTCTGATGTACTCTGAGTAAGTTGGGGAGTGGATAATGGCTGCATTGGCTCTCCATATTCTTGCAGTGGAGGTAGACGGTAAATCATTTACAGTCCTAGTAACTGGTGCATGGTCAGACCACGTTATGGTGGAGATCTCTGATGAGGATACTTTGGGCAAGGTCCATTTGTCTACCAAAAAATAGTCAATCCGTGTGTAAGAGTTATGACATGGGGAGAAGTAAGAATAATCTTTTTCGGAGGTGTGGTGACATCTCCACACATCGTATAGGTCATGTGACTGTATAAAGGAGCCCATAGGTGATGTGATTCTACTAGATCGAGATGAAGTGTCTACATTGTTGTCCGGTACTACATTAAAGTTTCCACAGATAACACGGAGGTCCTGTTTGAAATTATTGATTTTCTTCATGAGTTTGGATAGAAAACTGAGTTGTTTCTTGTTAGGGGCATATAGCGCCACAATGGTGTATCTGATATTGTTCAAGGAGCAGTCTAGAGCTAAATATCTGCCATTTACATCCACCAGGCTGCTGTGGAGTGTGAAAGAGGTTGTATTTTTATTGGCTATCAGGACCCCATTCTTTTTGTCGGGTCCAGAGGCCTTCAAAACGTTTGGGAAGTTCTTGTTGGTACAAGAGGGCTCTGCAGTGACTTTAAAGTGTGTCTCTTGCATGCAGAGGACGTCACATAGGGAGCTTTGTGCAGTTTTCCACATAGAGGACCTTTTTAGCTGGGTGGTTTAAGCCCTTTACGTTCAATGAGAGAAATTTTGGCATCTTGGGCGATGGCGTGAAATATATCAAAGGAAATCAGGAATAGTTCTTACAGTCGTGATTGGCAAGTTGTTGCAGTAGGGAGACTTGGAGTTCTGTTGGATCCTCGGATTCGGTTAGTCAGTGGTCTTCAAAGAAGGATTTATTTTGGTGTGCTTGTGCTCTCCAGGGTAGGATATGTGGGGAAGCAGGGGGAATCAGTTAATATAAAACAGAAGTATAACTGACAGGAGAGAAAGAAACCAGGGGTCAGTAGTATGTCAAATGAACTACTGTGCAAGTTTGAGGGAATTAGTTTGTGAGTTAGCTGCAACGAGCAGGCACTGAAGTGGGGTGCATATGTGAACAGAGTACCAAGGTGTCACTAACCTTGCCTTTATATGACTGAACCGGAACGAGGCCCCTTGATGTGGGATAGAGGGTTTACTGAAAGATTCATCTGAAGGGAGGCGTCGGATTCTGGAAGTATTTTTAATTTCCTGAGGAGTTGAATACCTTCTTCCACTGTGTGGATGCTGTGTTTCACCCCATTCTTGGTAACTAGTATTTTGGTTGGGAATCCCCATTTGGTATGGGATTTTGTGGTTGTTTAGATTTAGGTTTGGTGATGGTCTGAAGTTGGCGCCTCTGTTGGCGGGTGTATTGGGAGAAGTCGGCGAAAAGTTGTAGCTTCGAGTAAGGTGGTGGCAGGCGGTCAAGACGTCTTGTTGTGGCTAGGAGCATGTCTTTGGTATGAAAGAAGTGGATCTTCATACGTGTATCACAGGGTACCTCCGCAGGCAGGTGAGGAGGCTTTGGTAGGCGATGAATGTGGTCCATGATGGTCTCCACAGGCGGGAGGTCTGGTAGGAGCGATGAGATCCGCTTTCTGGCATAGGAATTCAGATCCGCCGTTAAGACAGTTTCAGGTATACCGCGTATTTTCACATTGTTGCGTCTCGAGCGGTCCTCGAGGTCCACCATTTTGGCTCTCATCCACTGATGTTCCTCTCTAGTGTAATCGTGTGCATCCACTAGGTCATTAACAGTTTCAGTCACAGTGCCCAGCTGCTGTTCAATGCGGCCTACTTTGTTCCCGATACATATCATCTCAGATTTAAATGCAGAGAACATAGAGGAAATGTCATTGTGCAGAGAGCTATGCAGAGAAATCAGCATTTCTTTTAGCAGTGTCAATGACAGGTTGGTTGTAAGTGGGGAAGGCTGAAATAGGAGACGACACAGGCGTCTGTATGAGGAGATTCTCCAGTGCAGGCCTTACCTCAGAAGCCTGGTTGACTGCATCCATTCACATCCGCGATTTTGCTGGGGCTATTAGGTGTGGAGGACGGATCAGATGATGCAGAGGGGTCCGAGGAGTTGTCCTATGGCAGGAGTGAGTATGCATCTGCATCTGGCAGATCAGTGTAGGCCCGTTCTCCTCGCGGTGAGCGATCACGGGCGCCATCTTGGTTATGGCCGCCGGGAGGCTGACTGAAGAAATCTGTCAGCTTTCTCGGCTGACGGTATTCTTTTCGCTTGCGGGTGGTTCCGGTCTGGTTCCCATGTATGTGAGGGTCCCAATGATTTATGTTTGCCGTACAGGTTAGCGGTGCTGACGATCTTTTCCCCGTTCAGTGCAGAAACTGAGGAGTCAGGCTTCCATTCAGCTCGGCAGTTGGCCACGCCCCCTACTATGTATTTCTTCATGTAATCCATGATTTTTACTTTTTTCTGTACAATAGATAGAATGCTGTGTATTAGTTTAGGCCTCCTTACTATTTACCAATACATCTTTGTTATTGTGGTAAAGCTTTCACTCATGGTCAAAGAACTCTAATTTAACCCAAATCATATATGAGAGATATTAAATTTCAAATATAACTTACAGGTAACACTTTGCAAGTATTTTTTATTAAAAACGTAAAAAAATCTGAATTATAACTTTCTCTGTTCTGAAGTAATTCATACTTTCCCTACATTAAAATATAATAATAAAAGCTGAACTGTATGCATCAATAAATGTCAAGAATAGCCTTAGAAAGTATCTTAACAAAAATAAAACTCTTATTGCAGGAGGTCCCAACAATATTTAACAAAATGATGACAGTGCTTGCAGTTACACTTATATACCCTTTATGGGTCAGAGCAGTTTCTAGAGTTCTATATTATTTTTGAGACAAACAGAACTTTCTTGTTTCGGGTATTTAAAAATCACTGGGTTTATTATTTTTTACTATATTAAAGAAATGTTTACAAAAAAAACAGTTTTGCTCACTTTCAGTTTTTCTTTATAAATGCAGACCATAATGCAACCTGCTACATTTGTTTGTTAAAAAAATGTTGTTAAAAACAAATATGTGTATATGATTTTGTCTGTGTGAAAGACTTAACAATAGTATTAAATCATTTCAGATTCGGCCATCTACAGTTCTCTTCAGGCTAGGATCAAATATTGTGCATTTAAACCTTCTGTATTTACAATTCACTGAGGCACCATACAAGGCTGTTCTACTCTAATCTATCTTGTTCATTTTAGTATTGGAACCTCTGGCTAAATTTATGCGAACAAACATTGACATTAAAGGGGTAGAAACAGCTAGAGTTGATCATAAAATCATAATGTTTGCAGATGATATTGTACTTTCACTTATTTCATCTCATATTTCTCTCTCTAGTGTGCTGAACAAGTACATCAATTTGCCACCATGTCTGGCCTATCTGTAAATCAGTCAAAATCTAATCCTATGTCTGTTGTATTATCACCATAGACATTGGCCATTCTCTAATCATGTTAGCTATTTCATTGGACAGACTCCTTGCTTTATTTAAGGGTTACTTCAACCCCATATGAGTTGTTCTAGTGGGATTATTTCCCTCCCCTCTTTAGTCACTTCTCAACTCCAAGCAACACATCCTGATCTCATAGTTCAGTAGCATAACTGATCTTATGATGATACAGCTTCCCAATTTACTGTATGCTTTCTGTATCCTTCCAGTTGCAATTCCTGCCTATATTCTTTGTATGTAACATAATTTATGACAGTTTATTTGGGGTAAATCTAGGCTTTGAATCATCAAACGTATCTTATTTGTGCTGAACCTTGAAGGCAGCCTAGCTGTTCCAAATATCAATCAATACTATCTAGCCACAAATATTGCCTCCCTATCATTTTCATGCTACTTCTAACCTTTTTCTTTCTTTGAATCTAATTGAGTGCCATCCATTCCTTATTGCAGCTCTCCCCAGCTACCACCTTCCTCCCATCCAAGGAACATAAATCATATTTTACCCATACACTCCACATTTGGAAACCTGTAAAATGGTCTGGTCACCTTATTTTACTCCCCTCTCTTCCCTTCTTGTATGGATAATCCTGCTCAGTTCAAGTGGTGGCAGGAACATGGCTTTCATGTCATATATTCTTTCCTTTCCCTCAATAGTATCAAAACCTTCCAACAACTTTAGGACTCGCATGATATTCTCTTGCAAGAGCATTAACTATTCATCCAAATTAGACACTTCATCCTTACTTTGATTCTTGCTAACTTCCCACCCTTATATGCTTATTCCTTTTGAAACGCAAGTGTCGGTCAGATCCTCATAACCGAGGCCTAATATTCCTAATTTATGACTCAATATCACACTCTGAACATACAACCACTAGGGTGTATCAAACCTATTGGGAAACTGAACTCAACTCCCCTTTATTGCACGAAGATTGGCAGAATATTTGGCAAGCCATAGCCAAAGATTCTAAAAATATTTTAATTATAAAATTTAAAAGTTCTTTACTGATGGTGTTGTACCCAAGTCAGTTTGGCACTTTTCATTCTGACATATTCTCTCACCTGCTTCTGTGGATGTGTGCAACCAGACAATGGCAAATTGGTGGAAAAGTCTAATGGTGAGTATGCTACGGATATAGGGTTACTG
Organism: Lithobates clamitans; assembly: GCA_037952925.1. Taxonomy (NCBI): domain Eukaryota; kingdom Metazoa; phylum Chordata; class Amphibia; order Anura; family Ranidae; genus Lithobates; species Lithobates clamitans. Next base: position 2,504,416 of record JBBGZY010000089.1, on the reverse strand, counting down.
GGGCAATGATCCATGTAATTATATATAATGTATCCTACTCAAAACCCTCATATTCTGACAACTCTTTGCTAGCCATTTGATCACATGTCCCCTCCTTGGGACTCCCATATCCCCCCCCCCCCCCATCCTGCTTACTTGCACCCTATCCCTTTTTTACTCCCCTATTTCTTTCCTTTCTGCATCCTTCCTTTTCCTTGGTTCTCCTTTTCTGCTTCTTAGTGCACACCTTTTGTGTTCTTTTCTTTTATTCATATACCACCATTGTGCTAAGCCCCATTGGTTTGTGCACCAAATGCCCTTATATGTTTTGATACTTACGATTGTAACAGTAGTCTTTTGTCAAATCTGGTAAGGTTTTCTACAATTGTTCTCAACAAACTTTTTATGAAAGAAAATTAAAGGCAAGGATTTACTGGATTTACTAAAAATAGAACACACAAAATCTGGTGCAGTTGTGGGTCTGTGGGCAGGGGGCTTATCAGAATCTGGAAGCCCCCTTTAACAAGGGGGTCCCCAGATCCTACCGTTCACCAAAAAAACAGTGAAATGTAAAAAAAGCCTGTTTTGACAAGTCCTTCTTCCCTGAGCCATCTTCTCCTCGCGCTATCTCTCCCACTGCCATCTTCTCCCCAAGTTGTCTCTCCTGCTGCTGTCTCTCCAGCAGCCACCGTCTTCTCCAGCTGCTGTGATCTTCCGCGCCGTTGGTTACCCGCTAATAAAAAAAAGTCGCTCTTCTTCTTCTGTGGTGGTCTTCCTCTGCTGTGTTGTCACCCGCTGTGTGGCGTCTCTTACATCTCTCCAGGTGACGTCATCGGATGGGCGCGGAAGACTGCAGTAGTGGGAGAAGCCGGCGGCGGCAGAAGAGACGGCTCAGGGAGAAAAAACATCAAACTCTAGTAAATGTATGTGTGGTTGTGCTCAGCCCAATAGGCTTGTGGTCAGCCCTTCTATCTTGAAAATCTAATGACTTATGGGTTCAAATCCCACAGAGGGATACTAAAAGATTGCATTGGTGAAAAAAGGTGAATGACTATTTTGCCAAAGCAGCATTTGCTGAAAATAGGCAAATAATGACTTAGTAGAAATTGGCATTTGCATATCGCTAATTAGCGCTGATTTCAAATTTACTAGCGTATATTCACCGCTAATAGCGCTCTTTTTCATTCGCACATTCGCCTGTTGAAATCTTAATTGCCTAAATGGGCACTATTACATGTAATAGCACTCGGTACTTCCCGGCGCTATAGTAAATGACCCCTGGACAGTAAAGTATTGAAAATTATGAGACTTTGAAGTAGTATCCCATTTGTGGGCCCTACTTTTCCCAAGGGATAACTTGTCCTTCAAAAATTGTTTGCCTTAATAATAATATCCTTGTGACATTTCTCCAAGTGATCTTTCAACTCTTTATCCTTGGATACAAAGCTAAGATTGGCAACAGTATTGCTATGTTGAGGGCATAAAAGTTACATCTGATTATACAAATAACACATTTTCTGTTTATAGTGGCCTATCAGTATCTCCATAATTTTATGACCACATAGTACTCAGGGTCCAAGAGAAACCTGAGTACTATGCCATACTCAGCGCTTATCCCGCACTATGAAGGCTTCTAATAGAAAAGAAACATACATATACAATACATGATTTTAAAATATTGCCAACAGTGTCTTGCAAATTATTCAAAACATAAAATTTAATTTCTATGCGATTCTTTTTTTTTTTTTTTTTTTTCTTAATTTAAGGAATGCCTCAAAACATTACAGTATCACATGACATAGCATGATCGATGTTATCCGTAGAAATGTATATAACATGAACAGAGAATTAATAGACATCATTAAAGTAACAGACAAGGTTCCAGCACAGCAATATAAAGGGCCTATAAACTTTGGGCTGTAGCCTCAACAGCAAATATATCCAATATTGTGGTGGAAGACATATAGAAAAACATAACTGGCATGAACATACCGAAAAAAATGGCACAAACCAGCAGGCACAGAACCACTATGAGGTGTTGAGCAAAACATAGGCTTTATATGGTAAAGGGCACTTTGCCCCACCCTCACAGTAATCGTACCTAACAATAGGAGCATTCCAAGTAATATTTTCTGGGTTGTAGAGGAAAAGAAGTAGACACCCTAGGTGTCTAGAAAAGGGGTAAAAAGAAAAAAGAAGAAAATGAGATAGAGAGAAGGGAGGGTGGGGAGCTTAGGCAGAGTCGATGGTGCAAGAAGTCAATTATTTCTATGAGATTCTTAATGTAGCAGACGAGAGACTGGCTCAATAATACCCTGGTGTAATATAAATTATTTAGAGGGGTCTTTGAAGTACTACAGTGAGAACAAAAGACACAAAGTTACATTAAAAAGTAAACCAATAATGACAAATGGTTAAAATATTAGGTATATTATGAAATCTGGTATCCGCTCCAATTTTTAGAGTCAAATTACACAATTTGTACTCAATTCATATATAAGAGTGTCTCTATCACCCACCATATGCTTTAAATGATCTGCCTTATAAAATCTATACACTTTAAGTTCTAATATCTCTAGTGCTATGATTTGGTAAAGAGAGTTCGTACACTTGAGTGACAGCTTTATTACAGCAACAGAAAAGTATTGGTATATAGTAAAAAGGTCTAATGCCCCATACACACGGTCGGATTTTCCGATGGAAAATGTCCGATCGGAGCGTGTTGTCGGAAATTCCGACCGTGTGTGGGCGCCATCGGACATTTTTCATCGGATTTTCCGACACACAAAGTTGGACAGCAGGAGATAAAATTTTCCGACAACAAAATCCGATCGCGTCAATTCCGACCGTGTGTGGCCTGTTCCGACGCACAAAGTGCCACGCATGCTCAGAAGAAATTCCGACACGGGACAGCTCGTTCTGGTAAACTTAGCGTTCGTAATGGATAAAGCACTTTCGTCACGCTGCAATGTAAAAAATGGTTTAATACAGCGCACTCTCTTCTTCTTTATAATGTGACAAGAATTAAGTCGTGTTGATGCTCATATTCACACACACTTCTCACAAACTTTTTTCGTTACTATTTATCGGGATTCCCTCAATATATTTTGATTTCTCACATCTGACAACATATTATTATTTTTTTTTTTTTTTTTTTACTTTAATGTAGAATCTTTTTTTTTGTTTCTCTTTTTATTTTTTTTATTTTTTTTGGTGATTTTGATTTGTATTCCCGAAAATGTTTGTGTTTTTTGTGACAAGTTCCCACAACACCATTGATATGTTGTTCTATTTAATCTGTAGGAGGAGATTGTTGTTGTTGTCCCTTGTTAATTTCACATTGTACTTTAGAAATGTACCTGAATACTCACCAACAAACTGTCCTTTTTGGATGAAAACACACACAGGAGAGTAGAATTTACCTAAAAATATTTTATTAAGGGGTCACAACTATAAACAAAGAGGGAGGCAACGCTGGAGAAACTGCAGAAGTGGGCGAAGCCCTGGACCCCCAGGGCAGACATGAATTATTTAAAAGCAAAATTGGTGGCCTGAGGAGTCCATATCTAAGGGAGGGCAGTCTGGTCCAGAAGTCCCAGAGATCCGGAAAGCAGCAGATGACATCTGTGTCCCCAGGCTGTGGTCATACGAGAGACTGCATCTTCTGTCAGACCAGACTGAACCCAGGTCATCACTCTCAGGTCTTCTTTCCACGCTTCCTTCCAGCCTTTGGCTGTGGTGGTGGAGTTGTGGCAGCAGGAGGAGGAGGAGGAGGATCGTCCCTCTCCATGACATCTGTCTTGTGTGTCAGTTCCCCACTCTCCCCCTTCCGAAGGACTTTATAAATCAGGTCCTCAGAAATCTTGCGTTGGCCCTCCTGCATGCCCAGCAATTTGGTGGCAGCCATGCAGGCAAAGGCCTCTGCAGGACTGGGGAAGGCTCTGAGGGACGCCGAAGCCTCCTGGATCAGCCTGTACACTGAATCCTGCACAGGACTGGGAGTGGCCTTCCTGGCCCTTTTATATGGCAGGCGGAGGGGAGGGACCTGAGACTCAGTCAGGCTGCGACTTGTCCCAGGCTTCTCTTGGCTGACACTTAGCCCCGCCTCCTCCTGGCTGCCACTAATCCCCGCCTCCTGGCTGCCACTAATCCCCGCCTCCTCCTGACTGCCACATTCCACAGCCTCCTCCTGGCTGAGGTATTCCTGTGTATGAAAAAGGGACATAGTTTTAGTATTGTTTTCATCAATCACACACATTTTTCACCTCCTGACTGCTGCAAATTCAATGTTAACAAATATAACAGACTATCCTTCTGAGCCCAGCATTTTGCATTCTTGTCCAAATTTTGGGTGCCCACTACTGTCTATTGATATGTAAAACACTTTATGAAATCAGAAAATAGTGATCAATAATAACATCTAGTAAACATAATTTCTTTATTGACCAGAAATCTGTAGAAGAATGCTATACCTGACTCCAGCTGGGCTCCTCCACTTCTTCCTGGCTGGAAGGCCCAGGTTGGACATCAGAAGCCTCAGCTGGGATGGAAGGAAGTGTGGAAGGAAGAGTGGAGAGGGATTCCCTGACTTCAGTGTGGTCTGACAGAAATCGCAGTCTCTCATAGTACCACAGTCTGGGGACATAAACGTCATCTGCTGCAGCTCCGGACCTCTGGGAATCTGTGACCTTCTTGCGCTCCCTAAGATAAGTGCTCCTCAGGCCACCAATTTTAGCTTTTAAATAAGGGATGGTTGCTGTGGGGACCACCGGCTTCACCAACTCCAGCAGTTTCTCCAGCGCTTCCTGCCTCTTCTGTTTGTGATTATAGTGGGGGTGTCTGACCTGCCACAGACAGGGCAGCTCCCTGTACTTGTCTATGAACAGGGGCAGGAAATTGTGGTCATTGAACCCATCCATTTTCTCTGCAAGACACAACACAAGACAAACCCTAATGTCAGGCCAAACTCCCCTAATCTTGTTACAATATAGGCTTCAATTTCGAAGCAGTATAGGCCCAAGTTTAGATCCTACCTTCGTTAGCACGATTGGCGTCTCCGATGCTCCTTCCTCCGCTCACAGATCGTACGTAAGACGCCCGCGTTACGATTTATACACACTGCGCATGCGTATAACTCCGCCCGCCCCTGACGTTCTTTCTATTCTATTCCCTGCCCCTTTTTGTTCGGCGCAGTGGAGGAAGAGCACATGGCGGAGAGACAGCTGGATAGTGCTAAGTACAGCAACGAGGAGGAGGAGGAGGAAAGGCCGGAGCCTGAAACGTCCCGATTCAGAAGGAGATTAAAGGACTCAAATATGTCCTTTGGGGAGATGTTGGAAATGGTGGACATCCTGAAGAAGGCCGACTATGATGGAAAGTATGGGCCTTACCCCAACCACAATGTCCGAAAGGCTAAGATCATGGCGAAAGTGGTCAGGAGTCTGCACCGGAAATTCAGGGTACGATGATCGAAAGATCAGCTCAGGAAGCGGTGGTCGGACCTGAAATTACGAGAACATGAGCAGTACAGAAAGATCCGGAGAGTGCTGCAAAAAAGTAAGTAGTTGTGCTGTGTTCCTATTGTTCTTGTGTTTATTACGTTCGTGCTGCTCCATGTGCTTTTAGGAACTGTTGTACAGTTTAAAATGGCAACTTTCATGTTCATGGGCACATTATTCGTTCGGATCACACATTTTTTTTTTCGGACTATAAAATACCATTGTTTAGCCCATATGCATTTGGCCACCATTTTGAGGCCCTATACTTGTCTTCAAAGAATTGGGTTGTGGAGATGGCTTTGTTACTAGAATGAAATGCAAACTAGATTGTGTGTAAGGAGAGGACACTGAGCAGCTGTTTTCACATCTGGACACTGGAGCACTAGTGTGGGACCCCAGAACACCCTTTTTATTAAGGGGCCCACACAGGTGCTCCAGTGTATACTATAGGGGGGTCTCCATCTGTGAAGCTTGTACCAAACAGGTAAAGTATTGCAGCTTGACAAAGGGCACTAAAAAAGCTACATCTTGGAACTCGGCTAAAATAGACAATTGTACCCCACTTCCAAGCAATGTTTCATCTTTATAGTTCTGCCATCAAATATCTGTGTGCTAAGTATACCATTTTTGTTTTACATAGGGGAGAAAAGACTCGGAGGACACCCCTCATCCGAGGAGACCATAGCCCCCCCCCCTCTGGAAGAAGGGAAAATACAAACACAAGCTGAGCAGGAGGAAGAAGACGTGGTGGAACTAGTCACCACAACAGGTGAGTGTCTGCGACCACAGGCTCAGATAAGAGATGGATGGCGGCATTTTTTTTAGACCTAATTTATTTTGGGTTTCCTTTCTTTTTAGGTGATCGTGAGGTTGTGGATGAAGATCCTTTCACATCCGAAAGTGCCCAGATCCTGATCGGGGAGATCATGGGGTGTAATTTACAATTGGAAAACATCAAGCAAAACATCAATGATGTTATTCCAAAATATAAAAACATCATTGATGTTTTGGGGCGAGTTTAAAACCCCTCCAAATCACTTTCTTCTTTTGTCTGCTACAATGTGCGAAATGTTTTTGTGATTTTTCCCAAAGCCAAAATTGGAGGATGCACACAGTGTGTCAACATGTGCTATCTGCCATCACGGGAGATCAATAGATGCGTTTTTGGGGGTGCAACCCCTTCCTCAATAATAAAGTAGCTGAGAGGAAGGGCTTTCTCCCCCAAAACACGTCCCTTGATCCCCCGTGATGGCAGATAGCACATGTTGACATTGTGAAATTTGTGTGCATCTTCCAAATTTGGCTTTTCCAGGGGTGATTTCCCCCCATATGAACGCAATATCAAACACAGTTCCTAAATACTCATGTCTGATATTGCCTTCAAGTTCTACCAAATGTGAACTTTGTAAGAACAAGATTTGTGTCTTTCTTGTGGGTTTTACACAGGCCTGTTTTCTATAAAATGCACATTTTGATTTTGGATAATGACACCACAAAATATGTTATACAATAAACATGTCGGTTTGTCAGAAAAACCTTTGGTAAATGCACATGTGATTGTGCTGGTATTAAAAAGATTCTTCATCAAGAATGTGTGGATTATTGTCTCAATGCTACAACACTTTTGGGGTGATGTAATTGTTGTTTTATGAGAAAATGGGGGTAATTTCCTAAGGGCAAATCCACTTTGCACTACAAGTGCAGTTTCAGTGCAGTTGCAAGTGCACTTGTAGTGAAAAGTGTCTTTGCATTTAGTAAATAACAGCCAACAGTGCTTTGTAAGGTTACACAATCACGACATTTTCTGCACTCCACACATTTCTGTCAGGGTCAGCTAAAAGAAACACAAGCAGTAAACGTCCACAAAGAGGAGCCTGGGGGGAGATGCCTGTCGAGAACTTGAGGTCCTGCAGGCTTCTCCCTGTGGCCAAATACCGCAAGGTAGCGACCAACCTCTGCTCCGGAGTGATGGCTTGCCTCATGCAGGTATCCTGCCTGCTGATATAGGGGGTCAGCGAAGCCAACAAACGGTGAAATACGGGGTCCGTCATCCTGAGAAAGTTCCTGAAATCATCAGGATTATTCTCACGGATCTCACGGAGCAAAGGCATATGAGAGAACTGGTCACGCTGGAGCAACCAATTCTTGGTCCATGAACTCCTCCCCACCCTGTTCTTGGACTGGACTTGTGTAAAGGTCAGGACCCCAACACCAAGCCCCCGCACAGCACGAATTGTACGAGGAGTACGCATACGAAACATGGCTATAAAACGGTCGGCTGCTCAGAACGAAGTAACAGAACGCACTGAAGAACAGCAAGGCCTGTGAAGAGCGACCTGAAAACCAGTAACGAGCGAACAAGAATACAGTGACTAAAGTCACGCGGAACTTGCTTGCACGCACTGAAGAGCAGATACAAACCCACAAGCACAAACTGAACGGCAGAAAACGATCTGAAAGCCACGAGTCTGAAAAAGCGCGAATCGTCTCTCACCAAACATTTACTAACACGAGATTAGCAAAAGGAGCCCAAAGGGTGCTGCGCTTGGTTCTGAACCGGCCTTTTCTAGTCTCGTCGTACGTGCTTGACGTCACCGCGTTCTTGGCGATCGGAAATTCCGACAACTTTGTGCGACCGTGTGTAGGCAAAACAAGTTTAAGCCAACATCCGTAAGAAAAAATCTGAGGATTTTGTTGTCGGAATGTCCGATCAATGTCCGACCGTGTGTACGGGGCATGAGGCTCCATTTCAATTTATGCTACTTGTCATGCAACTTTGGACACTAAAGTCGCCCTGACAAGTCATACCCCATGTTTTTAATGACAACCATTCAAATATGTGCTACTTTGGTAGACTGCAATGGAAATCCTCAAAAGTTGCATGAAAGTCACATCTGAATGGTATGCATACAACAGTTGTGCAACAGTTCTTTATCATTGGCCAAAGCCAAAGTCGCATCCAAGTTGCACCAATCCAAAGTTGTGTCAAAGTTGCATCAAAATTGTGTCAAAGTTGCACTTCAAAATCACACAACAATGTCCTACAATGGAGCCTGAATCTAACAAATCATCAATCTATTTATTTACAGAGAAATTATTAACATAGTATTGAATGCAAACAATAAGAAAGAAACCAGGGATGCATTCCGTAATTACCATGAGGGCCCCATTCTGGTGTTTTGATGTTTCAAAGACTCCTAAATTCTTGTTCTTAATCCCCTCCAGTGTGTATATTGTCACAGGCCTCTCTTCCATAGGCTTAAATGGAATAGTACTGATTGGTGGACATATCTATTCTCCTTTTTCAAATGTGACTCATCCTTTAAGGGGTACTTTCCATTATTCTTACCAAAAACGTAAATGTATTGTATTGGGATTTTATGTGACAGTAATTGTGAAGTAGAAGGAAAATGATAAATATATTTATTTGTAAAACATATTTCAATATGTTTTACAAATAAATATCTGAAAAGTGTGGTTTGCATTTGTATTCAGCCCCATTACTCTGATATCCCTAACTAAAATCTAGTGGCACCAATTGCCTTCAGAAGTCACCTAATTAGCAAATAGAGTCCATCTGTGAGTAATTTAATCTCAGTATAGATACAGCTTGTATGTGAAGCCCTTCAGAAGTATGTTGGAAAACCTTAGTGAACAAACAGCAACATGAAGGGCAAGGATCACACCAGACAGGTCAGGGATAAAGTTGTAGAGTAGTTCAAAGCAGGGTGAGGTTATAAAAAAATATCCCAAGCTTTGAACATCTCACGGAGCACTGTTCAATCCATCATCCAAAAATGGAAAGAGTATGCCACAATTTCAAGACATGGCTGTCCACCTAAACTGACAGGCTGGGCAAGGAGAGCAGTAATCAGAGAAGCAGCCAAGAGGCCATGGTAACTATGGAGGAGCTGCAGAGATCCAAAACTCAGGTGGGAGAATCTGTCCACAGGATAGCTATTAGTTGTGCACTCCACAAATCTGGCCTTTATCGAAGAATGACAAGAAGAAAGCCATTGTTCAAAGAAAGCAATAAGAAGTCCCATTTGCAGTTTGTGAAAAGCCATGTGGGGGGCACAGTAAACATGTGGAAGAAGGTGCTCTGGTCAGATGAGACCAAAATTGAACTTTTTGGCCTAAAAGCAAAACACTATGTGTGGCGGAAAACAAACACTGTACATCACCCTGAACACACCATCACCACCGTGAAATACGGTGGTGGCAGCATCATGTTGTGGGAATACTTTTCTTCAGCAGGGACAGGGAAGATGGATGGAGCTGAATATAGGGCAATCTTAGAAGAAAACCTGTTACTGTCTGCAAAAGACTTGAGACTGGGGCGGATTTTCACCTTCCAGCAGGACGACCCTAAACATACAGCCAGAGCTACAATGGAATGGTTTAGACCAATGCATAGTCATGTGTTAGAATGACCCAAGCCCAGACCTAAATCCAATTGATAATCTGTGGCAAGACTTGAAAGTTGCTGTTCACAGATGCTCTCCATCCAATCTGACAGAGCTTGAGCAATTTTGCAAAGAAGAATGGGCAAAAATGTCACTCTCTAGATGTGCTAAGCTGGTAGAGAACCAAAAAGACTTGCAGCTGTAATTGCAGCGAAATGTGGTTCTACAAAGTATTGACCCAGGGGGGCTGAATACATATGCACGCCACACTTTTCAGTAGGGATGGGCTGAATGACCCCCAGTTCGGTTTGCACCAGAGCTTTTGAATATCACTAAAGTTTGGAACCGAATAACGAACCCCATTGAAGTCTATGGTACACAAGCATGGAAAATCAAAAGTGCCCATTTTGACAGGTTATATGCAAGAAATTGGGCATACAATGGTTATGGGGGCCCGGGTACTGCCCTGGAAGACATGAATCAATAAAAAAATGAAAAAAAAGTTCGTAGAAAAGCAGTTTTTATTGATGCTTAAAGTGAAAGCATAAAAATGAAAAATGTATTTCAATATAGTGCCTGGGGGGTCCCCATAGTCTACCTGTAAAGTGGCACATCTGTACTGTGTATAGAAGCTGCTGCAGAAATAATTACATTCATGAAGCCAAAAAATGACATTTTCCCTGAAAGCTTTCTTTACTTTGTAAGCAACGGCTTGCAAAGCCAGTCTGTATGATGAGGCTACAATGTAGTGCACTGGGAACAAGATTCGAGATTTTGGGAATAAATTCTGGTGTTTTTTCCACAGACTTTGGATAGAAGTAACAGGTGCAGAAAAATTTGTCTTTTGGTGTCGTGGCGCCTTCACACCTTTATAGAGGTACTCTTGACAGCAAGGCCAATTCTTGCTTTCATCAAAACTTTAAATGATATGCACCTGTCAAACAGGTGCAGAAAAATTGGTCTTTCTTTGGGTGTTACTGGTGCCTATGAAACCTACACCAAAAAAACTCTTACAGATTAAATCAACACCTACAACGCTAGGCAGCCTAGAAGTCCTGCAGAGATTCAACATTACAAAAACACTTAATCAGTGACATTGGCATCAGGGGCTTCATAGCCGCTGGTAATCCAGGACTGATTAATTTTGATAAATGTCAGACGGTCCACTGAGTCTGTGGAAAGATGCGTTCTATTATCAGTAACAAAACCTGCAGCAGCACTGAATGCCTGTTGGGAAAGCACGCTGGATGCAGGGCAGCCCAGCAGTTCAATTGCATACTGGGCAAGTTATGGCCAGTGGTCTATTCTCATGACCCAGTAAGCCAGTGGATCATCAACTGAAAAACTCTCCACCTCTGTTTTCACCCCTAGATAATCATCCACCATGTGATGCAGACGCTGTCGATGGGATGTGGAAGCTGACAGCCCGGGGCAGCGAGGACTAAAAAAATTGGGAAATGCATCACTTGGGGGGTCTCCTTATCCACCACTCCTCTCTTGACCAACAGATGCCTCAAAACTATGTTTTACATGACACTGTAACCTACCAGAGTCAGGGAAAAGCATTAGATAAACTCATTTTTAATGTGTCCTCAACAGATTTCATCTTCTGCACACTCTACGGGGACGGGATGAGTTCTGAGACTTTCCCCTTGTAACGGTGGTCAAGGAGGGTTGCCAACCAATAGTAATCCTTCTCCTTTACGGCACATATTCTTGGCTCCTTTCTCAGGCTTTAAAGCATGAGGGAGCCCATGCATGGCAAATTTGCGGAGGCATGAGAAGCACACTGCTCGGGGTCACTGAAGATTATAATATCTGGAACTGCCTCCTCCCAGCCACGTACTACTCCCAAGGGTTTTTCGGATGGAAAACCATATCTTACTGTTGGATGTTTGTCTTCCTCTGCTTCACTGCCTTCAAAACTGCCAGAATCCTCCTCCCTCTCTTCTTGTGTGTTCTGTGGCATAGGAAAAATGGTGTCTGCATAAAGTTGTCCTTGAGAGGAAAGGAAGTCCTCCTCTGCCTCGGGTGCCCTGTCCATAATGCAATGCAGAGTCTGCTCCAGCAGGAACACAACAGGGATTGTGTCACTGATGAATGCATTGTCACGGCTCACCATCCTTGTGGCCTCCTCAAATGGTGACAGTACAGTGCATGCATCCTTTATGAGCAGCCATTGGCATGGGGAAAAAAAGCCGAGCCGACCTGATCCTGTCATTTTGTCATACACAGGTATACATTGATGGCCCTCTGCTGCATGTGCAAGCACTGCAGCATTGCCAAATTTGAGTTCCACCGTGTGGGCATGTCACAAATTAGGTGATTTATGGACATGTGGAATTCCTGCTGAATTTCAGCCAACCGAGCACTGGCTGTGTATGACCTCCTGAAATGGCTACAGACTCATCTGGCCTGCTTTAACAGATCTTCCAACCCTGGGTACCTTTTTAGGAAGTGCTGCACCACCAAATTGAGGACATGTGCCAGACATGGCACATGTGTCAACTTTCGCTGTCTAAATGCGGACAGAAGGTTTGTGCCATTATCGCATGCCGTGAACCACCTCTGGGCCTGTCCCTGCAGAGCTGCAAGAATCTCTGCTCCAGGGTGGTTCCTGTCCTCTAGACACACCAGCTGAAGCACTGCATGGTACTGTTTAGCCTGACTCATTGAATAGGCCCTTGAATGTTTAGGGAGTACTTGTGGTTCATAGGACAATTCAGCAGAGGATGGCATGGAAATGGATTATGAAGGAGGAGGGGTAGAGCTGACAAGTCTGGCATCATCACCACTAGCTATATGGAGATGTGGGGGAACAACAAGCTGCAGCACTGAGCCCTGTCCTACATCCTTTCGAGTTGCAAGCAGAGTTACCCAGTGTTCTGTGAACAAAATATGTTGTCCCTGATCATGCTTGCTGGACCACGTGTCAGCAGTAACATGACTTTGCAGCTGACTGCCTTGCCCAAGAATGCCACAACATTGCCTTCCACGTGATGGTACAGAGCTGGAATAGGCTTATGTGAAAAGAAATAGCGACTGGGAACCTGCCATTGTTGTACAGCACATTCTGCAAATTCACAGAAGGGGGCAGAATCCACCAGATGGAAAGGCAGAAGTTGTAGAGCCAGCAGCTTTGACAAGCTTGCTTTTGATGCTGGGCATATGGGTGGCAGTGACTATTTTCTTTTTCACTGCAGTAGATGGGTCAGAGAAATTTGCCGGCTATAGTCTACAGCTGGTGGTGTGCTGCTGGCAGATGTGCTGCAAGCACCTGGGACACCCTGTGCTATACCATCATCTCTGTCAGTGGAGGCTTCTGAGAGGTCATGAGGTATAGTGGGGGCAGACTCAGGTGAGTAAGGAGGAGGAACAGATTTGCAGCCCTTTTGTGTGGCTTTCATGCCCCTGTTGAAGACTTTGCAGTCGAAACGCGTAGGGCTGGCGTTTCAGCTTCCCATGTTGCCACTGTTTTATTTGCCTGTGATCACTTTTTATCCTGTAAAGGTTTTTTATTCATTAAAACCCTTAATTTTTTGACCTACACCATGTGGAGTTTTTTCCTTTTTCCCTCCATGACTCCATCCCCAACTGGTTCCTTTTGATCTTTCGGTTCCTGCATTGGATAGTGTGTGTGATAGCGGTCAACTTCCACACAGGACAAACCTTCTTCAGCGGTGATTGTGACCTAAGGGACAACACCCGGGCGGATACCAAGGGAGGTTATCTCCACAAGCTCTAACAGACGTACTGCGTGTACGGCGTGTTCCCTGGGGTCGCTTTATGTCTAAGTTTCCAGTCACCATCCAGTGTCCGAGCTCCTCCTCCGTTTGAGAAGACCTCCATTGATTCTATGTTTAAGGACTCTGGCCCCAGAGCACAATATATTGCACTATAGACATATTTTTATATATATATATATATATATATATATATATATATATATATATATATATATATATATATATAAAAATCCCACATGTTCTTGTATTGTGTTGATTCACAATTGTTTCTAGGATTTTCCTAATATTTCACAGACTTATATTTGTTCCATTCATGTTTCTAATTTATGTTTGGGACCTTAGCACTGCACTTTTTTTATATATCTATTGGTGAGACTTGGTTTGTTTGTGTGTCAGCTGCTGTTCACTTAAATTGTATTGATACCTTTTTATGTTCTTTTCACTTTTCTTGGGTCAGCGCAGCACTTTCTTTATCACTACTGTTAAAATAAACCTACCATCAAAATTATAGACTGATCATTACTTTTTCGGTGGTCAAATGTACAAAATCAGCAGGGGATCAAATACTTTTTTTTCCTCACTGTATGTGCCACTTTGGTCTATTACATAAAATCCAAATAAAATGCATTTACATTTTTGCTTGTAACATAACAATGTGTAAAATTTCAAGGGTGTAAATACTTTTTCAAGGCACTGTAACTCAACCACTTGGAGGGAAAATGATTACTTTTTTTTATACGCAGGTGCACCAGTCCTAAAATGATCAAGTCATCCTCATTGCATAGCTAAGCTAGGGTATCTTTTGAAGTGGATTTCTGGATTTGGTTCCATTGTTCAGATAAACTAACCTGACCCCAAATAACCTAAAAGAAGCTCCTTAACCTATTGTTAAGCATGCTAGCATACAGAGTCATCTGTAATTAATAGAATTTCCCCCTTGCCAGCTTACATTCAAATCAAACAATTCCCATCTATCTTCAGAAAATGTACATACTCTAACTAAAATACATTCATAACTACAATATATTTCACATCTTTTAATGAAGATTCCACATAAACGCATATTGTTAGAGATCTATAGTTTGTGTTAAGGAAATATGGTATTGGATATTAGAATACTTTAGGTGCATCCTTTTGTATGGGCTTGCAGGCTTTGAAGTTTAGGCTCAGTGATTGGGTGATTTTTACACATATACTTTATGTACTCTAAAAAGGTTGCAGTTAAAAAAAAATTCTGTGAGAGTTTTAATGAATTGCAGAAAAAATTATAATAATTATGTATGAAGAATTCAATTTTATCCTCACAGTATTTCCTATGCATCTGCGATGCACGCAGACATGTGCACAAGTTCCAGCACGCATACAGCAAATTTACTAATAATTGTTGTTTTTGCGATGGTGTGTAGGATAAATATTGGTTTACCTTGTTAGATAATTAGTGGGACTGCTTTAGCAGTCCCACTATTGTTGTTCGATTTTATTTAAGTGTTCTTGCATAGCAAGACCACTTACTGTTATCTCACATATATATTATTATTATTATTATAGCCAAATTTACCACCCTAACTCCTCCCACAATTTTTACACTACATAGACAAGTAATATACCAAAACGTGCAGATTGTTCCCGAATGGTGTGCTATTACTTTGTGGAATGTGTCGCCGAATGGTTCACGAAATATCATCGTTTTTGCGGCGAAATTGGTCCCATAGGAATGAATGGGGAAACTAGAGTGTGAGGTGACAAAAGCTGAAAAATCTGAACATGATTTCTAAACTGCCGCCACTCCCTCATTTTCAAGCCCACCTACACAAATCTTATATCAAAACGTTCAGCTATCCCTGCTGCCACTAAACATGTCCACGGCTAAGCCATAGTCCTGATAGTTTTCACAATATAACCATTTGTTTGCAACTCACACCGTCCATTGACATTCATTATAACTACACTCTAGCCCCTTCAAATCTGAAGGGCAATTTCTAAACTGCAATCGTGCCTTCAATTTTAATATTTCAGAGACATACTATGTATCAAAATCTAGGTCTTGTGATTCTCACAATATAAAGATCTTCGCTGTAGGATTTATAGTTTTTAAAATACAGCCATTTGAATTACTGCACAGTTACTACAGCTATCATGGTCCTGTGTATTGTGTATTGAGCAGTATTTGTGAAGCATAAACAGGGCATGAGCGTTGCTAGGAAACAGTGGTTGTAAACACAAGATGCTGAGACCCCCCAAATGCATGTGGTCATACCTGCATCTGCTAGACTTGATAATGCTTGTAGACTCCTCCCACAGTTTTTACACTACAGAGACAAGTAATATACCGAAACGTGCGGATTGTTCCCGATTGGTGTGCTATTACTTTGTGGAACGTTTCGCCGAATGGTTCACAAAATATCGTCGTTTTTGCGGTGAAATTGGTCCCATAGGAATGAATGGCGAAATGTTCAAAACTAGAGTGGGAGGTGACAAAAGCTGACAACCCCATGATCAGCCAAAACATTATGACCGCCCCATGAAAAAAAAAAATATTTAAAAAAAAAAAAAAATCTTTTTTGAAAAAAAAAAACTTTTGAAAAAAATGTTCAGCTCTTTCAGCTAATGATGGGACTTCAACTTTTTTATACTTTTTAAATATACTTTTATACTTTTTACTATTTTATATATATATATATATATATATATATATATATATATATATATATATATATATCTATATTATCTATATATATTATCTTATACTTTTTACGATTTATACTTTTTAACACTTTTCACAGTTACTCAAGCCACTCCATCCAGTTACTCCGCCCACTCCAGTTGTAGAGGCAAGAACACTTTTCACAATTTCCCCAGAAATTGTAGCTTTTCTACTTAGTGGGGATGCTTTAGCAGTCCCACTATTGTTGTTCGATTTTATTTATTAGTGGCAATGCTTTAGCAGTCCCACTATTGTTATTCGATTTTATTTATTATTAATTAGTGGGACTGCTTTAGCAGTCCCACTATTGTTATTCATTTTTTTATTAGTGGGAATGCTTTAGCAGTCCCACTATTGTTGTTCGATTTTATTTCCACTATTGTTATTCGATTTTATTTATTAGTGGGAATGCTTTAGCAGTCCCACTATTGTTATTCGATTTTATTTATTAGTGGGAATGCTTTAGCAGTCCCACTATTGTTATTTGATTTTATTTATTTTTAAACTTAATTAGTGAAAATGCTTTAGCAGTCCCACTATTGTTGTTCGATTTTATTAGTGGGAATGCTTTAGCAGTCCCACTATTGTTGTTCGTTTTTTTTATTTATTTTTCTTATTATTACTCTGTACGTTTTTTTGGTTCTGCGTAACTTCTGCATACTTTCAGCTATTAAAACCATTCAAATATCAAAATGTTCGTCTCTTTTAGCTGAGGTGTGCTCTTTTTCAACTTTTTTTTCTACCATTTATACTTTTTAAAATATTAAGCTTTTTATCACTTTTTTTTAACATTGAAGTCAAGGGGAGCATGCTTGAAATCCTTAAATTCTTCTTCCGCTCCCATAAGTTTCAGCTCCTTCATACTTTCACCTAGAGACACCAAACAAACTTTAAAATGTTCACAAAATATTCAGCTATCTGGCTATATCTTTTCAGTTTGATATCTTTTACAGTTTTTGAGAAAAAGCTTTTTGTTTAGAGGTCATTTCAAGAAATTTTAGCCATTAATCAGAGTGTACTGTGTTTGTTTTGTTGCCATGGTTACCAAAGCTTCTGTTATACACAGGGGGGGAGGTGGCTGGAGCATCTCAGCTCTGATTACAGAGCCCGGGGGAGGGGACAGACACACCATGTACTGATTTATAATAGAGGAATATGATGGGGCAGTTTTGATAGGGCAATTCTGATGGGGCAGTTTTGATGGGGCAATTATGATGGGGCAGTTTTGATGGTGGCAGTTTTGATGGGGCAATTCTGATGGGGCAGTTTTGATGGTGGCAATATGATGGGGCAGTTTTGATAGGGCAATTCTGATGGGGCAGTTTTGATGGGGCAATTCTGATGGGGCAATTCTGATGGTGGCAATATGATGGGACAATTTTGATGGAGCAATTCTGATGGGGCAGTTTTGATGGTGGCAATATGATGGGGCAGTTTTAATGGGGACAATTTTGATGGGGCAATTCTGATGGGGCAGTTTTGATGGCCGTATGATGGGGCAGTTTTGATGGCGGCCGTTTTAGCAATTTAGCTATTCAGCAATTATTTTTGAAAAAAAAAATTATTTTTGAAAAAAAAAAATATATTTTTGAAAAAAAAATTACTTTTGAAAAAAAAAATTACTTTTAGTTTTGATGGGGCAATTCTGATGGGGACAATTTTGATAGGGCAATTCTAATGGGGCAGTTTTGATGGCAATATGATGGGGCAGTTTTGATGGCGGCCATTTTAGCAATTTAGCTATTCAGCATTCCCACGCATTTTCCCCAGGAAATGCATTTTCTAGTTAGTGGGAATGCTTTAGCAGTCCCACTATTGTTATTCGATTTTATTAGTGGAAATGCTTTAGCAGTCCCACTATTGTTGTTCGATTTTATTTATTTTTAATTTTAATAATTTTATTCCGTACGTTTTTTGGTTCTGCGTAACTTCTGCATACTTTCAGCTATTAAAACCATTCAACTATTAAAATGTTCGTCTCTTTTAGCTGAGGTGTGCTCTTTTTCAACTTTTTTTCTACCATTTTATACTTTTTAAAATATTAAGCTTTTTATCACTTTTTTTTAACATTGAAGTCAATGGGAGCATGCTTGAAATCCTTAAATTCTTCTTCCGCTCCCAAAAGTTTCAGCTCCTTCATACTTTCACCTAGAGACACCAAACAAACTTTAAAATGTTCACAAAATATTCAGCTATCTGGCTATATCTTTTCAGTTTGATATCTTTTACAGTTTTTGAGAAAAAGCTTTTTGTTTAGAGGTCATTTCAGGAAATTTTAGCCATTAATCAGAGTGTACTGTGTTTGTTTTGTTGCCATGGTTACCAAAGCTTCTGTTATACACAGGGGGGGAGGTGGCTGTAGCATCTCAGCTCTGATTACAGAGCCCGGGGGAGGGGACAGACACACCATGTACTGATTTATAATAGAGGAATATGATGGGGCAGTTTTGATGGGGTAATTCTGATGGCGCAGTTTTGATGGGACAATTCTGATGGGGCAGTTTTGATGGTGACAATATGATGGGGCAGTTTTGATAGGGCAATTCTGATGGGGCAGTTTTGATAGGGCAATTCTGATGGGGCAATTCTGATGGAGCAGTTTTGATGGTGGCAATATGATGGGGCAGTTTTGATGGGGACAATTTTGATGGGGCAATTCTAATGGGGCAGTTTTGATGGCAATATGATGGGGGCAGTTTTGATGGTGGTAATATGATGGGGCAATTCTGATGGGGCAGTTTTGATGGTGGCAATATGATGGGGCAGTTTTGATGGTGGTAATATGATGGGGCAGTTTTGATGGTGGTAATATGATGGGGCAATTCTGATGGGGCAATTCTGATGGGGCAATTCTGATGGGGCAGTTTTAATGGGGACAATTTTGATGGGGCAATTGTGATGGGGCAGTTTTGATGGCGGCCGTTTTAGCAAGTTAGCTATTCAGCATTCCCACGCATTTTCCCCAGGAAATGCATTTTCTAGTTTTTAATTTTAATTTTATTCCGTACGTTTTTTGGTTCTGCATAACTTCTGCATACTTTCAGCTATTAAAACCATTTAACTATCAAAATGTTCGTCTCTTTTAGCTGATGTGTGCTCTTTTTCAACTTTTTTTCTACCATTTATACTTTTTAAAATATTAAGCTTTTTATCACTTTTTTTTAACATTGAAGTCAATGGGAGCATGCTTCAGAAACTTAAAATCTTCTTCCGCTCCCAAAAGTTTCAGCTCCTTCATACTTTCACCTACAGACGCCAAACAAACGTTAAAATGTTAACAAAATATTTAGCTATCTGGCTATATCTTTTCAGTTTGATATCTTTTACAGTTTTTGAGAAAAAGCTTTTTGTTTAGAGGTCATTTCAGGAAATTTTAGCCATTAATCAGAGTGTACTGTGTTTGTTTTGTTGCCATGGTTACCAAAGCTTCTGTTATACACAGGGGGGGAGGTGGCTGGAGCATCTCAGCTTTGATTACAGAGCCCGGGGGAGGGGACAGACACACCATGTACTGATTTATAATAGAGGAATATGATGGGGCATTTTTGATGGGGCAGTTTTGATGGTGGCAATATGATGGGGCAGTTTTGATGGGACAATTCTGATGGGGCAGTTTTGATGGTGGCAATATGATGGGGCAGTTTTGATGGTGGCAATATGATGGGGCAGTTTTGATGGGGCAGTTTTGATGGGGACAATTTTAATGGAGCAGTTTTAAAGGTGGCAATGTGATGGGGCAGTTTTGATGGTGGCAATTCTGATGGGGCAGTTTTGATGGTGGCAATATGATGGGGCAGTTTTAATGGGGACAATTTTGATCTGGCAATTCTGATGGGGTAATTCTGATGGAGCAGTTTTGATGGCAGTATGATGGGGCAGTTTTGATGGCGGCCGTTTTAGCAATTTAGCTATTCAGCATTCCCACGCATTTTCCCCAGGAAATGCATTTTCTAGTTTATTTTTAATCTTCTTAATTTTAATTTTATTCCGTACATTTTTTGGCTCTGCGTAACTTCTGCATACTTTCAGCTATTAAAACCATTCAACTATCAAAATGTTCGTCTCTTTTAGCTGATGTGTGCTCTTTTTCAACTTTTTTTTTCTACTATTTATACTTTTTAAAATATTTAAGCTTTTTAACACTTTTTTTTAACATTGAAGTCAATGGGAGCATGCTTGAAATCTTTAAATTCTTCTTCCGCTCCCAAAAGTTTCAGCTCCTTCATACTTTCACCTAGAGACACCAAACAAACTTTAAAATGTTCACAAAATATTCAGCTATCTGGCTATAGCTTTTCAGTTTGATATCTTTTACAGTTTTTGAGAAAGCTTTTTGTTTAGAGGTCATTTCAGGAAATTTTAGCCATTAATCAGTGTACTGTGTTTGTTTTGTTGCCATGGTTACCAAAGCTTCTGTTATACACAGGGGGGAGGTGGCTGGAGCATCTCAGCTCTGATTACAGAGCCCGGAGGAGGGGACAGACACACCATGTACTGATTTATAATAGAGGAATATGATGGGGCAGTTTTGATGGGATAATTCTGATGGGACAGTTTTGATGGTGGCAATATGATGGGGCAGTTTTGTTGGGGCAATTCTGATGGGGCAGTTTTGATGGTGGCAATATGATGGGGCAGATTTGATGGGGACAATTTTTATGGAGCCGTTTTAAAGGTGGCAATATGATGGGGCAGTTTTGATGGGGGCAGTTTTGATGGGGCAATTCTGATGGGGCAGTTTTGATGGTGGCAATTCTGATGGGGCAGTTTGATAGGGCAATTCTGATGGGGCAGTTTTGATGGGGCAATTCTGATGGGGCAGTTTTGATGGTGGCAATATGATGGGGCAGTTTTGATGGGGCAATTCTGATGGGACAGTTTTGATGGTGGCAATATGATGGGGCAATTCTGATGGGACAGTTTTGATGGTGGCAATATGATGGGGCAATTCTGATGGGACAGTTTTGATGGTGGCAATATGATGGGGCAGTTTTGATGGGGACAATTTTGATGGGGCAATTCTAATGGGGCAGTTTTGATGGCAATATGATGGGGGCAGTTTTGATGGTGGCAATATGATGGGGCAATTCTGATGGGACAGTTTTGATGGTGGCAATATGATGGGGCAATTCTGATGGGGCAGTTTTGATGGTGGCAATATGATGGGGCAGTTTTGATGGGGCAATTCTGATGGTGGAAATATGATGGGACAATTTTGATGGGGCAATTCTGATGGGGCAGTTTTGATGGCAGTATGATGGGGCAGTTTTGATGGCGGCCATTTTAGCAATTTAGCTATTCAGCATTCCCACGCATTTTCCCCAGGAAATGCATTTTCTAGTTTATTTTATATTATTCCGTACGTTTTTTGGTTCTGCGTAACTTCTGCATACTTTCAGCTATTAAAACCATTCAACTATTAAAATGTTCGTCTCTTTTAGCTGATGTGTGCTCTTTTTCAACTTTTTTTTTCTACCATTTATACTTTTTAAAATATTAAGCTTATTAACACTTTTTTTAACATTGAAGTCAATGGGAGCATGCTTGAAATCCTTAAATTCTTCTTCCGCTCCCAAAAGTTTCAGCTCCTTCATACTTTCACCTAGAGACGCCAAACAAACTTTAAAATGTTCACAAAATATTCAGCTATCTGTCTATAGCTTTTCAGTTTGTATATCTTTTACAGTTTTTGTGAAAAAGCTTTTTGTTTAGAGGTCATTTCAGGAAATTTTAGCCATTAATCAGAGTGTACTGTGTTTGTTTTGTTGCCATGGTTACCAAAGCTTCTGTTATACACAGGGGGGAGGTGTCTGGAGCATCTCAGCTCTGATTACAGAGCCCGGGGGAGGGGACAGACACACCATGTACTGATTTATAATAGAGGAATATGATGGGGCAGTTCTGATGGGGTAATTCTGATGGGGCAGTTTTGATGGTGGCAATATGATGAGGCAGTTTTGATGGTGGCAATATGATGGGGCAGTTTTGATGGGGACAATTTTTATGGAGCAGTTTTAAAGGTGGCAATATGATGGGGCAGTTTTGATGGGGGCAGTTATGATGGTGGCAATATGACGGGGCAGTTTTGATGGGGCAATTCTGATGGGGCAGTTTTGATGGGGCAATTCTGATGGGGCAGTTTTGATGGTGCCAATATGATGGGGCAGTTTTGATGGGGACAATTTTGATGGGGCAATTCTAATGGGGTAGTTTTGATGGCAATATGATGGGGCAGTTTTGATGGTGGTAATATGATGGGGCAATTCTGATGGGGCAGTTTTGATGGTGGCAATATGATGGGGCAGTTTTGATGGGGCAATTCTGATGGTGGCAATATGATGGGACAATTTTGATGGAGCAGTTTTGATGGGGACAATTTTGATGGGGCAATTCTGATGGGGCAGTTTTGATGGCAGTATGATGGGGCAGTTTTGATGGCGGCTGTTTTAGCAATTCCCACGCATTTTCCCCAGGAAATGCATTTTCTAGTTTAATTATTCCATACGTTTTTTGGCTCTGCATAACTTCTGCATACTTTCAGCTATTAAAACCATTCAGCTATTAAAATGTTTGTCTCTTTTAGCTGATGTGTGCTCTTTTTCAACTTTTTTTCTACCATTTATACTTTTTAAAACTATTAAGCTTTTTAACACTTTTTTAACATTGAAGTCAATGGGAGCATGCTTCAGATCCTTAAAATCTTCTTCCACTCCCAAAAGTTTCAGCTCCTTCATACTTTCACCTACAGACGCCAAACAAACTTTAAAATGTTCACAAAATATTCAGCTATCTGGCTATAGGTTTTCAGTTTGATATCTTTTACAATTTTTGAGGAAAAGCTTTTTGTTTAGAGGTCATTTCAGGAAATTTTAGCCATTAATCAGAGTGTACTGTGTTTGTTTTGTTGCCATGGTTACCAAATCTTCTGTTATATACAGGGGGGGAGGTGGCTGGAGCATCTCAGCTCTGATTACAGAGCCTGGGGGGAGGGGACAGACACACCATGTACTGATTTATAATAGAGGAATACGATGGGGCAGTTTTGATGGGACAATTCTGATGGGGCAGTTTTGATGGTGGCAATATGATGGGGCAGTTTTGATGGCAATATGATGGGGGCAGTTTTGCTGGGGGCCGGTTTAGCAATTCAGCATTCCCACGCATTTTCCCCAGGAAATGCATTTTCTAGTTATAAATATATTTTAGTTAAATGGAAATATATTTAAACCACTGAGTGTGTTTCAGCATCAAACCATTCCTAGCGTCCCAGCTGGTGTTACTGCGAATATTTTTCCACTTCAAAGATCTGCTCATTGTTTTCCTCATCACTTCTCACATGGGTTGTAAACAGCAGCCTCCATGTGGATGCCCACACTGGACCACCAGGGAAGCCGCCAGGATCACCAGGGAAGGGGGCAACATGTGGATGGCCAGGTATTTACCCCATGGCCATCCACATATGAAAGAATATGCACATTAGATGCCAATCAGTGCCCACAAATGGGCACTGACTGGCAACATTATGGTTCAGATCAAACAAGTGATGCCCGGCAATGCCACCCATCAGTGTCACCCATCAGTGCCCACCTATCAGTGACCATCAGTGCCACCCATAAGTACCCATCAGTGCCACCCATAAGTACCCATCAGTGCCACCCATAAGTACCCATCAGTGCTGCCTATGAGTGCCCATCAGTGCCGCCTATCAGTGCCCATCACCAGTGCCCATCAGTGCCACCTCATCAGTGCCACCTCATTGGTGCCCATCGGTGCCGCCTTGTCAGTGCCCATCAGTGCAGCCATATCAGTGCCCATCATTGAAAAAGAAAATGTACTTTTTAAAAAAAAATTAACAGAAACAACTTTTTTTTCTAAATTTTCGGTCTTTTATTTGTTGCGCAAAAAGTAAAAATCGCAGAGGTGATCAAATACCACCAAAAGAAAGCTCTATTTGTGGGAACAAAATGATAAAAAATTTGTTTGGGTACAATGTAGCATGCAGCTACAAAATTTGCGCTCAGCATCGCAAATGTGTTTATGGCGGAATGGGAGAACAAGACCATCTTTAGAGAACAACGTCCAGAGCTTGTCTTCTACAAACGCTTCATTGACGATCTCTTCTTGATTTGGGACGGCACATCCGATTCATTAGAAGTGTTTATACAGACATTGAACAATAATAACAACAACATACAACTTACCTCGGAATGGCACAGAGATTAAATTAATTTCCTTGATGTCAATATATATCGGGTGAACGTTAAGCTGGAAACGAAGGTTTACTTCAAAAAAACTGACAGAAACAGCTATTTGTCCATCTCAAGCGGACACCACCCATTATGGCTCAGAAATATCCCGAAAGGTCAGATAATGAGGGTAAGGAGAAATTGTTCTGAAGATGCCCAGTTTCTCGCCCAATCTAGGATCCTCACGGAGAGATTCGAGGCCAGGGGTTATGATCCAGGCATGCTAAATAAAGTTGTTGAAGTTGCAGGAATATCTAGAACCACATGTTTACAGGAAACAAACCCGATCGGGTCCGAGGTACCATTGGCCGAAGAGAATTACAATAGAGAATGGGACTTCATCTCTCAATTTCATACTCAATACAAGGAAGTAGAAGAGATTTTTAAAAAACATTGGCACATTCTCTTGATGGACAGGAAACTCTCCACTGCACTACCTACCGTACCTCAGTTTATCTATAAGAAAACCACAAGTTTTGGTGACAAAATAGTAAAAAAAGTCATTGACCCTCCTAAGCGCCCCCAGACATTCTGGGATCGAAATGGCTTTTTTGCGTGCAGGAAGTTTAAGGCATGTAGAGAGGTGTCTAGACCGCTTAGGGTTATTGATAACTTAATTTCCCCGGTTAATAATCGGAATTTTGATATTAAACAGTTTATCACGTGTAACAGCACTTTTGTGGTATATGCATTGAGGTGTCCTTGCGGGTTGATCTATATAGGCCGCACAAAAAGACTATTGCGCGTAAGAATCGCTGAGCACATACATAATATCAAAATAGGATATAAGGACCACAATGTCTCATTACACTTTAGATTGAAACCTAATAAGTGACCCCACAGGATTGAAATTTTGGGGGGTGGAGCATCTCCAGCCCCATTGGAGAGGTATAAATCGCATCCGCGATTGAAACGTAATGGATTTATTCTGTAGATGTGATCTTCCCCAAGGGTCTCAACATTGAGTTAGATATTAATTGTTTCATCAGTGACACTTAGATATGGTTTAGTTTATCATATAATGCAATTTTAATTACAATTTTAATTACGTGAGTATTTCTATTTTATTTTATTGTATGATTATCTCTATCTAAATTTCTTCTATAATCCATCACATTTATATGTGTTTAATTTAATCGGGTATCAATCATTGATTTTGATTGATTAGGGCATCTACCACTAATTTTTCTACTTCTTGCTATTCAGATGTACAATGTCATTCGGATGTATTTTGAACATTAGAATACCATTAATTATGATATTTATTAATACATAATCGCAGTACCTAATCACGACGGGTACCATCAGTTATAAATGTATTTTTATAAATGTATTTTATTGAGGAATATGTTTTCACAGAATGAATTGTTGATCACATACGCTATGTTATAGGTTGATATTTGATATTTGACCTTTTAGCCACTGTGAATTAACATTGCTGTGTCCTTGTACTTGTGTGGGTATAAAATGCTCTTAATGCATATGAATCTTAAATAATGTTGAGCACTTATATATTTAGTTTGTATGTCATTTTTTCTTTTTGCCAACTTCCATCTCAGTCCGGTAAGGTGCTTGTCTAGCGCCAAGTAAATTATAGGAGCGCATACGTGGGAGATTCTGTTTTACTCACTGCTGACAGTAACTTACATATGGGCGTGAGTCTATGTCCCCGTGGATGTTTTGGCTCCTCTAATTGGCTGCTATCCCTGTCACCAGTATAAGTATCGGCCTCTCATCTGGTAGTTCACGCCCTCAGGTGAAGTCCGGAAGTGACGAAACGCGTCAGTGAGTGAACTACCAGAAGTGACGTTCGCGCTCCACAGACCAGAGAGGAATCAGCTTCACATGGCGAACGCTCCTAATACCTGCCCAATTTGGATACGCAACAGGCACAGTGCACTTTCTTATTTGCTCATTTTATAATACTCTTTGGTATGCTTATTTGTTATGGGGGGTATCTGGATGTTTTAAATAAAGTGTTTTAGCAATATCACACTATGTGGACATTCCATTTCTCCCACATATTTTATTGGAGCTACCGAGGGCAATTCTGACATCTGGTTGTCGTTTTGAGAATCGGTGCAGACCTATTAATACCATTTAAAGCTGATACCTGCTGAATTTCTGGTGAGTGCAATTTCATTAGGGGTTCTCTGCATGTGGTGTTACGCTTGGTGGAAGAAATACCTGATTTCACAGAGCACATAGGATCCTCACCGAATTATCTGTTTCATATAAGGGACTATATATGAAAAAGTTTCCCGGCGATCTGGACATTAAGCGCTGCTGCAATATTGAAAGACATTTTATTTAATTTTATAAAAATATCATATTGCTTTTAACTGTAATCTATTTTTTAAGTAGCTGCTGATGATTAGAACAAAGTTTATTTGTGCTGCTTTTATACTGTTGGTGGTTTTGTACTAGGCGCGGAGTGATGTTTTGGTAGGTGGGCACGTAGAACATCTTTACATATAATTATACAATGTAGCATGACCGCGCAATTGTCATTCAAATTGCAACAGCACTGAAAGCTGAAAATTGGCTTGGACAGGAAGGTGCGTAAGTGCCTGGTATTGAAGTGGTTAATCCCACTCCCCACCCACCTCTCAGTACCACCCCTTTTAGAGAATACAGAGCCAAGTCTAATTTTGTGGTACTAAGTCATTTGTACAGAATTTAATAATAACAAGAAAAGCAGAAAAATAGATCCCCTGCAGCCAGCAGCTTTAGACCCACCCCAGTAACAATAGGCCCCTGCAAAAAACTACCACCCCAGTAACAATTGCTTTGAGCAACAACAACAAATCATCCAGCAGCAAGCATCAATTGACTCCTCCCTCAACAGTAGATCCCTTGCAGCAACAATTGACCCCCCAGCAACAATAGATCACTATGCAAAAACAGATCCCCTAAAGCAACAATAGATACCCCAGCAGCCAGCATCAATAGACCCTCCAGCACACCCCAGCACCCATTGTCATTACATACAGTACATTCAGTACTGGAGGTGCCAGAACTGTGTTGCCCCACAAGCTCTGCTTGTACTGTACATTGTATTGTAAATATGGTTTCAAGTGTAATTTGTAAATATCATGTAACCAAGTGTACATTTGGGGGATTATTTACTAAAGGCAAATCTACTTTGCACTACAAGTGTACTGCAAGTGCACTTGGAAATACACGTAGAAATGCAGTCGCTGTAGATTTGAGGGGAAGATCTGAAATGATGGGAATCCCTGCTAATTTTATCATCCAATCATGTACAATCAAAAATGCTGTTTTTTATTTTCCTTGCATGTCCCCCTCAGATCTACAGCAACTGCACTTCCAATTGCACTTCCAAGTGCACTTGCAGTGCACATGTAGTGCAAAGTGGATTTGCCTTTAGTAAATAAACCACATAGTGTACATTTTTTGTAAATACTGTTTAGCATGTGATTTTCATATATTATGCAATCCTATCAATAAATTAATTTTGCAGTTTGAACTATTAACTATTTTGTTCATAAATCCTTAGATCTTGTGTATGTAAATTCTCCTCAAGTGATTTAAAGGTATCCACATATACACTTAACCTAGTTAACAACCTTAACCAATAATATAGTTTTGGGTCTGATCGCTATTAGGAATTTTATATATGCTTTTCTTGCAACAACAAAATTGCATGAAGTGCATACTTACTGTATATCATTAAAGAGACTCTGTCATAATAGACTGTGGAGGCTGCCATCGCTGAATGATACTTTTTGAGAAAGCCAGTTCTGTGGTGATGATGTTGATTTTTGGGAGGGCTTCATTGCTGTCTGAGCTGCTGACACTCCTTAATATTGTTTTTGTTCCATGTTTGTGACTCAAAGCACAGAAGTCATTTACCACCAGGCAGCAATTAGCATTTTCAAAAGGAGGCCAGCATTGGTAGCCCCCATACGTCTTTGATAACACTTTGAACATTTGTAAAACCAACTTTGTGCATGCTCTGCTGGGGTTATCATAGTGTACATGGGCAGATGGGCCTGCTGTGGGCCATGACCACATAATTTCATATGCTTTCATATGCCTTCTGTGGTGTTGAGATTTATTTTTACATGTCACTTTGCTTGGTGCTTTCCCATTTCATTGCTCAGCAAGCTGGTTGCATTCGTTTTTTAAACATTTATTTAAATGAAAAAAAAGAAAGCACAAAAAGCAGCATTATTTGGAAATTCACCACAAGAGCTGCTATACAGGTTTAGAGATTGCTTTTTCTATATGCGGGTACATCCATTGTTTCATATATGCCATCAATATAAGTATAACATAGCTATTTATCCCTGGTATTGTTCAATTTACTTTAGTAGGTCAGGCCAATAAATAATTTGCAAAATGTTTTGTTCAATATTACAGAAACACTAGGAGACATCTTCAGTTCCTAGTATACTTTCTATCAAGGAAAAAAACTTACTGCTATGATTGCAATAACATATCCATGTTGGAATGTGTAATCATAGAATTATAACTGATAATAAGGAACACTTGTAATCTCATTATAAATTATGCTCTGTTAGATGTGTAATGGGTGCTAGCACTTGGAGCCTCCCAGCAATCACTTGACTTTGGTAATCCAAAAAATACAATACAGTGTTAAAAAATTGGATAGCTATGTGAGTTACCTTACAATGGGAAATATTCCTGCTTCCTTCCAATTGTTCAATGCTTCATATGCATACAACTTCTATACCTACTTACGTTAACATGAATTTCTTGTTGTTGCCATGTTGGTTTGGGGTGCAGTTCTGCACTACACACAGAATTAGGTTAGCCAATAGTAGTTAGGGACATTTAACTGTACTTGTTCTATAATTTTGAAGATGTTTCACTTTTCCAAGCAGCTTCTTTGATTTTTGTATAAGCAGAAAAATGTCTATTAGCTATAGCAGTGTTTTTCAACCTTTTTTCAGTCAAGACACCCTTTAGAACTGTGCACAATCCCAGAGCACACCAGTCTGAGGGCTCATTTACACCAGGAGGTGCTCCTAACATGCACCTCCTTTGCATGTTCATGCACAAAATCCCACCTCCCAGCACAGACCCCCCTGTTCCCAAATCCCCACTTCTAGCACAAATCCCCTCAAATTCTCCCTCCTAGCACAACCCCTCCCCCAAATTCCTTCTCCTAGCAGAAATGGGAGCTGTGCTTAACTCTCGTGCAGTGTGTGGGCTGTGTGTGTTAACTCCCATGCAGTGCAACTCTGCAAGGAGAGAGAGAGAGAGAGAGAGAGAGCACACCCCTTACAGCTTTCTCCTCCTCCATGCAGCTATGTGTACTATTGCAGGCAAAACAGAAAGCTGTAGAGCCACCCAACATGTCCTTAATAACCGATGACATCATCAGTTGGTAGACCCGCGCAGCTTTCTGCTTTGCACGGAGTATCGCTCAGACCAGGATGTGGTTAGTCCCATGAGGACTCTTTGCAGCACCCTGGTTGAAAAACCCTGAGCTATAATATTACATGGAAAATAAAAACCTTTAAAGACAGAATACAGATGGTTTTACAAACAGGGTTCTTGAAATGATATAAAAAAATATATATATTGCTTTCTGTTTGAAATCTGTTTGAAATAACACATCTAAAACAATAGAAAGACAAAGACAAATAGTTATGTTATTTTTTTACTTATTTCTTGCATTGCATTGCATTTTGTCTGGTTTTCTGAAGTTAAGGGCATATAAAATTTAAGTGTAAGAATGTTCCAACTCTGGGAATGATTTGAATAATTCTTGGTACATTTCTATTGTGTGTTCAGCTCTTGAACTGAAAATGACCCATTCAAAGTCTTCAAATACAGTTCCATAATTATGATGAACTGCTATGCCAATGTACTGAAAGCTTCCTGTAAATGTGCTGCATGAGCAATTACCTATATAATATCATCTTGAAAGGTACTCCTCATCACAAAATAATCTTTTAATAATCTCAAGAAATGATCAATGCCTTTTATTATTCAGTACTTTAATGATATTGCTTTGTGCATAGAAAAGTTATTTTACAGTTATACCTATACATTTTATTATATAGTTTTATAAATTCATTGCAAAAAAAATATATTTTTTTACCTATTGTTCAGTAAAGTATAATTTTTTCTAATACTGAGAAAAAAAAGACCCCACACCCTAAATCTGTATTGGTAAATTTACAGGTGATAATAGGTATTCTGCTTATACAGTGACCAATGTACCAAATAACCTCAGCAAATATCACACCTAATTGCCAACTACTTTTCCCAGGTATAATCATTTACATGATTATTGATGTTATCACTTATATATGCCTAAGCTAGCAAGACTTTATGCTTTATTTACTTGATTTTTAAGGTTAATGTCTGAAGCAACATTTTGACATATCAGCGATTGCAATGGTGTACCTGGTTAAACCCATTTTACCTTAAAACATATGCATGGATATCTTGAATTTGATGTTGTCAGTAATTGCTGCCCCTTGTCACTATTATACTTCACACTCATACTTGACTGACAATCAACACAGTCACTTGTCAAGGTTAACATGCATTATTACATTTCAAACGACACATGATTTTGAAACACGACCTACTCAATCATTTCTATGAGGCAACCCATTTTATCAGTAACAATAAATGTATGAAGCTGAAATGTATGAATATTTAATATAAGCCTGCACAGTGACAAGCTAAATGTTCTGTATATTAATATCAGTAATTTTAACATTTATTAGTTCCATTGGTATTGTTTTTCTGATTAATATGTTTAGTAAAGTCAACTATTTTTTGATTCAATGTATCATATATCTTTACAGATTACATGACATAGTAAGGCAAAGACCTTCGAGTATACCTGTCCTTGGAGAAAGTTGGACCAATTTGTGCTGGACTCACTGTTGAAAAACGTGGATCCTTTTAGGTTTTTGCAATATTCCTGATGAAGTAACAGAAAAAAAGAATGGTGAAAATGAAGTGTACAGTATTTCTCTTTTGTATACCTTGATTCCATGGTTGTCCACTACTTCTGTATGTTGTATGACAGCTTTGAAAAAATTGGAATCATGTTGAATGTCATTTGTATATGCCTGAAGACTGTTAGGTGAGGATCTGACTTAGCAAGTGGTAGTTCAAGCAAAAGATCACTTAGTACCTGAAATCTCTGATTATCCTTACCAGATATCTTAGGCAATTCTTGTAACCCTTGAACAGGGCATCTTCTGTATCTTTTAGACTTTCATAACTGTGATCTAGCCACTTCCAAGTACAGTGGAAACTAGCAGCTGGTTGCAAACATGAATGGCTCTTAGTGTCTTTGCATGCTCAGAGGATTGGGATTCTGACCAGTTTGTTAGCATGTCAAATTTATCATCATGAAAGTTACTAAGGTTACTAATGGTAGCCCTAATTGTAAACTTCCATCCTGTGTAGTTTTCAGTCGAGTCCTCAAACCAATCATCTGAAAAAGTCTGACATCTCAATACAGAGTAGATTAGAAGAGCATGGATTTGCAAGGGTGTTTAAACCACAAACAGGGTTGCAATTCATTACTATGGCAGGATGTAACTCGATTCAAGTCAAGGGTGGAAAATACCAAACGTCTCTGGTTAACAGAAAGTGATGAAATATAGTTTTATGCAGTGATATCTTGTCATCTGTTTGTTACATGGCCTCTAAGAAGATAATGGGGTTGATTTACTAAAGGCAAAATGACTGTGCACTTTGCAAGTTCAGTAGCATTCTGCAAGAGCTTAGTAAATAAGATAAATCTTCACTTTACAATAAATACCCTATCCCATGCAAGGAAAATAAAAAAACTGCATTTTTGCTTGCGCATGATTGAATGATGGAAGTCAGCAGAGCTCGCCCTCATTTACTAAGCTCTGGAGCAACTGTACTTGCAAAAGTGCACAGCACAGTCTATTTGGCTTTAGTAAATTACCCCAATGCGTCTTTGTTGGCAGTAACGTTATTTGACACTTAAGTAAAGTCCGCTGCATTAAAACCTGATAGCGAAAATTATTTCCAGCTTTTATAAGCTGTTTTTTA
Organism: Lithobates clamitans; assembly: GCA_037952925.1. Lineage (NCBI taxonomy): Eukaryota > Metazoa > Chordata > Amphibia > Anura > Ranidae > Lithobates > Lithobates clamitans. Next base: position 2,471,791 of record JBBGZY010000089.1, on the reverse strand, counting down.
GCTTTGTACATCTGCTACATAGTTGCCCTTTATCAGTACATGTTTCATCAGCAGCAGTTATATATTGTGTAGTCCTATTCCACAGATCAAATAAGTTATCAGTCATTTTGCCTTCTTTGTTTTATAACTCTCTTTTACCTTCGAGGAAGGCTTAACTGTGCATTTGGGGCCAGCAGATATCTCTCACTGTGGCAAATCAGCTTCTTCTTCAGGCTCTATCTTTAGTGAAGGCACAGATCCTCCCTGAGACATGTAGCTGTATTTGTGTGCAGTCAGGTTATACAGAAAGCAAATGTTTGTCCAGAGCAGTAATCAAACCCAGTCTATCACAGCACAGCAATTCTAATAAGGCAATATATCTAGAAATAACAGTTCTCGATTTTTATGCATACACATCTTTTCAAACTATAGAAAGAAATGAGAGTGATAAGACTTTCCACTTTACAGCTGGAAGCTGTATTCTGATCCTAGTTGCTTTAAAATCAGTGTGATTTGTAAGCAGATCTGATAGACTATAATGCAGCACCTGCTCACTCAGAGTGCATACAGAGACCATGTGCTTTCTGTGGCACTGGTAAAACTTCACAGCAGATGGAGCAGAGTGTTTAACCACTTGAAGACCAGCCGCCGCAGTTGCACTGCGGCATATTGGTTCTCCTGGGCGAATCGCTGTCATTATACGTCGGACGCTTTAGAAGCTCAAGGGGGTGCACGCGTGACGCCAGAGCTGATGCGCGTGGTCGGCACCTACGATGGCCGCCGGCCACTCACGATTACTCCTGAGAGAGACAGAACGGGGATCTGTCAATGTAAACAGACAGATCTCCATTCTGTCAGGGGAGGAGAGACAGATCTGCTGTTCTTAGTGATTAGGAACAGTGATCTCTCTCCTCCTCCAGTCACCACAGTTAGAAAGACATCCCTAGGTAACACTTAACCCCTTGATCGCCCCGAGTGTTAACCCCTTCCCTGCCAGTGACATTTATACAGTAATCAGTGGCTATTTTCAGCACTGATCGCTGTATAAATGTCACTGGTCCCAAAAAAGTGTCAAAAATGTCCGATCTGTCTGCTGCAATGTCAGTCCCGCTAAAAATTGCTGATCACCACCATTATTAGTAAAAAAAATTTTAAAAAAAATTATAATAAAAATGCCATAAATATATCTTCTATTTTGTAGACGCTATAACTTTTGCGCAAACCAATCAATATACGCTTATTGTGATTTTTTTTTTTTTATCAAAAATATGTAAAAGATTGCATATTGGCCTAAACTGATAAAGAAATTCGTTTTTTTACATTTTTTTGGATATTTATTATAGCAAAAAGTAAAAAATATTGTTTGTTTTTTTTCAAAATTGTCGGTCTTTTTTGTTTATAGCGCAAAAAAAGGCAGAGGTGATCAAATACCACCTAAAGAAAGCTCTATTTGTGGGAAAAAAAGGACATACATTTTGTTTGGGTACAGTGCCGCACGACCGTGCAATTGTCAGTTAAAACACAGTGCCGTTTCGCAAAAAATGGCCTGGTCATTAAGGGGACAAATCCTTCTGGTCCTTAACTAGTTAAAATACTTCCTTTTTGAGTGTTTAAAGCTGCCTCCTTACTGTTTTGCTTTAAATGCAATGACATTACTTCTTACATTCTAGTCTGTAGGGGCAGAATGACCCCTTGCTCCACAGAGAGCTTAAAGTGATTGTAAACCCTCCTTTTTTAATTTTTTAAAAATAACAAACATGTCATACTTACCTCCACTGCGCAGCTCGTTTTGCACAGTGTGGCCCTGACCCTCGACTTCTGGGGTCCCCCGGCGGCTCTCGAGGCTCCTCCCTGCATCAGATAACTCTCTAGGAGAAGTGCTCTCCGGGGGGGTTACCCTGCGGGTGCACTCCCGAGTTCAGCATTTGCATCCATAGACATGAATGCCGGACTCGGCCCCACCCACCGGTGCCCGCGCCATTGGATTTGATTCACAGTAGCGGGAACCAATGGCTGTGCTGCTATTATTCTATCCAAGCAAGAGCTGGGACCCCGTGGAGAGAGGGAGAGCGTGTCTCCGCAGACGGAAATTCGGGGCTCAGGGAAATAAAATGGGGGGCAGGGGGCCGGTCACTGCCAGGGGTTTTTTCACCTTAATGCATAGGATGCATTAAGGTGAAAAAACACGAGGATTTACAACCCCTTTAACTCTTCAATAAGATACATAAATTCAATGCAACATAAGTGCAATACAAAGGATGTCTTTCCAATCTTTTGCAGTATAAGAAAGCAATTACTTTGCTAATGCCTGTCTCTTCTATGAAAGTGAAACTAAACATAACACTGTAAAGGAGCAGGTAGTGTCTACCTAGAGATGGCACTAACTAGCACCAAACAGGAAAGAGAACAGGGAATATACCAAAGGCACAAACTAAACAGTCTGCTGCGTGTGCACACTCCTCACCTGGTGCCAGTAGATATTCAAAAATTTAATGGAGAACATTGCAACAAGTATAAAACACATAATTATGTGGGACATAACAATTTCCCTCTTGTCAGCATCTTCAAATTTTCATGACATGGAAATCATACAAATGGACCTACCTTCCATTGCTGAGGCACTAATTGTTTCACCTTCAAAACTTACACGACTTGAGAAAATTGTCTTTGACATGCCATGGCATTCTAGGATGCATGGAACTTATGCAAATATTTTGTATCTAGTCATTGTGAACAATGTCAACAAACTGTCAATGCTAAATCTCAAATTTCACTATAGCATTTGTTTACCTATCAAGTTTTTACTTCTTTGGAATGTCATACAAATACTTGAATTGGCAGGTATTTATTCTTGTTTGGCCCTACATAGTAGTTAATTTTTTTAGAGTTATTTACACAGCTAATTCAAACATAATCAATGTTATGTTTGCTTTTTAATGTTTTGTTTTTTTTCTCAAAAAAAAAGGTTTTATTGAAGGTAAGTTATTGCATACAGTTCCAGAGCGTAAACAATATTTTTACAAACTGTAAATCAGATCATACACAAAAGAGGCAGTTAGTACATTTCATCTCATTCTCTTAGCAGGTTCAAAGCACTTTGTAGGACTCATAGCTTTTAATGTTTAAGAACTATTTTTTTCTGGTGTTTGTTTTTCTTATACTTCGCAAACTAAACACTCAACAAAAAGACAAATTACTTTTTGTGCAGCACCATTTTTACTATGCTAAATTATGGTATTGGTTTTCCCAGGTATAATCATTTACATGATTATTGATGTTATCACTTATATATGCCTAAGCTAGCAAGACTTTATGCTTTATTTACTTGATTTTTAAGGTTAATGTCTGAAGCAACATTTTGACATATCAGCGATTGCAATGGTGTACCTGGTTAAACCCATTTTACCTTAAAACATATGCATGGATATCTTGAATTTGATGTTGTCAGTAATTGCTGCCCCTTGTCACTATTATACTTCACACTCATACTTGACTGACAATCAACACAGTCACTTGTCAAGGTTAACATGCATTATTACATTTCAAACGACACATGATTTTGAAACACGACCTACTCAATCATTTCTATGAGGCAACCCATTTTATCAGTAACAATAAATGTATGAAGCTGAAATGTATGAATATTTAATATAAGCCTGCACAGTGACAAGCTAAATGTTCTGTATATTAATATCAGTAATTTTAACATTTATTAGTTCCATTGGTATTGTTTTTCTGATTAATATGTTTAGTAAAGTCAACTATTTTTTGATTCAATGTATCATATATCTTTACAGATTACATGACATAGTAAGGCAAAGACCTTCGAGTATACCTGTCCTTGGAGAAAGTTGGACCAATTTGTGCTGGACTCACTGTTGAAAAACGTGGATCCTTTTAGGTTTTTGCAATATTCCTGATGAAGTAACAGAAAAAAAGAATGGTGAAAATGAAGTGTACAGTATTTCTCTTTTGTATACCTTGATTCCATGGTTGTCCACTACTTCTGTATGTTGTATGACAGCTTTGAAAAAATTGGAATCATGTTGAATGTCATTTGTATATGCCTGAAGACTGTTAGGTGAGGATCTGACTTAGCAAGTGGTAGTTCAAGCAAAAGATCACTTAGTACCTGAAATCTCTGATTATCCTTACCAGATATCTTAGGCAATTCTTGTAACCCTTGAACAGGGCATCTTCTGTATCTTTTAGACTTTCATAACTGTGATCTAGCCACTTCCAAGTACAGTGGAAACTAGCAGCTGGTTGCAAACATGAATGGCTCTTAGTGTCTTTGCATGCTCAGAGGATTGGGATTCTGACCAGTTTGTTAGCATGTCAAATTTATCATCATGAAAGTTACTAAGGTTACTAATGGTAGCCCTAATTGTAAACTTCCATCCTGTGTAGTTTTCAGTCGAGTCCTCAAACCAATCATCTGAAAAAGTCTGACATCTCAATACAGAGTAGATTAGAAGAGCATGGATTTGCAAGGGTGTTTAAACCACAAACAGGGTTGCAATTCATTACTATGGCAGGATGTAACTCGATTCAAGTCAAGGGTGGAAAATACCAAACGTCTCTGGTTAACAGAAAGTGATGAAATATAGTTTTATGCAGTGATATCTTGTCATCTGTTTGTTACATGGCCTCTAAGAAGATAATGGGGTTGATTTACTAAAGGCAAAATGACTGTGCACTTTGCAAGTTCAGTAGCATTCTGCAAGAGCTTAGTAAATAAGATAAATCTTCACTTTACAATAAATACCCTATCCCATGCAAGGAAAATAAAAAAACTGCATTTTTGCTTGCGCATGATTGAATGATGGAAGTCAGCAGAGCTCGCCCTCATTTACTAAGCTCTGGAGCAACTGTACTTGCAAAAGTGCACAGCACAGTCTATTTGGCTTTAGTAAATTACCCCAATGCGTCTTTGTTGGCAGTAACGTTATTTGACACTTAAGTAAAGTCCGCTGCATTAAAACCTGATAGCGAAAATTATTTCCAGCTTTTATAAGCTGTTTTTTAGCTTTGTACATCTGCTACATAGTTGCCCTTTATCAGTACATGTTTCATCAGCAGCAGTTATATATTGTGTAGTCCTATTCCACAGATCAAATAAGTTATCAGTCATTTTGCCTTCTTTGTTTTATAACTCTCTTTTACCTTCGAGGAAGGCTTAACTGTGCATTTGGGGCCAGCAGATATCTCTCACTGTGGCAAATCAGCTTCTTCTTCAGGCTCTATCTTTAGTGAAGGCACAGATCCTCCCTGAGACATGTAGCTGTATTTGTGTGCAGTCAGGTTATACAGAAAGCAAATGTTTGTCCAGAGCAGTAATCAAACCCAGTCTATCACAGCACAGCAATTCTAATAAGGCAATATATCTAGAAATAACAGTTCTCGATTTTTATGCATACACATCTTTTCAAACTATAGAAAGAAATGAGAGTGATAAGACTTTCCACTTTACAGCTGGAAGCTGTATTCTGATCCTAGTTGCTTTAAAATCAGTGTGATTTGTAAGCAGATCTGATAGACTATAATGCAGCACCTGCTCACTCAGAGTGCATACAGAGACCATGTGCTTTCTGTGGCACTGGTAAAACTTCACAGCAGATGGAGCAGAGTGTTTAACCACTTGAAGACCAGCCGCCGCAGTTGCACTGCGGCATATTGGTTCTCCTGGGCGAATCGCTGTCATTATACGTCGGACGCTTTAGAAGCTCAAGGGGGTGCACGCGTGACGCCAGAGCTTCATTATACATAATCATTATAATAGATTTAGCCTTAAATTTGTACTAATCAGGAATAGTCTGTTTTCATTTCTGTCCTGAATTCAGGGATAGATGAGAGAACATTAGATCCTTAGCACACTGCAGAGCTACTGGATTTTGATATGTTTTCTGTTTTATTCAGCAGGAGTAATACTGTACATACAACTGACAATTCATGTAGATTTATTAAATATAACCTATAATTAAGATCTCTGAGTACAAAGTATGTTAATTAACCCCTTCACGCCGAAGGGTAAAACAAATGTTGACGCCTAAGCACAATTTTGCAACTTTGACATGTGTTAGTAAAACCGTACATATCATTACTACTTTATGCATCCAGGTGGATTATACATTGTTTTTTCAGGACAAATTGAGTTTTCATTTGGTGGTAAATGGTAATGGATTAAGAAAATGCTGACGCTGGTTCTGCGCAATGCTTATGTAGTACCTAACAATGAATATGAAAACATCCCCCAAAGTGGTGTTTGATAGTAAAGGAATGTATAATGGGTGTGGCGCTGCTTTGTAGGACAATGTATGTCAATAAAAAATGTAAGTGTAAAAAGGGATTTGTTTACAATAAAGAAATTATACAGTATTGCACTATGGGGGTCTTGCCTTTTGTTATCTCCACTTGTAAAAACGATGGGGCAAGAAAGCTAAAAGAAAGAGGAATATCACATCGTCTGTAAATCTGAGGTCTGCTGTTTCAGCCACTGTGTGCTGTGAATGCTGGCTACCCCCTAGAGGGGAGAGCTCTCTGGTGAGTGAGGTACAAGATGGGGAGCACGAGTTGAAACACCAGCCTCAAGCACTAATTTTAAAATACATGGGAGCACCTTTAAAGAGTACCTGTAACTCTATGAGCTATTGATGAACTTACTAATAAGCCAGTCTTGAGGATTTATATTTAATTTATGTGCTATATTTTAATTTATGTATATATCCATTTTTTTGGTATGCACTTCTGTTTTATATGAATTGTTGTTTCTTATGCTTATGAAAATTACCACAAATGAACTTTTTTAACTTATGGTTAAAAGGTGGTTAAAGTATTTTAAAAAGCACCTGTCACTTAATAACAGTATTTTAAAAAGCACCTGCCACTTAATAATAATAGTAATATTTTATTATTTTCCTTATGGTCGTTCTGGCAATCAATTTGCACAGGTTTATCAATTTATTTTACATTATATGTATATATGTTTAATTTAATGGTTACACACTAACATTTTATGACTTCTAACACTGATCACCTATTGAGTTGAATTTAGTATCATCTAGGAACCCACTGAGCCATTTATTTACACGCATTTGTAATATTTTTTTTAATTTTCACTTTATTGGCATACATTATCCTACAAAGCAGTTCCACGCCCACTATACATTTAAATGGTAATTTAAAAAAAAAAAAAACTGACCCAAAATAGAAAAATTTTAATTTAGCTCTATATTTCTTGTTACTTCCATAACCTACCACTAGGGATGAGCCGAACACCCCCCGGTTCGGTTCGCACCAGAACCCGCGAACGGACCGAAAGTTCGCACGAACGTTAGAACCCCATTGACGTCTATGGGACTCGAACGTTCGAAATCAAAAGTGCTCATTTTAAAGGCTAATTTGCATGGTATTGTCCTAAAAAGGGTTTGGGGACCCGGGTCCTACCCCAGGGGACATGTATCAATGCAAAAAAAACTTTTAAAAACGGCCGTTTTTTCGGGAGCAGTGATTTTAATGATGCTTAAAGTAAAAAAAAAAAAGTGAAATATTCCTTTAAATATCGTACCTGGGGGGGGTGTCTATAGTATGCCTGTAAAGTGACGCGTGTTTCCCATGTTTAGAACAGTCCCTGCACCAAATGTCATTTTTAAAGGAAAAAATCTCATTTAAAACTGCTTGCGGGTTTAATGTCATGTCGGGTCATGGCAATATGGATGAAAATCAGTGAGACAAACGGCATGGGTACTCCCCAGTCCATTACCAGGCCCTTTGGGTCTTGTATGGATATTAAGGGGAACCCCGCACCCAAATTAAAATAAGGAAAGGTGTGGGGCCACCAGGCCCTATATACTCTGAACAGCAGTATACAGGCGGTGCAAACAAGACAGGGACTGTAGGTTTGTTGTTAAGTAGAATCTCTTTGTAATTTTGAACATTTTTAACGTGTTAAGCTCCAGCCAAAAAATCTTTTCTAAGCTTTTTGGAAAACATAGGGAAGGGTTATCACCCCTGTGACATTTGTTTTGCTGTCTTTCCTCCTCTTCAGAAGATTTAACCTCACTTTTTTGTCCCAATGAAAAATGTTTTTGAAAATTTGGGTTTTTTTGTGGAACAAGGATTGGAAAGCATCAGTGGAAAGGAGAAATTGTTTTCCCATATTAACTCTTACAGGAGAGAATTTCCCTTCCTAGGGGTAGATTTCATCTCACTTCCTGTTGTCTCCTTCCGTTTGCAAGTAGGAGTCGTTTGTAAGTTAGATGTTTGAAAGTAGGGTCCTGCCCTATATACTCAGCAGAAATTTGGGCCTTAGGTGTTGCTGTGGCCACAACACTGTAAGCCCTCACAGGGCCCTGCTGTGAAATATTAGATCAAAAATTGTAATTACACGCCCCTGTTAGACGGGGGCAGAAAAATTGGGCCTTAGGCACTGGTGCTGGTGCCACAACACTGCAACCCCTCACAGACACTCTAGTTGGAATGCAGGAACGAGCCCTGCTGCAAAGTATTACATCAAAAATTGTAATTACATGCCCCTGTTAAACAGGGGCTGAAAAATTGTGCCTTAGGCACTGGTGGTGGCGCCCAGAACCAAAAATGTTCTTACAAGCTATCAGCGTGATGATTGAGGAGGAAGAGGATAATTACTCAGGGATAGTCACTCAGCATCAGCATAGGCAGTCTTTGAAGGGATCTGAGATTTCAAAAAAAATTATTCGGTTACATCAGCATCAGGTGCTTTGGTAGCTGGTGGTGATCCAAGACTGATTCATTTTTATGAAGGTCAGCCGATCGACCGAGTCGGTGGACAGACGCACCCTGTGATCGGTTACCACGCCTCCTGCAGCACTGAATGTGCGTTCCGAAAGAACGCTGGATGCAGGACAGGCCAGTAGCTCAATTGCATACTGTGCAAGCTCTGGCCAGTGATTCATCCTCAAGACCCAGTAACCCAGAGGATTTTCGGTGGGAAAGGTGTCCAAGTCTGATCTTGCCCCTAGGTATTCCTGCACCATGTAAAACAGACGCTGGCGATGGTTGCTGGAACCGATCATACCTTGGGGCTGCGGACCAAAAAATTGTCTGAACGCATCGGTCAGACGGCCACCTTCTCCACCGCTCCTTCTTTGACTGACCGAAGCCTCAGCAACACGTTGTCCAGAAACAGGAGTTTGTAACCTCCCAGTCTCTGGGAACGCGTTGCACAGACCTTTCTGCAAGGCCTCCCGAAGATGTTTCATCCTCTGCTCCCTCTGCGATGGCAAGATAAGGTCCGCAACCTTACCCTTGTAACGTGGATCAAGGAGGGTTGCCAGCCAGTATTGGTCCTTCTCCTTGATACCACGAATACGAGGATCCTTACGCAGGCTTTGCAGGATCAGGGAGGCCATGCAGCGTAGGTTTGCTGAGGCATTCGGTCCGGAGTCCTCTGGGTCACTAAGGACAACAACGTCCGCAGCCACCTCCTCCCAGCCACTTACAAGTCCATGTGTTCCTTGGGACTGATCCCTTAAAGACTGCTGCTGATGCTGAGTGCCAGGCTCCACCTCCATACTGACACAATCTTCCTCCTCCTCCTCCTCGTCCTCTTCCTGTGTGATCGGCGGGCACGCAGGAACACTGTCTGGATAAAGGAGGCCTTGAGAGCTAAGGAAGTCCTCCTCTTCCTGCCTCTGTTCTGCCTCAAGTGCCCTGTCCATTATTCCACGCAGCCTGTGCTCCAACAGGTGGACAAGGGGGACAGTGTCACTGATGCATGCACTGCCACTGCTCACCATCCTCGTGGCCTCCTCGAATGGTGACAGGACAGTGCATGCATCCCTGATCATGGCCCACTGGCGTGGGGAAAAAAAAACAAGCTCCCCTGACCCTGTCCTGGTGCCATAGTCGCACAGGTACTCATTGATGGCCCTCTGCTGCGTGTGCAGCCGCTGCAGCATGGCCAACGTTGAGTTCCACCTGGTGGGCATGTCACAGATTAGGCGGTTCTTGGGCAGGTTAAACTCCTTTTTGGAGGTCCGTCAGCCGAGCACTGGCATTATATGACCGGCGGAAATGCACACAGACTTTCCTGGCCTGCCTCAGGACATCCTGTAAGCCCGGGTACCTGCCCAAGAACCGCTGCACCACCAAGTTAAGGACGTGAGCCAAACAGGGCACATGGGTCATTTGTCCCTGTCGGAGGGCAGAGAGGAGGTTGGTGCCATTGTCGCAAACCACCATTCCTGCCTTAAGTTGGCGTGGCGTCAACCACCTCTGAACCTGCCCCTGCAGAGCTGACAGAACCTCTGCCCCAGTGTGGCTCCTGTCCCCCAAGCACACCAGCTCAAGCACCGCATGGCATCTTTTGGCCTGCGTACTTGCGTAGCCCCTTGAACGCCTACGGAGCACCGCTGGTTCCGAGGAAGAGGCCATGGAGGAAGAAGAAGAGGAGGGGGTGGAGTAGAGAGGTGTGTCACAATCAGCATTTTGGAGGCGTGGTGGCGGAACAACCTCCAACACTACTGCACCTTGTCCTGCATCCTTCCCAGCTGCCAGCAGAGTCACCCAATGCGCCGTGAAACTTAGGTAACGTCCCTGTCCATGCCTGCTGGACCATGAGTCAGCGGTAATATGCACCTTACCGCTGACCGCCCTGTCCAGCGAGGCATGGACATTGCCTTCCACATGCCGGTAGAGAGCCGGAATCGCCTTCCGTGAGAAAAAGTGGCGTTTGGGTACCTGCCACTGAGGAACCGCACATTCCACAAACTCACGGAAGGGGGCAGAGTCTACCAACTGAAAAGGCAGCAGTTGAAGTGCTAGCAATTTTGCCAAGCTAGCATTCAACCGCTGGGCATGTGGATGGCTGGGAGCAAACTTCTTTCGGCGGTGCAGCAGCTGGGGCAGGGAAATTTTGCCTGGTACAATCTGACGTCGGTGTACCAAAAGCAGATTGCCCACAAGTACTTGGCTGTGACACACCTAATTCTACACCTTCATTCCTCTCACTGCAGGTCTCAGAGAGGACTGAAGGTCTAGTGGGGTTGGAAATCTCAGTTGATGAGGAGCAAGGAGAGATCCTCTTTGTTCTTTGGTGTGGGTCTTTTAGATACGCTTGCCAACGAACTGCATGGCAGGTCAACATATGTCTGGTCAAGCATGTGGTACCCAAGCGGGAGATGTTTTGGCCACGCGAGATACGCTTGAGACATATGTTGCAAATAGCAGCGGTGCGATCTGATGCACTCGTCTCAAAAAAGGCCCACACCAAAGAACTTTTTGAATAACGCGCAGAGACTGCAGCGCCCTGCACATGTGGAGCTTTGGGGTGTGATGCAGTCAATGTGCTGCCCTTAGGCTGGCCCCTGGAGGGCATCCTGCCTCGTTGGTGATGTGCCGCCTCCTCCTCCTCCTCCTCTCTCCTATCAGGCACCCACGTTGAGTCAGTGACCTCATCATCCCCTCCCTCCTCATCACTGGAGCAAACCTGGCAGTATGCTGCAGCAGGGGGAGCATGACTGCCAGATTGCTGTCCTTCTTGGGCACCCCCTCTGTCCGTGCTCATGTTACTGCCTTCATCGAGCTCAGTATCATCATCAGAGCCTTCCAAACGCTGGGCATCCTCCTGGAGCATGTACCCAACACTGTGGTCAAACAGTTCGAGGGAATCCTCATGAGGACATGGTGGAGCTAGGGAAGGAGTCACTGATGACATTGAGCTGAGGGAAGAGGCCGCTGCTTTGCCAGACAAAGCACCCTGGGCATGGGTGAGAGAGGATGAGGAGGATGAGGACGGCTTGGTCATCCACTCGACCAAGTCTTCCACATGTTGCGGCTCAACACGGCCAGCTGCCGAAAAAAAGGCCAAGCGTGTCCCATGGCCACGTGCTGATGAGGATGCACCGTCTCCACGACCAGCACTAGACACAGAGCCTGCTTGCCCTCTCTTATTGGCTTGTGACTGTCTGCCTCTCCTTCTTGGCCTTCCAGACATACTAATGGCCTGTAGCTGCACTAAGCTGGGATAGAACACCTGTCATTTTCTTCAGGTAGCTTTATATACTGTAACCAGACAAGCCTGCCTGTCAGTAGGAAGATAACAGGAACGGATTTAGCTGAACACTGTGAGCAGGATGCACTGTACTAAATGTAAATAGTCTAGCTGCCTGACCGTGGTACTAATAGGATCAAATAGAACACCTGTAATTTTCTTCAGGTAGCTTTATATACTGTAACCAGACAAGCCTGCCTGTCAGTAGGAAGATAACAGGAACGGATCTAGCTGAACACTGTGAGCAGGACGCACTGTACTAAATGTAAATAGTCTAGCTGCCTGACCGTGGTACTAATAGGATCAAATAGAACACCTGTAATTTTCTTCAGGTAGCTTTATATACTGTAACCAGACAAGCCTGCCTGTCAGTAAGAAGATAACAGGAACGGATCTAGCTGAACACTGTGAGCAGGACGCACTGCACTAAATGTAAATAGTCTAGAAGATAACAGGAACGGATCTAGCTGAACACTGTGAGCAGGACGCACTGCACTAAATGTAGATAGTCTAGAAGATAACAGGAACGGATCTAGCTGAACACTGTGAGCAGGACGCACTGCACTAAATGTAAAAAGCAGGAACGGATCTAGCTGAACACTGTGAGCAGGACGCACTGCACTAAATGTAAATAGCAGGAACGGATCTAGCTGAACACTGAGCAGGACGCACTGCACTAAATGTAAATAGTCTAGAAGATAACAGGAACGGATCTAGCTGAACACTGTGAGCAGGACGCACTGCACTAAATGTAAATAGCAGGAACGGATCTAGCTGAACACTGTGAGCTGGACGCACTGCACTAAATGTAAATAGCAGGAACGGATCTAGCTGAACACTGTGAGCAGGACGCACTGCACTAAATGTAAATAGCAGGAACGGATCTAGCTGAACACTGTGAGCAGGACGCACTGCACTAAATGTAAATAGCAGGAACGGATCTAGCTGAACGCTGTGAGCAGGACGCACTGCACTAAATGTAAATAGTCTAGAAGATAACAGGAACGGATCTAGCTGAACACTGTGAGCAGGACGCACTGCACTAAATGTAAATAGCAGGAACGGATCTAGCTGAACACTGTGAGCTGGACGCACTGCACTAAATGTAAATAGCAGGAACGGATCTAGCTGAACACTGTGAGCAGGACGCACTGCACTAAATGTAAATAGCAGGAACGGATCTAGCTGAACACTGTGAGCAGGACGCACTGCACTAAATGTAAATAGCAGGAACGGATCTAGCTGAACACTGTGAGCAGGACGCACTGCACTAAATGTAAATAACAGGAACGGATCTAGCTGAACACTGAGCAGGACGCACTGCACTAAATGTAAATAGTCTAGAAGATAACAGGAACGGATCTAGCTGAACACTGTGAGCAGGACGCACTGTACTAAATGTAAATAGTCTAGATAGAAGATAACAGGAACGGATCTAGCTAAACTGAATACAGTGTATATATACATATATAATATGCAACACCTGGGATGCATATATATACACAATACACTGTAAGTGCAGCTAACTGACTGACTGTTCTGCCTAATCTATCTAACTCAAATCAAATGACACTGTCTCTCTCTCTCTCTATCTCTCAGCACACCGGAACACACACTACACAGGGCCGCCGTGCAGGTGGCCTTATAAAGTGTGGGGTGTGTACTAAATCCCCTGAGCCATAATTGGCCAAAGCCACCCTGGCTTTGGCCAATTACAGCTCTCTCTACTGACGGCGCTGTGATTGGCCAAGCATGCGGGTCATAGTGCATGCTTGGCCAATCATCAGCCAGCAATGCACTGCGATGCCGCAGTGAATTATGGGCCGTGACGCGCCACACGAATTTGGCGCGAACGGCCCATATCGTTCGCAATTCGACGGACGGTCGAACAGCCGATGTTCGAGTCGAACATGGGTTCGACTCGAACACGAAGCTCATACCTACCTACCACCAAAGGACAACCCAAAAGAAATTCTTCTGCTCACAGCGATTACAGCGATACCACACAGCTCGGTCTGGTAAAATTAGCGTTTGGAATGGATAGAGCACTTTCGTCACGCTGCAATGTTTTAAATTGTTTAATACAGCGCACTCTCTTCTTCTTTATAATGTGAGAAGAATGAAGTAGTTTTGCTGCTCATATTCACACAGACTTCTCACAAACTTTTTTCTTTATTATTTATCGTGATTCCCTCAATATATTTTGATTTGTCACATCTGACCAAATTTCTTTTTTGTTGTTTTAATTTTTGTTTTGTATTTTTTTCAAGGCTGATGTTTTTTTTTTTGTGTTTTACTCCAGAATATTTTTGTGTGTGTTTTGTGTGTCAAGTTACCACAACACCATTGATATCTTGTATTATTTAATCTCAAGGAGATTGTTTGGTGTTGGTGTCCCTTGTTAATTTCACATTGTATTTTTGAAATGTACCTGCCTCCTCACCAACAAACTGTCCTTTTTGAAGGAAAACACACATAGGCAAGTATAATTCAAACGAAAAATCCTTTATTAAGGGCTCAGAACCAAACAAAGAGGGAAGCAACGCTGGAGAAACAGCAGAAATTGGTGAAGCCTTTGGCCCCCAGGGCACACATCAATTATTTTACTGCAAAATTGGTGGCCTGAGGAGTCCATATCTAAGGGAGTGCAGTCTAGTCCAGAAGTCCCAGAGATCCTGAAAGCAGCAGATGACATCTGTGTCCCCAGGCTGTGGTCATACAAGAGACTGCATCTTTTGTCAGACCAGACTGAACCCAGGGTCATCACTCTCTGGTCTTCCTTACACGCTTCTTTCCACGCTGTGGCTGTGGTGGTGTAGTTGTGGCAGGAGGAGGAGGAGGATGGTCCAACTCACTCAGGTGGGTATTGGGTGTGATTTTGCCACTCACCCCCTTAGTTAGGACTTTATAAAGAAGGTCCTCACACAGCTGGCGTTGACACTCCTGCATGGCCTGCAGTTTGGTGTTAGCCATGCAGGCAAAGGCCTCTTCAGGAGTGGGTAAGGCTCTGAGGGACGCAGAAGCCTCCTGAATGAGCCTGAGTGCTGAATCCTGCACGTGACTCCCCTTCCTGGGTCTTTTGTTTGGAAGGCGGAGGGGAGGGACCTGCGATTCGGTCAGGCTCCTACTGGTCCCAGGCTTCTCCTGGCTGCCACTTAGCCCTGCCTCCTCCTGGTTGCCACTAACCTCCGCCTCCTCCTGGCTGCCACATTCCACAGCCTCCTACTGTGTGCCACATTCCACAGCCTCATCTTGGCTGAGGTCTTCCTGTGTATGTAAAAGGGACATAGCTTTAGTTTTTTAGTCATCAATCACACACAATTTTCATGTCATGACTGTTGCAAATTGAATGTTAACAAATATAACAGACTATCCTTCTGAGCCCAGCATTTTTCATTCTTGTCCCAATTATTTTTGCCCACTACTGTCTATTGATATGTAAAAAACTGTTTAAATCAGCAATTAGTGATCAATAATATCTAGTAAACATCATTTATTTATTGACCAGAAATCTGTAGAAGAATGCTATACCTGGCTCCATCTGGGCTCCTCCACTTTTTTCTGGCTGGAAGCCCCAGGTTGGACATCGGAAGCCTCAGCTGGGGTGGAATATAGGGTGGATGGAAGAGTGGAAGGAAGGGTTGAGAGGGATTCCCTGACTTCAGTCTGGTCTGACAGAAATCGCAGTCTCTCATAGTACCACAGCCTGGGGACATAAATGTCATCTGCTGCAGCTCCGGATCTCTGGGAATCCTGGACCTTCTTGTGCTCCTAAAGATAAGTGCTCCTCAGGCCACCAATTTTGGCTTTTAAATAGGGGATGGTTGCTGTGGGGACCATCGGCTTCACCAACTCCAGCAGTTTCTCCAGCGCTGTCTGCCTCTTTTGTTTATGATTGTAATGTGGATGTTTCACCTGCCACAGACAGGGCAGCTCCCTGTACTTGTCTATGAACAGGGGGAGGAAGTTGTGGTCATTGAAGCCATCCATTTTATCTGCAAGACACAACATGAGACAAACCCTAATGTCAGGCAAAACTCTCCTAATCTTGTTACAATATAGGCCTCAATCTAGAAGCAGTATAGGCCCAAGTTTTGCTCTTACCTTTTGTTATCACAATCGGCGCCTCCGATACTCCTTCCTCCGCTCACAGATCGTACGTACTACGCACGCGTGTTACGCTTTATAGACACTGCGCATGCGTGTAACTCCACCCGCCCCTGACGTTCTTTCTAGTCTATTCCCCACCCCTTCTCGTTCGGCTCAGTGGGGGAAGAGCACATGTCGGAGACACAACAGGTGTGTGCTAATTACAGCAACGAGGAGGAGGGGGGGAAAGCCCGGGGCCTGAAATGTACCGCTCCAGAAGGAGAAGATTTAAGGCATTGAATATGTCCTTTGGGGAGATGGTGGAGATGGTGGATATCCGGAAGAAGGCCGACTATGACGCAAAGTATGGACCTTACCCCAACCCCAATGTCAGAAAGGCCAAGATCATGGCGAAAGTGGTCAAGAGTCTGCACCGGAATTTCGGGGTACGACGATCAAAAGATCAGCTAAGGAATTGGTGGTCAGGCCTGAAATTGAGAGCACAAGCAGTACCGAAAGATCCGGAGAGTGCTGCAAAAAAGTAAGTAGTTATGCTGTGTTCCTATTCTTTATGTTTATTATGTTCGTGCTGCTCCATGTGCTTTTCTTAACTGTTATCCAGTTTCAAAAGGCAACTTTCATGTTCATGGGCACATTATTCCTTCGTATAAAACATTGTTAGTTTGGCCTAGAAAACACCATTGTTTTGGCCATATGCATTTGCCAACATTTTTTGTGGCCTACTTGTCTAAAAATAATTTGGTTGTCTAGATGGGTTTGTAACTAGAATGAAATGCAAACTAGATTCTGTGTAAGGAGAGGACACTCAGCAGTTTTCATATCTGGACGCTGGAGAACTAGTGTGGGACACAAGAACACCCTTTTTATTAGAGGGTCCAACACAGGTGCTCCAGTGGATACTATAGGGGTGTCTCCATCTGTGAAGCTTGTACAAAACAGATAAAGTATTGAAGCTTGACAAAGGACAATAAAAATTCTACATCTTGGAACTCTGCCAAAATAGCCAATTGTACCCCACTTCCAAACAATGTTTCATATTCTTATTTCTGCCATCAAATATCTGTGTGCTAAGTATACCTATTTTTTTATCATAGGGGATAAAAGACTCGGAGGACACCCCTCATCCAAGGAGACCACAGGACCCCAACCTCTGGAAGAAGGGAAAATCCACCCAAGCAGAGCAGGAGGAGGAAGACGTGGTGGAAATTGTCACCACAACAGGTGAGTGTAGGCGACCACAGGCTCAGGTAAGAGATGGATGCCGGCATATTTATAAAACATGGTGTGTTTTTGTTTCTTTTTAGGTGATCATAATGTTGTGGATACAGGGCATTTCACCTCGGAAAGTGCACAGATCCTGATCGGGGAGATCATGGGGTGTAATAGGGACTTTGAAAACATCCTGAAAAACATCAATGTTGTTCAACAAAAAATAAGGAACATCATTGATGTTTTAGGGAGAGTTTAGAACCCCTCCAAATTCCTTTGGTTTTGTGTGTGCTAAAAATTATTGACATTTTTGGACAAATTGCCGAAAAGCCAAATTTTGAAGATGCACACAGTGTGTCAACATGTGCTATCTGCCATCACGGGAGATCAATGTAGGCATTTTGGGGGTGCAACCCCTTCCTCAGTAATAAAGTAACTGTGAGGAAGGGGTTGCACCCCCAAAACACATCTCTTGATCCCCCGTGATGGCAGGTAGCACATGTTGACATTCAGAAATTTGTGTGCATCTTCAAAATTTGGCTTTTCCTGGGGTGACTTCACCCCATCTGAACGCAATATCAAACACAGTTTGTAAATACTCATGTCTGATATTGCCTTCAAGTTCTACCAAATGTGAACTTTGTAAGTTCAAGATTTGTGTCTTTCTTATTGGTTTTAAACATGCCTGTTTTATCCTAAATGGACATTTCTACTTTTTCTATTGTGACCCCAAAAATTGTTACACAACAAACATGTTGGTTTGCTTTAAAAACCTTTTACAAATGCACATGTGATTGTGCTGGTAATAAAAAGATTGATAATCAAGAATGTGTGGATTATTGTTTCAACACTCCAACACTTTTGTTGTGCTCTAATGGCTGTTTTCTGTGACAATGGGTGTTATTTCCTAAGGGCAAATCCACTTTGCACTACAAGTGCAGTTTCAAGTGCACTTGTAGTGCAAAGTGTCTTTGCCTTTAATAAATAACATCCAACAGTGCTTTGTAAGGTTACACAATCACGCCATTTTCAGGACTCATCACATTTCTATCAGGGTCAGCTAAAAGAAACACAAGCAGTAAATGTCACCAAAGATTTGAGTAGTTGTGTGTTTTTTTTTTTTTTTTTTTTTTTTTTTTTTTTTTTTTAATTTAAATTTTTTAGGCATTGTCTGGCATATTGATAGCCCCCCTACCCGCAAAGTATTCAAGGTATCTTACTATTGAACTCCTTGTAATTATAATAGTATGACCCCGAGTTGGGTGGTGGGATGATGTGAACGTGTTTCCTATCAATTGCCCCTCCGCAGTTAGGAAAGTCCCACCGCTGGGCAAAGTGGGAGGCCACAGTCTGCCATTCCTGTGGCGTGGAAGGAAACTGTGCAGTCAAACAAAAAAAGAGTCATTTTGCACATAAACAGGGAAAGCAGATTAGACACAAACATTCTTGGCCAACATCAAGATAACATTTATTTGAGGGAGTTTTTAAAGACCAAAGTATAAGGTACAACTATCAGATTCCCCCCCCTCATGGGCCATTTCTAACATTATAGGGGGGGACTCTTGGACAGGTAACCCTCTCCACTTAATTTAGAGATGAATGCCTAAATAATGGGTATTACTTTGAACAGCCCCTCCTTAGTTACACTATTGGCAGCCCACTGGACAGGTAAGAAGTGTCATAATACAAAATCTAAATACACATTGTACACAATTGAGCACATTTGGACATTCTGCTATTACCTATCAAGATAATAATAGTATACAAAAACTTTAAACAGTACCATTTGAAAGTATACAGGCAGGCCCTTGCACTACATGCTTGGGGAATTCATCCATAAATCTGAGCACAAAAGAGATGGGTATAGTGTGTATGGGTTTGGCAAAGTCAGCAGATAGATGATTGAGTATAGATAGAGAATTGGTATCAGCTGACTTAGCAGTTGGGGGAGGGGGGTTCAAAGTGATTTGGGGACCCCCCCAAAAAAGCCTCTGGCACTCTGCCTGAATTTAAAGCACAAATCACATTTCAAAACATTTTAGGGGGTGAAGGCAAATATGTATGAAATCAAAAAATTTTTTGAAAAAAAACAGCATGCATGAGGACAAAGGGGACATTTACAGCATATTACAATCATGGTAATTAGAGAATGAGGAAAGAAATACAATATATTATCAAACATAAAATACAATAAAATGTAATGTTAAAGGATAAAAATCTTACCTTAATATACTCCTTCTGCAGGACCTGTATGATGGCAGAAAAGGTCTCTGGGATAATGATCCCCAGAGCCGGGGGGAGATGCCTGTCGAGAACTTGAGGTCCTGCAGGCTTCTCCCCGTCGCCAAGTACCGCAGGGTGGCGACAAGCCTCTGCTCCAGAGTGATGGCTTGCCTCATGCAGGTATCCTGCCTGCTAATATAAGGGGTCAGCAAAGCCAACAAACAGTGAAATACGGGGTTTCTCATCCAGAGAAAGTGCCCGAAATCGTCAGGATTATTCTCACAGATCTCACGGAGCAAAGGCATGTGACAGAACTGGTCACGCTGGAGCAACCAATTCTTGGTCCATGAACTCCTCCCCAGCCTGTTCATGGACTGGACTTGTGTCAAGGTAAGGACCCCAACACCAAGCCCCCGCACAGCACGAACTCTACGGGGAGTGTGTATACGCAACATGGTGAGAAAATGGTCGGCTGCTGAGAACGAAGTAACAGAACGCACTGAAGAACAGCAAGGCCTGTGAAGAGCGACCTGAAAATCAGTAACGAACGAACATGAACACAACGACAAGTCAATTGTACTCGCTGCATGCACTGAAGACCAGATACAAACCCACAAGCACAAACTGAACAGCAGAAAACGATCTGAAAACCATGAGTCTGAAAAAGCGCGAATCATCTCACACCAAACTTTTACTAACACGAGATTAGCAAAAGAAGACCAAAGGGTGCTGCGCTTGGTTCAGAACTGCCCTTTTCTAGTCTCGTCGTACGTGGTGTACGTCACTGCATTCTTGGCGATCGGAAATTCTGACAACTTTGTGCGACCGTGTGTATGCAAAACAAGTTTGAGCCAACATCCATCGGAAAAAATCCATGGATTTTGTCGTCAGAATGTCCGATCAATGTCCGATCGTGTGTACAGGGCATTAGACCAAGCTCCCACAGAGCTGGATTTATGTTTAACAGAAGAGGCAGTACACTGCGTTGGGCTCGCCAAAAACGTTATGCCAAGGCAAATAAATCTAACTCGATGCTGGCTAATAGGCTACGTACCTTCACTCCAAAATACGCCCCTATCACCCTACGTACTTGACATAATGTTCTTACAGGCAATCCGCTGCGGGTCTTAGAAGAATTTCGTCATCGCCTCACTACTCTTTATTCTGCCCCAAATCAGTCTTCCACTCAGGACCTGGACTCCTTTCTAAACGGTTTGACATTGCCCACAATGTCTGAAACCCATACATCTTTAATGGACCAAGATATACAGACGACTGAAGTTCTACAATGTATAAAAGAACTGAAAGTAGGCAAGACGCCAGGCCCAGATGGTTTTACGATGCTTTAGTATAGAAAAATGGCAGATGGTTTGGCTCCCCATCTGACGGCTATGTACAGTGCGGTAAAGGATGCCCAGGCCTTTACTCCAAATCTCTTAACCTCCAATATAGTGATGATTTTGAAACCTGATCATGATCATTCCTCTTGGGCCAACTTTAGGCCCATCCGGCTTATTAATGTAGACATGAACATTTTGACTAAAATCTTGGCCAACTGCTTAAATTCCATTTCACCTCGCCTGATCAAGAAAGACCAGGTAGGGTTTGTCCCAAGGCGACAAGCAGGTGACTCTATTCAACGAATATTACAAATACAGCACATAGCTCATAGTGGATCCTTGGAGACTAGGGATGAGCCGAACACGCCCCGGTTCGGTTTGCACCATTACCTGCGAACGGACCGAAAATTTGCACGAACGTTAGAACCCCATTGACGTCTATGGGACTCGAACATTCAAAATCAAAAGTGCTCATTTTAAAGGCTAATTTGCATGGTATTGTCCAAAAAATGGTTTGGGGACCCGCGTCAATGCAAAAAAAACTTTTAAAAACGGCAATTTTTTTCGGCAGCAGTGATTTTAATGATGCTTAAAGTAAAAAAAAAAAAAAATGAAATATTCCTTTAAATATCGTACCTGGGGGTGTCTATAGTATGCCTGTAAAGTGGCACATGTTTCCCGTGCTTGGAACAGTCCCTGAACAAAATGTCATTTTTAAAGGAAAAAAGTCATTTAAAACTGCTTGCGGCTTTAACCTCCCTGGCGGTATGATTATTTCTGATTTTAGGTGCTGAAAGCGGTACAATTATTTTGCACAGAAATTTGGCATTTTATATTGTAGGCCTGTAATTCTTAGGAATAGTTCACTTAAATCTGTCCAAACAAGAGTCTAGTAGACATCCCGGGTATGATAAAGTTTGAAAAACGAAATAAAAAATTATAATATAATAAATAACTATAAATAATTATAACAAATAATAATATAATAATAATAAAAATTATATAATAATATAATCAAATCAAAAACACTGAAATTTGCTCAGTTGCAGAATTTTAGCTTTTGTTACTTTTAGTGTTTGATGACGGATCTCCCCACAAATCACTATCACTCAATTCTGCGAGTGATTCTAATTTATTATCGCTTTTTTCTAGCTGCTCTAAAACCACTTTTGATGTAAAGAGACAGTTTTGGTTGCTATGGACAATCTCCAGTTTCCTGGCAGAAAGAACAGTTTTTTATATATATATATATAAAACTGCATGCAGGACACTGGGCAGACCACTAGGGACAAAGGGGGTGTGTAATTATTTGATACAGTTCTGTAATCTGTAAGATTACAGTATGCTGTATCTATACTGTGTGTTTCACTATTTGAATTTACCGCCGAACTCCGTCCCCGTGCGTCGCAACGCTCGCAGGGAACGGAGCTCGGCACTGTGAATCGAGCGAGACACATCGGCTCGCCGATCACAGCGGGGAGACATCGCAGGATCCAGGGGACAAGGTAAGTATGCTCTTCCTGGATCCTGCGATGCAAGCCCGAGTCTGGCTCGGGGATACCGCTTTTGGTATGTAAAATCCAACCCGAGCCAGACTCTGGAATACCGCCAGGGGGGTTAATGTAATGTCGGGTCCTGGCAATATGGATGAAAATCAGTGAGACAAACAGCATGGGTACCCCCCAGTCCATTACCAGGCCCTTTGGGTCTTGTATGGATATTAAGGGGAACCCTGCACCCAAATTAAAAAAGGGAAGGTGTGGGCCCCTAAGCCCTATATACTCTGAACAGCAGTATACAGGCGGTGCAAACAAGACAGGGACTGTAGGTTTGTTGTTAAGTAGAATCTGTTTGTAATTTTGAACTGGTACATTTTTAACATGTTTAGCTCCAGCCAACAGCCAGAAAACCTAGGGAAGGGTTATCACCCCTGTGACATTTGTTTTGCTGTCTGTGCTCCTCTTCAGAAGATTTCACCTCACTTTTTGTCCCAATGACAAATGTTTTTTTGAAAATGTGGGTTTTTTTTGTGAAACAAGGATTGGTGATAAAGCATTAGTGGAAAAGAGAAGAGTTTTTCCCATATTAACTCTTACAGGAGAGAATTTCCCTTCCTAGGGGTAAATTTCATTTCACTTCCTGTTGTCTCCTTCCGTTTGCAAGTAGGAGTCGTTTGTAAGTTGGACGTTTGAAAATAGGGGCCTGCCCTATATACTCAGCAGAAATTTGGGCCTTAGGTGTTGTTGTGGCCACAACACTGCAAGCCCTCACAGGGCCCTGCTGTGATATATTAGATCAAGAATTGTAATTACATGCCCCTGTTGAACAGGGGCAGAAAAATTGGGCCTTTGGTGGTGGTGGTGCTGGTGCCACAACACTGCAAGTCCTCACTCGCTCTTGGTGGGCGCAGAAACGGGCCCTGCTGTGAAATATTAGATCAAGTCCTGACAGATACTCTTGGATATCTCAGCTGATGAGGAGCAAGGGGAGGTCCTCTTTGTTCTTTGGTGTGGGTCTTTTAGATACGCTTGCCAACGAACTGCATGGCAGGTCAACATATGTCTGATCAAGCATGTAGTTCCCAAGTGGGAGATGTTTTGGCCACGCGAGATACGCTTGAGACATATGTTGCAAATAGCCGCGGTGCGATGCACTCATCTCAAAAGGCCCACACCAAAGAACTTTTGGAATAACGTGCAGAGACAGCAGCGCCCTGCACATGCGGAGCTTTGCAGTGTGATGCAGTCAGTGTGCTGCCCTTAGGCTGGCCCCTGGAGGGCATCCTGCCTCGTTGGTGATGTGCCTCCTCCTCCTCCTCTCTCCTATCAGGCACCCACGTTTGAGTCAGTGACCTCATCATCCCCTCCCTCCTCATCACTGGAGCAAACCTGGCAGTATGCAGCCGCAGGGGGAGCATGACTGTCAGATTGCTGTCCTTCTTGGGCACCCCCTCTGTCCATGCTCACGTTACTGCCTTCATCTAGCTCAGTATCATCATCAGAGCCTTCCAAATGCTGGGCATCCTCCTGGAGCATGTACCCAACACTGTGGTCAAACAGTTCGAGGGACTCCTCAGGAGGACATGGTGGGGCTAGGGAAGGAGTCACTGATGCCATTGAGCCGAGGGATGAGGCCGCGTTGGCAGCTGCTTTGCCAAAGTACCCTGAGCATGGGTGAGAGAGGATGATGACGGCTTGGTCATCCACTCGACCAAGTCTTCCGCATGTTGCGGCTCAACACGGCCAGCTGCCAAAAAAAAGGTCAAGCGTGTCCTATGGCCACGTGCTGATGAGGATGCACCGTCTCCACGACCAGCACTGTTGCCTAGACACAGAGCATGCTTGCCCTCTTTTATTGGCTTGTGATTGTCTGGCTCTCCTTGCTGGCCTTGCAGACATACTAATTGCCTGCAGTGAGATGTAGCTGCACTAAGCTGGGATATATATATATATATATATATATATATATATATATATATATACTCTGATACTGCAGCTAGCAAAATCAACTGCCTGCCTGTAGTATGAGAACACCACCAATCTTCTACAGGTAGCTTTAGATGAACACTGTGCAGAGGTCGCACTACACTAACTTGTAGCTTTAGCTGAACACTGTGCAGAGGACGCACTACACCAACGTTAAAATAATGTAGCTGCCTGCGGTAGTGATAGGATCAGGAACACACCACCAACCTTCTACAGGTAGCTTTAGCTGAACACTGTGCAGAGGTCGCACTAGACTAACATGTAAATAATGTAGCTGCCTGCGGTAGTAATAGGTTCAGGAAAACACCACTAACCTTCTACAGATAGCTTTAGCTGAACACTGTGCAGAGGACGCACTACACTAACTTGTAGCTTTAGCTGAACACTGTGCAGAGGTCACACTAAACTAACTTGTAGCTTTAGCTGAACACTGTGAGGAGGATGCACTACACTAACTGTAAATAGTCTAGCTGCCTGACTGTGGTACTAATAGGATCAGAAGAACACCAGCAATTTTCTTCAGGTAGCTGTAAATACTGTAACAACACAAGCCTGCCTGTCAGTAGGAAGATAATAGCAGGAACGGATCTAGCTAAACTGAATACAATATATATATATATATATATATATATATATACAAATACAACACCTGGGATGCATATATATATACACAATACACTGTAAGTGCAGCTAACTCACTGACTGTCCTGCCTAATCTATCTAACTAAAATCAAATGACACTGTCTCTCTGTTTCTGTCTTTCCACGCCGATACACACACTACACAGGGCCGCCGTATAGGCGGCCTTATATAGTGTGGGGCGTGTACTAAACCCCCTGAGCCATAATTGGCCAAAGTCACCCTGGCTTTGACCAATTATAGCTCCCTCTACAGACGGTATTGTGATTGGCCAAGCATGCGGGTCATAGTGCATACTTGGCCAATCATCAGCCAGCAATGCATTGCGATGCCGCAGTGAATTATGGGCCATGACGCACCACACGAATTTGGTGCGAACGTCCCATATCGTTCGCAATTCGGTAAACGGGCGAACAGACGATGTTCGAGTCGAACATGGGTTCGACTCGAACATGAAGCTCATCCCTATTGGAGACCATGTTCCTGTCTCTCGATGTGAACCAGGCCTTTGACACCTTGTCCTGGCCCTACCTAACAACAGTGCTCCGCCATTACGGTTTTGGAACCTCATTTTTTTAGATGAATATCGGCACTATAAGATTTCCCCCCTAAAGTCAAATGCTATGGTTTTGAATTGTCTCTTTTTCATATCAAGAGGGGAACTCGACAAGGTTGTCCACTCTCCCCACTTTTATTTATCTTGGCCTTGGAGCCTCTGGTGGAGGTGGTTTGTTCTCATCCAGACATAACAGGTGTCGAGGTAGCGGGCTCTTCCCATAAGATATCACTGTTTGCAGATGATATCCTGATGACCCTAACTAAACCTAGAATCGCCCTACCTAATTTGTTTTATCTCTTGGATACTTTTGTGTCTTTTTCTGGTCTTTTCGTCAACCCTTCCAAATCGAAAGCTATGTCCCTTAATCTTTTACCCTCGGAACTGGCAACCTTACAAAGCACTTTCCTGTTTCGATGGCTAGCCTCTTTACCTTATCTGGAGATCCGGCTTACTCCAACATATGCAGGACTCTTATCAGGCCAACTTCCTTATTCAAAAAACTGACGGACATGTTGTCCTCCTGGACCCATCTCCTATTATATTGCTTTGGCGGGATAGTGGCGGTTCGTATGACCTATATCCTGAAATTGCTTTTTTTTTCGTGTTTTGCCGGTTCCAGTCCCCTTACATGTTTTGTGGATACATCAACACAAAATCCTGAAGTTCTTCTGGGGCTCCGCCCGACCTAGGATTAATAAGCAATTCTTATATGCTCAATGGAGGGCTCTCGGTTCCAAACTTGCAAGTCTACTACACAGCTGCGAATATAGCCCCATCATCTCATCTTCACGA
Organism: Lithobates clamitans; assembly: GCA_037952925.1. Classification (NCBI taxonomy): domain Eukaryota; kingdom Metazoa; phylum Chordata; class Amphibia; order Anura; family Ranidae; genus Lithobates; species Lithobates clamitans. The sequence continues at coordinate 2,445,424 of JBBGZY010000089.1, read as the reverse complement.
GAAATAACAAATCTCACTATGGACCACTATTGATTTAGTGGACTCATGTCCAATACCAGCCTCCTCTCTGCCCTGGATCCCCCCTATACATCGTCCTACCATGATGCCTTACTCATTCCCTTCGTCTATGGGATTTGATTAAATTCTCTGCAGGTCTGATTTCTCCTCATCTCCCCTTGTTCCAAATCCTTCACTGCCCAGCAATTCTCCTGGTGGACGGCTAATGGATTTGTGGATATTCACTCTCTGTTCACCCCCACTAGGATAGAAACATTTGAGGCTCTACGTTCCTCTCATGATATTCCCCTACGAGAACACTATAGCTACCTACAGCTTCAGCATTTCCTCCAAGAGCTTATAAAATTTAGGCCTACCCCCTACAACTCGACTCCCTTTGAAAGCCTCTGCAGGGCCCGACCTCAAACCTCTGGCTTGATATCATTAATTTACTCCTCTATCATCTCCTCTAAAAAGCCACCTTTGTGGTCTTATCACCTTCAGTGGGAGGTGGAATTGGGGAGGTAGCTGGATCTGGAAGACTGGCAGGTCATGACTATAACACATCTAAATGCTCAAAAAATGTTATTATTCTCAAAAATGCTTACAAGGTACTTTTATAGGTGGTACTACAAAATGGATAGGTTGGCTTGTTTTATTCCAGCCTACTCTCCTTTGTGTTTCCGAGGGTTCTGATGGCGCACATTTGGTGGACATGCCCAAAGGTATGCAGATTATGGGTCAGAGTCTACTCTCTTCTCCGCAACATATTCCATACTAACCTCAAAAGGGATCACTTTGAAGCTCTTCTCTGCAAGCTGATAGCATAATTGCTTCATCCGGAGGGCCTGCTGGTGATGCATCTCCTTACTGCAACCAGGTTAACTATAACAAGGGCATGGAAGACACCTGTACTTAGCTTTAAGGCGGTTTAAAACTGTATGAACGATATAATGGTAAACGTAAAGTTGACTTCTATCCTTTCAGACACTCATGATAAATTCCTTCGGGTTTGGCAACCCTGGGTTGATTATATTAAACTTTCTAGATTCGATGCTACACTTCTCTCGATATAATATGCTCCTGCTTCCCACCACGTGGACCTCCCTCTTCTTTATTTCCCTGTCCTTTTCCATTCTTAAGTCCCCTTTCTCCCTTCTCCCCCTTTTTCTTTACTCTTATCTCATTCTTTCTTCTAGTTTGGGATGGTTAGGTTGCTAGCTATATAGCACTGTTCAAAGTTATGCTCTGGTTGATATATACCTTTTTTGAATATATTATTAGTGATGGGTAACGCCCAACATGATATGTGGACATTTTAGTTCTATACTTCACGCAACATTCCCCAGAACAGCGAAGCTCCAGACTGCGTTATTCACCTTTCAGATGTTACGTATGGCCAACTTTGGTATTTCTGGAACTTGAACATTTCTAATTGGCCTATGTTTTTCTTTCTTTATTACTATTCTTACATTGTCTTGGTATTGTTTAAAGTTTAATTGCAATGTACCCACCAAACTGTCAAGCAGTACTGTTGAAATGAATATTAATAAAATCTTTGTAAAATAAATAATTGAAATAATTTTAATATTTGAAATATGAATAATTAAAAATACCCGATTTAGTAATCCCTTTTTGTCAAGGATTCAGTATTGCATTGAAACAAAGAGGATTACCATTTGAATGATGCAGATATTTGCATTCTGGTTAGAGTAACCTGCACAAAATGCTTTTAGGCTTGATTCACTCCACTTTTGTTGCATTTTTCATGTGATAGTGTGTGCTAAATGCACTTTAATTGATGTGCAATAACATCCTTTGATTACTGCACTGCATTGATGTGTATTTTTTGACCAGTTGCATTGATGTGCAGTGTTTTATTCTAGCAGAAGCAAAAATATGGCAATTTGCTTTCCCCGTTGCATTGCAGTAAGTTACATTTTCACTCAGCAAACAACAACACAATACATTGGTATGAACTGAGTCTATCAGAAGCCATGTATTTTGGCTTATTATTGTGTTGGGCCCATGTTAAGAAATGCAGCCCAAGGCAGGCTAAAGCATATGGTGTGAATGGGCCCTTAGTGCTGTCTATGCAGATATTGTGGTTCAAAATCAAACTGATTATTCCAATAAAGCTAACTTCTACACTACTCCACTTTTCATATTATCATCTAATGTTGCATTTACTTTAACTACAGTATGTTGAGGAGAGATAATTGTATTTATCATACTGTAAATGTGTAATTGGTTTTACTGTGTCACAAAGAATAATATTTTTAAAAATATTTTCAAAGTACTGTCATATCACCTTTGACTTAAAAAAAGACAAGTGTGTGATACCTAATTCCTGCTTGTGAAAACGTCTGATTACATAGTGTTCTTTTTTTCCTTTTTTTGTAATAACCCTCATTTCTGAGAACATGCTGTGGGAAAAGTGCTGTCATGCAAGAAAAATATCCTGATCTCATTTGTTATTGTCACCTCTATTAAGCCTGTTTTCTTATTCAGCAAGTGTAAATTGTTGAGTTAGAGCTAATGAATTTTAATAAACAGTATACAATTTAGAGTTTTCTCTATTTGTGAAGATCCTCTTATCTGTCTAGCATAAACAGAACATTCAGCAAGGTGTAAGAGGCTATTTTGCAATTCAATTGAATGAATATAAAAGATTATCCCGGTGCATGCATATGGCTTCTAGTTTAAGTAAAAAAATAAAAAACAAAAAACTATTTTCTATTTCATTTGTAAGCAGCAAAAAAAAAAAAACATCAGCACATTTTATACTATGCCAAAATATAGTGGACAACCTCCACTAACTGAAGTTAGAGGTACAATATACTGTATTTAACATGTATGATATTTTTAGTGGACATGGCCATATTTATATTTCTTGACCCCTTGGACCAGCAATTTTTTGATATCACCCTTCTGTCCAAGCTGACTAACTAGCTGTACTGTAGCAGGCACATGCCTTCAGATGTCATAGCCACACAATGCACACCAAGCCTGGTGGTGGGGAGTGTAAAATAAATACTTTGCATACACTCTGTCTATACTGAACACCAAGGACCAAACAACTAAAAATATTGGCAACCTGTCGCCTTATTCTGCTAGCAGGTTAATTTTAGGTGTGCAGACCCAGAATGGCTGAACTGAACTAAGACAAGTGGACCTGGGTAGGGGACCAGGTCAAGCAATAGCTTAGCAAGTCATTTTCAAACTCGCAGCACAATTGCTTGCTTTCTGGGCAGTTCCTCTACATGGGGCTCCTGTCGCTTCCTTATCCCTATCCTGCTGCCCCAGGCCCTGTGTGCTTCCCTGGCACCCACATCATCTGTCAGAATGGGGAGCAGGGAAAGGGGCCAGTAAATGTGTCATTTAGTGGCCTTTTCCTGTCTCAATGAATAGAGTCAGCAATTGGTCCCGTTTCCTGAGTGTCATGTACCTGGTCTGAGGCCAACTTGACGAGAGGGCTTCCATTGTGGCTAAGTGCCAAGCACCCCTGAAGGTGGAAACAGGAAGTGCTAGACTACAAGAAGCACAGGTGCCATTTAGGTAGATCCTCTGGAAGTGATTTGCTGTGCAGAGGAACTGGATAGCTGACAGCTGGTCTGTCAGTGCAGATGGCAGGACCTCCGTAGCCCCAGGTGTGTAGCTGAACCAGGGCAGTGACCACAGACATGGTGGCACGATGGCACCCAAGGAGCAGGCTGGCAGGACAGGACTGAACAGGCAAAGTCAGGATGAGAGCGGAAGTCATACACAGGAAGGGGAGCCATTGAGTATGCAAAAGGGTAGTTAGGAGCAGGCCAAGGTCATACATGTTACAACAAAGCCTGTGGAATGCCCAGGAAAAAAATCAAGGGAAAAAACCCAAGCCTACTTGCCAACCAGCTCGCAGACAACCGAATTAACCTGTCTAACAGTATGCGTTAAAAACAGGGGTTTAGTCTGCATGCATTTGCAAATGCATGCGTAAGCCACAGAGCCTCGTCACGGCACCCTGGTATCTGTGGTCCTAAAAATAAAATATGAGTGTCCCCACAGTGGAGGCACATGCATTCTGATGGATAAATGAGGGCAGGTGGCTGAAGGAGAGCCCACCCAGGGTCATACATGGTAGAGCAAGAGAAGCAGAGGCCTTAGAGCAAGCTGAGGTCAAAACCAGGGATCAGGCAGCAGAGAAGTCCAGAGGCAAGCCGGGTTGGTAACAGGTAGGGATGAGCCGAACACCCGCCGGTTCGGTTCGCACCAGAACTTGCGAACGGACCAAAAATTTGCACGAACATTAGAACCCCATTGACGTCTATGGGACTCGAACGTTTGAAATCAAAAGTGCTCATATTAAAGGCTAATTTGCATGGTATTGTCCTATAAAGGGTTTGGGGACCCGGGTCCTGCCCCAGGGGACATGTATCAATGCAAAAAAACTTTTAAAAACGTCTGTTTTTTCGGGAGCAGTGATTTTAATGATGCGTAAAGTTAAAAAAAAAAGTGAAATATTCCTTTAAATATCGTACCTGGGGGGTGTCTATAGTATGCCTGTAAAGTGGCGCGTGTTTCCCGTGCTTAGAGCAGTCCCTGCACAAAATGTCATTTTTAAAGGAAAAAAAGTCATTTAAAATTGCTTGCGGCTTTAATGTAATGTCGGGTCCTGGCAATATGGATGAAAATCAGTGAGACAAACAGTATGAGCACCCCCCAGTCCATTACCAGTCCCTTTGGGTCTTGTATGGATATTAAGGGGAACCCCGCACCTAAATTAAAAAAAAGAAAGGCGTGGGAGCCCTATATACTCTGAACAGCATTATACAGGCAGTGCAAACAAGACAGGGACCGTAGGTTTGTTTTTAAGTAGAATCTGTTTGTAATTTTCGACTGGTACATTTTTAACGTGTTTAGCTCCAGCCAAAAAATCTATTTTAAGCTTTTTGGAAAACATAGGGAAGGGTTATCATCCCTGTGACATTTGTTTTGCTGTCTGTGCTCCTCTTCAGAAGATTTCACCTCATTTTTTGTCCCAATGACAAATGTTTTTTGAAAATTTGGGTTTGTTTGTGAAACAAGGATTGGTGATAAAGCATCAGTGGAAAGGAGAAATGTTTTTCCCATATTAACTCTTACAGGAGAGAATTTCCCTTCCTAGGGGTAGATTTCATCTCACTTCCTGTTGTCTCCTTCCGTTTGCAAGTAGGAGTCGTTTGTAAGTTGGATGTTTGAAAGTAGGGGCCTGCCCTATATACTCAGCAGAAATTTGGGCCTTAGGTGTTGTGGCCATAACACTGTAAGCTCTCACAGGGCCCTGCTGTGAAATATTAGATCAAGAATTGTAATTACATGCCCCTGTTGAACAGGGGCAGAAAAACTGGGCCTTTGGTGGTGGTGGTGCTAGTTCCACAACACTGCAAGTCCTCACTCGCTCTTGGTGGGCGCAGAAACGGGCCCTGCTGTGAAATATTAGATCAAGTATTGTAATTACATGCCCCTGTTGAACAGGGGCTGAAAAATTGGGCCTTAGGCACAGGTGCTGGTGCCACAACACTGCAACCCCTCACAGATACTCAAGTTGGAATGCAGAAACGAGCCCTGCTGCAAAGTATTGCATCGAAAATTGTAATTACACGCCCCTGTTAAACAGGAGCTGAAAAATTAGGTCTTAGGCACTGGTGGTGGCGCCCAGAACCAAAATGTTCTTACAAGCTATCAACGTGATCATTGAGGAGGAAGAGGATAATTACTCAGGGATAGTCACTCAACATCAGCATAGGCAGTCTTTGAAGGGATCTGAGATTTCAAAAAAAAATATTTGGTTACATCAGCATCAGGTGCTTGGTAGCTGGTGGTGATCCAAGACTGATTCATTTTTATGAAGGTCAGTCGATCGACCGAGTCGGTGGACAGACGCACCCTGTGATCAGTTACAAAGCCTCCAGCAGCACTGAATGTGCGTTCCGAAAAAACACTGGATGCAGGACAGGCCAGTAGCTCAATTGCATACTGTGCAAGCTCTGGCCAGTGATCCATCCTCAAGACCCAGTAACCCAAAAGATTTTCGGTGGGAAAGGTGTCCAAGTCAAATCTTGCCCCTAGGTATTCCTGCACCATGTAAAACAGACGCTGGCGATGGTTGCTGGAACCGATCATACCTTGGGGCTGCGGACCAAAAAATTGTCTAAACGCATCGGTCAGATGGCCACCTTCTCCACCGCTCCTTCTTTGACTGACCGAAGCCTCAGCAACACGTTGTCCAGAAAAAGGAGTTTGTAACCTTCCAGTCTCTGGGAACGCGTTGCACAGACCTTTCTGCAAGGCCTCCCGAAGATGTTTCATCCTCTGCTCCCTCTGCGATGGCAAGATAAGGTCTGCAACCTTACCCTTGTAACATGGATCAAGGAGGGTTGCCAGCCAGTATTGGTCCTACTCCTTGATACCACGAATACGAGGATCCTTCCGCAGGCTTTGCAGGATCAGGGAGGCCATGCAGCGTAGGTTTGCTGAGGCATTTGGTCCGGAGTCCTCTGGGTCACTAAGGACGACATGGTCCGCAGCCACCTCCTCCCAGCCACGTACAAGTCCATGTGTTTCTTGGGACTGATCACTTAAAGACTGCTGCTGATGCTGAGTGCCAGGCTCCAACTCCATACTGACACAATCCTCCTCCTCCTCTCTTCTATCAGGCACCCACGTTGAGTCAGTGACCTCATCATCCCCTCCCTCCTCATCACTGGAGCAAACCTGGCAGTATGCTGCAGCAGGGGGAGCATGACTGCCAGATTGCTGTCCTTCTTGGGCACCCCCTCTGTCCATGCTCACGTTACTGCCTTCATCTAGCTCAGTATCATCATCAGAGCCTTCCAAACGCCGGGCATCCTCCTGGAGCATGTACTCAACACTGTGGTCAAACAGTTCGAGGGACTACTCAGGTGGACATGGTGGGGCTAGGGAAGGAGTCACTGATGACATTGAGCCGAGGGAAGAGGCCGCTGCTTTGCCAGACAAAGTACCCTGAGCATGGGTGAGAGAGGATGAGGAGGATGAGGACGGCTTGGTCATCCACTCGACCAAGTCTTCCGCATGTTGCAGCTCAACATGGCCAGCTGCCAAAAAAAGGCCAAGCATGTCCCACGGCCACGTGCTGATGAGGATACACCATCTCCATGACCAGCACTGTTGCCTCTAGACACAGAGCCTGCTTGTCCTCTTTTATTGGCTTGTGACTGTCTGCCTTTCCTTGTTGGCCTTCCAGACATACTAATGGCCTGTAGCTGCACTAAGCTGGGATATATATATATATATATGTGTGTGTGTGTGTGTGTGTGTGTGTATGTGTGTATGTATGTATGTATGTATATATATATATATATATATATATATATATATATATATATATATATATATATATATATATACTGTATATTGATACTGCAGCTAGCAAAATCAACTGCCTGCCTGTAGTATGAGAACACCACCAACCTTCTACAGGTGGCTTTAGCTGAACACTGTGCAGAGCTCGCAAAAAAATAACTTGTAGGTTTAGCTGAACACTGTGCAGAGGTCTCACTACACTAACTTGTAGCTTTAGCTGAACACTGTGAGGAGGACGCACTACCCTAACTTGTAGCTTTAGCTGAACACTGTGCACTACACTAACTTGTAGTTTTAGCTAAACACTGTGCAGAGGTCACACTAAACTAACTTGTAGCTTTAACTGAACACTGTGAGGAGGACGCACTACACTAACTGTAAATAGTCTAGCTGCCTGACTATGGTACTAATAGGATCAAAAGAACACCAGCAATTTTCTTCAGGTAGCTGTAAATACTGTAACAAGACAAGCCTGCCTGTCAGTAGGAAGATAACAGGAACGGATCTAGCTAAACTGAATACAGTGTGTATGTGTGTATATATATATATATATATATATATATATATATATATATATATATATATATATATATATATATATATATATACAACACCTGGGATGCATATATATATATATACATACACATACACAGTACACTATAAGTGCAGCTAACTCACTGACTGTCCTGCCTAATCTAGCTAACTCAAATGAAATGACACTGTCTCTCTCTCAGCACGCCGATACACACTACACAGGGCCGCCGTGCAGGCAGCCTTATATAGTGTGGGGCGTGTTCTAAACCCCCTGAGCCATAATTGGCCAAAGCCACCCTGGCTTTGGCCAATTACAGCTCTCTCTACCGATGGCGCTGTGATTGGCCAAGCATGCGGGTCATAGTGCATGCTTGGCCAATCATGAGCCAGCAATGCACTGCAATGCCGCAGTGAATTATGGTCCGTGACGCGCCACACGAATTTGGCATGAACGGCCCATATCGTTCGTAATTCGGCGAACGAGTGAACAGCCGATGTTCAAGTCGAACATGGGTTTGACTCGAACACGAAGCTCATCCCTAGTAACAGTTAATCCAAGAATACAAGAAACACAGGAGCAAGGACTACTGGTAGCTGAATATTATCCAGCAAAGTCTGAGTGCAGCCACTGACCTTATATAGGGCTTTTGGTGCCAGTTCTGGCACGATCGTGCGCATGCATGCATTTCTATGCAAACTTTTCAGCATCTGCTTATTCTGAATAGCACCCTCACACATAGTAAGCTGTGCTTACTATGCTTCCGTTTATGAATGAACATGAAGCTCTATACAGAGCTATTCCTGTCCATTCATTCTATGCAGCTGAGGTTGCAGAGAAAGGGATTGATGAATCTGTTGTCAGTCCCTTTCTCTGACTCAAAAGTGAGACATCGGGTGTCTGTTTAGACCTCTGATATTTCACTAAGACCCCCCAATGGGGGTCCGAAAAAATATGTACAAAATAATAAAAATGTTAATTTAAATGAAATAAAAATGGTAAAAAATAATAAATAATAAAACAGCAAAAATAAAAAACTACTGACACCAGTGGCGGAACTACTAGGGTTGCAAAGGTCGCACTTGCGACTAATCGCTGGCGTTCTGCCACCGCAGATGGACCCCAAAACAACAGGAAAATGGCCTACTGCGGGACAGTAATAAAGGGTCCCACAATGGGGGTAAAGGGCCCCAGGATCAATGGAAAGGGCCCCAGTCGGGAGCCCTTTATGGTTTCTTGCACCAGGGCCCCGAAGGTTCTAGTTGCGCCTCTGTGTGGTCGAGTACTGGAAAATGGATAGGGATAAGTTGGAGTCATATTTGGAAAAATAATGGGAATTGGCCAAGGCCTGGAGAAACAAGAGAGTTAAGTTAGAGTGGGATCAATGTCATAAGAGTGGAGATGTATGTGTGAGAGATATTAGGCTTACATAAAGCATACAGGTTATTGCAGACAAAAAGCAGAAACACATACACGGAAATGGAAATTACCTGGTAAGATCAGCTTTGAACAAACAAAGGATAGGATAAAGGATGACAGAACAGGGCTTTATATTAAACCTCCCTTGACTGCTTGTGATGCTACATGGGCCATGGTAAACAAAATAGAGGGGGCTGAAGGAAATGCGAGTCTAAGCAGCTGGTGAGTGTCATTTAAAGTAAATCTGTAGTTTCCCTCTACAGGCAAAGCAATAGGTTCACAATAAAACCCAATTCCTTAGCACCAAATATACATCTTTCCCTCTTTCATCTCCTGAAAGAGATGGAAACACTTACTGGATTGTTAGAGCAAGTGGCTCATTCATCTTACCCACTTGAAACAGCTTGGGAATTGGCCCAGTGATATCACCTGGAATTGAGAAGACAATAAAAGCTGTATAATCTTTAACCAGATATCTAGATAAGCTTATACACAGCTAGCTTAACTCTTTCCCAGCTGTTAACAGAGACAGGAAACAAAGAAAAGGTAATTATGAACTGCTAAAGAACCAAGGTTTGAAGGGTAAAGGGACTTTCTCATTACCTGCGCGAATAATTTCTACCTTCCAAACCTAATGTAACTCACCATTCCCCACCCCAGAAATATATTCACCTACTTGCACTGTTGGGCCTGCACAGTTGATCAACAGAGATTGATTGTGTAGGCATGGCTAGTGCAAAGAAAATTTCACAGCAGGATATAAACATTGGGGCAGGCAACTTGATAAATTCATTGTTACACTGTGCAACGCTTTAACACTGTTAAAGAGGGTCAACATGTCACCTTTGTTAAAGTATTCTTTTAAATTTCCATGTTTGATTTATGAAGACATCAGAGGTCTATGAGACCTCTAGTGTCCCCTCTGTGTGCAGGGATGCAATCAAATTCTTGAAATTTAAAAGCCATTATATACCTTCCTACCTGCCCTTGTGTCTTTCACCTAGATAAGATGTGCATTTATCATGCAGTTTCAAGGTGTTATTTGTAGCCCTGCATACTCAGGGGTTGATTTACTAAAAGTGGAGAGTGCAAAATCTGATGCAGCTGTGCATGGTAGCCAATCAGCTTCTAACTTCATCTTGTTCAATTAAGCTTTGACAAGAAAACCTGGCAACTGATTGGTTTCTATGAAGAGGTGCACCAGATTTTGCACTCTCCACTTTTAGTACATGAACCCCTCCATCAATAGTGGAGTAAATCTGCACATTCGAGATGTCTCCAACTTACAAGCTGACCTCAATGCACTATATAACTGGGAAACTATGCGTTGAATGAGGTTTAATGTTGATAAATGTAAAGGTATGCACTTGGGGATTAAAAAAAGCATGCTTTATACATGGGACTAAAACAACAGGGGGAGTCAATGGTTGAGAAGGATTTTGGTTTTCTGGTAGATCATAGACTTATTAACAGCATGAAAGGCCAAGCTGCAGTTTCTAAAGCTAGCAAAATACTAATTTAGACTCCAGAGAGAGATGTAATTTTGCCCCTGTACAAATCATTAGTAATACCTCATCTGAAATGTGCAGTTAAGTTTGGGGCACCAGTTCACAAAAAGGATATTGGAGAACTGGAGAAAGTGCAGAGAAGGGCACCCAAACTAATAAGGGGCATGGAGGAGCTCAGCTATGAGGAAAGATTAGCTGAACTGAATTTATTCTTTCTTGAGAAGAGGCAATTAAGAGGGGTTATGATCATTATGTGAAAATACATACAGCGCTCATAAGTGAATTTGGAGTTATTCACTTTCAGATCATTACAGAAGGACAAGGGGCACACAATAAATCTGGAGGAAAAAAGATACAAAAGAGAAGTATGTTTTTTTTTTTTTTAGAAATCATACTTACCTAGGTGGATGCAGCATCGGTCTGATGCTGGATCTGTCCCCTGCTGGCTCTAAGACTGAAAACTAGTAACTCAGGGCTCTGAGGCAGAGGGGATCACCCCTCAAAATGTGTCAGCCATCTGCAAGGTCCTCCTGCGTGATGGGACTTTTCTTGGTGACCTGGTTGCTTTGTACATGTTATACATGTTATGGACTGCGATATGCTTTTACCATTTAGTTGTTTGTGAGTATACTTCTGTTTATTGCATTATTAAAGATACCACTTGGGTAATGCGCAAGGCTGAAACACCAGGTGTATCTTGCCTTTACCACTATGCACTCACCGACTCACAAGCTGAAAAGAATACCCCACCAGCAGTGGATGCATTAAAGATGGTCACTGCAGCGCCACCACCTATGGCTTGTTAGTAAGCAATTATCATTGGCAACAGGAAGGCAGTGTGTATCTCAAATGTCAACAGGCAATCATACTTGTCCCTATCAAAGGACACTGTACATCCAGGTCTCGAAACTGCATAAAAACATTCATCACAAAGAGCCACACACAGAAAGTGTATATAGTGTAGTATGTTTATTTTAAAAAGGTTCCCAAATTGAACAGGGCAGACATTACAGTTACAATACAATTCAATGCAGGAGGAATTAAAGTGCCCTGCTCATTAGAGCTTACAATCTAAAAGGGAGGGTCAAGTGATACAAAAGGTAATAACTGTGGGGGATGAACTGATAGAGAAAATAAAAATACAGTTGTTAGGTGGATGCAGGATAGTCTTCTCTGAAGAGAAAGCTTTCAGGGATCACCTAAAAGTGGATAGAGTAGGAGATAGTTGGAAAGATTGGGGTAGGGAATTCCATAGGATAGGAGAGGCTCGGGGAGAAGCCCCGAAGGCGAGTATGGGAGGAGGTGACAAAGGAACTAGAGAGTAGGAGGTCTTGGGAGGAAGGAAGAGAATGATTAGGTTGGTATTTTGAGACTAGGTCAGTGAAGTAGCTGGGGGCCAAGTTGTGGATGGCTTTGTAAGTAATTGTTAGTATTTTGAATTTAATTAGTTGGGTGAGTGGCAGAGAGGGGTAGCCGACACTGAGCAGTTGAAAGGTGGATGAGTCTGGAAGCAGCATTCATGAAGGACTGAATAGGGGATAGCCTATGTAAAGATAAGCCACAAGAAGGGAGTTACAGTAGTCAAGGCGAGAGATATCCAGGGAGTGGATAAGGAGCTTTGTGGGGTCACTGGTTAGGAAAGGAGTCTAGGACTACACCTGGCATGCGGGAATGGGTTGATGGTTGCATAATTGTAGCATGAATGCTAAAAACACCAGCAGTAGGGATGAGCTGAACACCCCCCGATTCGGTTCGCAGCAGAACATGTGAACAGGCAAAAAATTTGTGGAAACACGAGAACACCGTTAAAGTCTATGGGACACTAACGTGAAAAATCAAAAGTGCTCATTTTAAAGGCTTATATGCAAGTTATTGCCATAAAAAGTGTATGAGGACCTGGGTCCTGCCCCAAGGGACATGTATCAATGCAAAAAAAGTTCTAAAAATCTCAGTTTTTTTCAGGAGCAGTCATTTTAACCAGTTCCGGACCAGCTGCCGCAGGTTGGCTCCCCTGGGTGAGGCGTCGTAGCTGGACATCGGGCGCACGCGTGTGCATGCCTGGCGCACCCGCGGCGATCACATTCGCTTCAGAACCGATAAGTCTCTAGGCCCAGGCCAATGATTTCTGGTCTGGACCTGGTGATCATTCTGGTGAATGGGAGACTGTCCCCTGCCTGTAAGTGTAAACACAAGCAGGGGAAGTGATGTTATCTCCCTCTCTGGAATTCTTTTCCGTTCCAGAGAGAGGAGAGAAGACATCCAAACATGAGTTGCACCAACACTACACTGACACAGTACACATAGGCACACTTTTCACCCCCTAATCACCCCCCAATCGCCCCCAAGGTAACCTCTTCACTCCCTGTCACAGTGTCACCAAGTGCAGTTTTCATATTTTCCTTTGATCACTGTACTGGTGTCGTTTGTGACACTAATCATCATTAGGTACTTAGCAGTAGGCCCAGATAGGTCTAGGGACCCCCCTAAACCCTCACCTAATAAAGGTTTAATGCCTTGATTACCCCCAGTTAACCCTTTCACCCCCTGTCAGTGTGCCAGTTAGCTAGTTACTGTCACCGTCAGGTTTTTATAGCGTCAGGGAACCCGCCATATATTGCTGAATAAAGGTTTAACCCCCTGATCAGCCAGCGGGTGACATCAGTTAGGTTTTAGCATCAGTTAGGGTCTGCGCCAGCCCCAGGCAGTGTCATATTAGTGCCAGTAGCGCTAACACCCACGCACGCGCCATACGCCTTCCATAGTAGCATAGTGTCTGAATGGATCAATATATTTGATCCAATCAGATCTATACTAGCGTCCCCAGTAGTTTAGGGTTCCCAAAAATGCAGCGTTAGTGGTATCAGCCCAGATACCTGCTAGCACCTGAGTTTAGCCCCTCCGTCCAGCCCAGCCCAGCCCAGCTAAGTACAGTATCAATCGACCACTGTCACTTACAAAACACAAAACACATAACTGCAACTTTCGCACAGTCAGACCTGATCCCTGCAAACACTAACAGATAGCTCTGATGACAGAGTAGTGGTCCCTACCAAGGTCAGGCGTACCCGAACCCATTCTTCTTCTGTTGTTGAGGTGCAAGACCCGCAAGGCTCTCATATGGAGCAGAGAGCCAGTACTAGTGACGCTCATGCTTCTGGTGAACTGGCAAGCACCAGCGACCTAGTACATCCTGGTCATACATCCAGCACTGCAGTAACACTTGGTGACGTGGTGAGTCCCATAAGTGCAGTTCAACCTGGTGCGGTGGCTAGCACAAGTAGTGTCCTGCAGCCACCAAGAAGACAAACACAGGCCCGTCGAGCCCATAGTGCCCTTCCCACTGCATTTGCCAATCGGAATTGGGAGCCCACCCCTTCTGCAGCGCCCGTACTTCCCCCATTCACTGGCCAACCCACTGTTTTTCACGGAAGACCTCTATAGATCTATTGTGAACCCAAGCAATTTGTATGCTGGTCAATTCATCACTAATCCCCAGTTGGCCCTTGCCAGAGATTGGAAACCTATTACGGTTTCTGAATTTAAGACCTTCCGTGGCCTATCCCTCCTCATGGGCATAACTAAAAAAAGTTAGTTGCGGTTATATTGGTCCACTGACCCAATTCATCATATGCCCATGTTCTCTGCTTGCATGACCAGGACATGATATGAGCAGATCTTGCGATTTATGCACTTCAACAACAATGAACTCTGTTGTCCTCGGGGTGACCCTGGATTTGATCGGCTCTACAAAATTTGGCCCCTCTTCAACCAACAGCTTGCAGCCTTATTTACTCCCAATCTAGTTGTCTGCGTTGATGAGTCCCTGATTACATTTTCTGGCCATTTGTCTATCAAACAGTATCTTCCCAACAAGCGTGCCAGATATGGGGTGAAGATGTATAAGCTCTGTGACAGGGCAACAGGCTATACATATAGTTTTATGGTTTACGAGGGAAGAGATAGTCACGTGGAGCTGGAGAACTGCCCAGACTACATAAAGAGCGCTGGTAAGATTGTGTGGGACATTATTCCGAAAGGGGTACCACTTCTATGTGGACAATCTAATCGCCGGGGCTTCCCCCAACGGCTTGTAGAGTCCTGACTTAGATGGGGGAGAGAGCCTGCTTGAGATGTAATAATTTGCTCACAGTGAAGTGGAGGGATAATTGGAATGTTTTTGTTCTGTTCTCCCTTCACGCAGATACGACAGTCGAAATTCCAAGGGTGACTGGTGTTGTGGAGAAAGCCCTCTGTGTCTATGAATACAACCTTATCATGGGAGGGTGGACCTCAATGACCAGATGTTGGCGCCACACTCAATTGCCGTAAGGCCAGACGGTGGTATAAAAAAGTGTCTGTATATTTATTCCAATTGACTCTGCTGAACGCTTATGTGCTATACTAAGCTTCAGGACGAACTGGATCCTTCCTAAAATTCCAGGAAGAGATCATCACAGACCTTCTGTTTCCAGACGGTGCTGTGGCCCAACTTCCCAACGCAAATGTAGTGAACCGGCTGAATGAGAGGCATTTTCTGTATGTCCTCCCTGGTACCCCTGTCCAAAGAACACCCCAAAGAAGATGTTGTTTCTGCAGAAAACATGGATTTAGGCGTGACACTCACTTTTGTTGTCCCTCCTGTCCTGACCAACCTGGTCTCTGCATCGGTCACTGTTTCAAACGCTACCACACACAAGTGGAGTATTAGCGTAGGGTACAGCACTATACAGTCCTAGGGCACACTTACACAGGGTCTCGAAAGATGAGATGGCCATCACATTTTGAGAGACCCTAATCTGGAACGTTTACAGTTACAGTTTACAGTTCATATAAAAGTGCAAAAAAAAACACAAAAAAAAACACAAAAATAAATAAAATAAAAAAGCCAAAAAGAGTTGTCATTTTATTTTTCTTCTCTCTCTATTGTTCTCTCTCTTATCTTCGCTCTCTATTGTCCGCTCTATTGTTCTCTCTCTATTGTATGCATCTATTGTTCTCTCTCTATTGATACTGTATTTTAGAACTGTAATGTTTTATTTTTACTGTGTTTTATTTTATTTGCTTTGCAGGTATGGTATGTCTTACTGTTAAACTGTAATGTTACTTTGTTTTATTGTTAACCATTATTTGACCCCCTTTGTGTTTGGTCTATCACATAAAATCCCAATAAAATACATTTACATTTTTGGCTGTAACATGACAACATTTGGAAAATTTCAAGGGGTATGAATAATTTTTTCAAGGCACTGTGTATAATTTTGTATACACATAGAGTTTTTTATTTAGCACAAATTATTTATATACACATTTAATAAATGTTTTTTGGGATAGCACTGCACTTTGTTTCATTGTGTATTTTTCATTTTATTACTTGATGTAAAGTTATTTTCCCAGAGATGGGTCTAACATAACCAAGCTAAGTGAAACAAAATAATAGAGAAATAGGGACAACTGATGCATATTTTTACCCATAGAACTGCTTAACTACTTAAAGTGGGGTTCCACCCAAAAAAACAAACATATCTAAAAAATTCTAAAAAAAAAAACAAAAAAACATTTGGATATTTTTTTTTTTTTACTTACCTCTAAATGCCTGTTGCTAGGTGGTCCCTCGTAGTCTGCCCCTTCCTCTGCCTGGGCTGGTGACATCACTTCCCCCTGGCACAGGAAGGGCTCGGCTCTTCTCCCTCCCTCCTGTCAATCATCTGGGACCCATTACAGGTCCCAGGTGATTGAGCGGCCAATCACGGCGCGCGGCGCCGCTCGCGCATGCGCAGTGGGTGCCAGGCTGTGAAGCCACAGCCCGGCGCCCACAGTTGAAATGCCGGCGCCGACGAGCGGAGGGGGGGGAAGAGTGGGGCTTCGATCCCCCGCATCGCTGGACCCAGGGACAGGTAAGTGTCCAATTAAAAGTCAGCAGCTGCAGTATTTGTAGCTGCTGACTTTTAATTTTTTTTTTTTATGGCCCCCCTGGGTGGAACTCCTCTTTAAAGTGGTTCTAAACCCTTCTGTCTGACTTTTACCTATAGGTAAGCCTAGAATAAGGCTTACCTATAGATAGTGGAAATATCTCCTAAACATGCGCCATTTAGGAGATACTTCCCTTGTAGTGCGCCGATGATGTCATCGGCACATGCGCTGTGAACAAACGGACCTCTGTGCCGTTTCTTCACTCGCAAGTGCTATGACTGACGGCTCCTGCGTGCATGCCAGTCACAGAGGCGGAGTCCGCGGCCCTGAAAGGAAGAGGGGTGAAGATGAATGCGGCCTGCACAGGGGACATCGCAGGCTTCGTTTGCAGGTAAGTGTCACATTATGGGCTAGAATGCGATGCATACTAGTCCATTATGTGACACTTACCTGCAAACGAAGCTTGCGCTGTCCCCTGTGCAGGCCGCATCCATCTTATGAATACTAGTCCATTATACTTTTAATTTGCAGGGTTTGCAGGTAGCAAAAGAGGAAGTAAAACCCATCAGAGTTTACTTCCTCTTATTTGCAACCTATTCATTACCAGGAGATTCACAACCAAAATGTGACTTTTATGGTCTTTTACCTGTGTTCTTTCTGATGGAAAGCATAAGTGAATTGGATGTCCAGAAACATTACATTTTTTGTTTCAGCTCACCAAAAGTGACATGTTTGTAAAGGGGTTGTGATATTGGGGTTTATTTACTAAAGCTGGAGAGTACAAAATCAGGCTTCCAGGTTTTATTGACAAACCTTAATTAAACAAGATGAGGTTAGAAGCTGATTGGTTTCTATGCAG
The DNA here is from genome assembly GCA_037952925.1 of Lithobates clamitans. NCBI lineage: Eukaryota > Metazoa > Chordata > Amphibia > Anura > Ranidae > Lithobates > Lithobates clamitans. The sequence continues at coordinate 2,427,831 of JBBGZY010000089.1, read as the reverse complement.
AAGTGAGCCTGATTTTGTACTCTCCAGCTTTAGTAAATAAACCCCATTGGGCCTGTATTTTTAGGAATGAAAGTTTAAGTAAATGTGAAACATACTTTTTTAGCATGATATACTGTCATTTCTACAGTTCCCAATGAATCTGATCAAAAGACTAGAGAAACACATCAAATTCCCACAATAAATAGTGTTGGGAGAGCCGTTCGGACAGGGCATAAGTTTGGCCCGAACATTGCCCGTTTGACGAACACCCAAATTCACAGGGCGCTTGGCGAGATGTTCGCTGAGCACCCCACAATGCACTGCATGCTGCACAGTGCATTCTAAGCCCTGATTAGGCAAAGCTTTGCCCAACCAGGGCATAGTGAATAGTTGGTTGTTAAGGAGCAGGCCGCTGCATCCTTAACAACGGATGAGTCATCAACTGTCAACAGGCCAAATTCATCAGTGCCTAAAAGTGCCTAATAATGGAGAGCAACTGAGCATGTGCAGAGCAATGTAGAACAGTGTATCACTGGATCTTAACCTCCCTGGTAGGGATGAGCTTCGAGTTCGAGTCGAACTCATGTTCGACTCGAACATTGGCTGTTCGCAAGTTCGCCGAACACCGAACAATTTGGGGTGTTCGCGGCAAATTCGAATGCCGCGGAACACCCTTTAAAAGTCTATGGGAGAAATCAAAAGTGCTAATTTTAAAGGCTTATATGCAAGTTATTGTCATAAAAAGTGTTTGGGGACCTGGGTCCTGCCCCAGGGGACATGGATCAATGCAAAAAAAGTTTTAAAAACGGACGTTTTTTCAGGAGCAGTGATTTTAATAATGCTTAAAGTCAAACAATAAAAGTGTAATATCCCTTTAAATTTCGTACCTGGGGGGTGTCTATAGTATGCCTGTAAAGGGGCGCATGTTTCCCGTGTTTAGAACAGTCAGACAGCAAAATGACATTTCGAAGGAAAAAACTCATTTAAAACTACCGCGGCTATTAATGAATTGCCGGTCCGACAATACACATAAAAGTTCATTGATAAAAACGGCATGGGAATTCCCCACAGGGAAACCCCGAACCAAAATTAAAAAAAAAAAAAAATGACGTGGGGGGGTCCCCCTAAATTCCATACCAGGCCCTTCAGGTCTGGTATGGATATTAAGGGGAACCCCGGCCAAAATTTTTTAAAAAAATGACGTGGGGTTCCCCCTAAATTTTATACCAGACCCTTCAGGTCTGGTATGGATTGTAAGGGGAACCCCGCGCCAAAAAAAAAAAAAAATGGCGTGGGGTTCCCCCAAAAATCCATACCAGACCCTTATCCGAGCACGCAACCTGGCAGGCCGCAGGAAAAGACGGGGGGACGAGAGTGCGGCCCCCCCCCTCTTGAACCGTAACAGGCCACATGCCCTCAACATTGGGAGGGTGCTTTGGGGTAGCCCCCCAAAACAGGTCTGGTATGGATTTTAAGGGGAACCCCGCGCCAAAAAAAAAAAAAAAAACGGCGTGGGGTTCCCCCAAAAATCCATACCAGACCCTTATCCGAGCACGCAACCTGGCAGGCCGCAGGAAAAGAGGGGGGGACGAGAGTGCGCCCCCCCCCTCCTGAACCGTACCAGGCCACATGCCCTCAACATTGGGAGGGTGCTTTGGGGTAGCCCCCCAAAACACCTTGTCCCCATGTTGATGAGGACAAGGGCCTCATCCCCACAACCGTGGCCGGTGGTTGTGGGGGTCTGCGGGCGGGGGGCTTATCGGAATCTGGAAGCCCCCTTTAACAAGGGGACCCCCAGATCCCGGCCCCCCCCTGTGTGAAATGGTAAGGGGGTACTTACCCCTACCATTTCACTAAAAAAGTGTCAAAATAGTTAAAAATGACAAGAGACAGTTTTTGACAATTTCTTTATTTAAATGCTTCTTCTATCTTCCTTCATCTTCTTCTTCTTCTGGTTCTTCTGGCTCTTCTGGTTCTTCCTCCGGCGTTCTCGTCCAGCATCTCCTCCGCGGCGTCTTCTATCTTCTTCTCCTCGGGCCGCTCCGCACCCATGGCATGAGGGGAGGCTCCCGCTCTTCTCTTCATCTTCTTCTTCATCCTCTTCTCTTCTTCATCTTCTTCATCTTCATCTTCTCTTCTTAATTTTCTTCTGCGGGCCGCTCCGCATCCATGCATGGAGGGAGGCTCCCGCTGTGTGACGGCGTCTCCTCGTCTGACGGTTCTTAAATAACGGGGGGCGGGGCCACCCGGTGACCCCGCCCCCCTCTGACGCACGGTGACTTGACGGGACTTCCCTGTGACATCACGGGGAATGCCACAGGGAAGTCCCGTCATGTCCCGTGCGTCAGAGGGAGCGGGGTCACCGGGTGGCCCCGCCCCCCGTTATATAAGAACCGTCAGACGAGGAGACGCCGTCACACAGCGGGAGCCTCCCTCCATGCATGGATGCGGAGCAGCCCGCAGAAGAAAATTAAGAAGAGAAGATGAAGATGAAGAAGATGAAGAAGATGAAGAAGAGAAGAGGATGAAGAAGAAGATGAAGAGAAGAGCGGGAGCCTCCCCTCATGCCATGGGTGCGGAGCGGCCCGAGGAGAAGAAGATAGAAGACGCCGCGGAGGAGATGCTGGACGAGAACGCCGGAGGAAGAACCAGAAGAACCAGAAGAACCAGAAGAAGAAAAAGATGAAGGAAGATAGAAGAAGCATTTAAATAAAGGAATTGTCAAAAACTGTCTCTTGTCATTTTTAACTATTTTGACACTTTTTTAGTGAAATGGTAGGGGTAAGTACCCCCTTACCATTTCACACGGGGGGGGGCCGGGATGTGGGGGTCCCCTTGTTAAAGGGGGCTTCCAGATTCCGATAAGCTCCCTGCCCGCAGACCCCCACAACCACCGGCCACGGTTGTGGGGATGAGGCCCTTGTCCTCATCAACATGGGGACAAGGTGTTTTGGGGGGCTACCCCAAAGCACCCTCCCAATGTTGAGGGCATGTGGCCTGGTACGGTTCAGGAGGGGGGGGGGCCGCACTCTCGTCCCCCCCTCTTTTCCTGCGGCCTGCCAGGTTGCGTGCTCAGATAAGGGTCTGGTATGGATTTTTGGGGGAACCCCACGCCGTTTTTATTTTTTTTTTTGGCGCGGGGTTCCCCTTAAAATCCATACCAGACCTGAAGGGTCTGGTATGGAATTTAGGGGGAACCCCACATCATTTTTTTTTTTTAATTTTGGCCGGGTTCCCCTTAATATCCATACCAGACCTGAAGGGCCTGGTATGGAATTTAGGGGGACCTCCCACGTCATTTTTTTTTTTTTTAATTTTCGTTCGGGGTTTCCCTGTGGGGAATTCCCATGCCGTTTTTATCAATGAACTTTTATGTGTATTGTCAGACCGGCAATTCATTAATAGCCGCGGTAGTTTTAAATGAGTTTTTTCCTTCGAAATGTCATTTTGCTGTCAGACTGTTCTAAACACGGGAAACATGCGCCCCTTTACAGGCATACTATAGACACCCCCCAGGTACGAAATTTAAAGGGATATTACACTTTTATTGTTTGACTTTAAGCATTATTAAAATCACTGCTCCTGAAAAAACGTCCGTTTTTAAAACTTTTTTTTGCATTGATCCATGTCCCCTGGGGCAGGACCCAGGTCCCCAAACACTTTTTATGACAATAACTTGCATATAAGCCTTTAAAATTAGCACTTTTGATTATTCATGTTCGTGTCCCATAGACTTTAACGGTGTTCGCGTGAACTTTTTTCCTGTTCGCATGTTCTGGTGCGAACCGAACAGGGGGGTGTTCGGCTCATCCCTACTCCCTGGCGGTATGATTATTTTGGATTTTAGGTGCTGAAAGCGGTACAATTATTTTGCATGGAAATTTGGCGTTTTATATTGTAGGTCTGTAATTCTTAACAATAACACGCCTAAATCTGTCCAAACAAGAGTCTAGTCCCGGGTATGATAAAGTTTGAAACACAAAAACATAAATTATAATATAATAAATAAAAATAAATAATTAAAAAAAAATAAAAATAATAATAATAAAATAAATTTCCCCACGATTCATTATCGTCCAATTCTGCAAGTGTTCTAATTTACTATCGCTGTTTTCTAGCTGGTCTAAAGCCACTTTTGACGTAAAGGGACACTTTTTGGTTGCTATGGACAATCTCCAGTTTCCAGGCATAAAGAACAGTATATTTAACATAAAACTGCATGCAGGGCATGGGCCAAAGCACTGGGGACAAAAGGGATGTGAAATGATTTCTGTAAGATTACAGTACTGTATGTGTTATGATTTTTACAATTTTTGGAATTTGCCGCCAGGCTCCGCCCCCGTGCGTCGCGACGCTCGCAGGGAACGGAGCCTGGCAAGGAGAGGCTTCGGAGGAGGACAGAACCCGCAGACACAGCAGGGGACATCGCAGGATCCCGGGGACAAGGTAAGTAAAGCCACACCAGGATCCTGCGATGTAATCCCTAGTGTGGCTCGGCGTTACCGCTAATGGTCCTGAATTTTAACCCCGAGCCACACTCGGGAAAACCGCCAGGGAGGCTACACAGCATAGGCACTTATTTTTAATGTTTAACATAGCTGTACCTGCAAAAGGGGCCAGCCTAAGGTGCTGTAGCAAGGCTTAATTTTTGGACTAAATTTCCATTTTAAGTTATGCTATGTAAATTGGAACATGTAACAAATTAAAGTGGTTCAAAAGGTTCCAGTTTTTTAAAAATAACAAACATGTTATACTTACCTGCTCTGTGTAGTGGTTTTGCACAGGGCAGCCCCGATCTTCTTCTTTTAGGGTCCCCTCCCTGTGTTCCTGGCTTCTCCCCCTGCTGAGTGCCCCCAATAGCAAGCCGCTTGCTTTGGCGGCTCTCAAGCAGGCTAGTTTTTGAGCTGCACTCCTGTGAATGAACATTGTCTGTTCACACATGCGTGCCTTGGGCCCGCCCCTCGCTTTCTCCTCATTGGCTCACTGGCTGTGATTGACAGCAGCAGGAGCCAATGGCTCCCATAGTTTGTGAGACAATGAGGAGACTGAGACCCGGAAGAGCTGCTGCTCTCATGCACATCGCTGGATCAAGATGGAGCTCAGGTAAGTATAAGTGGGAGTTGGAGGAGAAGCTGCACCCAGAAGGTTTTTTTACCAAAATGCATGTAAAAAACCTTCTGCCTTTAGAACCACTTTACAATGTGCATTAAACTAATTTGGCTGCAAAAGAGGAAGTACATTTTAAACCTGAGCTGTGCAACTTCTGTCTACTTCCTGCATCCCCAAATACATTTAGACTTTTAAAGAATTAGGAACTTTGTTGTGTGTAATAGCAAAAATATATAGTTAGTACTTTTTTACCTCTACGCTAAGCACCTCCCACCTTTATATACCTTTGCCCTAAATGCACCTTTTCCCCTAAATGGCTGCTAAAGTACTCTCCTTGGACAGGTGGAATGAGACTTGGGGCCCGCTATTAAGGGCAGTAGCAGATAATTTGTGGTGTCTTCTTTCAGGGAGGATTTATACTTTTAAATGTTTTAATTATTGACAGGTTTTCTTTAAAAATATTTTTCTCTAAATTGTTTAATATCATCAAAGATGATAGCCTGTTGTTTATTATCATTTTAAAAGGACCACACAATTACATTTTTCATCCATGATCCTTTGCTGAGAACTTGAATATACATAGGCTTTGGTCCCTGATGATGGCTCTGGAAAAAACTGTGAAACTATGATATTATATAGTACTGTAGCATATAATAATTTATGCCTTCTCTCTCCAAAAATAAAGGAAAAGATACAGGGAAAAAAAGTTTGGACCAAATAATTTAAATATAATTTTTTTACCCTTGGTGGCAATAAGAGATACAGCTTCAGATTTATATCATTTTTAAAGCAGATGGAGCATGAAAATGCTGTATACATTTTTTTTCTTGAAAACAGAATGTCGTGGATGTTCAGCTCAGGAATATAAAATAGGTTTAGTCCATGGTACCTATGCACTTTTCAGACTGATTTGCTGGGCTTATGCAAATTTCCTTTTTAATAAAACATCAACAATAAATCTAAATACTCTAGTTCAGTGACAAAAGAAAATAGCGGCAATAACTTATTATTAATATTTACATCAAACCAATAAAGAGTTTTAAATAAAAGTGTGTGCCACTTTTTTAGAATTTTATAAAATGCAGTTAACTTAACATTTACATCAACTAAAAAAAGCAAAATATAGTAAAACTTTGCTATACAGCGAGTATACTTGAGCTGGAATTGTTTTTGTGTCACATTTAGAAAGTGCTGTCCATGAGTTTCATATAGCTGATTGCTTAAAAACGATTTCCAACTGTGCACTTCTGTTCTTTTGTTTGCTTCACTACTGCTCTGCCCTTAACAGGCCAAAAAATATTGGCTTTCAAGATGGTAAAAAAATTAAACTCTTGCTGAAAACTTAATCAAGTTTCTACTAGAGCATGATGGCAAAAAGCCAACCAATCAGTTATCTTTACTAAAGCCAGACACTCAGCTGGAAACACATTATAAATCCTTTTCCTTTACTAGACATGATTCATAGTATATCTTTCCTTTTCCCCTGCTCAGCAACCCAGAATTTTTCACACATACACACAAACACACACTTTTAAGTCCTATAATACTAGCCTAAATTGTGTAACAATGCTATACTTTAACAAAAGAAGGCATTTTGAACATTGGAAGGATAATATTCTTATGACAGTTATTTTAACCACTTGCTTACTGGGCACTTAAACCCCCCTCTTGCCCAGACCAATTTTCAGCTTTCAGCACTGTCACTCTTTGAACGGCAATTGCGCGGTCATGCAACACTGTACCCATATAAAATTTTTATTATTTTTTCCCCACAAATAGAGCTTTCTTTTGGTGGTATTTGATCACCTCTGGGTTTTTTATTTTTTGGTAAAATTTAAAAAAAAATACAAAACAGTTTTATATTTTGTTATAAAATGTTGCAAACAGGTAATTTTTCAACTTCATTGATGTACGCTGATGAGGGTGCACTGATAAGCACTAATAGGCTGCATCGATGGGCACTGATAGGCTGCATTGATGTGCACTGATAAGGCGGCACTGATGGGCACTGATAGGTGGCACTGATGGGCACTGATAGGCGGCACTGGTGGGCACTGATGAGTTGGCAATGCTGGGCACTGAGAGGTGGCACTGATAGGTGGTACTGATGGGCACTGATGGGCATCACTGAAGGGCATTGATAGGTGGCACTGAAGGGCACTAATAGGTGGCACTGATAGGTGGCACTGATACCTGACACTGATGGGCACTATTGGCTGGCTCTGATGGGCACTGATAGGTGGCAGTGATGGGCACTGGTAAGTGACACTGATAGGCAGCACTGCTAGGTGGCACTGATGAGGCATTGATTGGTACCACTGGTGGGCATTGATAGGTGGCACTCTTGGGCATTGATATGTGGCACAGGTTGTTGACACTGATATGCGCTGTGTGGCACAGATTGGTGGCACTGATATGCACTGTTGGCACTGGCAGGTGGCACTGGCAGACGGCACTGGTGGGCACGGATGAAGTGGCTGTGCCTCTTTCTCTTCGGGACCGATGTCCCGAAAAATGATTACCAATCTTCTGTTTACATCACATGTTCAGTTGTCATTGGCTGACAGCTGATCATGTGGTAAGGGGCCTCCCAGCAATGTAGGTCCGCGTTGTAGCCGTCATTCGACTATAGCGTGGACGGGAACTGGTCAATGCTTCTTTTTAAGCTATCACACAGTAAAATATATGGGGGCTACAGGATGTACACATATATAAAGGTAGGGAAAATTAAATAAATAAGTAAATAGTAAATAAATAATTAATAGTAATTTTAGGTGGGGTTTCTGAGGCCAAAAAGGGTCAAATTATTGCTAGTCATGGGTGTGATTGTTTGTATGCTTGAAGAGCCCGGGCTGTTTTTAACCCTTTCCTGACAACGTTGCCACAAATGTTTTACTATGGTATGGTGAAGGTCTCTACATGGTTCTGGCTTCATATGCCTTGTTTCTATCAGTACATTTTTCTACCTATGCTGCACTGTGTTTCTTCTTGGAGCCCCTTTGGTAATCTCTGTATATTCCACTTAGCTTTCAATCCTTTTTCAATTTGGCTACAGGATGTAGTGGCTACATTTTAATAATTTTTGGGGTACTTGTGTTAAACGCGAATTAGCTGATTTATAAAAGGACCTGAAACTATTCATTAAAAAAAAGTAAAAATATACATCAGTTATCATATCATGTGAAAAGCAAATCTTTGTTTATTTATTCTTTCTGCACATGATTGGATATTTGAAGTAAATCTTCACCCATTTTGAGTGCACATTCCCAATTATTTTAATTTTTTTGAGTTGCATTCTTACCCAAAATTCACTATTTGTGCCTTGAAGATGATGTTTGCATTATTTCTATCAGTTGGGGTGGTGATATGGTTGCCTGTATACAGCTCTGCCCACACCGAACAAGTCTAATGAAGAGTGCCCCTTCTAACATCACTACTTCCTGCTATAAAGGGTCTTCTCCAGGCTCCGAATTGTATCTGGGGCAATACTCTGTTCCTGTCTACTCTCATTATCACCCTGCCACATGTGCATTTGGGGGAGACTGCAAGTGGCCATGGCATCACTCAATGTGCAGGTCTGCTTCACTATTGTCACCATCATGAAGCTGGCAAAGATCAATAACATTCAGCTGATGTTGGAAGGAAAGAATATAGACAGAAAGTGGCTGCAGGAGATATGCAGCACCAAGATGCAACAAAGAGTTATCTAATTAAGGTTTTGATCTACTAATGATCTACTTTCTACTAATGTGACTGCAGAGATGTACTGTATAATCCCGATTACATGTGATGTAAATGTTGTATAACTGTTATAATATGAAATCAATCTAATGCAAAAATATTTTTCATAAAAAGTTGTGGTGTATGCTCTATGTTGGTAAAATGTATTGAAACCAAGTCTATAACGTAGCCCTGACAGTGCAATGATACTTTATTTCTTTGATGGGTTTGATGAGTAGTCAGTGGTGTATATTCTGGATCTTGGGGCACAAATATGCTAGTGACTTGTGAAATGTGAAATCTACAAAAGAAATTAAAGTGGCTAATTGAAAAGTTGTTGTCTAGGACAGGTATGACCATAAAACAAAAATCAATTCTAAAATAAATGGCATCAGTGCCATGAACAGCTAAACGAGTGAAATAAAATATTGTGGTTTCAAATAAAGTTAGTTGGTAATAATATAATGGTCTTATCCCCATGGTAGACCTATTTTTTCCCAGACATACCACTGTTGGTCTTACAAAGAGTGTTCACAGTGTAAGAGAAAATTCTGAACTTCATTAGTTCCATGGTGGTTGTGGATGGTGGTATTGACTAAGAACACTTTTTTCCTGAAGTGGTGAGCAATTTCATCATACATATTTTACATATCTCTTGTCAGACTTCCACTTACCAGACCAGTGAGCCCGCTTGGGCAGAGGGTGGTCTCTCTTACGTGTCCGACTCGCGGCCCCTGATAGAGTAGACAGGAGGCACGCAGGGCGTCCCCCTCCCCCAAAGCATCCACCCCCCATGTTGAGGGCATGCGGCCTGGTACGGTTCAGGAGGGGGGCGCTCGCTCGTCCCCACCCCCTTTTGTGACTGGTCGGGCTGCGTGCTCGGATAGGGGTCCGGTATGGATTTTGGGGGGACCCTATGCCGTTTGTTCGGCATAGGGAGTTCCCCTTAAAATCCATACCAGACCTAAGGGACATCGTCGCCTCCCCCTTGCGCTAGCCGCAATAGGAAAATTTGTTTTTCCTATTGCAGCGAGCGCGAGATATAGTACCCTGCCCTTGCGTTGTATCTGGTCCATCGGACCAACATACAGATGAATGGGCTTTCCGTTAGGAACTGAGTCCGGTGGAGTTACAACGTAAAGATTTGAAGCAGCTTTCAAATCTAAAGTCCGTCGGATTTCCGACCGAAACGGTCCGTCAGAAGTCCGATGCAGCCCACACACAGTCAGATTGTCCGCCGGATTCAGTCCGTCAGACCAGTCCGGTCAAAAAGTCTGCCCGTGTGTATGCTGCATAAGTGTTGGAACAAACTTCCCCCTCTCCAAATTATATTAGTTCCTCTATGGACATATATGTATGCAATTATAATAATAATATGAATTCAATTTAATGTACAAATATTTTTCATAAAAAGTTGTGGTGTATGCTCTATGTTGGTAAAATGTATTGAAACCAAGTCTATAACGCAGCCCTGACAGTGCAATGATACTTTATTTCTTCAGGGTCTGATGAGTAGTCAGTGGTGTAAATTCTGGATCTTGGGGCAAAAATATGCTAGTGACTTGTGAAATGTGAGATCTACAAAAGAAATTAAAGTGGCTATTTGAAAAGTTGTTGCCTAGAACATGTATGACCATAAAACAAAAATCAATACTAAAATAAATGGCATCAGCGCCATGAACAGCTAAACGAGTGAAATAAAATATTGTGGTTTCAAATAAAGTTAGTTGGATATAATACATAGGTCTTATCCCCATGGTAGACCTATTTTTTTCTAGACATACCACTGTTGGTCTTACAAAGAGTGTTCACAGAGTAAGAGAAAATTCTGAAGTTCATTAGTTCCATGGTGGTTGTGGGTGTGGATGGTGGTATTGACTAAGAACACTTTTTTCCTGAAGTGGCGAGCAATTGGCATGCTGAGTCGTCAGGAGATCAGAAACACAGGAACACAGGAATAGGCAACGGGAACTATGGCACAGGGAGCTGATGATCAGGCAGCACCGAGCAGAGTGCACAGCAGACCTAAATAGGCCGGTTGGCGCGAAACGCCGCACACGAGTGCACGCCGATGCTCACAGGCACGCGCGCACACCTGCGTGCACACACGCACGAGCCCGAACACCAGTGCACAGACCAGCGCCCACAGGATCATGCACACCGGCACCCACAGGGGCATGCACAGCAGCGCGCACAGGAATGTGCGCGCCAATGCGCACCGGAGCGGCCAGCACCGCGACCAACAAGGTAACCTCTCTGACACCTCTATATACATTCACAATTTGAACTCTGTAATTTCCTAACTAAAATACTTTTTTAGTTGGTGTACGACTGGTATCTAGGAAATACGAACATCATCTTCTTCGGCCATGGATTTAATAAAGTATATCAAAGCTAAAATCTAGGCAGATGAAAAACACACAAATTACTGTCGCTCTGTAATTATGAATACCAAATGAAATGTATTTTTAAGTGAAAACAGCATAAGGACCTGAATTCAACTTGGTATCAGGAAATTTGTGGTGAATGGGATCATTCATGCTGCTGTGCCCGTGTGAGGACCCCAAGATCCAGACCATTAAAGAGAGTCACCATAGCTGTTCCTCAATTGTAAAAATTGTTGCTGCAAATTAAATCATATTCTTTGATTCATTCCAATGTTCTGTGAGTAAAGAATAGTTGTGGCTATTTAAAATGTCATTTTATTTAAATTGTCGACTGTAAAAATGTGTCTATACAAAATAGGCATAAGAAGCAAACTGGAAAAGAACCGGACTGGTCGGACGGACTTTTCAACGCCAGCACCTGGAGCTTTGTTTGTGTTTCTGCCTGGGAAACACAAACAACGCTGGTCTGTGAGAGCAAAGGGCCAAAGATTTTCTACACTAGTGGAGTCTCTTTTTCTCTTTTGGCACTTATGGCTCACCTTTGCTGGATTCGTGGAAGCAATTATTAACTGCTCTATGTGAAGTGATCCTGGGACTACACCTTCTGAAGTGCTTCAAGTTGTTGCTAACTAGTTGTCCATGAAGGAGGTTGGTGGTTTTCTCAGCAGTCTCCTGCAGCACACCCTTTGTGGTCTACATCTCTCTACTAAGCCTGTTTTGACCCCCCTGAATAAGGGCGGTCGCAGGCTTTCCAGTAAGCCTCCATTACTTCATCACCAGGTGGTGGGCAGCACTAGCGGTGGAATATTGACCCTAGGTCTCACATTGAATACCAAACATATCATACTTTTTGGACTTTATCTCACTTTCACTTTGACCAAATTAATTAATTAATTTTTAATAATAATTTATTATGTTCTTGCAATATTTATGAGCACTTAATTGACATATATTTGTAGATCTGTTATTAGTGATTGGATGCTATTCACTGTTGCTTGTCATTTGATTTATTAATTTATCACTGTTCACAAAAAATTATGTCATATGTCCAGCGCTGCACTTTCCATTTTATATCTACCTTGTCCCCATGTTGATGAGGACAAGGGCCTCTTCCCGACAACCCTGGCCGTTGGTTGTCGGGGTCGGCGGGTGGGGGGCCCCAGATCCCGGCCCCCCATCCTATGTGAATGAGCATGGGGTACATCGTTCTGGCTGTAATGGTGTGTGAGTGCTCCGCAATTACTTATATAGGCGATGACCCCGACCCCTTATGGCGTCACAGTCCCGGGGCATGCTGGGACTGTGACGTCGTGAGGGGGCATGGTCAACATCACCCGGTGACCTCGCCCCCTTATGACATCACAGTCCCAGCATCCCCCGGGCCTGTGACATCATAAGGGGGCGGGTTCACCACCTTCATAAGTCATTGCGGAGCACTCACACACCATTACAGCGGGAGAGAGCGTCGTGTCAACATCAGAAGAAGAGAAGAGTAAAGAAGATGACGCAGAAGTCTGGGCCACCACTAGTAAAAGAGTGGCAGAAGATAGCGGAGGAGCCGGCAGAAGAACCGGACACCGGGAGAAGAGGTCGAACACCGGGAGAAGAGGCCGGAGATCGGGAGAAGAACGGGACACCGGAAGAAGAGGCCGGAGACAGTGGCAAAAACGGAAGAAGACCCCCGAAGTCAGAAGAAGACCCCCTGAGCTGTCTAATAAATTACTTAGAAAACCTGTGTAGTGTGTTTTTTTTTTGACACTTTTTTTCCTGGGTGAATGGGTAGGGGTACGATGTATCCCATACTCATTCACATAGGGTGTGGGGCCAGGATCTGGGGGCCCACTTATTAAAGGAGGCTCCCAGATTCCGATAAGCCCCCCGCCCCCCCGCCCGCAGACCCCAACAACCAATGGCCAGGGTTGTTGGAAAGAGGCCCTTGTCCTCATTAACATAGGAACAAGGTGCTTTGGGGTGGGGGGGCCGCAGGGCACCCCCCTTCCCCAAAGCACCCCCCCTATATTGAGGGCATGCGGCCTGGTACGGTTCAGGGGGGCGCTCGCTCATCCCCACCCCCTAGTGTGACTGGCCGGGCTGCGTGCTCGGATAGGGGTCTGGTATGGATTTTGGGGGGACCCCACACCATTTTTTCGGCATAGGGGGTTCCCCTTAAAATCCATACCAGACCTAAGGGACAAAAATTTGTTTTTCCTATTGCAGCGAGCACGAGATATAGTATTCTGCCCTTGCGTCGTATCTGGTCCGTCGGACCAGCATACAGACGAACGGGCATTCGGTTAGGAACTGAGTCCGGCGGATTTACGATGTAAAGATTTGAAGCAGGTATCAAATCTAAAGTCTGTTGGATTTCCATCCGAAACGGTCCGTCGGAAGTCCGATGCAGCCCACACATGGTCGGATTGTCCGCCGGATTCGGTCCGTCTGACCAGTCCGGTCGGAAAGTCCAGCCGTGTGTACGCTGCATAAGAGATGGAACAAACTTCCCCCTCACCAAAGTATATTAGTTCCTCTATGGAAATATATGTATGCAATTATGAATAACCATGGCAAACAATGTTACACATGTATGAGGAGACACGCAATCCATCGCATTTCGCCAGTCGGCTTTTTCAGGGTTGCTGAAGATAAAAAAACAAAATAAATACAAATAATTTACAATAATTTAATTTACAGTCACAAATTCATAATCAATAAATATCTCAAAGATTTTATATATATATATATATATATATATGTTAAAAAAACTTACATCTGGTATATATTGACTTTGGGAGGCCCCCTAAGGGCATTACACATTCCTGATGGAGCACTCTAAGGTAGACCGGGCATCTTTCTATGTCAGATGGATCTAGGGTCACATAGAGGAGCTTATCCCAAAAGCCAAGGAAAAGTTCCAATACATAGGGATTGGCAATTAAGGCTGTTCAGTCTTAGGTATAACCAAGAGGTACTAAAACAAAAGAAGCAGATAGGTGACAAACAACTACCACATATCCTCCACTCCATATCCATATCCTCCACTCAAAACATTAGCTAGCCAATTATATGAAACATACCTAGGAAAGAAACCTTCTGTTCAAATCCATGAGCAAAAAGGTAGGCAGATTCCAATGGCCGGGATATAGTACAAAATCTGGAATAGTATAGGAGAAACAATACTCATGTACATTCCCAGGAAACATGCAAAGCCCAAACCATCTAGTTAGACTCAAACACAATTCAAATACCTTATTTGTAACAGGGAGGATGCAAAAAAACAAGCCATCCACACTCTTCACTTAATCCAAGCTGGATATACAGTAGCTGCCATCACAGAAAGTACCTCCAAATGCAGACCCACATGTACTAACAATCATTCCACCCTTAAATAGGTTAGAATTTGTGCTAAAAACCACCTCCCTGAGGCATCAGAACTCAGAATATGCTACTGTGCATTCACCATCACTTTGCGCATTCGCAGTAATGGAGGGACATGCAGCCGTGGCCTAACAGCACCCAAAACAAAACCTAAACCCGAATGGATGGAGAGAAACGCAGTCAGGGCACCATGGCAAACAATACCTCCCCGTCCCACTACAAGCTCACAAACCAGAACCATTTGTCATATATAATCTGTCATAGGGAAACCAAAGTACACTACATATAAAATCCTTAATTGTTGCCATCTAGTGGCCACCATACATAACACCATACCAAACACTTTACATATATGTATAACCTACTCGGTATCACCATCTTGTGCATTGATAAAAACAGCAAGATTTAAAAACTGCCAATTACTAGGTTTTAACCAGTCAACAAATACATTAATTGGCATTATAACAACAACCAGTCAAAAAGACTCCATATCCAATAACACATATCACTTACTCAATAACACCATTTAGCACTAATATTGGAACCAAAGGGATTTATATAAATGGTTAAAGCTCACATATTCACTGGATCCAATAGGCTATATATCCTCCCTGATATCCCTGGTGGGAAGGAGGACAAGGCCCCTCCATTTTGACCCACCCCAACCCACCCGGCAGAACAAAATATCCCTAGATCAACCTGCGCTGAAAGGAATGTGTACCCAATGTTGAATACTCAATGTACATTAAATCCTATGTCAATAAATCATCTTAGATCACAAACAAAAACTTTTTTGAACCCTTTCTTTCATTTATGAGTATCTACAGCCAACAACTCCTCAGAGCGGGATGGAATTATCATCCTAGTAAAATCTCAGGAAAAAGATAATTCCTAAAGAAAAGGTTTAAAGCTAATCTTTTCATTTTAACCTGGTGATTTTGTCGCCTGATATCGAAAAATCCATTGGGTCTCCAACTGCAGGAGGCATGTGTCAATGTCCCTGCCTCTGTGGGAACCCTTTACATGTTCAAGAGCAAAAAACCCCATGTGGTCCAACTCAAAATTATGATATAGGCCAATATGGCCGCTAATTGCCGATTCCATTTTGCCATTTTTTATTTCATAAACATAGTCCCTAATATGCTTCTGGAAGGGTCTTTGGTCTTCCCAACATAAAATGCTTTACATTGGCATTCCATATAGTAGACTACATCTATTGTTTGACAACTAATGGCTTGCTTAGGAGTCCACAATTGTCCATTAGCTAAATGGATTGTTCTTGCTTTCCATATCCAGTTGCAGTAATTACATTTCCCACAGCTGTTTGTACCGTTCCGTTTTTGACTCCAAAGATTATAGAGGCCTTGTCCTATAAATGACTGTGAGTTAGATGATCCCTTAGGGATTTTGCCACTCGACTGGTTACATTTGGTTTATCACCAGTATATTTTACAACAGTTAAATCATCCTGCAGAAGATGCCAATGGCTCTGTAGAATTTTTTTGAAACTTAAATGGTTTTGGGAGAAACCTGTGATATTCCGAGTGAGTTTGTTACTTTCTATTTTACAATGAGTATACAGGAGTGATTGACAAGACCTCTCCTTAGTTCTATTGAAAGCTTTCCTGAAGCATTTTTTGCTATAGCCTCTCCTTAGGAGGCATGTTTGTAAATCCATGGCCTGAATTAGTCCTCCTCTTGTAAGCAATTTCTTTATAGTCTCAAATACTGACTATATGGTATACTGTTCTTAAGTGCCTCCGGATGAGTACTAGCAGTGATGAGGATCATGTTGGCTGAAGTTGGTTTGCGATACAAGTCTTTAGTAAGATTCCCATCCAATAATTTTAGAATCTAACGTACATTGAGTATTCAGCATTGGGTACGCATTCCTTTCAGTGCAGTTTGATCTGGGGATATTCTGGGGATAAAATGGAGGGGCCTTGTCCCCCTTCCCACCAGGGATATTGGGGGGATATATAGCCTATTGGGTCGAGTGAATATGTGAGCTTATACCAGTTATATAATTCCCTTTGGTTCCAATATTAGTACTAAATGGTGTTATTAAGTAAGCAATATGTGTTATTGGATATGGAGTCTTTTAGACTCGTTGTTGGTTATAATGCCAATTAATATATTCATTGACTAGTTAGAATTTAGTAATTGGCAGTTTTTAAATCTTGCTGTTTTCAATAAATGCACAAGATGGTGATATCGAGTAGGTTATACATATATGTAGAATGTTTGATATGGTGTTATGTATAGTGGCCACTAGATGGCAACAATCAAGGATTTATTATGTAGTATACTTTGGCTCCCTATGAGAGATTATATATGACAAATGCTTCCGGTTTGTGAGCTTGTAGTGGGACGGGCGGTATTGTTTGCCCTGGTGCCCTGACTGCCTTTCTCTCCATCCATTCTGAAGTATGGGTTTAGGTTTTGTTTTGGGTGCTGTTAGGCCGCGGACACACAACCTGCCATTACTGCGAATGCGCAAACTGACGGCGCATGCACAGTAGCATATTCGGCAAGGTCAGGCTCACAGCTGATTCAGCTGAGTTCTGACATTTCAGGGAGGCGGTTTTTGGTGCAAATTCCACCCTATTTAATGGTGGAATGATTGTTAGCACATGTGGGTCTGCATTTGGAGGTACATTCACTGATGGCAGCTATATCCAGCTTGGATTAGGTGAAGAGTGCGGACGGCTTGGTTTTGACATCCTCCCTGTTACAAATAAGATAGTTGAATTGTGTTTGAGTCTGACTAGATGGTTTGGGATGTGCAGGTTTTCTGAGAATGTAAATAAGTATTGTTTATATAAGCCTCTGGTGGCTTAAAATTGGGTCATATTAAAGTAGACTAAAGTGTGTATAAATAATCTGGAAAAAACAGTGACGTGTTCTTACCAGTGATATATCTCAATATACAAAAAATAAAAAATGAAATAAATTTGTGGGTGTAAACAAAATATCAGCCTTAGGTCATCATTTCAATAACTAATTCACCATAAATGACCATACCAGTGACTGGTTCAACATAAGTGAGAAAGCTTCTTGCAATAAAGTGCAACGTGAATGTTACTAATTAATTAGCATTCAAAATAAGCAAAGTGCATTGTGCAAAACACTGTGCAACATAAATAACTACATCACATATTGGCTTATAGTGTTAGACAACAGACATTTCATATAAAGTGCAAATGTGCAAAAAAACTCCAAGCTATATGATTAAAATATTAGTGAATGTCCCAAAAAATTCTGATGTATAAAAAAGAAAAAATCACCCAAAAAAACGTCCTTATTCTTGATGAAATCTGTGATAATAAAGTGCTGACATGCGTATGTGGCAGTTAAAGTGCCTGGTGACTCAAAATCTCATGCAGCTTTGTGTGCAAACACTACAGTGGGTAGTGGCCCCTTACCTCAAAGTAATGGGGCAACAGCTTATGACCAAACAGGTTCTTTATCTCTTCCACCTAGGGGCTCCTGCACATTTCTCACCGTCCAGGGGTAAGGTTCCCTCAGACGTGATGCAAGATGGTATTTATAAATAAAGTAGAGTAGAAAAGAACCCAATAGTGTAATTCTGTTTTCATAGGTACTGGTTTATTAGGTAAAGAAAACAGGTACTCACATTGGCAATTAAATGATACAATGTTTGTATCCGACGAGTGGCGAGCTCGTAACCTTCTCTCAGTGTGTCCAGCCTATCCCGTCCCTACGCGTGACGTCACACCACACGTGACTTCTTCCCCTGTAATATAATGCCGAGAACCCATCGGGACCCGGTCTCTTATGTGGTTTTAATATTTTAATGGTGCTGGATGGGGCTAAGATATGATCAATACGTGAGAAAGAGTTATGTGGTTAAGAATAATGTGTGAAACATTTACTGGTAGGATTAAGTTCTCGCCAAGTATCTACTAAGTTATGAGTAGAAAGCAGACATTGGAGAGTTAATTTAGCAGAGCTTGTAGTTGGGACCTGAAGGGGATTTATCTAAAAAAGGAAAAGATTAGAGTCTCCACACAGGACAACCGTACCAAATTTGTGCGTATCAACAAGTTGAAAAAGATGGGATAAAAAAGCTTCTGGGCGTTTATTTGGGGCATAATAAGATACTATCGTAATGGGAGTATCAGAAATATAGCCAGTAAGTAATATATATCTTCCTTCTGGGTCATTTAACTGTGACACAAGGGTAAAGGGAGTATTGCGATGGAAGCCAATAAGAGTTCCACGCTTTTTAACTGAGGCAGAGGCGGCATAAAATTGTGGGTATGAGGTCGAAAGGAACTTAGGGTAAACTTTGTCTGTAAAATGGGTTTCCTGCAAACAAATAATATGAGCTTTCTTAGCTGTAAAGGAGCGCATAGCCTTTGTGCGTTTATGTGGAATATTAAACCCTTGTACATTTAAAGATAAAATATTTATGGGGGCCATAATTGTGTCAGGGATATTATTATATCATGAGGAATATAACACATACCGAGAACCATGACCACCACCTGGAGAGATAAAAGAGAGAAGAAAGTGATAGAGAAAAAAGTAAAATAATGAAATTGAACTACCCTAGTATAAGGACATAGTATCAATAAATTGAGACGGAACAGTAGGGCGTGGGAACGTCTCGAGAGAGTGATCAAAAATCTCCGTGAGGTTCCAGGGCCACCAACAGAATCCCGCATAATAGTAGCAGGGGTCTGAGGGTGGTAAAGGGGGCAGCAAGAAATTCCTAAGGGTAGAGCAACACCGGAGAACCACATGGGTTATATAAGTAACTATCATTAAAATATAGCATTTGTAATCTAGGTGTAACAATAACTACCAACTACCAAGCTCACTCTAATCAACAAAAAAGAGAAAAAATATACCTGTATATATGTATATGCACATATATACGCACACATACACATACACATACATAACCCCATGAAAACCTGAAAAAAAGGAAATAGGTAATTCATGAGATCAAAAATTAGAGTGGTAGCTTGGTTATAAAAAGGTAAACAAGGACCATCAAAAGCGAACGAAAAACCATATATAAGATATGTCAGGCAAGCTAGTAAATCCCAAAACTCTCAATAAACACTATTTTTATGAGTAAAGATAAAACAGAAAGGCTTAAGGAGTCTCATCAACTTAAGATGAAAAAAAAAAACAAATTAAAAAAACCTCATAAAAATTATGTATAATTGGCATTTAGTACCAAAAGTGACTGAAGTCCTAGGGAAGGATATAATAGCAGATAAAATAAATAAATAAATAAATAAATAAATGTTTAAGATTCCAGATGAAAAAAAAAAATTAAAAAAATGTACGAGTCCAGTAAGAATTTGTGATTTTGTTGGTGTCAGCAGAAAAGTGTATTAACCAGCACCGAGTACTGGGATCTAATAGTGAGTTGTGATCTGGACAAAGTGTTTAGGTCAGTCCATGGAATCTTCATTAGATGGCGTTGAATTTTCAAATCGTCCACGTTTATGGATATTCTAACGTGAAGAGGAAGAGGGATTATTGAAGCCTGCTGCTGTATTTTGTGGAGGGGAGCTGGAGGCCGATCGTATACGAGGTTGATCTCTAGGTAATGTTTTATCTGCAATACCCATTTCAATCATGGCCGACTGCAAGTCCTCTGAAGAGCGACAAACATACTTGGTTTCAAGGTGCGTGAATCGAAGAGAAAAGGGAAATCCCCAATGATAGGTGATTTGGTTTTGTTGTACCTGTAATTGGGGTTTGAGTGCTCGCCTCTTTGCTACTGTGAGTGGGGAAATATCTGCAAAAAGCTGATACACATGGTCCTGAAATTGCAGAGAATCTCTCCCTCTAGCAGCTGAAAGTAATTGCTCTTTGGTTCTATAATAATAAAATTTGGCAATTATGTCTCTAGGGGGGCCATTAGTTTTGCGAGGAGCTAAAGCCCTGTGCACTCTGTCCATTTCCAGTCTATCCACAGGAATACCAGGCTGTAATTCCTGGAATAATGCTATCATAGTGGCTTGAAGATCAATGACAGTCTCAGGGATTCCCCTAATTCGCAGATTCGATCGCCTGTCTCTATTTTCCTGGTCCTCCAAACGTGACTGTAGTATTAGATTTTCCTCTTTAAGGTTCTCAAATTCAGAGATATAGTGCTGCGTGTAGCTATCTATTTCATACACCTGCAATTCCAGCTCAGCCGTTCTCTGTCCCAGCTCTCTTATTTCCTTTGTCAATTTATCAGTAATGTGATCTGAAGTTTGTTTGAGGGCTTTCTGTAGCATGCGTTCAAACGTTTTAAACATGTCAGATTGAATCACAGTCTGTGACCCACCAGTATCAGAGTAAGACTCAGCAGTGAAATCTTGAATCTTTGAACTGTGTTGCAGTGCTTTTCTATTGTGCGGTGTACAGGGCTGTGAGGTAACTGCCGCCGCCATCTTGGAAGACTGCCTGGCCGGCGCTTCTTTAGCCATACCTGCTTTATACTTAAGTTTCGGGCCCCGCAGGACCATGATAGTAATACCTGAGGGCTCTAGGGAGTACCAGCTATCGCTGTGTACCATTCGCGGTGCCTCTAGGACCTGTAGTCCTTCGGTGTATTGGTCCCAGGAGCGGAGCTCTAAGACAGCATTACCGCTCTCCTAGGCTTCCGCGAATGCGCCCCTCAACATTATTCTCAAGAATCTGCTGATATTGAGTGGAATCCATGTGACCCTCAACTTTAACCAGATTCCCAGTACCTGCACTACTCACACAGCTCCACAGCATGACGGAACCTCCCCCAAATTTTACTGTGGGTAGCAAGTGTTTTTCTTGGAATGCTGTGTTCTTTTGCTGACATGCATAACGTCCCTTGTTATGACCAAATAACTCAATCTTTGTTTCTTCAGTCACAACACCATATATATATATATATCTATATATATATCTATATATATCTATATATATATATATATATATATATATATATATATATATATACATATATCTATATATATATATATATATATATATATATATATATATATATATACATATATCTATATATATCTCTATATCTCTATATAGAGATATATATATATATAGAGAGAGAGAGAGAGATAGATATATATATAAAGATATATCTACAGATATAGATATTTCTATATAGATATATAGATCTATATATCTATATAGATATATCTATATATCTATATATAGAGAAATATAGATATATATTTCTCTCTCTCTCTCTCTCTCTCTCTCTCTCTCTCTCTCTCTCTCTCTCTCTCTCTCTCTCTATATATATATATATATATATATAAATATATACATGCATACCCATACACATCCATATGCACACACATATAATGAAAGGTTTTTATAAGTGTCAGAAATGCCTACCTTGCCACGTGAGTAAAACGCAACCAAGGAAAAAGGTGTCTTTTAAATCTAGAACTAGTAAAGAATACCAAATTAGGGAACTTATTACCTGTAACAATACCCACATGACATACGTCATTGAATGTCCATGCCGGTTACAATACGTGGGTAGAACCACCAGGCCTCTTTTCGTCAGGATTAGAGAACATATAAATAATATTAGGAAAGGTTTCCCTAAACACAACCTTTCTAGACACTTTGACGAGTTTCACAATAGGGACCCCACAGGACTAATTTTTTACGGTATTGATTTGATTAATGATCATTGGAGAGGTGGTAATAAAAAGATAAGGGTGTCCCAGAATGAGACTAAATGGATATACACATTGGGGAGTCTAGTGCCCAAAGGGTTAAATGTGGACATTGACCTTAACAGCTTTTTATCCAATTTTAAATTATTCTTTATGTGTTCCATATACATACTATTAGTCCTCTTCCCCTTATATGTGTGTGTGTATGTATGTGTATGGGTATGTATATATATATATATATATATATATATATATATATATACTTTTTCCTATATGTATGTATTTTTTACAAATATATATTTTCCTGTAATACATTACAAACAAATATTTTTAATGACCTGGCCTCAAGATTCCGGAATAGATTTTAATATTTTTATTTTTTTTATTATGTATTTATTGTGTATTTGCAATTATGTGAATGCATGATGTATATATATTTTCCTTTTTAACCTTTATTATTTGTAGTGTACATAAGGTCGCTCCCTTCCCTGTAGAAGAAACAGGATAGGGAATTCCTTAGTAATTTTTTTACATTATTTTTACATTCTTTCTGCTTAGTAATAATATTTTTCGTTTATATTCTATCTCACACATTTACAACACATGCGTATTAGTGGTGTAGTTTTTAAATGTAGTTTTCATTTATTTTCATTTTTATATCTCTTTACCATGGATCACGATTGCATCGGGCTGGTTGTGTCATTGCTGCTATACATATTTATCCTTTACCACTAGGAGGCACCTAGTGATAGTTTTTAAATTATCTAGGCTTTGAACATACTGTTGTTATGTTTTTTCTGCACCACTGGGTGGGGCCTGGGGGCCGTCAATCTAGTTATGGTGGTACAAAAGTTTAGCTTTGATGTGGCCATTGGTTGATAGTAAACTGCAGTCGGTGATTGGCCGCAATGACATAGAAGTTTTTATCTTTTTTCACTCGTGGATTGGCTTCTACTCTGGTGTTACGAACGAGGGGAGTATTCCAGCAGAGGAGCACCAGGACCGGGAGTGTACTTCTACTATATGCTTGTACCCCTGCAGGGGTGAAGCACTCCGGTGAGTGAAAGCACATAAGGGGAGCACAGCCATCACCGCCAGCACTTTTATGAATTGTCACCATTTGGATGAAGCACTTGTCACTGTTTTGAAAAAGCACCTGTCACTTTTGGAACTTTTTTCATGGACATTTATTGTTTTTGATTTTTGTGTTTTGATTTTTGTTTTTCATTCATGAATTTGACACATTGTGGTCATACATATCACGGTTTAATCACTGTCAGTTCTATAAGTTGATATAATTACTAGCACCAGTTATATTTTTTTCTGGTAGCACAAGTCACTTTATATTTAATCTTTTTGATCAGCACATGGCACTTTTCATTAGTGCTGATTGATGCTTTTCTATTAGCACTGGTTGTTTTTTATGGTATTATTAGTTTTTTTACTAACATATGTCACTTTACACTTATTATATTTTTATTTGTCAGCACATGTCACTTTATGCATAATTTATCAGTATAAGCAGGGCCTTTCATTCTCTGCTGATTATACATATTTTTTCACAGAACAGCGCCAACCCCCCCTTTCTTATTCTTTTTTAATAAGGCACAGCATGTCTGTGCTACAACATTGTACTTTCTGGGTCATATTCCGGACATAATTCACTGTAATTTTTATTTCATGACAAAATATGCCTTGTCTCTCCCTCTTACAAAGCAGCCTAGTTAAAAGACCTATTTTCAGTTTTGTCTATGATATTATATCATACACTGTATTTTTTATTTTACAATAAAACCTGCCTTGTCTCTCCCTCTTACATAACGACCTAGTAAAATGGCTCACGTGATGTGATTTGTTCCTGTACTATATTTCTGACATATGTCCGGTATATAGTACACTTTTATTTTTATTTTATGATAAAACCTGCCTTGTCTATCCCTCTTACATAACAGCCTGGCAAAATTTTAAAAAAAAGCATCCATGATGTACAGCATGTTTGTGTTGAATTTGTGGCTATTTTCTATTACATAATAGACTGTAAATTTTATTTCACAATAATACCTGCCATGTCTCTCTTATGCCCGGTACACACGGTCGGATTTTCCGATGGAAAATGTCCGATCGGAGCGTGTTGTCGGAAATTCCGACCGTGTGTGGGCTCCATCGGACATTTTCCATCGGATTTTCCGACACACAAAGTTGGACAGCAGGAGATAAAATTTTCCGACAACAAAATCCGATCGCGTCAATTCCGACCGTGTGTGGCCTGTTCCGACGCACAAAGTGCCACGCATGCTCAGAAGAAATTCCGACACGGGACAGCTCGTTCTGGTAAACTTAGCGTTCGTAATGGATAAAGCACTTTCGTCACGCTGCAATGTAAAAAATGGTTTAATACAGCGCACTCTCTTCTTCTTTATAATGTGACAAGAATTAAGTCGTTTTGATGCTCATACTCACACACACTTCTCACAAACTTTTTTCGTTACTATTTATCGGGATTCCCTCAATATATTTTGATTTCTCACATCTGACAACATATTTTTTTTTTTTTACTTTAATGTAGAATCTTTTTTTGTGTTTCTCTTTTTATTTTTATTTTTTTTGGTGATTTTGATTTGTATTCCCGAAAATGTTTGTGTGTTTTTTGTGACAAGTTCCCACAACACCATTGATATGTTGTTATATTTAATCTGTAGGAGGAGATTGTTTGGTGTTGTTGTCCCTTGTTAATTTCACATTGTACTTTAGAAATGTACCTGAATACTCACCAACAAACTGTCCTTTTTGGATGAAAACACACACAGGAGAGTAGAATTTACCTAAAAATATTTTATTAAGGGGTCACAACTATAAAAAAACAAAGAGGGAGGCAACGCTGGAGAAACTGCAGAAGTGGGCGAAGCCTTGGACTCCCAGGGCAGACATCAATTATTTAAAAGCAAAATTGGTGGCCTGAGGAGTCCTTATCTAAGGGAGGGCAGTCTGGTCCAGAAGTCCCAGAGATCCAGAAAGCAGCAGATGACATCTGTGTCCCCAGGCTGTGGTCATACGAGAGACTGCATCTTCTGTCAGACCAGACTGAACCCAGGGCAATCACTCTGTGGTCTTCCTTCCACGCTTCCTTCCAGGCTTTGGCTGTGGTGGTGGAGTTGTGGCAGCAGGAGGAGGAGGAGGAGGAGGATCGTCCCTCTCCATGACATCCGTCTTGGGTGTCAGTTCCCCACTCTCCCCCTTACGAAGGACTTTATAAATCAGGTCCTCAGAGATCTTGCGTTGGCCCTCCTGCATGCCCTGCAATTTGGTGGCAGCCATGCAGGCAAAGGCCTCTGCAAGACTGGAGAAGGCTCTGAGGGACGCCGAAGCCTCCTGGATCAGCCTGTACACTGAATCCTGCACAGGACTGGGAGTGGCCTTCCTGGCCCTTTTATATGGCAGACGGAGGGGAGGAACCTTAGACTCAGTCAGGCTGCGACTTGTCCCTGGCTTCTCTTGGCTGACACTTAGCCCCGCCTCCTCCTGGCTGCCACTAATCCCCGTCTCCTTCTGACTGCCACTAATCCCCGCCTCCTCCTGACTGCCACATTCCACAGCCTCCTCCTGCCTGAGGTCTTCCTGTGTAGGAAAAAGGGACATAGTTTTAGTATTGTTTTCATCAATCACACACAATTTTCACCTCCTGACTGCTGCAAATTTAATGTTAACAAATATAACAGACTATCCTTCTGAGCCCAGCATTTTGCATTCTTGTCCCAATTTTGGGTGCCCACTACTGTCTATTGATATGTAAAACACTTTTTTTTCAGCAATTAGTGATCAATAATAACATCTAGTAAACATCATTTCTTTATTGCCCAGAAATCTGTAGAAGAATGCTATACCTGACTCCAGCTGGGCTCCTCCACTTCTTCCTGGCTGGAAGGCCTAGGTTGGACATCGGAAGCCTCAGCTGGGATGGAAGGAAGTGTGGAAGGAAGAGTAGAGAGGGATTCCCTGACTTCAGTGTGGTCTGACAGAAATCGCAGTCTCTCATAGTACCACAGCCTGGGGACATAAATGTCATCTGCTGCAGCTCCGGACCTCTGGGAATCCGTGACCTTCTTGCGCTCCCTAAGATATGTTGCTTCTCAGGCCACCAATTTTAGCTTTTAAATAAGGGATGGTTGCTGTGGGGACCACCGGCTTCACCAACTCCAGCAGTTTCTCCAGCGCTGCCTGCCTCTTCTGTTTGTGGTTATAGTGGGGGTGTCTGACCTGCCACAGACAGGGCAGCTCTCTGTACTTGTCAATAAACAGGGGCAGGAAATTGTGGTCGTTGAACCCATCCATTTTCTCTGCAAGACACAACACAAGACAAACCCTAATGTCAGGCCAAACTCCCCTAATCGTGTTACAATATAGACTTCAATTTCGAAGCAGTATAGGCCCAAGTTTAGATCCTACCTTCGTTAGCACGATCGGCGTCTCCGATGCTCCTTCCTCCGCTCACAGATCGTACGTAAGACGCGCGCGTTACGATTTATACACACTGCGCATGCGTATAACTCCGCCCGCCCCTGACGTTCTTTCTATTCTATTCCCTGCCCCTTTTTGTTCGGCGCAGTGGAGGAAGAGCACATGGCGGAGAGACAGCAGGATAGTGCTAATTACAGCAACGAGGAGGAGGAGGAGGAGGAAAGGCCGGAGCCTGAAACGTCCCGATCCAGAAGGAGATTTAAGGACTCAAATATGTCCTTTGGGGAGATGTTGGAAATGGTGGACATCCTGAAGAAGGCCGACTATGATGGAAAGTATGGGCCTTACCCCAACCACAATGTCCGAAAGGCCAAGATCATGGCGAAAGTGGTCAGGAGTCTGCACCGGAAATTCGGGGTACGACGATCGAAAGATCAGCTCAGGAAGCGGTGGTCGGACCTGAAATTACGAGAACATGAGCAGTACAGAAAGATCCGGTGAGTGCTGCAAAAAAGTAAGTAGTTGTGCTGTGTTCCTATTGTTCTTGTGTTTATTACGTTCGTGCTGCTCCATGTGCTTTTAGGAACTGTTGTACAGTTTAAAATGGCAACTTTCATGTCCATGGGCACATTATTCGTTCGGATCACACATTTTTTTTTCGGACTCTAAAATACCACTGTTTAGCCAAATATGCATTTGGCCACCATTTTGAGGCCCTATACTTGTCTTCAAAGAATTGGGTTGTGTAGATGGTTTTGTTACTAGAATGAAATGCAAAGTAGATTGTGTGTAAGGAGAGGACACTGAGCAGCTGTTTTCACATCTGGACACTGGAGCACTAGTGTGGGACCCCAGAACACCCTTTTTATTAGGGGGTCCACACAGGTGCTCCAGTGTATACTATAGGGGGGGTCTCCATCTGTGAAGCTTGTACCAAACAGGTAAAGTATTGCAGCTTGACAAAGGGCAATAAAAAAGCTACATCTTGGAACTCTGCTAAAATAGACAATTGTACCCCACTTCCAAGCAATGCTTCATCTTTAGAGTTCTTCCCTCAAATATCTGTGTGCTAATTATACCATTTTGTTTTACATAGGGGAGAAAAGACTCGGAGGACACCCCTCATCCGAGGAGACCAGAGCCCCCCCCCCTCTGGAAGAAGGGAAAATCCCCCCAACACAAGATGAGCAGGAGGAAGAAGACGTGGTGGAACTAGTCACCACAACAGGTGAGTGTCTGCAACCACAGGCTCAGATAAGAGATGGATGGCGGCATTTTTTACCACCTAATTTATTTTGGGGTTCCTTTCTTTTTAGGTGATCGTGAGGTTGTGGATGAAGATCCTTTCACATCCGAAAGTGCCCAGATCCTGATCGGGGAGATCATGGGGTGTAATTTACAATTGGAAAACATCAAGCAAAACATCAATGATGTTATTCCAAAATATAAAAACATCATTGATGTTTTGGGGCGAGTTTAAAACCCCTCCAAATCACTTTCTTCTTTTGTCTGCTACAATGTGCGAAATGTTTTTGTGATTTTTCCCAAAGCCAAATTTGGAGGATGCACACAGTGTGCCAACATGTGCTATCTGTCATCACGGGAGATCAATGGACGCGTTTTGGGGGTGCAACCCCTTCCTCAATAATAAAGTAGCGGTGAGGAAGGGCTTTCTCCCCCAAAACACATCCCTTGATCCCCCGTGATGGCAGGTCGCACATGTTGACATTGTGAAATTTGTGTGCATCTTCCAAATTTGGCTTTTCCAGGGGTGATTTCACCCCATCTGAACGCAATATCAAACACAGTTCCTAAATACTCATGTCTGATATTGCCTTCAAGTTCTACCAAATGTGAACTTTGTAAGATCAAGATTTGTGTCTTTCTTGTGGGTTTTACACAGGCCTGTTTTCTATAAAATGCACATTTTGATTTTGGATAATGACACCACAAAATATGTTATACAACAAACATGTCGGTTTGTCAGAAAAACCTTTGGTAAATGCACATGTGATTGTGCTGGTATTAAAAAGATTGTTCATCAAGAATGTGTGGATTATTGTCTCAACGCTACAACACTTTTGGGGTGATGTAATTGTTGTTTGATGAGAAAATGGGGGTTATTTCCTAAGGGCAAATCCACTTTGCACTACAAGTGCAGTTTCAGTGCAGTTGCAAGTGCACTTGTAGTGAAAAGTGTCTTTGCATTTAGTAAATAACAGAAACAGTGCTTTGTATAAGGTTACACAATCACGCCATTTTCTGGACTCCACACATTTCTGTCAGGGTCAGCTCAAACAAACACAAGCAGTAAATGTCCACAAAGAAGAGCCTGGGGGGAGATGCCTGTCGAGAACTTGAGGTCCTGCAGGCTTCTCCCTGTGGCCAAATACCACAGGGTAGCGACTAACCTCTGCTCCGGAGTGATGGCTTGCCTCATGCAGGTATCCTGCCTGCTAATATAGGGGGTCAGCGAAGCCAACAAACGGTGAAATACGGGGTCCGTCATCCTGAGAAAATTCCTGAAATCACCAGGATTATTCTCACGGATCTCACGGAGCAAAGGCATATGACAGAACTGGTCACGCTGAAGCAACCAATTCTTGGTCCATGAACTCCTCCTCGCCCTGTTCATGGACTGGACTTGTGTCAAGGTCAGGACCCCAACACCAAGCCCCCGCACAGCACGAACTGTACGAGGAGTACGCATACGAAACATGGCTAGAAAACGGTCGGCTGCTCAGAACGAAGTAACAGAACGCACTGAAGAACAGCAAGGCCTGTGAAGAGCGACCTGAAAAACAGCAACGAGCGGACAAGATCGCACAGAAAACTCCAATACGAACTGACTGCACGCACTGAAGAGCAGATACAAACCCACAAGCACAAACTGAACGGCAGAAAATGATCTGAAAGCCACGAGTCTGAAAAAGCGCGAATCGTCTCTCACCAAACTTTTACTAACACGAGATTAGCAAAAGGAGCCCAAAGGGTGCTGCGCTTGGTTCTGAACTGGCCTTTTCTAGTCTCGTCGTACGTGCTTGACGTCACCGCGTTCTTGGCGATCGGAAATTCCGACAACTTTGTGCGACCGTGTGTAGGCAAAACAAGTTTGAGCCAACATCCGTCGGAAAAAATCCGAGGATTTTGTTGTCGGAATGTCCGAACAAAGTCCGACCGTGTGTACGGGGCATTACATTGCTGCCCAATCAAGCGGTTTGCATACTCTACAGTCAATGCTATATGTCTGGATCTTTTCTCTGAAATATGTCATTTAATTTCTTCATTACAACTGCTTCTTCTCTGTAAAGTAGGGTTCTGGTTTTGAAGTGTTTTTGTGCACTCTGGGGGTCATTTACTATAGCGCCAAAAAATTCTCCTGCAGTACCAAAAAATAACTCTCAAAAAAGGCCAGGAAGACTTCAACTCTCAGAAAGTCAGCGCTAATGCAAATGGAAAGCAGCGCTATTTCGGCAATAATGCCTGTCAGATCACATATGCTGGAATAGTGGAAGTCAGTCGGGCTCGAACCTGCAAAATCCAAAGTTCTCACTGAAGGCTTATTTGCAAGTTCTTTGCCATAAAAAGTGTTTGGAGACCCGGGTTCTGCCCCAGGGGACATGGATTCATGCCAATTTTTTTTTTAAAACGGCAGTTTTTTCGTGAGCAGTGATTTTAATAATGCTTTGAGTGAAACAATAAAAGTTTAATATTCCTTTAAATTTCGTACCTGGGGGGTGTCTATAGTATGCCTGTAAAGGGGCGCATGTTTCCCGTGATTAGAACAGTCTGAAAGCAAAATGACATTTGAAAGGAAAAAAAGTTATTTAAAACTACTCGCGGCTATACTAAATTGCCGGCTCGACAATACACATAAAAGTTCATTGATAAAAACTGCATGGGAATTCCCCAAAGGGGAACCCCGAACCAAAATTTAAAAAAAAATGACGTGGGGGTCCCCCTAAATTCCATACCAGGCCCTTCAGGTCTGGTATGGATATTAAGGGGAACCCCGGCCAAAATTTTTTAAAAAATTGGCGTGGGGTCCCCCTCAAAATCGATACCAGACCCTTCAGGTCTGGTATGGATTTTAAGGGGAACCCCGCGCCAAAATTTAAAAAAAAAATGGCATGGGGTACCCCCAAAAATCCATACCAGACCCTTATCCGAGCATGCATCCTGGCAGGCCGCAGGAAAAGAGGGGGGACGAGAGAGCCCCCCCCCTCCTGAACCGTACCAGGCCACATGCCCTCAACATTGGGAGGGTGCTTTGGGGGTAGCCCCCCAAAGCACCTTGTCCCCATGTTGATGAGGACAAGGGCCTCATCCCCACAACCCTGGCCCGGTGGTTGTGGGGGTCTGCGGGCAGGGGGCTTATCGGAATCTGGAAGCCCCCTTTAACAAGGGGACCCCCAGATCCCGGCCCTCCCCCCTGTGTGAAATGGTAAGGGGATACAAAAGTACCCCTACCATTTCACCAAAAAAATGTCAAAAATGTTAAAAATGACAAGAGACAGTTTTTGACAATTCCTTTATTTAAATGCTTCTTCTTTCTTCTATTTTCTATCTTCTTTCATCTTCCTTCGGTTTCTTCCTCCATCTTCTTCTTCTTCTGGTTCTTGTTCTTCTTGTTCTTCTGGTTCTTCTTGTTCTTCTGGTTCTTCATCCGGTCTTCTCGTCCGGCATCTTCCTCAGCGGCGCCATCTTCACTTCATCTTCTTTCCTCGGGCCGCTCCGCATGCACGATTGGATAGGAGGCTCCCGCTGTGTGACGCTTCTCCTCTTCTGACAGTTCTTAAATAACGGAGGGCGGGTGACCCCGCCCCCTTCTGACGCAGGGCGGGTGACCCCGCCCCCCCTGATGTCACGGGGAATGCCACAGAGGGGGCGGGGTCACCCGCCCTGCGTCAGAGGGGGGCGGGGTCACCCACCCTCTGTTATTTAAGAACTGTCAGAAGAGGAGAAGCGTCACACAGCGGGAGCCTCCCATCCAATCGTGGATGCGGAGCGGGCCGAGGAAAGAAGATGAAGTGAAGACGGCACCGCTGAGGAAGATGCCGGACGAGAAGACTGGCTGAAGAACCAGAAGAACAAGAAGAACCAGAAGAACAAGAAGAACAAGAAGATGGAGGAAGAAACCGAAGGAAAATAGAAGAATGAAGATAGAAAATAGAAGAAAGAAGACGCATTTAAATAAAGGAATTGTCAAAAACTGTCTCTTGTCAATTTTAACATTTTTGACATTTTTTTGGTGAAATAGTAGGGGTACTTTTGTATCCCCTTACCATTTCACACAGGGGGGAGGGCCTTATTAAAGGGGGCTTCCAGATTCCGATAAGCCCCCTGCCCGCAGACCCCCACAACCACCGGGCCAGGGTTGTGGGGATGAGGCGATACAAAAACAGAAAATGACTCCTGCGCACAAGTGGTAGACCAAATGGATGAAAGGGATACACAGGCCTTGCTGCCCTCAAGGATGGGGAATCCTAGCAGACAAAGAAATGAAAAGAGAAAAGGGCGCACCAGCCATGTGCATTATCTTTTGTAAAACATTTATTGAGTAAAAGGAAATTACTCACAAGCAGTAGTGAATCATGTGCCATAAACCTTGGACATCAACTAGCAACAAGTGGTTAAAATGATGAACGAAGCCTTCCAAAGATCTTTCAGAGGAATATGTAGCACTGCTTGCTTACGCGTTTCGAAGGGCTCATCCCTTCTTCATCAGAGCTCAGCAGTGAACCCTCCTTCAGTAGGCCCTGTATATATAGTGAATGCCAAAAAGGCACAATCAATAGATGGGGCAGGGCACATAGGGCTCCTCCCTTTCTGGGAAGTCCTCCCTCCTACACTCTTCGCCTGTACAGGTGGATAGCCCATCATGGTTTAATTAGTTGATGAATAGATTGATGAATAGATTCATTCATTAATAGATATAGTAAAGAAACTGATGAGTGTCGCTGTGGTGTAATACAGTTGGAACTCAGCAGGGGCTAACCATAGGAGTACATGATCAGCAGTGATAGATGTATACATGTATATACATACATATAGTTGGGCGCAGAAAGGTGCAGAGTGGCACGGGATGAATGCATCTATTGGCAGCGAAGGAAGTATCATAGTTAGTAGGCTGACATACATAGAGATGGACACTATACCTTTGGTGTCCAATTCAATCTGATCGCTGTGTAGTTGCAGTGTGTGTGAGTGGCCCGCCGGTCCTATCCGGGTGTGCAATCGGTGCTGGAACGCACGCCAGTGCGTTTGCGTTCCAGACAGGGGGAAGGGGCGGTGCGCGTCATTTCCTCTGTGCCCGCTGCCGCTTACCGATGACGTAAGCGGCAGGGGATAGCGCGGCGCCATATTGCTAGAGGCAGACGCTCGAGGAGGCGAGGCCGGCACAATATAGATCACGGGTCTGCCCTGCAGACAATAGCTGCGCAAGCCACAGTAACACGGAAGTAGTGCATGAATCAACCGGCTGTTGCACATTGAGTCACAGGGGCCACTGCATACTGACAAGCAGTGAACATATACATGTCACATATATTTACCAAAAATAAAGCCAATAGTGACTAGTGGATGGTATATAGCTTGTATAGTATTATACTAAATAGCATTTAGGATTGTCAACAGTACTAGTAGTACATGTATATGTGTGTAGATACATTCACAATATTACAGGATGCACAACCCATATGCCAATCTGCACATAACGGGAATGCCCATATCACTGAATACCATGAGACACCCGAGGTTGCA
Organism: Lithobates clamitans; assembly: GCA_037952925.1. Lineage (NCBI taxonomy): Eukaryota > Metazoa > Chordata > Amphibia > Anura > Ranidae > Lithobates > Lithobates clamitans. The sequence continues at coordinate 2,394,383 of JBBGZY010000089.1, read as the reverse complement.
AAGGAAAATTATATAGATGAAGGACTAATCCAGGCCAGACCAAAATGTAAGAATTTTTAAAAATATAAAAATAAAACAAATTATGTAAAAGAGTAAGAATTAAAAATGTTCTTAATAGATATAAAAATGATGATTGGATACACCGGGATGGTACTGAAGGAGTGGACACATGTGGCACGAACAGTAACTCTCATAATGACTACTTAGTGCTAATGTGCTCATGATAGTCATCGTATACCCCACAACGGTTGGTGGGGGGATTGAAAAAGATGTATATGTATATATATATATATATGTGTAGTATTTTCCAGGCAAAGGCCGGGTGGTCCCTTCCACATTACTGTGTGCAACATGTGTAACGTGGCAAACTTGTCATTAAAATACAAAGGAGATACCTATATCATAAATGCTAAACATATCACCAATGGTACCACAATAATAACATAACCACATTTTGATAGTTCAGTGATAGATTTGATTAATCATAGGTCACTAAGAGAATGTGAAATATGATACACCAAATAAAACTGAAAAGATCCATTAGGGGTAGGAGACACCAAAGGCTCTGCAAACGCGAAGCCTATTGGATCTTCACCCTTGGGAGTATGACCCCTGGGGGCCTGAATGAGGACCCTGAGGTTCACAAAATCACGTGACCCCGTAGTACCCACCTATGGCGCTTTTATATGCCACTGCCACTTTGTCCACATACACACACACACCTTTCTGTCCTTTCTGCTCCTGGTATTAGGTCGACTTCGATTGTTGCATTCTAATGGATCTTTTCAGTTTTATTTGGTGTATCATATTTCACATTCTCTTAGTGACCTATGATTAATCAAATCTATCACTGAACTATCAAAATGTGGTTATGTTGTTGCACACAGAAATGAGGAAGGGACCACCCGGCCTTTGCCTGGAAAATACTACACATATATATATATACATATACATCTTTTTCAATCCCCCCACCCCCCGTTGTGGGGTATACGATGACTATCATGAGCACATTAGCACTAAGTAGTCATTATGCCAGTTACTGTTCGTGCCACATGTGTCCACTCCTTCAGTACCATCCCGGTGTATCCAATCATCATTTTTATATCTATTAAGAACATTTTTAATTCTTACTCTTTTACATAATTTGTTTTATTTTTATATTTTTAAAAATTCTTACATTTTGGTCTGGCCTGGATTAGTCCTTCATCTATATAATTTTCCTTTGCAACCTCGGGTGTCTCATGGTATTCAGTGATATGGGCATTCCCGTTATGTGCAGATTGGCATATGGGTTGTGCATCCTGTAATATTGTGAATGTATCTACACACATATACATGTACTACTAGTACTGTTGACAATCCTAAATGCTATTTAGTATAATACTATACAAGCTATATACCATCCACTAGTCACTATTGGCTTTACTTTTGGTAAATATATGTGACATGTATATGTTCACTGCTTGTCAGTATGCAGTGGCCCCTGTGACTCAATGTGCGACAGCCGGTTGATTCATGCACTGCTTCCGTGTTACTGTGGCTTGCGCAGCTATTGTCTGCAGGGCAGACCCGTGATCTATATTGTGCTGGCCTCGCCTCCTCGAGCGTCTGCCTCTAGCAATATGGCGCCGGGCTATCTCCTGCCGCTTACGTCATCGGTAAGCGGCAGCGGGCACAGAGGAAATGACGCGCACCGCCCCTTTCCCCTGTCTGGAACGCAAACGCACTGGCGTGCGTTCCAGCACCGATTGCACACCCGGATAGGACCGGCGGGCCGCTCACACACACTGCAACTACACAGCGATCAGATTGAATTGGACACCAAAGGTATAGTGTCCATCTCTATGTATGTCAGCCTACTAACTATGATACTTCCTTCCCTGCCAATAGATGCATTCATCCCGTGCCACTCTGCACCTTTCTGCGCCCAACTATATGTGTGTATATACATGTATACATCTATCACTGCTGATCATGTACTCCTATGGTTAGCCCCTGCTGAGTTCCAACTGTATTACACCACAGCGACACTCATCAGTTTCTTTACTATATCTATTAATGAATGAATCTATTCATCAATCTATTCATCAACTAATTAAACCATGATGGGCTATCCACCTGTACAGGCGAAGAGTGTAGGAGGGAGGACTTCCCAGAAAGGGAGGAGCCCTATGTGCCCTGCCCCATCCATTGATTGTGCCTTTTTGGCATTCACTATATATACAGGGCCTACTGAAGGAGGGTTCACTGCTGAGCTCTGATGAAGAAGGGATGAGCCCTTCGAAACGCGTAAGCAAGCAATGCTATATATTCCTCTGAAAGATCTTTGGAAGGCTTCGTTCATCATTTTAACCACTTGTTGCTAGTTGATGTCCAAGGTTTATGGCACATGATTCACTACTGCTTGTGAGTAATTTCCTTTATCATTTTACTCAATAAATGTTTTACAAAAGATAATGCACATGGCTGGTGCGCCCTTTTCTCTTTTCATTTCTTTGTGGGGATGAGGCCCTTGTCCTCATCAACATGGGGACAAGGTGCTTTGGGGGGCTACCCCCAAAGCACCCTCCCAATGTTGAGGGCATGTGGCCTGGTACGGTCCAGGAGGGGGGGCGCTCTCTCGCCCCCCCCTCTTTTCCTGCGGCCTGCCAGGTTGCGTGCTCGGATAAGGGTCTTGTATGGATTTTTGGGGGTACCCCACGCCATTTTTTTTTTAATTTTGGCGCGGGGTTCCCCTTAAAATCCATACCAGACCTGAAGGGTCTGGTATCGATTTTGAGGGGGACCCCACGCCAATTTTTTTTTAAATTTTGGTCGGGGTTCCCCTTAATATCCATACCAGACCTGAAGCGCCTGGTATGGAATTTAGGGGGACCTCCACGTCATTTTTTAAAAAATTTTGGTTCGGGGTTCCCCTGTGGGGAATTCCCATGCCGTTTTTATCAATGAACTTTTATGTGTATTGTCGGGCCGGTGTTCTGCCGAGAAAGTTCCTCTCAGCGGATAAGGACCCCCCTCTACTGCGCAGGCGCAGCGCCTGCGCAGTAGGAGCCGGCGGAAATAGCCGAAGCGAAATAGAGAAGAAATCAGCTATACACGGCGCCTGTAAGAGGGTCCCTCGTGGGCTCGCTTCACTCGCCACGTTTCGGGCACGGCCTCGCTTTGCTCGCCACTTTTTTATTCCCCCTCTAGGTCCACTTGGATGGTGGGGCTTCAGCCTGGACCCAGGGCACAGGCGCCGTGTACAGATGATTGAAGATTTTCATCTTTGGCTATTTTCGGCGGCTGCTAGTCGTTGGTACTGCGCAAGCGCAGCACTTGCGCAGTACAGGGGGGACATTATCCGCCGAGGGAACTTTCTCGGCAAGACACCGGCGATTCAGTATAGCCGCGAGTAGTTTTAAATTACTTTTTACCTTTGAAATGTCATTTTGCTGTCAGACTGTACTAAACACGGGAAACATGCGCCCCTTTACAGGCATACTATAGACACCCCCCAGGTACGAAATTTAAAGGAATATTACATTTTTATTGTTTCACTTTAAGCATTATTAAAATCACTGCTCCTGAAAAAACAGCCATTTTTAAAACTTTTTTGCATTGATACATGTCCTCTGGGGCAGGACCCAGGTCCCTAAACACTTTTTATGACAATACCATGCATATAAGCCTTTAAAATTAGCACTTTTGATTATTCATGTTCGTGTCCCATAGACTTTAACCACTTGCCTACCAGGCCAATTCTGACATTTCTCTCTTACATGTAAAAATCATAATCTTTTGGCTAGAAAATTACATAGAACCCCCAAATTTAGCAGAGACCCTAGAGAATACAATGGCGGTCATTGCAACTTTTTATCTAGCACGGTATTTGCGCAGCAATTTTTCGAATGCGTTTTTTTGGGAAAAAAAACAGTTTTGGGCTTAAAAAAAAAAAAAAGAAAGTTAGCCCAATGTTTTTGCATAATGTGAAAGATGAAGTTACCCAACATGTCACGCTTCAAAATTGCACACGCTCGTGGAATGGCGCCAAACTTCGCTATTTGAAAATCCCCTTAGGCAACGCTTTAAAAATTTTTACTGGTTACATGTTTTGAGTTACAGAGGAGGTCCAGGACCAAAATTATTGCTCTCACTCTAACGTTCGCGGCGACACCTCACATGTGTGATTTGAACAACATTTTCATATGTGGGCGGGACTTATGTATGCGTTCGCTTCTGCATGCGAGCTCACAGGGACAGGGGCACTTTAAAAGTTTTTTTTTTTATTGTTAATTTTACTTTTTTTATTTTAGCTTGGCACTTTTTTTCAAAAAAAAAATTTTTTGATCACTTTTGTTTCTATTACAAGGAATGTAAACATCCCTTGTAATAGGAATAAGAATGGCAGGTGCTCTTTACAGTGAGATGTGGGGTAAATAAGACCCCACATCTCACCTCTAGGCTTAGAAGCCTGAAATTAAAAAAAAAAAGCGCGCCATTTTTTTTAATACAGAGGCGCCCGGCCTCCGAACGATCATAGAGATCCCGGCGACCATCTGGTCCACCAGAAATCTCTATGCTAAACATCCGGGGCTGGCGGAACCTGTGACCGACTCACCGATCGTAGCGGTAAGTCGGTACAAGCACCGGAGGGTGGCGGGAGGGGGGGGACGTCCCCTCTCGCCTCCTGTTAGAATGATCAAGCAGTGGAACAGCCACTATGATCATTCTTATGGTGTGCAGATTCGCAGGCTCTAAAAGACGATATCTGGATGATGTCTGTAGCTACAGGCATCACTCAGATATCCCTGCTCAAAGCCGAGGACATAATTTGGCGTATGGCGGGCGGGAAGCGGTTTTAATGGTGTTTGCACAAATGTATTTGTCTGTTCGCATGCTCTGCTGCGAACCGAACAGGGGGGATGTTCGGCCCATCCCTAGTTCTCATTAAGAATCATGGGGGTACAACTTGTCAAGCAACTCGGAAGTCCAAAGTCGCCCAACTGTGAAACAAGTCATATATATTTTAATAGAAAGGAGCTCTCATTTATACTTGCATTTACATCAGCAGAACAAATGCAGGAAGTGATGTGTGCACATGGGCCATAAGCAAATGTGTGGGGATGCCAAACAAATCAATGAACCCCACCCACACCAAATCTAACTACCAAATCCACCACCGCATTGATTAAGCACAAGTACATATCATACCCTTATCTGGAAAATGAGCCGCACCTCCTTTTTGCTAAAGAGGGACCTCGCCATGTCCACCTGGATGGAGATCTTGACCAGCACAGGGACTTCTAGGTGATTACAATGACTTATTTCTGGGTCAGAAGGCGAAACTACACTCTTTTGATCGCTGCTGCAAATATTTGATCGCAACCACTATTAGAATTGTATTATTTTTGTTTATTTTCAGATATGCAAATTTGTATTTCTACTTATGATATTTAAAGGCGTTCGATAAGAAATGGTGTCCCTGGGTTAGCAGCAGGAGGAAATCGTTCAGCTGAAATCATACACTTTCATTCCCGCATGTCAGTCCCGACTGCAGGGGCAATTTCAGAGACATCGGTGCAGGTTTCTGCACTGATATCAATACAAATTGCACTCCAAAGTCACACCAATTAAAACAGTGCAATTGTCACCGCTTTGACATGTCAAATCGCACCAATGTGAACTAAAGCTGACACAAACACTGCCTATCCACCAGCTGAATTCATTATCTGCACTTCTCCACGGCTGTTATATATAAAGATTCTACCTTTATCATTTACTTGCAGCTGTGCAGAAGCCTAGGTTTACATTGGAGCAATTTGTCATGCAATCTGAGACATCGAATCGCATGACTATTGGCAGCAATAGCACTGTTCCAATCGATGCAACACTTTTTTGTGGTACCGCACCAATTTGCTAAAGTAGTTCCTGCACTACTTTTGCCGATTTCTGGTGCGACTTCAATAGACATTTGTGTATGAAGCCACACAGATGTCTATCAAGTAGCACCTAAAATCACGCTGACCTTGCTACTTTGAAATCGTGCTACTTCAAGTGAAGTAGCGCAATTTCAAAGTAGCATCAATGTGAACCAGGGCAAAGAGATTAGTTTTTTGGTGCACAAATACATATTGAAATAAAATATAAGAGATATTGCACTTTTCCAAAACCACCACCCACAAACTAAAGAGAAGAATGTAGAAGAAAAAAAAAAAAAAAAAAAAAACACACCACAACAAGGCTCAATGTACTTTTATTTTACCAGCAGAAAAACAAAAAAATTACATTCATTTACTAGCTTAAAAAAATTTTGGACAGGATATATGGTGCTACATTTAGCAATGGGATTTTAAGGGCCCTGCTCATAGGAGCTTACAATCTAAAATTAGACAAAACCTTAGAGTGGACACAGCTTTAATTTCTGTGTATAATGGGCAACACATCACATTGTTATCTGCAAGATTATAGAAACATACTTAACAGTCATTATTCTTACAAAGCATTCCCACATAATATTACAAAAGACTTATTCAAAACACCCACCACCAGCCCACAATCCACACATACATACATTGGTGACCATGTTCTGCTGGAAGCTGCATTTCTGTGTACACGATGAGATAAAAAAAGAGTAGGTCAGCAGATGCTTCCAAACGATGTTTGCATGATCAGACAGGAACAATACACACACAACATTGACAGCATGGCCACATAAACCCACTTTTGATTGAAAAAATGCACAAGAATTTCATCAAATCTCCCAATAGCATTCCTTCTCCCCCACAAATCACAGCAAAAAACCTGACCTTCTCAGGCCAAACGAACCCCCTACTGCAGGCCTTTATATAAGAGAGGTTGTATTGTTAGCACACTGACACACCCAATAGAAGTACACGCCCACCAGTATCTTTCAATCTGTCTCTTCATGTATGTCTAAAGTGATTGCACCTCATGGGCAGGAACACATAATAGTGTTCGCAACTCTGTTAGCCCTTGGCTATGTGCATCAAATCTCCAACTACAGGACAAAGATCAAAGTCCATTTGCATCCACATAAACAAAGCAACAGCTTTCTAAGCATATGTACCCGTGCAGTGTAAACCCTAAAATTTGAATTGTCCAAGTCCCTGGGCATGATTAGTGCTAATAAACATTAACATCAGTCCCTGGCTGCAATGAGCTTCCAATATAAAGTCCAAAATTAACGTTCTTACATTAGAACCTATTTTGACAGGAGACAAATAAAATGCCAGCATGTCTTTGGATTGTGGTGAGAAACCCACACAGGGAGAACATGTGTTAAGGCTAGCCAGAGGCTAGCCTGTATTTGTGGGAGGAGTCTGAGAGGGCTATTTAAGCCTCCTCCTCTCACAGGCCAGGGCTCGTCGGCGTTTCTGGGTTGGTTGCACGTCACTTCCGGCCTCCTTACAGAGCGGCAGTCGGCCGCAGCCATGATGTCTCTGCCTCTCTTACAACACCGCCAGGGGACCGCCCGCCCGTCCCCCCTGCCTTCCCTAGGTTCCACCAGCATCAGGGGCGCCACCCCGCCTGTCCTCTCCTTCAGCCCATGTTCCACCCAGCATCAGAGGGGGGCCGCCCGCTTCTCCCGGCACTCATTTTGGGGGAGAGACCGTCCCCCTTCCTTCCTCCACCCACTTTCTCCACCGCTCCATCTGGCCAGGCTCCACAGCTTCTCCCGGCGCTCATGGGGGCGGGAGGAGCATCCATCCACCCCTTCAGCTCAGATCATCTTGCCGCCTGCTTCTCTCCCTTATCACTGTGTTCCTGCCAGTGCCGTGGGAGCCGCCCGCCCGCTTCTCCCGGCGTTCGTGCCGGGGGTTGGGGAGCGGGGGGGGGGGGGCGTTCGTCCATCCCTCCTCCAGCCACCCACGGCTCCATCTGGCCAGGATGCCCCGCCCGCTTCTCCTGGCGTTCATGCGGCGGAGAGGCTGTCCGTCCGTCCGTCACCTCAGCCTGGCTCAATGGTGGGGCCGCCCACTTCTCCCTTTCATCAGCGTTTCCTGCCAGTGGGAGCCGACTGCATGTTTCTCCCGGCGCTCTTTGAGGGGGGGGGGAATAATGTCCATTCATCCGTCACTTGCCACTCACCCGCCACTTCACCTCCCTGGAACTATGCCAAGCATGAACAGGATGCCCGCACGCCTCACAGCTCTCATGGGGGAGGGGGTGCTCACCTGCCTGCTCATCTCCCGATACTCATGTGGGGCATCATGGGGGGGGATCCCCGCACGCCTCCCGGGCATCCACTACTTCAGTCACATGTTCATATCATGCGTTTATGCCCCAGGAGTTCTGTCCTTGTGTTTTTCTGCCCCAGCGTTTCTGTCCTAGCGTTTTCTGCCCCGGTATTTCTGTCCTAGCGTTTTCTGCCCCAGGATTTCTGTCATAGCGGTTTCTGCCATAGCGTTCTGCCCCGGCATTTCTGTCATAGCATTTTCTGCCCCAGGATTTCTGTCATAGCGGTTTCTGCCATAGCATTCTGCCCCGGCATTTCTGTCATAGCATTTTCTGCCCCAGGATTTCTGTCATAGCGGTTTCTGCCATAGCGTTCTGCCCCGGCATTTCTGTCATAGCATTTTCTGCCTCAGCATTTCTGTCATAGCGGTTCTGCCCCAGTTCTGTCATAGCATTTCTGCCCCAAGGTGTTCTGTCATAGCAGTTTTTCTGACCCAGCTTTCTGTCTCAGCATTTATGTCTACTGCGTTCAGTCTCTGCATTGATGTTCACTGCGTTTAGCCCCGGCATTTATCAGTGCGTTTCTGCCCCAGCTTTTTTGTCATAGCGTTCTGCCCCACGATTTCTGTCATAGCATTTTCTGCCCCAGGGTTTCTGTCAGTTTTTCTGCCCCAGCATTTCTGTCTCAGCGGTTCTGCCCCAGGGTTTCTGTCATAGCGTTTCTGCCCCAGTTCTGTCATAGCGTTTTTCTGCCCCAGGGTTTCTGTTGTAGCGCTCAGCCCCTGCATTTCCATTGTAGCGTTCGGCACCAGCTTTCCATCATAGCTTTCTGTCACAGCGTACTGCCCCAGCATTTCTGTCTCTGCATTTTTGTCATAGCGTTTCTGCCCCAGGGTTTTTCACAGCATTTCTGTCATAGTGTTTCTGTCCCAGGAATTCTGTCATGGCGTTTTTCTGTCATGGTCTTCTGCCCCAGTATTTCCGTCTCGGCGTTCAGTCTCAGCATTTCTTTCATGGCACTTCTGCTCCAGGAGTTCTGTTATTGCATTTCTGTCTCAGCAATCTGTCGTTGTGTTTCTGCCCCAGGATTTCTGTAATGGCTTTCTGCCTCAGCGTTTAGGTCTCAGCGTTTCTGTCATAACGTTTCTGCCCCAAGGATTTCTGTCATTTCGTTTCTGCCTCAGTGTTCAGTTTCAGCATTTTCTGTCTTAGCGTTGCTGTCCTTGCGTTTCTGCACCAGGATTTCTGTCTTAGCTTTACTGTCCTTGCTTTTCTGCACTAGCATTTCTGTCATGGCATTTCTGTCTCAGCGTTTCTGCACCAGGATTTCCGTCTTAGCGTTGCTGTCCTTGCGTTTCTGCACCAGGATTTCTGTCATGGCATTTCTGCCTCAGCGTTTCTGCCCCGGATTTCTGTCATGGCTTTTCTGCCTCAGCATTTCTGCACCAGGATTTCTGTCTTAGCGTTGCTGTCCAGGCATTTCTGCACCAGGATTTCTGTCATGGCATTTCTGCCTCAGCGTTTCTGCCCCGGATTTCTGTCATGGCATTTCTGCCTCAGCGTTTCTGCACCAGGATTTCTGTCTTACCGTTGCTGTCCTTGCGTTTCTGCACCAGGATTTTAGTCATGGCATTTCTGCCTCAGCGTTTCTGCACCAGGATTTCTGTCTTGGGGTTGCTGTCCTTGCATTTCTGCACCAGGATTTCTGTCATGGCGTTTCTGCCCCGGATTTCTGTCATGGCATTTCTGCCTCAGCGTTTCTGCACCAGGATTTCTGTCTTACCATTGCAGTCCTTGCGTTTCTGCATCAGGATTTCAGTCATGGCATTTCTGCCTCAGCGTTTCTGCACCAGGATTTCTGTCTTAGCGTTGCTGTCCTTGCATTTCTGCACCAGGATTTCTGTCATGACATTTCTGCCTCAGCGTTTCTGCCCCGGATTTCTGTCATGGCATGTCGGCTTCAGCCTTTAAGTCTCAGGGTTTTTGTCCTTGCGTTTCTGCCCCAGGATTTCTGTCATTGCATTTCTGCCTCAGCGTTCTGTCATTGCGTTTCTGCCCCAGGAATTTTGTAATGGCTTTCTGGCTTAGCGTTTAAGTCTCAGCGTTTCCGTTATAGCGTTTCTGCCCCAGGATTTCTCTCATTTCAAATTCTGCCTCAGCGTCAGTTTCAGCATTGCTGTCATAGCATTGCTGTCCGGGCGTTTTCTGCCCCAGGTTTTCTGTCAGAGTTTCTGCTTCAGCGTTCAGTCTCAGCATTTCTGTCCGTAAGCGTTTTCTGTCATACCGTCACTGTCCTTGCGTTTCTGCCCCAGGATTTCTGTCATAACGTTTCTGCCGCAGCGTCCAGTCTCAGCATTTCTGTCATCATCGTTTCAGGCTCGGGGTTTCAGTCATCATCGTTTCAGGCTCGGGGTTTCAGCCATCATCGTTTCTCAGAGGGGCGTTGTTGTTCAGTTACGTCATACTCCAGTAGCTGTTCTCATCTTCGTCGTTTGTCATGTCTCATCGTATCTTTGTTCACGTTTGTACCTCGGTCAGTTAGCTAGGGCTCACATGTCAGGATCTGTCACGTCTACAGATCCATACGGGCTGAGGTTTCGTTTGTTAATGATTGTTGACCACAATCTTCTCGCCCGTATACCATACGTCATACGATGCACGTTCATTCACCATACCTGTACAATCACCCACCACGGTCTGTGGGTACACCAGCCCTGAGTTTTCAGTTTAATTACCTGTCTCTGCGCTGCAGGTTACTCAGGCTCACTTACCACTTACACGAGGGGGGGAATCCGTCAGCAGGTTCATTCACGCGCAGTGGTCTTGACATTTTTGTTCCTGTTCTCATACTTAGGTAGGCACAGAGGGGCGTTGTTGTTCTCATGTCTTGTCTGTCATTTCTCTTGTTCGTGTTCTCAGGTTGGGCTGCGTTGGCATCCATCATCCCCTTGTTGGTCCTTAAGTGGTAGGTTGGGCAACGTCGTCCTGATTCTGGATTCCATTCTCTGCTTTGATCTCTGGGCTAGGATGTGGCCTGGAAGACTGCAGGGGCAGTCAGTCCAGTCATTTTTTCCGGTCTCCAGCCAGTTCCAGGTAGGGGGGTTTCAGTCACTTTGGGTATGACTGTTTCATGCCATGGGACTCATTTCCCCGGGGTGGAGTCTGGTCCTTCTTCCTCGGTTCAGGATTCAGACTCTGTTGCCAGGTCAAAGGCTGAAGCACGACCGGATCAAATCCGGTGGGACCAGTATTCTGTGTCTGGCTTGGTTTCGCCATGTTGACAATGCTCATTGCCATAGTGCATGGGCCTCATCCAACTACTCCATCACATCCTTCAGGTATTTAGCATTTTGAACTCCTGCCAGTTGTCATTTGGCACTCACCCTTGCACTTTCCCATACCAGTATGGGTAGGTCAGGGCTTTGGGGGGGGGGGGGGGGGGGGTTCACTGAGCACTTCTCTGGTGTCCGGTCGAAGTTTCGATCTTCTCGGCTATCATTTTGCAGGGGCTCCTCGGGACAGCCATTCCCCTTCTTCCACGTATCCTCTCATTCACAAGCAGTTCATTCTCAAGTCTGGGTCGTCTCAGGCTTGATCCAATCGTTCACGGGACGTTTAGTTGGGTTCTGGGCAGCTTCACACGTTCTATAGGGGGTTCGGTCTCATAACCAAGTCAGGAGTCGGGAAGTTTCTCCTGTCATAGTGGATACTTATCGGATATATACTGTTGCCATCCGGGCGCACGCTTCTCCACTTGATGGATTCTCACCTTCCCTTATTCACCTAAATTTGTGTCTTTTTGCCCTCTTTTCAGGCATACTGACCAATCAGGCCAAGGCACACCTCAGGCCTTGGTGCTTAGGAGTATCACTTTCTCACTCGAAGACTCTGACTACAAGTGTTAAGGCTAGCCAGAGGCTAGCCTGTATTTGTGGGAGGAGTCTGAGAGGGCTATTTAAGCCTCCTCCTCTCACAGGCCAGGGCTCGTCGGCGTTTCTGGGTTCCCACCCACCCGTTTCCCCCAAATTTTCATGCATGCTCATAATACTTTTCTTACATTCAGGGTATGCCCTCTTTTCAGGCATACTGACCAATCAGGCCAAGGCACACCTCAGGCCTTGGTGCTTAGGAGTATCACTTTCTCACTCGAAGACTCTGACTACAAATAAACTTCAACACAAGCACTAGCATGTTGGGGAATTGAACCAACATCCCAGGTGCTGCTAGACAGAACTGCTACCCACTTACCCATAAGGCATCCCCACACATGTTCTCTGCATCTCTGTGGTGTGAACCAGCCCTAAGTCCATAGCCATGCTCAGTGTCACAAGCAATATACAATATATTGGCCTAAGTATTGGGATGCCTGCCTTTAAACGCACATGAACTGTAATGGCATCCCAGTATTAGTATTGGGTTCAAAATTCATTTGGCCCACCCTTTGCAGCTATAACAGCTTCAACTCTTCTTGTCCACAAGGTTTAGGAGTGTGTCTATGGGAATGTTTGACCATTCTTCCAAGTGCATTTGTGAGGTCAGGCACTGATGCTGGACGAGAAGGCCTGACCTACAGTCTCCTCTCTAATTCATCCCCAAGGTGTTCTGTTGTGTTGAGGTCAGGACTCTGTGCAGGCCAGTCAAGTTCCTCCACCCCAAAATCACTCATCCATTACTTTATGGACCTTGCTTTGTGCACTGGTCCAAATGATTTGGTGGAGGGGTAATTATCATGTGGGGTTGTTTTTCAGGGGTTGGGCTTGGCCTCTTAGTTCCAGTTAAGTGAACTCTTAAGGCATCAGCATACCAAGACATTTTGGACAATTTCAAGGTCCCAACTTTGTGTGAACAGTTTGGGGAAAGCCCCTTCCTGTTCCAACATGTTTGCACACCAGTGCACAAAGCAAGGTCCATAAAGACATGGATGAGCAAGTTTGGGGTGGGGAAACTTGACTGGCCTGCACAGAGTCCTGGCCTCAACCCGATAGAACACCCTTTGGCTGAATTAGAGTAGAGACTGTGAGCCAGGCCTTCTCATCCAACATCAGTGCCTGGCCTCACAAATGCACTTCTGGAAGAATGATCAAACATTCCCATAGGCACACTAAACCTTGTGGACAGCCTTCCCAGAAGCTGTTCTAGCTGCAAAGGGTGGACCAAATCAAATTTTAACCCTACGGACTAAGACTGGGCTGCCATTAAAGTTCATGTGTGTGTAAAGGCAGGTGTCCCAATACTTTTGGCTAAATAGTGTATCTGGAAAAGACTTACAATGGTGGTGGAACCCTCCTACACATAACTACTACATTTAGACATAATTATAGGACCTGGAAGATGAGACAACCTCTCTACATGAAGTAACATGGTTGGGATTTGAACCCAGACCCTCAGGGATACTAAGCAGAATTTCTAACCTCTAAGCCACGGAGCTGCCACATGTGAAACCACCCTACACATAACTACACATAAATACACATAAAAACACATAAATACTGCATTTCTATGGACATACAAGTGATGGAATTACATTACTCAAGAGTTATTCTTCTTGATTTATTCTGTGATATTTGGTGTTTTTTTGTGGGTGAGAGTAGAATATTACCCTCAAATTTTTGGGAATTACATTTTGATTTCTGGTGTTGGTACACATATCACATTTTTTGGGCTCAAATTATGAATATTTGGAAATAATAAAAAGCACAAAAAAATGTGATTCATTTTAAATTTTTAAATCTGTGTGAGTTTAGGTTAAAGATTGTTGTGAGATGAAGAGTAACAAGTGAAAGTGACAGAGAAAAATATATTTTATCAAAACATTCCACATTGTAGCATTCTTAAAATCAAAATATTTTAAGTAGAAGCAACAATGTTGCAAAGGAATATTTATTTCACAGAAAGATACATTTCATCTCAACATTAAAAGATTTTTTGTGAGGGAGATGGGCGGAGCCTAACGGAGCAGACATGCATTGTTAGAGCTCTGCACCGCTGAGGAGAGAAGAGAAGGACAAAGCGGAGCCTGCAGGCTCAAAAGGTATCCATTTGAACCTTTTTGCCCCAGGGAACAAACTGTGAAAGTTTGGGCAGGAAATATGGTACTGGGAAGAAACCGTGGCAGAAATAAAAATCACCTCACAAAGAGCTCACAGGCACTCACTGCAGCTGAAGCAGCTCCAGTCACCTCACAAGATACAGCATCAGGGCGCTCTCACAGACAGAAAATGTCACAGCAAGACTCTCCATTTGAGTCAGATACAGAACAAATCCTCTCACAAACTTCTCCACAGGCCTCCTCAGTATCCCCAGTAATATTATTACAATTTGAAAAGATGCTTCATAAGGCTTTAAAACAAACCTCAGACCAAATAACAAAAAGCCTAACCAAAGAAATAAGAGAGCTGGGAAACCGCACCGCAGCCTTAGAAATAAAAATAGATGAAATTGAAATTTCAACCCAAGAAAATATAACAGAATTGGAACAATTAAAAGAAGAGAATTTAATACTTCAAACTAAGCTCGAAGATTATGAAAATAGAGCCAGACGTTCAAACTTGCGCATAAGGGGAATACCTGAAACTGTGACAGACCTGCAATCTACTATTACTGCTCTATTACAAGAACTAAAGCCAGATATCCCTATTGAACGTTTAGAACTGGACAGAGTACACAGAGCCCTCACAGCCAAAAAGAAAGATGGACCCCCACGTGATATAATCACAAAATTTCATTATTACAGAACAAAAGAACAAATACTAATTGCTGCAAGAGAAAAAAAGGAACTTAATTTTCAAGGACACAATTATCAAATTTTTGCTGACCTATCCCAACTTACTATTACTAAAAGACGATCCATGAAACCCCAACTAATGGAACTGCAACGCCACAACATTATGTATCAATGGGGCTTCCCCTTTTCAGTCAGACTTAACTACAAAGGTACAATTTACAGAAGCAGATCAGCAGATGAACTACAACAAACCCTTTTAAAATTAAATCTGACAGAACCCACAAGCAGCAACTCTCCCACACGCAGAAGAATGGCGTCATCTTCACCTTCAGGCAGCACCCAGAAAATTTCAGAACAAAATGGGAACCATCATTCTCACAAAAGAGGCCGTTATGCCACATCATCCATGGACCAAGAAGATTCAATGGACTGACATCCTAATTCCTGATATCTCTTCATTTATTATACTAAGAGATGGTTCTCTATAAAAAACCTATATTTATAACTGAATGTAACTGCATTCTGATAGTCACACACTGTGTGGTATCATGTTACATTCCAGTTATATTTCTTATTACTTCTGATTCATATAGCCTTAGAATATATAAGTGAAATAAGGAAATTCTTGTTCAGTTATATATTATCAGGTAATAACAATAGATTTATTACTTTTTAGGACAAATATGTTCAATAATCCAGAAGTAATGGAAGCTTTTTCTTTCTTTTCCTAACTAGTTCCTAGAATTATGTTTTTGTTTATTCTAATCTGAAGCAATACAACCTCAATTTTATGAGTTAACATATCTAAACAGTTACATATGAATAAAATATGTAATTGTTTACTCTAAAAGGGTTAAAATCCCAAAATAATTCAAACTATCTTCATCAATACCAAAGTTATTAACAGTACCTTTCTAACTGAATTATTTAGCCTAGGGCAAGACTAACCATATACAACCACCCTGGAATAAATAATTTCAACAAAAACTATATTCTGCACTCCAATTAATGAAACATCATTTTGATGTCTTTTGACATAGCACTTCTCTCCTGTAAGCGGAAGATCCCTGTTCCCCCATTAGCCCTCCTCATTCTCCCAACCATATTATGTGGGAGTGTGACGAAGGCACTTATTCCCCTGAGAGAGATATTTATTCTCTTTCACGGGTAAATTGTGATTACTTGCAAAAAATAATTTATACAATGTATCAACTAATCTCATATGTTTTTTGTTTACTCTTTACTCCAGAATTCACTGGTTTCTTTTCTATCTATTCATCTCTTCAGTCCACACAGGTTGATCTGCGCAGTCAGCTCTGCATAACAAAAAGTAAGTCAAAACTATTTGATCTGTTGCCATGGCACCACTGAATATACTTTCCCTGAATGTTCAGGGAATAAATGTCCCTCACAAAAGGACCAAAGCCTTCCGTACTTTTCATAACAAGAAGGCTCACATAGTATGCCTCCAAGAAACACACTTCACCAAAGATTCTACTCCAAAATATATTTCTCCTTTTTATCAACAAATTTACACGGCTTCTGCCTGTACCAAGCAAAGGGGAACTCTAATTGCATTTCACCGATCCACACCATTCACCTTATCATCAGAAATTAAAGACCCAGAAGGTAGATACCTGATACTCATGGGTTATATAATGGATACAGCAATCACGGTGATTTCCTACTACGCTCCTAACAAACAACCTACACCATTCCTCTCACATATATTACAAGTGATTAATACACACAAAATAGGAACAGTGATAATGTGCGGGGATTCGAACCAGGTCCTCCTCCCATTTCTAGATAAATCACCTTTTACACCATCTAAAATAACCTCTAGATTACCTTTTCCTCAACTTCTTTCCAAATACAATCTGGTAGATTCGTGGAGAGAAAGTAACCCAATGAAAAAGAAATTCACTTATTTCTCGCACCCTCATCAAACCTTCACCAGAATAGATCATATTTTTCTAACAATAGGAATGATACCAGAAATTATTGCATCAGATATAATTCCGATTCCGTGGTCTGACCATAATGCAGTATACACTACTATAGCCTCAGCCATACCAAAAGCGCATGACCCAACGTGGTACTTACCGGACATAATGCTCAAACACCCACTACATCACATGGCCATTGAACAAGCTTTAAAGGAATACATATCAATTAATAATACAACAGACATCTCCCCAATAACACTGTGGGAAGCTCATAAGCCTGTCTTGCGTGGTACAATACAAAGACAAATGGCACTATTTAAACGGGAACGCAAAAATCTAGCAAAAAAACTAGAACTCAATTTTAATGCAGCCTACATATCATTTCAAGATAATCCATCTCAGAGTACAAAATCTCATCTGGAAAAATCTAGATTGGAATACAATCTATTTCTCACTGAGTCAGTTGATAAATCCCTCAAACGCTCCAAACACAATTTCTACATGAATACAAACAAACCAGGTACATATTTGGCTCGGGCATTAAATTCAACTAACAAATCTTTCAAACCAATACGTTTGAAATTATCAAAAAATGTTTACACTTGTAATCCAGTTAAAATAGTCCATAAATTTCACTCACATCTCGCAACTTTATACAAGACAAACAATGAATTTAATCCTACAGAGGCTGAATCCTTCTTCTCAAAAATAACCTTACCTGAGTTATCTCAGAATCAAAAAAGCAGTTTGGATGAACCTATAACTATGGATGAAGTTGCTAACGCCATAAAAGACCTAAAACTTAACAAAAGACCAGGCCCAGACGGCTACTCAGCTTTATACTATAAAACATTCTCAGAAATACTCTCTCCCATTCTCACTGAAACTTTTAACAAACTTCTAGATGGACATTCTTTTCGGCAAGAAACACTAATGGCAATTGTTTGTATGATCCCAAAACCCCTCTCTGATGATACTTCCTGTGTGAATTATCGGCCTATCTCTCTGTTAAACCTCGATATTAAATTATTAGCAAAAATAATAGCAAAACGCCTCAATAGCATTATAGGAAAATTAATACATAGAGATCAAGTAGGCTTCATGCCAAATAGACAGGCAGGCGATAATGTACGCAGGGCAGTGTTATTGGCACATATTGCTAAAAAACGGAAAATCCCTTTATGTTTTCTATCTCTTGATATTAAGAGGGCATTTGACACAGTATCCTGGCAATATATGCAATATTAATTACAAAAATGGGGTTTTGGACCCCACTTTTTAACATGGATCAAAGCATTATATAATAAACCCAAAGCCTATATAAAATATGCTGGATACAAATCTGATGCCTTTAATATCGAAAGAGGTACCCGACAGGGTTGCCCATTATCTCCCTTATTATTTGCCCTTATACTCGAACCCATGGCCCAATACATCAGAACAAACCAAACTATAACTGGCATTGAAGTAGGAGGTATTACACACAAATTATGTATATTTGCAGACGATATATTACTTTTTCTATCATCACCACAGGTCTCTGGTCCTAACTTAATACCAGCTCTTGATGGATTTGCAGCCCTATCCGGCCTTATGATTAATCCTAAGAAATGCCTAGTGCTTAATATTTCACTCACAAACATGGAATTGATCCCGGCTAGGGCTGCACTCCCATTCACATGGGCAGAAAAATCAATCCCATATCTTGGAATTCATTTAACAGCATCTCATTCTGACCTATTCTCAACCAAATATCCTCCTGTATTAAGACAGATCACAAATCTAATAAAACAATGGTCGCAACTTCCTTTATCCTGGATAGGGAGGATTAATGCAATCAAAATGACTATTCTACCCAAATTGCTTTATCTATTCAGAGTCCTCCCTATTCCAATTCCTTCCTATTTTTTGAGAATAGTACAAAAAAGAGCAACTTCGTTTATATGGGGCTCTTCTAAACCACGTATACCTATACACACACTACATCTTCCCAAAAATAAAGGAGGCCTGGGATACCCTAATTTTACTAACTACTACAGAGCAGCACATTTGGCCAGTCTGTCCAAATACCATGCAAAACAGGAAATCCCATTATGGGTATTTATAGAGGCTTCAGAAAATGACCCTCTATTAATATCAAATTTATTATGGCTTGATCCTAAAGACCGCTTTAAAATTCATAATCCCATAACTAAACACTTCTTATCTCTCTGGGATAAACTAAAAACCAAATATCAGTTACAATCTCTACACAATCCTCTCCTTTCTTTTATCAGAAATCCGGCCTTTTATCCGGCATGGATCTACCCAAATTCTTTTAAAGCTTGGACAACATCGGGCATTCAGACACTAAATGACTTCATAGCATCTAAATCATTCCTTTCATTCCCATCGCTTAGAGAAAAATATGATCTACCAAACTCTGAGATATTTAGATATCTCCAAATCAAAAATTTCTATACACCATTCCTAAAGGGGGATACATCATTATCCCAATTATCCATTTTTGAATCAATCTGTACAAAAGATCCATTTGCTAAAGGTACAATTTCATCACTTTATAATCAATTATATGGAGTAGCAAATCTTAATAGACCCTCTTACGTTCAGAGGTGGGAGGAGGACCTGGGACGAACTTTAGAAGACACGGACTGGTCTAACATATGGCTCACATCTAAGTCATCTTCACCCAACATCTTAGCACTGGAGACAAATTATAAAGTCCTAACTCGCTGGTACCTTGTACCCGCTAGAGTGGCAAAATATTCACCTAATACCTCAGCTCTTTGTTTTCGAGGATGCCCAGAAATAGGCACATATTTACACATATGGTGGACGTGCCCAGTAATCCAAACCTTCTGGAAGGAAGTCTTCGTGATTGCATCTAAAATATTTTAAAAAATAATACAACCAGATCCATATTTAACTTTACTTAATCTAAAACCGGAATGGTTAACACTCTCTCAATTCAAACTTATGATCCAACTAATAACGGCTGCAAAACAAACAGTGGCCAAAGCATGGGAATCTCCTACATTGGTACTAGCAGAAACAATTCACAGAATGAATAATACAATGTCCCATGCTAAGATGGTAGCCATCGATCAAAATCAAATTCCAAAATTTGAAAAACTTTGGCACCCTTGGATAAAACAACAGTTCCTGTCAAACTTCAATGACTCTGTCCTGTTGCCATGGTAACAGATTAAATGACTTACAGAGACACCCATTCTAAGGCTTCAAAGAGAACTAAAAAGAATAATAAACTGACGAGCGGGACAACCTTGTGGACCATACCTCTACCTTTCAACCCTTTTTCTTCTTTCTCTTTCCTTTTCTCCACCTTACGATTAAAGCTCATTATCAGAATTTATTTGACCTATATACACTCTACTTGTAAACAATATGTATAGTAGGTATAAATCATTTAAATACCTACAAAAGTAACTAAGGAAATGATATATATCTTTAATTTAGGTTTACGTGAACCCAATGTTTAATATTTGAAATTTCATGATATTTACCTATATAAACCGTACTGTAAAACAATGAGCTTACTTTATAGATCCTTGTAAACTTACTTTATGTATCTTTATAATATTGTATACTCAATAAACTTCTTTTGACAAGGAAAAGATTTTTTTGTGAAAGTTAAAATTGTTCCATTAGAATCAGTGACTGAAACTTCATTTGGACTAAATTAGAGCAGATTTTAACTTCCAAAAAATGCTCTCTAATTAGCTCCCATTTTGGTATTTACTATAGCTCCAGGTAAAAAAGACACTGTAGATAAAATGAGAGTTTTTTTCAGGTCTGAGCATGCTCAGTTGTGTTGGCACCTAGTTGTCCAAAACGGGGAATTTTTCACTTTTCAGACTTTTAAAGATATTTCAGTGTAGAAATCACTTTTTCACACAGTTTAAAAGCAGATAATCTTTAAATAATATATCGCATGTTTCAGTACCATTTAGACAATTATATCATGTTCTAAACATTATTTCCATGTGCAATTCTCTAGGTTTTAGCAGAGTAAGGGTTTGGGCACTATTTAGATTCAGGGAGCTATAGTAAATTCGATTTTGGGAGAATTTTCTCACCAGCGCTATAGGGAATACCGTTTTAGCGCGAATTAGCGCTAAATTGCAGCGAATTAGTGCTAATTCGCTGCAATTTGCGCGAATTAGCGCCATAGCGCTATAGTAAATGACCCCTTCTGTGTTCACATTTCATGCAGGCAATACACTGTGGCGTTGCACGAAAATAAGATCACAAGCTATGCTATGAAACATTTTGCCTTTGTTTGGTATTTGTTATAAAGCTGAGGAATTTTTCCTTTTTTGTGTCGCAGCAAAAAGCCAGAAAAAATACCTTTTTCCAGGTTAAATTATTCAGATAGGGATGTTGCTACTCAATGTAAGCCAGAAATAATGTAAAATGACAACAAATGTATTTCCCATATAAATTTTGTGATGTCAGATTACAATGTCAATTATGTCATTTTGGCAAATCATATTATTCCATTACACTGCACATAGCTTAACCCTTTCACTGCCAGCGTCATTTTAGTATGTTTTGCACACATGCTTTAAAAATTATTTTGGGCCTGAAGATTATATAAAATCCCCAAAACATTATATATATTTCTGAAAGCAGACACCCTAGAGGATAAAATAGTAGTAGTTCCAATTTTCCATGTCACATGATATTACTGCAAAGGTCTAAGTGCAAAATTTCAGTAAAAAATACACTAAAGTTAATTTTAGGGTACATAAACGCAATAAATTACCCACTTTTTTGTTAAACCTTAAATTTACGTCCACCCATGAAAATGGCAAAAAACTTCAGTACCTTATAATTTCCATTACAATGGCGACATTTAAAAAAACCCTATAGGTCATCAGTTTAGTGTTTTACAGAGGAGGTCCAGTGTTTTCATGCTTAGGCATGAATTTATGTTCGTATGTGCATATATGTGGGGGTGGGGGAGCCTCAAAAATATTTTTTCGGAGGAATTTTGTGTACTTGGGTGTAACTTAAATTTTTTAGAATTAAAAACTTTTTTTTACATAACTTTTTTCTTTCACCACCTAGGGGACAAAATGTCCCCTAGGTGATGATTTTTTGGTGACCGGTTCTCTTTATTGAGATGTCTCCCCTGTGCTCCACTGTATGTAATTTAATGCAAATCACATTGCAATACATTATTTTCCGGCCATGCTAGCCGGGGACACTAACAGGGGGTGAATGAAAAAGCAGTACAGCGCTGACAATTTCCCTAAAGATGATCAATAAACATGAATGTCCTTAAATGAATGTCCATATACAGAAGGGGAGGAATTCCAGATGAAGATCCCAGTGTGCAAGTGATGTCCAATAACAATGAGTGACTGATACAGTGATAACAATCCACCACCAGTAATGCTAGCCTCTCACCTCAATGAGGTCTTAAAACTGCCTTTCCCGCAGTGGGAGACAAGTAGGGGCAGGTAACTGGAACCAGGCAACTTGCAGTCTCAGGGAACGATCACATGAAATAGAATGAACAAAATCTAGTGCTCTCTGTCTCAAGCTAAAACATTTTATTAAAACGTAGAACGACTTACAAAGCTGGCACTGTACCCCAGTAACAGGGGGACCCGGAAGCGACATCAAATATGTTGCTTTCTGGGTCAGCAACAAGGAGGAAAGGAGAGTGGACATGTGTCCTCTCTGCTCCCTTCTCTCCAACTGGTGGCACTCGCTATATTGGTCCTGCAGATGGGCAAGCCGAGCGCAAGATACATGGTGGGGGCGAGTGCAGGGGGAGTGCCAATAACGGGGATTTTGTGGAAGCAATTGGGTGGCAGCGAAACAGGCTGAATGCTTTTATCTGGCAGGCAGGAGTCTGCTTGTCAGACTTGCTTTTTATTGCTCTTGAACGTGCCTATGATGGAGGACCCTCTACACACTGCATAGTATTTTCAATTTTTTTTGTTGCCTTATACATGTCCTCTCTGGCAGTGCCCAGATCCTACTGCCCTTTGTTTGAAAACCACTTGTTTATTAGCCTTGAAATTGGCCATAATGAATTTTAAAGACCTCAATCACAAAAGAGTTAATACATTAGGTTCAAGACCCCTTACACTACAACCAACAGAATGGGAAAGTTTCACCGTGTTTGCTTTTGCATCATTGCTATCCACATCAGAAAAGTGATTATCCTATTTAAAAGTTCTCAAAATCCAGAAACAATTGCTTTGTTTTTTCTTTGCGTAGGAAGAGTACTTAATAAAATGTATTTAGAATGGAACTTTGCATGAAAGCACATTATTAATCTCTGCAAAGAGAGCAAAATGTAATAAGTTAATCGCTACATCTAGATTGATGTACACATTTAGCAGCGACAGCGGAATCCATTTCTTAATAAATAATATTGTATCCACTTAGTAATTTCTATTCATATACTGGGTGTTGTTCATAAAGATAAATAACACAGCTTATTTAATTAGAACCCTATATTTTCTCATACAGTGATTTAAAGCTCCAGTCAGTCACGATGGCGTGATGACGTAGTGCGCATCACGGAGGGAGGGAGGTGAGTGTGTCAGACGGAGAAGCAGACTCTCCTAGGATCCCCGGAGCGCGTCCATCCAGCCGCCACACAGGACATGCCCGCACGCTAAAGGGGGGAGGAAGATCCCCGAACGTCAAGACGAACGCTGCTGCCGCGGTCCGCAGATCCTAACAGGGGAAGGATTCGGGAAGCTTCACACGCCGCTTTCGGCCTACGGGAGGCGGCTGCGGATCTAGCACAGACGGAGAGGAAGGGAGGATTGGACGACGTCCCCTCCCCCCCCCCCCTGGGCTTCCCCCCCCCCCTCGGCTGCCCCACAGTCCTCATCAGACAACGTGAGACCCCGCTGGAATTCTGCTGAGCCCGGTGGTGGTAACGTAGGAACAGCTTTTTCTATAAATGTCCGTTTATATGTGTTAGAAGACACTTTTTTTATAACTGCCTGATATAGTGGTGACTGAAGCTAATGACTAGAGACGGCAGCTGAAGCTGCGGTGCCTGTTTGAAATCCTCAGCTTGCATATTATAACCTGCTATAACGGTATGAGGGGTGAATGAAGGACAAGGTGTCTGAAGCAATTGTCTGGTTTGAACCCCACAGCTGGGGCGTCTCCACTAATGTCATTTCTAACAAGCTGCTAACATTTAGCCGGACATAACCGGACAGAAGTAAATGGTTGGAAGCTATGGTGTGTTGGGGCTGTATTTCTGCCTGGTAAAGCAATGAAGTCTGTATTAAAACTGTGAAAAGGATTCCGAGGCAGAAGATTCTAGATCGGGGGCTGAGTAAAGTGGGCTGAGTAAAGTGAGGCATCTCTGAGGTACGGGTACCTAGTGGGCCTGGGCCATATCCCAGGAGGTATTTACCCCCCCCTGATCAAGCAACTTAATAATATAAAGACGGCATACCGCCAGGAGCAGGACCCAGAAAATAATCATCAGGGCTGACACCCCTGAAGGATCCATACCCACAAGAGGAGAGAGGAAGTCCAGTTAATCCTGGGGAAACCAACAGGGGGTCAGAGGAAGAAGGGAGGAATGAATAAAGCAACAACAAAAAAAGGGGGGGCACCTAAAACGCCGAGAGATAGGACAGCTGGAAGCTCAATAAAACAGTTCATGTCCCAAGGCGGGAGTCCAAAAGGAGGGGAGCAAGGAGCCAAAGGAGGTTCGAGGACAGAAGGAAGAGGGGGAACCCCAGATAAAGCGGGGGATAAAACGATCCAATCAAAGGAAAATTCAATAGTGGAAAGTGAAGGGGACTTAAGTCGGATGGAAGAGAGAATAACAAGCGCCCCAATGCCCTCAAAGGAGGAGATGAGAGACATGCTCAAAAATCTTGAGCTCTCAATAAAAGTAGAAATAGGCCTGGTGAGAGCAGACCTGGGAAGCTTATTGTAAAGGGTAGAAACAACGGAAAAAAAAACGGAGGAATTGGAAAAGGAGATAATGAACCTCAAAGAACAAATTAAAACTTCCAGACAAAACCAGAAGATAATCCTTTACAAGATCGAGGATCAGGAGAATCGAGATAGAAGACAAAATATAAGACTCCGTAATGTCCCAGAAAACAAAGGAGAAGATCTGAGAAGGTTGATCCCCCAAATATTGGGGCCTCTGATAGGAGAGGAGGATAAGGAATTCCCTAAAATAGAAAGGACTCACCGAGTTGGGAAAGTATTCAACTCGGACCACCAGAGGCCGAGAGATATAATAATCCGCTTTAGGTATTATGAAGACAAAGCTGTAATCCTATCCAAAATGAGAGATAAACCCCCGGTAAAATTTGAAGGGTCAGAGATCCAAATCTATACAGACCTCGCTCCCGAAACCCTCGCTAGGAGAAGGCTTTTGAAGCCTTTATTAGATCAGATGAGAGAACTAAACATCAAGTATAGCTGGGGTTTCCCGGCGTGCCTGAGGGGCTTTAGAGACGGAAGATCGGCAAGATTGAGGTTCCCAGAGGATTTAAAGGACTTCTGTGATAGGCTTGATATGAAAGAACCAGAGCTGCCGGGCTGGGCGGAGGGATGATGGGGGGGGGGTGGGGGGGGTTGGTTTATTGGTTTAGTGGTTTAGTGGTTTAGTTGAGTAGTAGAGGGGAGGGGTGGCGGGGGGGAGGAGGAGTTTTCTTCTGTGATATCTGGACTGCCCCTCTCTGCTTAAAACACCAGGCGGGGGGGTAAAGGGCACACTCGGGCTTCCACCTCAAACATGTGATTCGCCAAAGCTCCATGGTATCTATGGCGCTGGGCGAATGGGGAGCCAGGGGATGGCTGAGGGGTAGGGAGGGGGGGTCGGGGAGAGGGGAGGGGAAAGGGGAACCCGGTGTACAAGGAAGCAAGAAGGGAAAAGGAAGGATAGAAGTTAACAAAGGAAGAACTCAGATTAGCTCAGTAATACAGACCCAACAAAGACCAAAAAAAAAAAAAGTGAGGAGATGAGAAAATTAAATTTTATGACCTATAATGTAAAGGGTCTTAATGAGCCAACTAAGAGATATAAGATCTTGAGGGAATTAGAGAGATATAAGGCTGAGGTTGTGTTCCTCCAAGAAACCCATTTAACATACTATTCCAAGAGTAAGATAAAGTCCAATATGTACCCAATTTGGTTTTACGGGGACTCAATAACATCAAGAGCGAGAGGAGTGGCAATAGGGATAGCAAGAGGGATAAATTTTAAGGTCGAAGAGAGGTTAATAGACCAGGGGGGAAGATATATATTCCTGAAAGGTTCCTTGGAGGGATGGAAGGTTACACTGGCAAATATCTACGCACCTAATAAAGAGCCGAGTGGTTTTCTTGGAACAATATTAGGGAAACTAATGGAGTTCAAAGAAGGTAGCCTGATTATGATGGGTGATTTCAACATGTGTATGGATCCAGAGATAGATAGTACGTCTCGTGCGCAGGGGACTACGAACGGGAAGCTGAAGAAACTAAAACAGAAGATGCATTCGTGTCAACTGGTGGACGTATGGAGGATTATGAATCCAAATAAGAAAGATTTCTCGTTCTATTCCTCTGCGCACGGGACGTACTCTAGGATTGATTATATATTGACGGAACATTCATTGTTGGAAAGAGTTGTGGAGGCTAAGATAGAAGTTATCACCATATCAGACCATGCCCCGGTTAGTATGAGATTGTATGTCCCAGGAAATCAGAGAACCCCAATAACATGGAGATTGGATGAAGATCTTTTGCAAGAAGCATCAAATGTAGAGAAAATAGAACAGGAATTAAAACAATATTTCTCAACGAATGATACAGCAGAGATATCAGGGTCCTCCCTGTGGGAGGCCCACAAGGCCTACATAAGGGGAGTAATAATGAAGATAGGGGCAAAGAGAAAAAGGGAAACAAAGGAACAAATCAAAAAACTAACTGAAGAAATATATGATCTGGAGCAAGAACATAAGAAGGGCTCGGGCCAAGGGAGGAGAGTCTATCAAAAATTGGTGGAAAAAAGGGAGGAGCTAAAGAATTATACAGATATAGAAACAAAAAAAGCATTTTACAAGGTGGCGAAAGAAAACTATCAGAGTCGAAATAAGAGCAGTAGACTACTAGCAAATATAATAAGAAAGAAAAGAACTAGAAACTATATTGAAAAAATTCAAAACAGTAAAGGAGAAATGCTACACACAACAAAAGAGATAGGGGAATCCTTTAAGGAATATTACAGTGAATTATATTCAGTAACTAAAAATACAAGGCTAAAAGGAGCAAAGGATAGGAAAATAGTAGAATTCTTGAAGAAAGCCAACCTCCCGAAGATCAATGAGGCCGACAGAGATATCTTAGAAAACCCCATAACAATAGAAGAAATCAACAGAGCACTATCAGAATCAGCTTCAGGTAAAAGCCCGGGGCCCGACGAATTCACCTGTAGGTATTACAAAAAATTTAAAGAAATACTGACCCCTAGACTCTGCAAGTATATGAACGGGTTGGGCAGAGATTTCGACCTGAGTAGAGAAGCTCTTAGAGCAGAGATCACGGTTATCCCAAAGGAAGGGAAAAACCCTACATTATGCTCGAGTTATAGGCCGATATCGCTGATCAACATCGATGTTAAACTATATGCCAGAGTCCTAGCAAATCGGCTAAAAGAGAACCTCAATGGCCTGATACATCCAGACCAAGTGGGGTTCATCCCAAAAAGAGAGGGGCGAGACAATGGCGTGAGAGCACTCCTCTTGCTGCAGCATATTAAGGACAATGGACCCCCAGGTCTACTCTTGTCTATAGACGCAGAGAAAGCGTTTGACAGAGTAGACTGGGGGTTCATGTTCCAAACTCTGGAAGCTATGGGTATAGGTCCAAAAATGATCAATAGGATACGCGCTTTGTATAATCGCCCCACGGCCTCGATAAAAATTAATGGCTCCCTTTCAGAGGCTTTTGAAATGGAAAATGGAACGAGGCAGGGGTGTCCCTTGTCCCCCCTGCTCTTCGTCCTTTCCCTGGAGCCACTGTTGTCAGTGATTAGGGCAGACCCAGAGATTTGGGGTATAAGGGTTGGAGATGAGGAGCACAGGATCGCGGCTTTTGCAGACGATCTTCTGCTTTTCATAGCCAACCCCAAAATATCAATGGTTAATATCCTCGGAGTCATGAAGCAATATGGAGAAATATCAAACTTCAAAATTAACTTAGCAAAATCGGAAATCCTGAATATCAACCTGGGTAAGAGGGAGGAAAGAAACTTGAAAAAGGAATTTAAATTTATATGGAAAAAAGAAATAAATTACTTGGGTATAAAACTGGCTAATTCATTAGGGAAGATCTACAAAGCAAATTTTATTCCATTATTAGATGAAATAAAATCGGAGAGTAAAAGGATAACAACTAAACCACTCTCATGGGTTAGACGTATTAACGCCATAAAGATGATATTATTACCTAAAATCACCTATAAACTACAGATGCTCCCATTGAATATCCCTCAGTACTATTTTAAAAAATTGAAATCAATCATTATGAGAGCTGTTTGGAAAAACAGAAGGGCTAGAGTGTCTTTTGACATCTTAAAGCAAGAAAAAAGAAAAGGGGGCTTGGCGATACCTGATATTCAGGGTTATTATAGGGCAACACTGGTCTCAAGAGCGATAGAGTGGTTTAGAGAGAACTCACAGAAAAGATGGGTGAATATAGAGAATAGTTTGAGTAAGGCGCACTTAGGGCACTTGATTTGGAACCCTCCACACTATAGGGTATTAGATGCAAACACACACTCACTGACAAAGGCGGTTTTTAGAGTTTGGGATATAGTTTACAAACAAGTAAATAACACTTATAATTCCCCGTTAATTTCACTTTCAGAGAATGATTATTTTGCACCTGGTAAAAAAGAAATTGGGGGGAGTTGGATAAAAAAGGGAACAGTACAGTTGAGAGATATTATTAAAGAGGGGAAGATAGCCACGTTTCAGGAACTAAAGCACAAAACAGATTTTTGGGTGTTAGATCGCTGGAGATACCTGCAGTTAAGCCACTTTATCAGCCGCCTACCACACCCAATAAGATCAGGGGAGGAGCTATCAGAGTTAGAAAAGATATGCATGTTGAATAATACTAAAGGTATAATTTCAAAAATTTACAAACTGGGCCTGGTGAAGAGTAGTAGGGAGATACCACCATTTATTACCAAATGGGGAAATGAATTAGGCGTACAGTTAGATAGTAATAGATTAAAGAAAACCCTGGAGCTGACCCATAGTTCGACGATAGACATCAGTGTCGCCGAAATGAACTACAAAATTTTAACAGGTTGGTACATTACCCCGGATAAGGCAAGTAAATACCAAAAAGACAAAACATCAGAGTGCTGGAGGGGGTGTAAAGGTGTAGGAAACATGGCCCACATATGGTGGGACTGCCCTGTAATCAAACGTTACTGGCTAAAAATCTTGGGATATATTAAGCAAATAACTAAGATAGAAGTTAAATTAGACCCCTGGACAGTGTTACATCATGGAATAGGAGGGGAGGTTAAAATATATAAAAACACCTTAGTACCTCACCTGTTGAATGCGGCAAAAAAGGTCATAGCAAAAAATTGGCAGAAGTTAGAGGGCCCATCAATATGGGAGTGGGTTGATGTAGTGGAAGGGATCCGATACATGGAGGAAGGAGGACCTGAAAGTGAAGCTGAATCAGTAGAAGGGAGGAACAAGTGGCAAAACTGGAAGGACTTTAAAAAATTATGGAGTGTTGCTGAAGGTCTGAGAATAAGAATTGAATAAAAATAGAGATAACAACAAATGTACACAAGAGGAGCGGGGGGGAGGGAGGGAGGGGGGTAGGGGAGGGGGTTAAGGGGTTGGGGTTCCTTTCCTTTTCTGTATTTGTTAAATTGAATATAAGATATATACACTTGTCAAGTAAGCTACAAATGATGTGAAAAAAAAAGGAGAGACATAGATGACACTGATAAAGTGGATCAGGTCTCCAACTAATCACTGAGGTGGCAAAAAAAAAGAAAAAAGAAAAAAGAAAAAAAAAAAATAAAAAAAAATAAAGCTCCAGTCAAAATGTAAAGTATAATGCTATAATGTATCCACAGCTTACCTGCTACTACTTCATTTTTATCTTTTCCTCCAGATATTGCTTTTTATTTCCCATTCACATGCATAAAGAATAGTGTCAAAAAAGAAACTCAATATTTAAAAATGCGTGCGTTGTGAAATGGAAACAAATTGATACCCAAAATGTTTGTTAGGTAGTGCTTTAAAATCCCTTACAGCTCAGAGTTAACTGTAAATAATGCCCTTACAAGTATTCCTCGCATTTTGATATTTGTGGCAATACCTATGTGTCATGCAATCATCATTTATTTAAACCCCTGAGCTAAATGCATGCTCTTGTGTTCATTAGTGTGTGTACTTGACAGGTACTCCTTTATTGGGATATGAGGGGAACTCTAATGCCTCCTCTGCACTTTTTACAACATAATCAAGTACAGACTGTACTCGATTGGTGATGTGGTACCTTTAAACCTGAAAGGGCTTAGAGCTGAGTGCATCAGGGTTCATTTATCACAGGGGAGATCCATCCTGAAAGCAGTGAGTGAGTAAAAAGGTACTAAACCTGTCAAACCTAAGGATGGTCCAGATGTTTGAGTTGAATGTAAGCTCGCCTCGAACATTACAGTATATAGTGAATGAATGGAGATGAGGCAGGTAGTTAGTGTAGTTTTCAGTGTAGCTTTCACAATACCACCTGGAAGCTGATTGGTTACTATGCACAGATGCACCACATTTTGCACTCTAGTTTTAGAAAATCAACCCCAATGTACAGTAAAGGAATTCTAAACATTGGATGTCTCTTGACAGCAAAATTTTAGGGAGGCAGTGTGAGTGACTGACACAAGGCATGACTAGGCTCAGTCAGGCCGAAAGACAAAAAAATAAAAAAATCTGTTATTTAACTGCTAAATGGCAGAGAATTGAGCCGTGAGACAGCATGTAGGAATGCAGGGGCATGATTCATACACCAAAACTGCTTCATTAAGCTAAAGTTATTTTGGTGCCTATAGTATATTTTTAAATATTGTAGAACTATCCCACTTTTAGGCCTGATTCACACCTATGCATTTTTAGTGCTTTTTGCATATTTGCACTACAGAGTGTGCTTCATTGGAAACAATGTTAAATAGACTGTAGTGCAAATCTGCAAAATGCAAAAAAACAATAAAAATGCATAGGTGTGAACAAGGCCCAAGGGTCATAGAGGTAGACTGGAAGGAGAAAATACCCTAAACATGGCATGGACATGGCCATGTTTAGGTTATTCTCTCATTCCAGTCAACCTCAATGAACCCATGCCGCATGGGTGTCATAGGCAATATTTAAGACACGTGACGTGTTATACAACACTCATTTAACACATAACGGGTTTATTCAATAAATGCTAAACTATAGCAAAGAGCAAAATGCAGGTAAAAATAGCTAATATGGAGAAATTATCAAACTCGCCTTGTAGCCATAGCTTGCCAATTTTAGCTTGATCTTTGCCTTTTTGGTTCTGGTTCACTAGAATTTTGAGTTTAGTGAAAAAAACAACCAAAAAAGTACAAGGTACTGACTGATGTGAAATAAACATCAGTTTAAAATCTTGAAGTCCAAAACTATCCATAAAAGGCAGTTTACACACGTCCATTCACTGCTAAAAGGGATACTATAGGTAAGAGGCAACAAAATTAGCTTAATCCATTTGTGTATAGACCACCCCACCCATACACCTTTAGTTTCTCTGCCATTTAGGCGTTGAAACACTTTTGTTTCTGTCCTTTGAATGGATGCAGGCAGCCCTAGTTACACCTCCCCTGGATGTGACTGACACAGCCATGAAAAAAAAGGGTTTAAATTTCCCATCAGAATTTGCTCACTGTAGAGGTTTTTAATCTCCTCTGTAAATTTAACCTTAAGCACATACGATACGGGAGGTGTCCCATAAAGGCAAATTACAGTGCAGGAGATAACTTTTAAACACCAAACAGTAGAGTGCAAAATCTGGTGCAGCTGTGCACGGTCGCCAATCAGCTTCTAACTTCAGCTTGTTCAGTTCAGCTTTCACAATACCACCTGGAAGCTGATTGGTTACTATGCACAGATGCACCACATTTTGCACTCTCTAGTTTTAGAAAATCAACCCCAATGTACAGTAAAGGAACAACTGTGCAAAAATTAATATTCAAAGAAAAGGAGAAAATTATTCCACAGTGAAGTGAAGGATAATCTTATCTTGTCTCCGGATTACATATTTATGAAAAATACCAAATGTGTAGTGTAACAACATATAAGAGAACACTCATATATTAATGGAGATAAAAGGAATGTAAATGAAAAAATACAAAAAATAACGTGATAGGCTTAAAGTGTCCACATTCCAAAGGAATATAAATACAATCTTAGGGAATGAGAAAATGTCCCAAATTTCAGAGATGTGGCCGCGAAATGGATCTGAAAATATTCTATTCCCAGTGATCTATCATGCAAATAAGGCGGATTCCATGCAATGCAAATATTCCATAAATGTGTCCTCCATAATGATCTGATCAACACAAAAGATAAGGTACTCTTACCAACTTTGGTGGACTCACAGGCCGTTGGCGGTGAGTCAGAAAGGCTTGCACTGTCTCAGAATGGAGGACAGTATGGAAGCAGGTCATGTGCTGGTAAACCTCCTCCTCCAAATGGAATGCCCGGATCCTGCCCGAATGGTCTGCACGATCAGCTATTTGGAAGCTACAGCTTCCTTCAGAAAATTGGATACTCTTCTCATAATCCCTCACGGTCCTAGGAAGAGTCATCCAGCAACCATGGTCTTTTACTATCCGATCCATATTGTCTCCCATGAAGTTGCCACTGCCCTGGTTGAGTGTGCCCTGATGCCTTCCGGGATAACTAGCTGCTGAGAAGAGTATGCCTTTTTTATGGTGTTGACCAGCCTAGATGCGATTGTTCGAGAAGTTGCTGGATGACCCTTCCTAGGACCGTGAGGGATTATGAGAAGAGTATCCGATTTTCTGAAGGAAGCTGTAGCTTCCAAATAGCTGATCGTGCAGACCATTCGGGCAGGATCCGGGCATTCCATTTGGAGGAGGAGGTTTACCAGCACATGACCTGCTTCCATACTGTCCTCCATTCTGAGACAGTGCAAGCCTTTCTGACTCACCGCCAACGGCCTGTGAGTCCACCAAAGTTGGTAAGAGTACCTTATCTTTTGTGTTGATCAGATCATTATGGAGGACACATTTATGGAATATTTGCATTGCATGGAATCCGCCTTATTTGCATGATAGATCACTGGGAATAGAATATTTTCAGATCCATTTCGCGGCCACATCTCTGAAATTTGGGACATTTTCTCATTCCCTAAGATTGTATTTATATTCCTTTGGAATGTGGACACTTTAAGCCTATCACGTTATTTTTTGTATTTTTTTCATTTACATTCCTTTTATCTCCATTAATATATGAGTGTTCTCTTATATGTTGTTACACTACACATTTGGTATTTTTCATAAATATGTAATCCGGAGACAAGATAAGATTATCCTTCACTTCACTGTGGAATAATTTTCTCCTTTTCTTTGAATATTAATTTTTGCACAGTTGTTTATATTTTAGCGCTACACTATTTATGTTTATGTAATTTGCACAATTTGGTCGTATTGGAGTGTTGGCTGCTACTTTATGTTTCTGATTGGCGCGGTATTCCCCACCCTTTTCTGTACAGTAAAGGAAGTCTAAACATTAGATGTCTCTTGACAGCAACATTTTAAGGAAGCTGTGTTAGTCACACAAGGCAGGGTTATGACTAGGCTGAAAAACAAAAAAATAAAAAAATATTCAGTGATTTAACAGCTAAATGGCAGAGAATTGAGCAGTGAGACAGATTGCAGGGGCAGGATTAATAATACACAAAAAATGGTTCATTAAGCTAAAGTTATTTTGGTGCCTATAGACTATAGTATAGATAGAACTATCCCACTTTTAGGGTCAGACTCATAGAGGTATACTGGAAGGAGAGAATACCCTAAACATGGCATAGGTTTCTTTGTTCTTTGTCGATATTTAGGACACTTGTTATAACACTTATTTAACACATAACAGTGGTTTATTCAATAAACTCCAAACGATAGCAAAGATCAAAATGCTAAATGGAGGTAAAAATAACCAATATGGAGAAATTCTCCAAAATCGACTGTAGTACTAGTAGTATCCATAGCTTGATCTTTGCCATTTGTATTTTGATTCACTACAATTTGGAGTTTGTTGAAAAACAAAACAAAAAAAAAAGTGCAAGTTGCTTCATGAGTTGAAAATACACCAGTTCAAAACTTTAAATAAAAGTGCAAACAATTTGTTGTAGTAAAACTACAAATATTACAACTCGTTAACCATATAGTAAACAATCTGTACTGTAAAGTGCCATCATTTTTAAACTGTAGTATAGTATTACAATATTCCATTTTCGGTAACTAATTTTTGATGTCTGAGTAAGACAGAGAAGAGATTGTCTACACAAGTGATACGCCAGAGAATCTTTTGAAGATTTTCTATTATTGGATCTGCACTTAGAACATTTCCTGGGATTTTGTGAACTGAAAGATTTGACAGCACTTGTGTCTGGTTGAACATTGCTTGCACAGATACAAAGTTGCTGCCTTCTTTTATCCCTTCCTTGCTTTGGCTGCTACTATGGCATACATTCGATTAAATTCACTAACAATTGTACTTGTTCAGACATTGTCTTACTGTAGGAAATAATTTTGCAATAAAGGGGTACATATAGCATCTCACAAGAGTACACCCCTCACATTTTTGTAAATCTTTTATTCTATCTTTACATCTGACAACACTGAAGAAATGTCAGTTTGCTACAATTTGTGAGTGTACAGATTGTATAACAGTGTAAATTTGTCCCCTCAAAATAACTCACACAGCCATTAAGGTCTAAACTGCTGGCAAGAGTATACCCCCCAAATTGGGGGGTAAATTGGGCCAAATTAGCCATTTTCCTCCCAGTTTCATGTGATTCGTTAGTCGCTAGTGTTACAACAAGGTCTCAGGTGTGAAACTTGGTGTTATCGCTCTGATACTGGAAGATCTAAATACATGCCACGGTGGCACCTCATGGGAAAGAACTGAGGATCTCTATATAAAGATGGCCTTGGCTCCAAGATTGCGAATAACCTGAAACTGAGCCGAAGCATGGTGGCCAAGAACATACAGCGGTTTAGCAGGACAGGTTAAACTCAGATCAGGCCTCGCCAATGGTCGACCAAAGAAGTTGAGTCAGAGAGTGCACGTTTTCAGCGCCATGTCCAAGGGTTGTCTTTGGGAAATAGACTTATGAGTTTAAAGGTGATGGACTGGCCAAGCATATCTCCATACCTAAACCAGATTGAGCATCGTTGGGGCATCCTCAAACTGCAAGTGGAGGAGCGGAAGGTATCAAACATTCAACAGCTCCGCTCCGTGATGTCGTCATGGAAGAGTGGAAGAGCCAGAGGACTCCAGTAGCATCCTTGAAGCTCCAGTGAACTCCCATGCACAAGAAGGTTAAAGCAGTGCGAGAAATTGGTGACCACACAAAATATTAAGACTTTGGACCCAATGTTGACATTTGCACTTAGGGGTAAACTCATTTTTGTTGCCAGCGGTTTAGACATTAATGGCTGTGTGTTGAGTTATTTTGAGGGGACAGCAAATTTACACTGTTATACAAGCCGTACACTCACTACTTTTACTTTCAATTGTAGCAAAGTGTAATTTCTTCAGTGTTGTCACATGAAAAGCTATATTTACAAAAATGTAAGGTGTATGGGTACTTATTTTGTGAGATACTGTACATAGCATCCCAAACAGCCAACCACCATTAACTGTTATTCTTTAGCTACCCTACCCCTACTATAGGTATAGTTTAGAATATTAGTTTCAGCCAGGAGCAAATTCAATTTACTGAGGCAGCTGAAGTGCTTGTAATGGTTAATCTCTTGATAGAACCAAGGTATGCCTTCGTGATCGTTTGTTACCAAAATGATCAATTACACATTCATCAGACACCGATTCCAAAACGCCCTTTTCAATGGAAAGAACTGCAAGATGATGAAGCCTTGCTTGCCCCATTGTACCTCTGAGCCATGTATGAAGACGTCTCAAAGCACTAAATGATCTTTCACAAGAGCAGCTGCTCACAGGAATTGTTAGGACAATTTGCATGATTTTTTTAACCGTTGGAAACATTAAAGGATCCAAAAGTTTGCAAATGTGCTGTACTGTTAGTACCACACCTTCCTGTTTTTTGCGTTCAAAGAAGTTTTTAGCAACAACTACTTCTTCATAGTGCAGATCAATTTTGTAATGTTGTGCAAGTGCCTTTATGTCTTCTGACAGAAAAGATGAAGAAAGTGGGTTGCATGCCTCAATGCCCTTGACCAAATTTTCTTTAATGCTTGAGAAACGATGGTCAAGTTCAGAGAGAATTCGGTCCAAGCAAGGGTAAAAGATTTTTGTTCTAAGATCATCTTCACTTGACAAATGATCACGTGGTGTTGGTCTGGCTTCGTACACAAAGTCTTCCATCATTCTTGGTTTTTTAATTTGCCTGGATGTTTGTGGATTCTCAGTGTCAGTGTCAAACAAAGAAACAGCTTTTTGAAGTATATCTCTTGATTTGGCATTGGTTCTTAGAGATCTTAATGAAGTACAAACATCTTTTTTATACTCTAATGCAGTAGACAAATCTAGGTTTTCCTTCTGAAGCAACTTATGGAAACCTTCTGTAGTACCCAGTAACAATTCAAATGCAAAAAGGCAGTAACGCATTGATAACCTGCGTAATTTAATCAACAAGCCAGTGGCTATGGCAGATTTCTCCTCTTTAAGACACTGCACAACAGCTGTAAAGTTGCGTATTAGGGCAGTAATGGAACGTATCTGGCAAGACCAACGTGTCTCTG